>JAWZYV010013864.1:0-1200000 GCA_038373885.1 Cheiracanthium punctorium
ACTCAGACGGAACAGTATAAGAAAACAGTTAAAGAATAATACTACAACATGGACACTTCCTGGATTCTAAATAATTATCATGAATTACCGATGATTCTTACTGGAGATTTTAATGGTAATTTTCGCTATCAAGAATCTCAGCCGTCAGTTGATTATTTAAAAGAAAAGTTTGATCTAACTATGAATACTTCTCGACTTCAATCAGCAACGCGTTTCGGTACAACGATAGATGCTGTATTTTCAAGAAAATTAGCAAATATAGAGAGTAAAATTTAGTTTCAAATTATAGTTACCACAAACCTATAATTTCATACATAAAAAATTTTGATGCTATTCAAGTACCTATTTCCAATGAATAATAAGAATATAACATTTATATAATCTTTGTAAAGTACATGAATAATACATATAATTAAATTATAATATGATATTTTTGTTAAAGTTTAATTATTTCAGTGATATGTGTCGTAAACGTCAAAGAAGTTTTACTTCAATCGCGCGTAGAGATTAGATGCGCACACTTTTTTTTTTCTATTCCTCGACACGGTGTGTTGAATTCTGAAGAAATTCGAAAATTATTTCAGTCGAAACGATCGTCCATTTCGATAAGCACCTTTTTATACTTGTTATTAACATTTTGCCGTCTGCATGTCTCTGAAAAATATTTTCTCTTGGCGCCGGGTTTGGGTGGCTGCAAAGGTTTTCGTGCAATAGGCTAATTTCTGACCTTCTGTCATGGACTTAGATTATGAGGGAGTTCAATCGGCAATGCTGTTCCTTTCGCGAAAACGAGCCTAACGCAGATTCGGCCAATAGATGGCGCTATTGTACCATCTAGCAGGCCTTTAGCATAGTATTTCTATGAAATAATTTACGTTTTTATTTTTAAATTAGTAGTTTAATTTATTTTTCAATTTGAAATGTCCTTTTCCAGCGTATTGAACATGTTGTGAGCGTGTAGACTGCGTTAAAATTTATATTCACTAAGCCAACTAGTTAGTGTCAAGCTATCATTAATATATTTAGTAATTTGTGCTAATACCTCTGAAGATGAATAAATTTTCCACATCAGTAGTAAAAATGATTATTCTTTCTGGAAAATATGTAAAAGTTAATGATAATAGTTAATAGAATATAAAATGTACTTCTTTTGTACCTACCTATTTAAAAATGTATGTATTCTCAAAAATTCTTAGTTACAAATGACTTGTTAACACTTTGCCGTCCGCACGTCGCATAAAAATTACTTCGCTTGGCGCCAGCACCACTAATTAAGATTACTTCGAATGTCGTCGGCAGTTTTTGAGGTTATCGGGATATATATGTTACCGGCAAAGTATGAAATCCGGCATTCAATAGAATGCCTAAAATTAGCCGGCAATGTATGAAATGATTACTTTTTGCACATTTCCTAGGCATTCTATAGAATGCCAAAGGAGAAACTGGCAAAATATGAAATACATATCGGAATGTATGTAAAATGTAATGAAATGTAAGTTAAAATGTCATTCAAGCCTTCCATGTCGCACATGTAGGTTAATTTTAATTTCATATTTTTATATGAAAATTTGTTTCCTTTAATGAGAAAGGCATAAGTACTGTTTTCTTCAACTTTCATTTTTCTTTACATATTATGAATAATTTTTTATGCCACTCTCATAACTTTTTCAGAATAACATTTGCATTTTTGAGGAATGCACGTATTTTATATGGGAATGTGTTAGTTGCACCGGGCGAAGGGAGAAAAGGGCGAATTGCACCGTGGATGAATTTAATCCACGAGCTAGTGGCATCTGCGAAATGGAGGAGAGGGGAACAATCAAAGGGGAGCCCTGCGGTCTTGCAGAGGGCCAGCGATAGCATACTTTCAGAGCCGACTACAGATATTCTCGAACCCAGTGATATTTTTTGGGGTCTTGCAAAGGGCCAGCGATAACGTATTTTCGATAGCAGCGATAACATAACAAAATTCCACAGATCAACAGAATTCAGTGGAATTAGTTGCACTTATTACTACCAGATGGCAGCATGAGACTTATATATATATCACTCATTGGTGAATTCAGCTTGGCCCATTTTCACAGCATTGCGTTTGCCCTCATCCAGACCTCTGTGCCTTCTGTTTTTTGGCCTTGGAAATCTGTTAGGAAAACGTCAGAAACAGGTCTAGTGATAAATAAATTGAAAATACTAGTACTTCACAGTCGTGTCGCCGGCTGTTTAGCGATACTTTACGTACGACACCACTGTGGTGTCGCCGGGCGGCAAAGTGTTAAAACGAAGTTTTATACATCTCATCATTTAACACTAATTTCTTTGTGAGTGTTTTTTGCTACGCATAGAAACAGTTAACGTTCCGGTATAATTGTTGCGCGGAAGAACAGTATAAAATATCAAAAAAGAAAAATGATAGCACAGAAATACCATCTGAACATGCTTGCCTTAGGAAAGCTGGCATGCGGACGATCACAATTCGAAGTGTCTCGAATGTGAAATTAATGTGTCTCAGTTAGTTATCTCAAGGGCGGTTTAGAGGTTTCAACATAGATGTAAATGTCACCCGATGGCATTTAGGTCGATCTTAAGTTAAATGACTCTCTACTAAGATAAGCCTCTACTAAGATACTACGCGTCTTCAGAATGATTGCTCTCTCAGAGATTTTGAGTCAATACTCCTAAGAATCTCAAATCTTCCATACAAATCGCTTACAGAGATTTAATACTGTTTGCCTCTTCGACGTTTCAGCATAAACGAGCTTGTTTAAATTAGAGTTTGTAGAAGTAATATAGTAAGGAATTTGTGACAGTATGCTCGGTGGATACTCGTAAGTTTCATTCTGAACAGCGAATTTGGTCTGATAGAGATAAAGAGAAAATGCAGAATTTATTTTTGAAAGAGAGAAACTATGTAAAAACATTACTTTACATCAAGGAGAGTAGTTTTTGTTACCCACGGGCGAAAGTCTACACTTGGTATTTTCAGCTTAATACCCTCCAGTGAATACTGGCTCTTCTAATGAACAAAGTCCAGATCAGAGTCCTGTACCTCGGTTGGTACCCGAGGAGGTACAGTTCCCCAAAAAAGTATCCGAGTACCGTACCCTGTTCAGATTTTTTTAAAATACGCTATTCATTACTATCCTTCTCGTAATTACAATCATGTCGTCTAAAAAAAAAAAAAAAAAATATCCTCCCAAAATGAAGGAACCGAACTTTTTTTTTTTAATTTCTGACACAATTAAGAAAATAGCAACTTTTCAATGAGTATTCTATAACTAAGCATGCACAAGTGAGTAAAATCTTACTGTTGTAGAAGGAAGCATACCTTTTCTACAATGGTTCTAATATATTTTTTACAATGGCAATACTAGTTATACACCAATAACATCACATAATTACACATGTTTTGTCATCCTTGGAATTAGCAAAATCTGAAAACGGTTGAAAAAATGTATTAAATAGCACATTTTGAAGATACTTCATATAGTCTTCAATGAAAATGTTTGAAAAAAATTCTTCGTCATAATGACAAGTACATTTGTTCTCGCATATCTCTCTTGCAATATACGGCATGTCAACCGTAAACCATGCTTTACTACTTATAAGACCCTCTCTCTCATCAACATGTGTTCTATTCGAGCAAGCATGTATCCTTTGCGAAGGATGATCCTGAACCCGGCCTATGTTCTTAAAAATTTCCTGATGTACTATAACCATTAATTGTTGTTTCGCCTCATCATAATTACAATGGGGTTCACGGTTACATTTTTGCGGCTTTAATTTTAAGATTAAATGGGGTAGGGTCGTCGTATATAGCGTTCTTAAAATGCATTCCAATATTTCATTTCTCATTTCGCAAAGTTTTTTTACTTGATCATTTAAAAGTGTTAAGGAAATTGGATTTAACGAGAATGAATCTCCGGTTCTGTAAATTTGTTGTAAGATGCATTTTCCATCATCATGAAATACAGATAATTGATTATTACAAATAAAAGAGCTATTGTTATGACCTATATTAAAATCTAATAGTTTTACAATAAATTCGATCCATGTGGAAGGGTTCATCACGACTCCCTGACCAGTTGGTATATAGTCTAATTGGGCATTCTGAATAAATTGTCTAATATGGATCTTCAAGTCAGTTCTTTCATCGTGAAGTGAAACGTAGATAAGTCTTTCCAAGTGCCATGTACTATTTACAGAAGCATATAAGCTATGGTAAAGATCGTCCGTCCAATTGTCCAACTTTGCCCTTTTCGGGGAAGGCTCATAAATGTACATTTTGGCAAATGTAAGGTGAATGTGCGGGTCCGTCACATAAGGTTCAGAAGGAATACCATGCGTTAAAAGTTTGTTGGTTGGGGGATATATCTTACACATTGAGCCATGTTCTAATTTAATGGTAGTGGTTTCACAGTTCGCTGGTTTAAAATCCAAAGTTCGTTTAGATCCAAAACTTAGAATGCATACACCTGATGATAGGTCCAGATTAAAATCTTCGTAGTTACCGTCTTCAATTTTAGGTTGTTCTTCAGAGCCAAAGTTCACTTGTACCATATTAAATTCATAATTTGTCACTTTCTGTAGATCTTCACGTATTTTTTGCAAAATGGGTATCCAAGAGTAAACAGTGACTGTTGCTCCAGGTAAACTGTAATTGATTCCTTCATCAGCAAAAGTAATTACTTTACGGGTCGAGGAAATTTTCTTTTCACTACTTTGCAGAGGCTTTACATCTAAAGGCAATTGTATTATTTCTTGCAGCAACACATCAGCATCACTTTGAGTATAGAACTCGGGAGTGTATTCAATGTTATAGTTATTTTCGATCGATTCAAGCAAAGACATTTTTTGAAACTCGGCGAAAAATCAATTAAAACACACGTCTTAAGTATAGGCGCACACAGTGTAAAGGGAGTATCGCAACACACACTTCCCTACTTTATCTAACTAAAATATCTAGTACCGTACCCCGTTCAGATTATTTTTAAATACGCTATTCATTACTATCCTTCTCGTAATTACAATCATGTCGTCTAAAAAAAAAAAAAAAATATCCTCCCAAAATGAAGGAACCGAACTTTTTTTTTTAATTTCTGACTGTTCAGTTGGTTGGTTAGTTCGTCTGTGTCCCCCTACCAAATTTTGTATAGCAATTCTCCAGAACGGGTCCAGACATACCTCGAAGTGATTTTTTTTTTCGAATTATTTTAGGATTGTCGTAAAAGGTTAGTTAGAAATATTAATTTTATTTAATCACACTTATGATATACTTTCCAACTTAATGAGATAAGTAACGAAAATAGGGAGAACCCATGGAACGCTTTTAATTTAGGTTACAGAACAAAAGCGAGAATATTGAGTTCGAAAAAAAAAAAAAAATATTGCTATCATGTGATTGTTTATATATATATATATATATATATATATATATATATATATATATATATATATATATATATATATATATATATATATATATATATATATATTTTTAATATTCACACACACATATATAAATGAATTTCTGTGTCGCTGCTTCATTATTCATCATGGAACGAGTGAGCTGGACATGCTCTATAGATTTCGGAAAAGGGAACGCAGTTACGGAACCGGACTGTGTATATTTTAATAACGTACAAGAGAAAAATCTACATAAATCAATACATAACTGGGATACGGAAAGATTAACAAATTTTAAATATGATGTATATGAATATTACTCCAGATACGTGCATAAAGACGGAACGGTGGTTGGTGCATCTACACCAGAAGAATATTTATTCATGTTGGAATGTGGAATACCGTGTATTTTTGTCAAAGAGAATAAGTTGCAGTACCATGAAGGTTATAAAATTCCAGACTTGGAAGAAAAGGTGGACTGGGTAGGAAATGGTTACTATCGGTCCTGGCGTCTTGCCCGCAAGATCGAAGAACATGTAAAACTGCGAAGACTGCGTTCTTAAAAAAAAAAAAATGTATATTGTCTGTACATTGAAATAAACTGATATTCTTTCAAATTGTATTTATTGTGTTCTTTTTTTTTTTTTTTCATTCCTATACCATGGTACTACCTGTAATAACAATTCCTCTGCAGTAGAAAAAAAAAAGATTACTCAAGAACTATATAAGATTTTTTTTTCACCCTCAATACAATATATAAATATATATATATATATATATATATATATATATTTATATATATTTATATATATATATATATATATATATATATATATATATATATATTTAAGAATACTTGCAAGATTGGTGTGTGAGAACAATTTAATAAATCTCTATGAATTGTTCTTGAAATTATTATTCCACTCCGTTATAAATTCTTGACAAAATTCTACTAGTGGTGGTTGATTGATAACTGTGTAATAGCCGCGTTCTAGCCATTTTCTAAAACATTCATTTATTTTTTCTATTTCCTCCGATGTAAATTGTGATATTTGGAACGCAGGTTTTTCAAAAACAATTTTTCCTTCAACTTTTTTCATGAACGATTCAACGAACGCAAACAGATCTTCATCTATTCTAAGATTCTTCAAACTATTTATTGGATCATTTCTAATTCTTTGGTTCAGGGGAGAGGATAAGTACCACGTTGGTGGTTCGGTTATAAAAAGAGGTCCTAGGTTCTCATAACATTCTCCCGACAGACTAACGTAAATTTCGACTTGCCCAACACAGTTCTCAGGGAAACGAAAAGTAAATTTTTTATTTGGTTCTAAATAGTTAAATTCCTGAATGTTACCGGTCAGAACATCTCTAATATAAACATCCATATAATAAGCACCATAACCCTCGTTATACCAATATTCTAATTCGATACTTTTCTTATGATTGGTATCTATTAAACCTCTCCATGCTTTACTACATTTGGAAGCATCTGTTTCTTCTCCATCAACAATTATACCTGCATTCATTTCTTTTTTTTTTGGGGGGGGGGGTGGACTAAGATAGTTCGCACTAGTTATGAGAAATTTTTTTAACTCACACCTCCTTATATAATCGATTATTATTTTATTTTTATTTTTTATTTTATATATATATATATATATATATATATATATATATATATATCTTATCTTAAAAAAAAAGAAAAAAAAATTCGAGAGAGAGAGTATAAAAATACGTCGTCCTGAGAACGATCATTCAATAACAATGTCTCTTCAAAATGAAATCATTTCTATGGTTAAATATGTTGCTGCTGTCGATTTTGGTTTTTTCAGGGATCCCGATGTACCGCATTATGTAAATTTCTTTTCTGTACGGGATCCCGAAAGACATGAACATGCTAGTAATTGGGGAAGAAGCGATTCTGTCGGACGTGTCGACTCTAAAGACTTTAAGGAATCTGTCAAACAAATATATCGGGATTTTATAGAAAATTTTGAAAATGGATATTTCGGACCAATAGCAGTTGCAAGTCAAGAAGAATATAAGTTCTTCATGTACGAATTGGGAATTCCAGCTGTAATTATTCCGATTGAAGATGTTAAAGATCCTTGGTATACTGTTCCAATACTACCTAGAGCTCAAATCAACGAATCCAATGCGTATTTCAGAGGATGGAAACTAGCCAGGTATATTGAAAATTATGTCGAAAAACGAAAACGAAGAAGACGCCATAGATAATGTATTTTTTTTTTCTCTCTTTAGAATCAAATAAAATATATGTTCAACGTTCTTTTATATTGTCTTTTTTCTTTCTTTCTTTTTTACCCCTCCCCCATATGTGAAGTAATTCTTTTCAACCACTTTGTCTTAAATTACTGCAAAGTATGCTTCTTCCGAAAAAATGAAAAAAAGAAGTATTTAAAACTATCCAATTACATATTATATATATGTTAAGTAACCATGGCTGGATGAGAATAAAAAGTTACATATTATCTGTATGTTAAGTAACCATGGCTGGATGAGAATAAAAAGTTACATATTATCTGTATGTTAAGTAACCATGGCTGGATGAGAATAAAAAGTTACATATTATCTGTATGTTAAGTAAAAAAAAAAAAAAAAAAAAATTAATCATGGTGGATGAGAATAAAAAGTTACATGTTATCTACTTCAAGTCTTGTACAAATAATTACAATAGTATGTCTCTATTTATACTATAAAAAAATTAAACATAAATCAATATTTTTTTTTTCTACAAGGAACCGTAAAAAAAAATTGTACTTGTTAAGTTCCATTCTTTGCATGAACACTTATTCATTTTTTTTTTATTTTCGTTGTTGTTGTTCTTTCAATTCCCATTGTCAGATGTTAAATAGATAACGTCCCCATCTTTATCCTTTGGAAAAATGATTTGACCGTCCTTGGTACGAGCGTACTTAGGTTCTAATTTGACCGCTACTACTTGTTCATTTTCATTTTTCAATTTTTCCTTCATGATGATAGAGAATTCTTTATCGAATATACTGAACGGTGAACCCAGATATTCAATTGACATATTGTCATTTTCAAAACCTGGGTCACGTCTAAAAGCTTTTATGATTGCTCCTTGTATGGTGTGTGGAGTCGCATTGTGAAATTTTTGATAAAGGTTCCTGACATTCATCACGTGACGTTCTAATGGAGCACCTACCCAACCTGACGTTGTTTCTGCTAAAGGGTACTGTAAATTTTCGATGTAATATTTTAAACTTGTACCAGCTCCGAAACCATCGACTGCAAAAATTATATTCAGTTTTCGTGCAATATCAGAATTACAACTGGCGATACTGTCTAAAAATTCTGAAAAATCAGTAATAAATTCACGATCCACGTAATCGGAAGATAGAACAGTTTTCAAAAGTTTATGTTGATCTTTTGAAATGTTCACTTCTTTGTTCGACAGAATGTTCGCAATTTCTTTAGAACAGAGAGGATGAATATATATTTTATCTTGTAAAGGGAAAATATCCTTTTCGAAAGACATTTTAAAGATTTCCAAAATTTCCCTAAGACATCTAATTTTCAAAGTCCCAATGGAAGTGTGCTGTGTAGTGTTCCGTTCGTCTTTTTGCATAAAGCTCACTCGTGAAAGTACATTTTCTTTCCAAGAATGCTGTTGTGCGAAATGTGATGAGGTCATCTTTATTATTATTAAAAAAAAATTAATATTTATATATAAAGTAAAAAAATAAATAATGGATAGCGGAACAGATACAAATGCACTGTTCGACTACATGACTAGAAGTAAAGATGGTCTTGAAAAAGCAGGGGTTAGATTTGATTTAACATTGGACCAATTGCAAACTCATCCGTCACACGATAAGATACATGCATCACATCTTAAAAAATTTTCAGTCAAGCAAATACGCGATGCACAAATTAACAGGAAACTTAGTCCACAGGAATTGGATAACGATGCCCACCCATCTCACTATTTACAATATCCAATATCAGTTGTTGGAGTTCTGGATTACAATAAAATGGAACTCAGTACCCTTACAGATGGAGACAAACCCTTCATAGATACGTCACATATTACTGCAATGCAAGAAGCAACCCGTCCTTCAATAATAACAAAATTGGGACAGGACGACAACAACGACGACGACAATGACATATCTATGGAAGAATTACCTCTATCAAATTTGGACGAGTTAGAGAGTACTTTAAGGAAAAAACTGCACACTAATTTAAAAAGCTACTTAAATTTAATCAATTATTGTAAAAATCAGCAATCTATTCTTTTATCAATTTGGTAAAGAAACGACCTAGTAGAAATTCCTATGTCTTAGAACTTCAAGGAAATGAACTTACAGTAGTGCACCCTTTACACAACGAGCCACAATGGATTGCTGATGTTCTATTTCAAGTTCATGCACCATTGAACCCAAAATACTACAACGTTACAGAAGAATTTTCATTCTTCTTAAAAGGTTATTTCCTTTACTACTACAGCAGGGGAACCTACTTTCCAGACGTAAAGAATGAACACAATCAAAAGGATCCTCTTCCATTTAAAAATACTATTGGAAAAATTGAACCAACAAAAAGGAAAATGACGGTGGCACCTTATCCTACAAAAAAAAAGGTAAATAAGTAAAAAATAAAGATGTATAGTATCCATAATTGGCTTCTATCAATTAAAAATATAAGAACGAAGCATTTTATAATGTGTAGATTAGCTAAGAAAAATGCGCTTGGTTCGAACTGGGGAATTATACTCAATCAGGGTAAAATAAAAAAAGTTCGCATATATTGAAAGAAAAATAAAAAATAAAAAAATGATATTATGTTGGTTAATACTTATTTATTATTTTTACATAATAATTATATACTGGCTTAAAAATAAAACTTATGATCTCAAAATTGAACAACGACGATACAGCAGCAGCACGAGGGAATATGCAGTAGTTTTTCAATCTTGTAGCTCTGACAAGGAATGCGAGACAGATCACCTTTGTTACCAATCAAAATGTGTACCGAAATTAAAAAGAGGCGACCTATGTGATCCGGCCACTGGAGAGTGGATAATTGTTTATAAAAATGGAACTAACTATGTCGCCTGTCAATGCAAATATCCAAATTTAGTAACTCAAAAGTTCGTTGGAAGTAACTGCGATGTCGATCTAGTTTGTAAACCAGTCGGACAAATAAAAATTAAATCAAATGGAGAAATTTCTTGTAAATGCCCATACGGTTTTAAATCGGTCGTTAAAAATGGTGGTATACCGTACTGTAAAAAAATGAGTGTGGTGGAATTGGGTGAAAATCACGTAGGACCTTGCAAGGATGATGAAATCGATACATCCTTCGAAAAGGTTCCATTTGAACATATTTTTAATATAAAATGTATTAAAAAACCTTGTACTTTCGATGCATTAACCGGGCGACCATTAAAATACGCTCGTTTTGAAAAAGATTGGGGTTGTGTCTGCGATCCACGAAAAGGAAATATCGGAATAATCGTTCCAAATTATCTGAATGGCGTTCCAGGTTACAATGCATGTATTAGCATTTTTAAAACTGAACCTTTACACGACATCGAGAACGTTGCGTTATATACTTATTTTTACGTTCTTGATAAAGAACCCATATCTTTCATCCAATATACCAATCTAGATCCCGAACTGTTGGCTTATCCATTTCCTCCGTCTAAAAATCTTCAAGTTGAAGAGATTTGGCCTTACAATTACACGCAATATGTGTTCAAGAACTATGATTTTGAAGTAAGCACCCGTTACTGTAGAGGTACGCAATTTGAAGTCTGGTTCGGGGATCATACGTCATGTTACAACGATATACGCAAGGAACGTCAAATGGAAAAATGTGAAAATATTCATTCTCATTTAGTGTATTCGTACACACCATGGAAGAATCATTATTTATTATTACATGAATATCCAGCATGTCTGATAGAGAAGAACTCGCCACCGTCGTCGATATATAACGGTTGGGTTGTATCGAATCCTTTCCACATTACATTTGAGAAAGATGTGGATCATAAATCGAACGGTCTAGTCTTACGACCTTACCTATCCAAGAATAATAAATGGCATGTTCGGCAAGTTAGAACCGTTCCCGAGTTTATAAATGGATCAGATTTAGCAGTCGTGCCGAATTTTAATCACCTTATAAAAGAAATTTTACCCGACTAAATACTGTTGAGCTTACTAAATATGAAAAAAAAAAAAAGAACGAAGAACTTTTATAAATGTGGTTGTAAATAGATTCCATGTAATTTTTTTTTTTTTTTTTTTTTTTTTTTTACATTTCTTTCCGTGGAAGATATCATTGTATATATAATTAATAATTTTATTTATTTATTTTATTTTTAATTTTTTATAGTATAAATAGAGATACATTATAGAAAAATGGCCACTCAGAGTCGAAGATTCTGAGTTCTTTTATAGGGGGGAGATTACAGATTTAAATAAGAAATATAGTATATATTTCAATTTCACAAGATCTGTGAAGAGTTCCAGAGATTTTCAAAGCTCGAATCCCACAGAAAAAGCAGTTGTTCTGTAAAAAAATGTATAACTCTTCTATGACGTCACAAGGGATAATTTAAGGGATTTTTTTTTAAAAAAGGGAATATTATCGATTCAAATATACCAGATCTACGAGAGGTTTAGAAATTTTGAAAAGACTCGGTCCCAGACAAAAATGGATTTGTTCCCATACTCTTCAATGACGTCACAAATGATAATTTAATATATATATATATATATATATATATATATATATATATATATATATATATATATATATATATATATATATGTAAAGTAGTATTCTAGGTTAATCATGAAGCGTTCTATAGAAACCGAAGAAAACTCCTCCACTGAGAAACGACCCAAGTTAGAATCACAACAACAGCAGGAAAATATAGACTTAGAGATGTTGAATACTCTTAAGGAAAAGTACGATGGTGACCGCATTAATGAAGAGTCTGAACAGATTAAACAAAAATATCTCATAGAATATATGAAAAATGTAATCGAAAAACTTAAGCTCAGTCAACCAATGATTGAAACAATTCAAGGTATCGGTGACGAAGGCGATGCCTATTTAAAAATGTTCAGTATGGCTAAAACATGCGTACATACTGACATGCATTTGAAAAAATTAATAGCCTTCAATTCAGTATTCGACATAATTGTTCACCTGATTGCGAGAGGAATTCACGACCGTATCGTTGGACCGACGTTGGAGAGTGTCGTTCCTCGAACGAATATGGATTTAGCTTATGATTCTTTCTTAGAATCCATGGAACCAGGTGATGAAAGCCTGACGAACGAACTTCACTGTATTACGTACATGCTTCAAAATGAGATGGACAAAAAACAAAGTTTAAAAATTTCAAATCCACTGTATAATCGTTTTACAAAATATTTGAGTGCAACAAGTAAATATGTTACTGGTATTTTGACAGCACTAGCAGGTAAATCGATCATTTTACCACGAGATCGTGAATACGAAACATTTGATGTAAAGGAGAGATGAGTAGGTTATTTTTTAAAAGTGAAAAAAAAAAAAAAAAAAACATATATAACTATTTCGTGATGTCACAAGGTTGTAAAAATATGTTCTACATTTCTTATTGACTCTTGATCGAGGTCTCAATAAAACTTCTCAGCCCTCGACAGAGAAGAAACAGTGTAAAAAATATAATATTTTTTATAATAAGTACTATACTCCCCCCTTGTAAATTTAAGCTGTCACCACAGGTGATCAGCTGCCATGTTTGATATTTGATTAGCTATTTTATATGATAAAAAATTAAAAAGAAAAATAAATAAATAAATAAAATAATAAATATATTGACCAATAGGAACGGACTTAGGTTAATTGAGCACTAGAAATATTTATCCTCCTTGAAAAAAGTAATAATTTTTTTTTTTTTACTTTCAAGGAGGTTAATATTTAATCTTGGTAACTCACATTATTTAGTCACTATATAGTACAGTCACAACACTGGTTGAAAGGAACTTTGATCTATACACTGTTGTATTAAAAAAAGAACAAATGGGGAAAAAAAAAATTACCCGCTCGGTTATTTTAAAGTAAGCAAGCTATAAGGAAAAAAAAAAATATATATCCAATGTCGCTTTGCAATCAGCTGTGGCTCGTGACGTCACAAGGTTGTAAAATATACTTTCTACGTCAGATGGTGGGGAATTCGCTTTTTTTCCCAATCAGCTGATCATTCTTGCTTGTGACGTCACAAGGTCGTAAAAATACACTTTCGCTTTCTGAGTTGAGGAAAGAGAAAAGTGTTCTTTTTCTCTATCCCGAACTTGAACGTAAGATCTCAATCGCTATTTAAAAAACAAACGAACATATATTATTCGAACTGTCTAGTTGCTAATTTATAAAAATATTTGAAAAGAGATGGTGGATAACAACGTAAATCTATTATTGCCAGAGATTCTAGAATCTTTTTATAGTTGGGAACGCGATGAAAACAAATTAACTTAATTTCAGTTATCTCCAGATACATTTTTAATAATTCAACTCCCTCTTTACAACATATATTTTTACGACTACCACACCTAAGATAACTTGCTCTGAATGGATATAATGGGAAGATTGAAATTTTATCAGTTCTAGAATAAAATTTATAGGACTCTTTGAACGGGACAACTAGAACTGCTCTTGCTTGAGGATACAGTCGATCAATCACTGGAATTTTCGTATCAAAACATTCGAAATTTTTAATTTGACTATACGCCGACAAAATTTGTAACCACCTATGAATAAATTGATCTGTGAGTTGCGATTTGTTATAGTACCTGAACAATTTAAAAAAGTGTTCGGCTATCAAAAATTTTATCTGTTCTAAATCGAACATGTCCAAAATAATGAAGAGACATAATAGGTGTTCTATAAATGATTATTCTATTTTATTTATTTTTTTTTTATGTTTATATTATTTTTTTCAATTATGAAAATAAAATAAACATAAAATATAAATGAATAATAAAAAGAGTTATCATAATTACTTTCATACGTGATTTATACATATTGAAATGCTCATATAAAATCGTCAATTGTGCAATAAGTAAAGCACAATTGTTACAATTATGTGTCTTTCTGAACCATTGCTCTAGACATTTTTCGTGTATAACTTTATAATTATCTGTACTGTTCTTAAAACAATACAGACAACAATTAATATTTTCAATATCTAGCATTTGCCTGCAAGTAGGGCAATTATAATTTATTACTGCCCAACACTGTAAACATTCTACATGAAAACTATGTCCACATTTAAGGTGGACACTGCTTGTTGTGTTCTTGTTCAAACATATTACACACACCATTTTCTTTCTTTCCCCCTTAAATAATTTACAGTAGATCTCCTATAACATATAAAGTACTTTAACCTTTTTTTTTTCATTCAATTTTACTATACTGTTAAAAAAATCTAAATTAAAAGTTAAGTTAAAATCATGCGTTGTGTCATGCTAAGTAGTAAAAAAAAAAAAAAAAAAAAGAGAGAGATAACCCAATGGTAAGAAAAATAAAGAACAGAGACATAAGGATTGATCACCAAACTAAATTTATTTTAACACATCATATTAACAACAAAAGGAATACATCAAGGTATTTAATGTTGCTTTAGCATTTGTGGCATTAGTATCTTAATAACATGGGTATCCAATTTTAAGTAGGACATAGAATAATAATAATAATAATAATAATAATTTCTACACTTTATGTTCAAGAGACTAAATAAAATATATAAGTTTTGTCATTTTTGAACTGATCGGGGTACCAACCTTGGCTTAACACTTTTCGTAAAAAAAAAATCAGTTGGAAAAAAAAATCCCACGAGCCGTTCTCTAGAAATAAGAGAACAAAAGGGGATTTTTTTCCCAACTGATAATTTTTTTACCTCGGAAAAAAAAAAATTTCCGAGTGAACAAACAATTCATCTTTCTCCAGTGCCATTTTCCAACGAGTAAAAGAAGGCTGCTTGTCGGTACCTTCTACGTTCTGTTGTAGAAGGTTGAGTGCAGCGTGTACAGTACTGCACTCTAGCAGCAAATTCGGCCATCTCCTGTAAATTTAGCGAATGTATTTGTGGGACACAAGTTAGATGTAAAATATGTCCACACGCGAACACAAAGAGATCGGTTGATTCTCTGATTCGCCCCAAGCACATTCGACATCTTAAAACGCCGAATGGAATTGCTTGCCTGTACAGCGAGACGGTTCGATTTCTTCTTGTTCTCGTTGGTACCACCCTGCTGAACATAGATGGTCGATGCGTGTCCGATAACAACTGAACATCTTCGGCTTCCGAAAGAATTTCATCACTACTTGACGACCCGAAGGGGTTCCAGAAAGCCTCTGGAACTGGACGTCTGCATTCGGGACACGTTTTCTGTTCAGATACTAACAACCACGGATGTATGCATCCAAAGCAATAAGTATGCCCACATGGTAATGTTGAAGGCGATGTGATTTCGTTCAAACAGATTGAACAGGGCATGTTGAATCTGATAAAAAAGAATCAGAAAAGAAATATAATTTGTGAGGAGCCGGTCTGCCATTTATATATGTTTCATGACATCCGGCGGCTTACGTCACCGGAAGGAAATGTGTATTTTTAGAAATGGACATAACAATAATCCCCCCCCCCTTATCTCACGTGGGTGTGAACCCGATTGCGCGACCATTAAAAATAGACTTCTAAGAAGATTTCAAAAAAGTACAACAACAACAACAACAACAACAACAAAAAAGCTTAATATATCAATACCGGGAGGGGGGATGAACTATACTTTAGCATTTGTTCCCTAACACATATTGCAAGGTTAAGTTACTACAGTTAAAAAAAAAAAAAAAAAAAATAGAATAATCAATAGATTTCTTAAACAGGGACTCTCAAATACAAGATCCATTAGAAAAAAAAAAAAAAAGAATTTTTTTTTATCCGTTATGTAAAATACATAGTAACTGTTCCATTTATTTCAAAATTCCCTTATCATATTATTAATATTAACATCTTCAAATTCCTTTTTAGAGTAATATCGCCTCAACATTAGAGAATCTATTGTTCCTGTTCTATATTCATCAATAGCAGTTGTGATTGGATTTTTATCTTGCGGTGACTTTAATGAAATTTCTAATGCTCTTAAAGCCACTAACCTGGAAGCTTCGTATCTAGTAATTATATTAGCGGTGATTTGAGGAGACATTATCATTTGAATATTCTTTTTTATAAAATTCGAAAAAAGGATGAGATATTTATGTACTATATTATTTTAATAAAACATATTAAAAAAAAATAAAAATATTAGCATTTTTTTAGATTGCATTTTTATTTATATTTATTAATGCAAGTCCAATTCCTCTGGGACAATCGAACTTTTTTGAACATGAACATGTTCCATCGATACAATCGGATATGTGCCAAGTTTCGATGGCTCCATTCAACCAAAATTTGGAATTATTTAAAGACAATGTATAGAGTAAATGTCTCAACCTAATGGCTGTTTGATCTCTTACAATCTGTATATCTAAACGGCCTTCCTCAATCTCTTTCGAGAATTCTCTTTCGTCATCTGCTCCAAAGTATCGATTGCGGTCCAAAGTGTCTTGTAAACCAGTTGCCATCCAAGATTTGTAAGAGTTGAGCCTAACGTAACTAAAAATTTTATGTTGGTGATCGAAATCATCATAATAACAATTATCTAAACTCAACGGATTCACTACTCTTTTAGAACATTTACACTTGGAATCGCTACAATCTTTAAAATGCCATTGTCCATCATTGCTACGATATAGTGGGATATTTTCGGTGGTTGCATTAGATAAATATTTTAAAATGAAATGCGTATTAATAATTATGAATCGTTTGAGGAGTTGTCGAAAATATTTTATTAGAACTTCCCGTGGTTTTCGTTTAATTACATTTTTAAAAAAGTGTATATCATCGGATAAATCACTTAAAAGAATCATCATTGTGTACTTCTTAAGAATGGTTCAAAAAAAAATCTATTTTTTTCGTTCTCTGTATATATACACAAAAGTTCATTTATTTATTTATTTATTTATTTTAAGAATATATTAGATTTTTTTTTTCATATATTAGATAACTGATATAAAGTTACTCTTCGAAGAACAAAAAAAAAAAAATCAATCTTTATTATTTGAGACATTCACGTACCTTTTAATTAGAACCTTTTTGTTGTTGCTGTTCAAAGGCAAGATTTTGAGAAAGAACAGTGTGATGTTAAAAAAAAATGGTATTTTCTTAATGATGAGTACACCAATGATCGTACCATATAGTAAAATGTGAGTTATCAAGATGTTGTAAAATTTGTTACTTTCAAGGAGAACTAACTATATTATAGTGACACAACAATAATCTTTAAAAGAGTAGCTCAACTAGAATTACCTTCAATCTACATTTAAATATTTCTAGTGCTCAATTAACCTTTATTTTATTTTATTTAAGTCCGTTCCTATTGGTCAATATATTAATTATTTTTATTTATTTATTTTTTCTTTTAATTTTTTATCATATAAATAGCTAATCAACTTTAAAAAAATGGCAGCTGATCACCCGTGGTGACAGCTTAAATTTACAGGGGGGGGAGTATAGTACTTATTAATAAAATATTATATATTTTATACTGTTTTCTCTCGAGGACTCAGAGGTTGGGTTGAGTTCTTTGATCAAGAGACCCAGACCCAGAATGAATACGATTACATTTATCCTATGACGTAATTGATTACGTCAGTCAAAAAAAACTTCATTTTTGAGAGAACGTTATAAACAATCATATACACTTTGTTAAGCTTAGAGCTACTCAATAAATAATATTATAAAATAAACAAACAACAAAAAAAAAAGACTTACCAACCTAGTGTAATGTTGGATCGCTGAGGTAAAAAAATGTACCGAGCATTGCAAAGTTACTCTATTTATAGGGGAATATATCAGTTAAAAAAAAATGGTAAGGTTTAACCACAAATCTTAATTAAGAACACCTGCAAGTCAAATAAAAGTTGACCTTGTTTATTGTATAAATGAAAATTTAAATATGTATGTAACAAGAATGGTAAATCCCCCCCCGAAGGTCAATTCAATGCTGATCTTGCATAAATGAATGTGTTAATTACGGGTATTACCACCTGTTCCGTTATTGTATAAATGAAAATTTAAATATGTATGTAACAACAAATGGCAAAATCCCCAAAGGTCACGTTAAAGCTGTTCTTGCATAAAAGAAAGTGCAAATTACGGGTATTACCACCTGTCACGTTAAATGGAGACAAGGAAATGAACCCACATGATTTCATACGGGTAAACCCTCATGAAATTATGTGGTTTTTTTTTTTTTTTAATGAAATTATGTTGTTTTTTTTGTTCTTTAAAAAGTATATATAAAAAGGGATGAACTGAAATCTTCCATACATAATTGGTAATGTTCTAGACTTTTTCAAGAAGTCGACATCAGCAAATCTGTGAGTAAATTTTTTATCTGTTATGTAGTTCCTAAGTTCTTTTTTTTTTTCAAATTGGGTATATATGTTATAAACCACTATCGGTATTTGATTTAAGTGGATGTATAAGTTCAAGTTACGAACAAAGATTTCTTTTTTTTTTTTTTTTTAATATTTTATGGAAATTCTTGAAAGAACGCTAGCGATACATTTGATTAAGTCGTGACTTTCCAATAATTTTGTTAATCAAGATTGGTTAATAAGTTCTCTAAAAAAAAAAGACAAGACAAGAATTTTGAACAAATATTTTTTTTTATTATCATTAAGTACAAATTTGGATATTTACATTACAACAATATACATAAACTAAAGTCAGGATGGCCGAGTGGTCAAAGGCGCCGGATTTAAGTTCAGGTTCTCGTAAATGAGAGCGTGGGTTCGAATCCCACTCCTGACATTACTTTACTTTTTTTTTTTCTTCTTTAAAGTCTTCACACTATAGACTTCATTAATTTCATCTTCATCAGGATGGAGGATTAAAATATCTCGATCGTTCTCTATGAATTGTACTAAATTATCGAACGAGACATTTAATTGAACCAAGTTCTTGAAACAAATACTTTTCGTACTTTTCGTATGTTCTTTGTTGTTACTATTAGCTTTTGGAATTTTCCTCTTTTTTTTAATCTTGATTAATCTTTTCTTTTCGATGGGTTCGATCTTATTATTGCTGAGTAGTAGTTCACTCGGTCCAACATCTTCTAAAATCGAAAAATCCATTTCTGCAATTGGGAGTTCGAACGGATTAGCCATTTTGACTGAATGTAGCTTTCACACACACACACACACACACACATATATATATATGTGTGTGTATATAGTAAATATTTTTTTTTTTTTTTTTTTTTTTTTACGAACGAACCAATAAGAGCAAAAGTTATTTTTGGAGCATGTTAGTATAATTCACGATTTTTAAATTATTCTTATTTAGCAGTTCAAGCACTTGATCCTTGAGAAAATAGTTATATTTTTCGCTAAGATACTTGCGGGGATCCTTCAATGCGTTCCAACAGTGGCAAGTATGTGGTCCTTCATCCACAGAAACGCTCCTTATACAGTCCGTCAGATGATGCTCTTTTGTTATTGTATTGAAGTGAATATTTAATTCACCGTCCACATTCATTGATTTAATAATAACTAAGAATTCCATTATGTTCGTTCTTTCTTGGTACAATTCGTACCATTTTAATATATTATCTCTATCCAAAAGTCGGGACTTGTAGAATGTCTCATCATCTTCATACAGTTCAAAAGTTTTCGGTTCAAATTTATCCTTGATAGGATTGATGGGGTAATACGAAGAATTTTCCAATTGAGTTTGGAGATAAGCTTCCGGATCACGAAGCGCACAGTGACAATGACATGTATCTGGACCTGAAGTAACTTGAGGGTAACTCCATACGCAATTATTTAAATGAAATTCTAAATTTTTATAGACCAAATTCAATATGAATCGAAGTCGACTATTCCATTTCTTAGATGTTACTTCGAACCGTAAAAGAGACGTTCGATAACGAGCTATGGACAATTTTTCTTTCAACTGCGACAAGGTTCTCGGGTGGGACATGTTAACCGGAGTTCTTTCTGAGGTGATGATCGAGTCGATTTTTTTTAATATATATACACGATCGTTCAAAAAAAAAAAAAAAAATCTTTTTTTTTTCTCTTCAGACTAAGATTAAAAATAATAATAATAATAATAATAATAGAACAGATTGAGTATAAATACGGGTAACTTGCTATGACCCTTTAGTTATTCCTCTACTGCGATACTGTTCGTACGTCTGCTACGTCATTTTATTATTATTATTATTATTTTTTTTTTTTTTTTAATATGGACCGTTCTAAAATCCATATTACAACTGCTTGAATTGTTCGACATAATTCAATCTAAATAATTTCTCCGCAATGGGGGATAAAAAAAAAAAAAATAAGAAAACAACCTCTAATGAGGTTGTCTATTTTTTTACATTCCTATTTATGCCAACGTTGGATTTCTGGTACAGCAAGTTGTACAAAATTGATATAATATTTCGACATTCTTCTAAATTTTGATTTTGTTGGTGTATCAGAGAGCTCGTCCGCTTATCTTTTTCAACTGTACTATTGTAAAATTCGTCTACTGTTCGATACGTGTCGAATAATTGCGCTTGATATTCTGCATTTTCAAGCTCGAGTTTAGTTATTTTTTCCTTGTATTCTTGAATTCGTTCATCAGTTATCTGTGATAATTTTTGCCGAAGTTCTTGTACATCAGACGTCAGTTGATTTATTAGCATTTCCCTATCTTTGAGTAAACAATCTTTTGAAGACATCGTTCGTTCGTGACATGAGCAGTTGGAATAACTATATATATACTATATATAGATAGATATTTTATATATATTTATTTTTTTATATATATATATATTTTTTTTTTCATATACTATATATATATTCACCCTTTTTTTTTTCTTTTGAACGATTGAGAAATGTCTCCAGCTATCGGTATCGATTTGGGCACTACGTATGCAAGCGTCGGTGTTTTCCGGCACGGTGAAGTGGAAATTATCGCGAACGGTTTCGGGAATCAAAGGACTCCGAGTTATGTTACATTCACGGGAATCAACCACCAGTTCGTAGGAGATGCTGCTAAATCTGTAGCCACTCTCAATCCCGAGAACAGCATATTTTGTATAAAAAGACTTATCGGTAGAAAATACGACGAGGCTAGAATCCAACATAACTACTGGCCTTTTAAAGTGGTAGATAGCTGTGGAGAACTAAAAATCAACATCGAAGGGGAAAAGCTCTTCAGTCCCGAAGAAATCAGTGCCATGATTTTGAAGAAGTTGAAGGAAAATGCAGAATTGTATTTGGGTGAATCCGTCACGGACGCAGTCATCGCAGTTCCAGCGCATTTCAATAATTTTCAACGACAAGCGACTAAAGATGCTGGAAAACTTGCTGGTTTGAACGTCCTGAGAATCATTAATGAACCGACAGCTGCTGCTTTAGCTTACGGATTGGATATGAAAGATAGAAGAACTATTCTAATATTCGATTTGGGAGGGGGTTCTTTAGACGTGAGCGTTGTGACGATCGATAACAACAACCGTTTCGAAGTGAAAGCAACGGCCGGGAACCCTCACCTTGGCGGGATCGATTTTGATAACAGAATGATAGATTATTTTGTGGAAGAGTTCAATAAGGAACATCAAAAAGACTTGCGTTCCTGCAAAAGGTCTTTGATGAAATTGAGAACTGCTTGCGAAGCAGCCAAACGCACATTATCTAGCGTCGATGAAGCGAGCATAGAAATCGACAGTCTCCTCTTGGAAGGTATCGACTTTAGATCAAAAATTAGCAGAGCTAAATTCGAAGAACTGTGCGCGGATCTGTTCTGGTGGACTTTGGAACCTGTCGAGAGAGTCCTGAACGATTTGAATAAATTAAAAATCGACGAAGTGGTGCTCGTGGGTGGGAGTACGCGTATTCCGAAGATTCAAAAATTACTGAAAAATTATTTCTCCCTCAAAGATCGACTATGCATTCATTCGGACAAGGCTGTCACAGTTGGAGCGACGATACAATCTGCAATTTTGACGGGTGAGTTGAGTGTTTCGTTAGTGGATGTTGCTTCTTTGTCTATTGGAATCGAGACCGACGGAGGTGTTATGACTAAAATCGTCGAAAGGAATTCTCGTATTCCCTGTACGAATTCACAAGTGTTAACGACATATTCAGACAATCAAATCACCATGGACATTTTGGTGTTCGAGGGTGAACAGGTAATGACGAAAGACAATCATCTCTTAGGAAAATTTCAAATATCCGGAATTTCTCCTGCTCCAAAAGGGGTTCCCCAGATCGAAGTCACGTTCGAATTGGATTTGGATAACATATTACATGTGTCGGTCGAAGACACAGGAATCGAGGAGGAACAATTTTTCAAACTAGAAATCGAAAGAATACTACAACAGAATGAAGGCGAGAAGAGAATTGGTGAACTGAAGCAGTTATTTTTTGGAATAGTAGAAAGAATGTTCAACGGAGCAGAAGAGTTTGCGAACAAGGATGGTGACGGATTAAAACAATATATCTTGCGTACAATAAATGAGCTCTACATTGAAGAGGACGTATTAAAAGAGTTTGTGAGATTTCTAGGAATGGTTCGGGATCTACTTCGCGGAACAATAATTAACGAACGGCGTGCAATAAAAAATGAAATGGAATGTAAACTGGAAGTTTTGAAAGTTGATGAACAGTAGACTTGTTCAAAAAAATTTTTTTTCTTGTATATGTGTAATAATAATAATAATAATAATAATAAAAAGAACCTTTTTTTTGCCTTTTTAAAAGTGAGTAATTTTATTTTTATTTTTCTCTCACGAACTCAATTTCTGGAGAAACTCGACCTTACCTTTGATAACGAGCCTAATATTGGAACATAACAAAAGATGAGTGTCGAACCGAACGAAATTTTCAGACCAGTGTGTGAGAAAAAAAAAGGGAGGAAATTTAGCGAATTAGGTTAGGTTAAGTAGAGAACACAAAATAGACTAAGTTGATAAATACCGTTGGAACAGATTGTCTATAAAATTTACACAATGGGAGCGAAGTTAGATTAAGTAGAGAACACAACATAGACTAAGTTGATAAATACAGTTGGAACAGATTGTCTATAAAATTTACACAATGGGAGCGAAGTTAGCATGATTTGGGTAAAGTTTTTTTTTTTTTTTTTTTTTTTTTAATCAAGTGAACGCCTCAACAACAATTTCAACATTTAAAATGATTATTTATTCTTTTAATTTTTTATACTATAAATAGCTATCCAACTTCAGAAAAAAAATGGTAGTTGATCGCTTGTAGTGGTAGCTTAATTTGTACAGAGATCGATATTTAAAAAAAAATATATATATAAAAAAAAAAAAAAAATAGGACTAGTAGTATAAATACGAGTTTGTTGGAGTGAGAAAAAAAAAAGAGAATAGGTGAAAAAAAATGCCACCCAATATATTACGCGAAGCCGCTTTTCTAAGAGGAGAAGACTGTAAGAGAAGGGACTTGTATTCTTCTTTAGAGTTCGTAAGGACAAAATGCATTCTTCAAAATATATATTCATATCTACTGAGAACCCGATATCATTTTAATGCTATTAATACCATCAACCAACGAGAAAAAGATATTTTGGAGGGTATGAAATTGACAATTGATTGTTTCCTAGAGAATTATGCCAGTACTGTAAAAAGCCTTTGTTTGCAAATAGAGGAAATTACCGAAGACACTGTTGAATCCGTTCTATTAGGTGTTTATAATGAACTTTTTTCCGAAGGGATTACTTGTAGCCGTATTATAGCATTTTTTGTGTTCGTTGGTGAATTGACTCTCAATTGTCTTTCAAGAAATTTACCAGAATCTATTGTCGGTGTGATTTACCAGTGTTTTTCAAGACTGGTCGAAGAGAAATTGGAATCGTGGATTGATGATCATGACGGTTGGGAAAGTATAACATCGTTATCGGTAATCCGACAACAAGAACAGTTGATAATAATATTAAATCATCCATGTTGGGTGAAGAGAATTTTATATGGAACGGTACGAATGATTGGTACGTTCGCATATATGGCAAATTTTATAAGTAACGATAACCTATTTCTCTGATCCTGTTAATATATACATATTTTTTTTTCCTTTGGTAGTACTATTATTGTGTGTGTGTATATATAATACATTTTTATTTTTTCTTAATAAAGACAATGAATCAACTATAGCAGTGTAATGTAATTTTTTTTTAATATACGTAACAAAATTTTACATCCTCTGTACGACGATTATTTAAAAGAAAAGGTACGTACCTATATAATGTGTACACAACAACAATACTTTTTTTTTGTTTTGCATTAAGATAATGTTCAAATATACTGATTCGATAAAATTTTGAACAGGGTACGGCACTCGGATACTTTTTTGGGAGACTGTACGATTTTGGCATGCAGGGCATTAAATTTACGAACAGATGTTACGTGCTCCGGCCCTCTTTAGCGATCATACAGCAGTCCATTCACACAGGGGTTGTAATACTTCCAAGCGCTGAGAGGAGATAACGCTTCTCCACTTTTGGTGTTCTGTTAAAAACCGACCATCAAGTTGAGTAATAATTTAGACAGGCGTTCAATTGGAAGTACTAAGACCTCCATATGCTTATATGACGCTGTCTGAGGGGAAGTTCGTGAAATTTATATTTAATAAATTTGTAGACGACTTCGCATTTGTGGATGAAAATGCTTTACTTTTCCTTTTTACAGTGCATGAGGTGCACTTTCCTTTTTACAGTGCATGTAAGATCGACATTTTTTTAAAAGGAATTTTCACAGTGCATGTCGTAACTCTTCTGACATTAATTCTGCTAAATATGGAAGAAATACTCAGAAAAGTCATTAAACATCCTCTCCATGACGTTTATTGTAGTTTTTTCAGTGTGCAACACACGCACGGGTATTTAACAAATATGGCATACTTTTCGCCAACGTTTCTGGCTGCCAGAAATGACAACACATTTTCTTAAACTTCAGCAAGACCATTATACTTGATTTCTTTGTCAGTAAAATTTGAATATTTCTTACGCTCAGTCTCCATATAAACTGTTTCTTTATAAATTAAAGAAGATTATTCATATTACTTTTTTATTTTTACCCTTTTATAATATAGTTATACTTTCAAGAAAGTTTCTTGCCTGTTAAAACTTGATTCTTTATTCATATTATTACGATTTGTGCTTGGCATTTGGAGACCGTTGTACGTAATGAATTTCAACATCATGTAACACAGAACTAATAACAATATTAAATAAATTTAAATAGGAGCTTCCGAACTCTTCCTTGATCACGCTTTAAAATTACAATAGAAATACACTAAAGAAAAACAAAATTCTAATAAAATTTAGACACTTAGTTAGTTTATGAATCTTGTCCATAAAAGTGCACTATAAAGAAGTAAATAGACATATTAATGAATAATTTCCTGAAATTTTGATTAGAATACAGTGCAATAACCTTAGGTTAATTAATTCGTGTCGGATAGATTTAATTAAAAAAAAGTCTACATTTCAAAAATAAAAAGTAATACTTCAAATAGGATTAGTGTTCCTTTCTTTTAATTTTTAAGTAGTTTGAAGTTATATATAAAGGGTGATCCGACTGACAAACTTGCTGGGGGTGCAGGGGGTACAGAGACAGTTCAGAATCACATAGCAATGCGGGGTCGAACACGTCGTCTTCATGAACCTGTTAATAATCAATTTAGAAGAAGTGTTCAGGTGTCATAGTAAATTTTTTAGAGCAAGAGCCAGCGACCGCCAGACCTTCGTCATAGTATAAAAGCTGAAACTTTCTCTGCGCATACCCCCCAACAGAGGTATGAACAATCGGCCACTATAAAGTTTGGATGATCGTGGCTTTGGCAGGTAACAGGTGGCAAAGGTGTATAAAATTGCCGAAAATTTCATCATTTCATGAAGCTTAATTTTTTTATATGTTCTTTTTCGCAGTACTAGAAATCACTTTACCCCTTGCCAAACACTTTTCCCTCGTGGCAAACCCCCGCCAGACAATCTCAAAGTCTTGAAAAACGTAATTCTATTACGAGCGCGCTGCAAGAAAGTTCGCGCGTAAGAAAGTTCAGAAGTAGCAGTATAAAATGTGCTTGGCACTTTGTGACAGCTTGACGTACTTCGTCGCGGGAGTTTACGAACACAACAGTTTTCCATGACTTTGAGATTGTCTGGAGCAAATTTTCCACGATGGAATAGTGTCTGGCAAGAGATAAAGTGATTTCTAGCACTGCGAAGAAGAACATATAAAAAAACTAAGCTTTATGAAATGACGAAGTTTTAGGCAATTTTATACACCTTTGCCACCTGTTACCAGCCAAAGCCACGATCATTCAAACTTTCTATATTCGCCGATTGCTCGTATCTCTATTGGGGGGTATGCGCAGAGAAAGTTTCAGCTTTTATACTACGACGAAGGTCTGGCGGTCGCTCCCTCTTGGACTATTAAGACCATGGTTTTACAAAAATTAATCCTTCTTTCACCGGTTACGCTTGATAAAAATTGTTATTTTAGAAGTTTCTTTCATAACATTAATGAAATTGTCTGAGGAAAGCCCATTGTTTATGAAACTTCGTTAAGAAATTATACGCTCACTTCAACCGATGTTTCCGACCCCGCATTGCTATGTGATTTGGAACCGTCTCTTAACGAGTGGGGCGAGTACTACACCCCCCGTCACAAAGGGGTGTAGCACGCCCTACACCCCTCGCAAGTTTGCCAGTCTGGTAGCAAATCATCCTGTATACACACACACACACACACACACACACACATATATATATATATATATATATAGTATATAACAGCATACATAATATTTCTATCTAGAAAAGCGTGAACATAATATTGAGAAAGATAATCACTTTTGAACATGAGTGATGGTAATAAAGTAATTATTCTACATTTTTTGCACAGTATTTAAAATAAAATGTGCTACAAAAACTACTTTTCCTATACACTAATTAAATAATAAACATCACTGCCAACATGTATAAACACTCTTTCGTCTGTTAAAAAAAAACGCATTTCCTTTCTTGGGCCATTTTATTTTTATCTTTTCTTATCTTTTTTATCTTATCTATCTATTATTTTTATCTTTCATATCTATCATACTATTTCTATCTCATTTTACTTTTATTATTATGAGCATATAAAAACATATGTTCATGTACATTTTTTCCTAATTTTACGTGATACAATTCAATTTGAAAGTTCCAAACCGTGACACATTTTTACGACATATGATACTGCGGTATTTCTATCATAGACTCAAGAGACAATGGATATATGAACATTTGTAATGAGTTAGAACACACAAACTGCGAGACATGAGACAATAGTGACATAAATACATATTTTTTTAAGATAAGGATAGGATAAGCAGTGATTATATTATATCATGACAATGAAATTCAACTTTCCAATAAATGTAAGAAAACTTAATCAATTTTTATTATCCTGGTGAAATGTTTCTTACATGCAAATAGTGCAAATAAAAATATTAATTCGCTGACAGCTGAAGCGAAATCTTTTATGAAAGGCCTTCCATAGTGAGATTTAGGCGACTCAGAGATTGGTTTAAGTGTAGAATGACGCTTAGTGTCTTAGCTCATCAAATTATATTGTGCGTATACTTCTCGCGTATGTAGGTGTACCCGTGCAAACATTTATGTAAGACCATTTGTGACACGTAATTAACTGTTTCAAAACTAAACTGTAAGAAAATTTGACGGTATGTTATTATCAATAATTACTTCTCATAAGAGAATAAAATATTTGGAAAAAGGTATTAAGAGAAATCTCTTCATAATCACTGCTACGGTATTTTGCATGATGACGCACATATACAAAGGTAGCAAATAAATCTGAATTGTATCCTGCACTCCGGCCTTGGCATGGAAAATCTTAACAACCATGCATACAATCGATTTGAACTGTTGAAAGTAGACGCAAAATATACAGCACTTTGAATACAAAATATGGTAATTGAATTTCAAGAAATAGAAGCAATAGCATGTGAATTAGAGTGGATAAAAAAATAATAATAAAAAATAAAAAAAAAACGTTTATTTTCCGAAATCTTTGTCACCTGAGATCTTTTTTTATTTCCAATACAGCAGGCGATTACAGACATTATCCTTACGCCACCTGAGATCTTAAAACTAATATAAATAAGACGTATAGAATATTTGAATTGGCTACCACAACGTCTTTGGGTTGCTCATCGAGCTTGGAATCTAGGAATTTTTGAGAATGTGCTTTAAAAAAAATCAGCTTAAAAAAAATCGGCTTTAAAAAAACAAAATAGGTGTGTTTTAATCTACCTTGATGACTTGTGAACACTTCTCCTAAAGTTGTGGCAAGTAGGTATTCAGCCTTTTCATTATCTTTTTCTTCCTTTTATCTTTCCAAATGAGTTAGTACAACTGGAGACAGTTATTAAATATTTGCTCTCTCACGTCTTTTATTCTCCTCTAGCCGCAAAATTTCTTTTTCCGACCTTTTAATTTTTCTCAAATTTTCTCATATTCTGCTCAGTCTTCTCTTCAATTCCACCGATTGTCGCACATCAAGGTCTCCAATGGTCTGCTCGAATGACTCCCGTTTCTTATAAGGCACGAACTTCCCTCCGCGAAACCTGCCACGAGAAAAGTCGATGCATTTGCAAGTTGCGATATCCAATACTTCGATAAGAGAGAGTTTTTTCCGCTTTCTTCATAAACGATTCTTTATGCCCGTCTCACGTACGATCACGTACTCATCGTCTAACGTACGATTTATTTTTCCTCTGGACTTGTTGATGGCTTTTTCTGTCTCTTGAATTCTTTAAATTGACATGGCAAGGCTTCTGATCTTGATCCAAATTTCCTATATTTTGATCGCCAGAATTGGGGTTATTTCTCTTCCCAGTGGATCCTGTCTGTGATGCAGATAATCACATATCTTATTTTTAATTATCAATTACTTAATTGTTAATTATTTCTAAATTTAATCTGTGTTCAAAATTTATTCTTTGCGCTTTCGATTTGGATTTCTCTTCCCTTCGCCTGTAAAGTTTTTATTTCTGCACCTACCGTATTTAAAAGCAATCTTCCGTTTTCATTTATTTTTCCTTTTTATTTCACTTTTGCATTGGTAAAGCCTAGCATTTCTGTTCCCATGGTTTGTTTATGACCATATATGGTATCAAATCTATAAATAACATTATCTTTCATTTTGGGTTACAATTTAGCTGCTAGATTGTTTGTTTTATCCGTTGGCATGACTGGGATTCAAAAATAATTATATAGAAATGTTCTTAACGCCTACTGGCGTCACGTTACTTTCACGCTTTGTTTGGCGTGTCTCTTTGGCTTGTTTTGCTTCTGTACTAACCTTTTGGCTTGAGTTTCTCATCATCATTCACGCCTTAGCAGTTGTCAAGTGAGCCTGCGTTTTTCAGGGGTCTGCTCAGCCCCCGTAGAACTTTATATTTTGATGTCTGTGTTGATATGTTAAAATAAAATGTAATTGCCACTATAAAGTCTTATTCTTTCATTACGGCCTGGGTTTCGCCTTCATAAAAAAATATGGGATGTGAACCTGGCGAAAGCTTCCCCATACTGCCCTTTATTCATAATTTGTTTTCCTTATGTACGGAATAGTAATATAGAAGTACGTCTCGTCTGGTTGGTAACTTGATACAAGGTAATTCTTCAGGTATTGCCAACTCTTCTAAGAACGCCAATTTTGTTCGTTGTCTTTAGCAGGCATTTTCACAATATTCAGAATCGTAGTAGCGGAAGACAACCACAATTTACCTCTTTTGAGAATAAACTGAAAACACCACCCAGCTGAATCGCCAAACTAAATGCGTGTTTCGAAGGAATTTCTTCTACCTGGTGTAATCGAACACACGCGCTTCGACATGTCTCGACAGGCAAACTGGCGTCTGTTGTCTGCTGCAGTGCTCCAAAACATTTTTATCGAGGCGGAGCGGTCAACGTTTGACAATTTTACCGAGGCCCGTTGAGGGGGGAGGTGAGAGGAAGTTAATTGTTTATATTTTAGATTGTTTTGATTTAATAATTTAATTTATTTGTTTTTAAATATGCCTTCAAAATAAAATACAGTTACACAAAAAATGAATATAAAGTGATTTAACATCTTAAGTTTCTAGAACGTTAAATCAGTGAGAACCTGAGATTATTTGTTTAGGAACGATTTGGTTCCATCTGGGGTGTTAATAGGAGGCAATGACACCCGAAGTGCTTTCCTTATGTCCAATTTATTTCATTGTTTTATTTTGGTTGTTGTCGTTACAAAAAAAAAAGAAAATCACAGATAGATTCTCGAAAATGTCAATAAAATGACTGCAATTTCAGTTCCTAATCTTGAAATGTTTAATAAACAATAGACTAATTTAAAATAGTTACAAGGTTTCTTCAGTTACAAAGGTATAAATTAGCACAAACTCGAACAAGTCGAAACCCGAGAGTACACAAGAGTAACTAAAATGGAAATAATTTAAAGTTTTTGTGCAACCCGGTACCATCTGATTCACGGACCGGTGCAAGTCCGTGAACTAGAGGTTGGGTACCACTGGTCTACTACACTTTTTGCGTACTGCGCTCCAGACAAAACGGCAGAATAACGTTTGCATATGCATTGTATCAAACTATTCGTAACAACATTTTTTATGGGATTTTACTAAAGCTTGAAAATGGGGTGTATGCAGCTTTTCCAGACCTTTATGGAATCCAGTCGTTCTCCAGTATAAAAATTTTTTAATCAGTAATAAATATATCCAAAAGAAAGAAGTAGAATAAATAATATACAGGATGCCAGAAAGAAGCGTTAACACGCTTCAATTCTTTAAATGTTAGAAATAAATGAGCAATGTAAATTCGGGAAAGAAAAATAATATGTTCAAATTAAGATAGGAAAACAGACTGCGCTAAAAAAAATAAAGTAAAGCAGGAAGAAATTCTCTAATGTTGCTGTTACTAGAATACAAAATATGTTGAGATCTCAAAAAGGGAAATAGAAGTATCGTATATCGGCGAGAAATCGTGGAGTTAATGACACTGAAAGATGAAAAATCTTATTTTCATAAAACATTTGGTTATTAGACGAAGTAAGCACTTATCAGTAACTAAAAGCTTATTTAGCATCTTGAATCTATTTTAAGTTAAGCTACAGGTAGATGATCAAGCAGTGGCCAAAAGAAATCATAATGAGACCTATGAAGGCAATATCAAAAGTAATCGGCTTGATATATGTATGTATTTATTTACTCATTTCTTAACTTATTTAAGGAATTCTAAGAAACAATTCAAAGAAGTTCTACTAGGGGAAGCGTTATATCGAAATGAGAGCTGGAAATGCATATCAATGCGTTCTCCTATAAGGTGATGCGTGATAAGGTATCGTGAGACTGAACGTGTCACTATAATCTCATGATTATTCGTTACTTTCTGCACGACAGCATCCGCTACTCCATATGTAACCACTTCTGTAATTCTGACCGTACTGACCTTCTCCTTCTGTCACGTTAAACACATGATAATTACCGAGTTTTTAAAATCATTACCCGTGCCATGGAGACACTGGTCCATTAACTACTTTTGACAAAGATATGCAGGAAGATCTGCTACAGCACTTCCCTGTTTGTAAATCAGTTTGACAAGTAATGCATATTCTACTGAACTATTAGCTACTGAAACTGAAATAAGTGCTACTACCTCCATCTCATATTTATGCTCTAAACTCAAGCTCAACCCATCTATACATGCAAATCAGATTGTTCTTATTCATCTACAGTGACTTATCATTCTCTGTAATCCTTTAAAATGTAAATGTAACAGTTGATAATATCATAATGATTTCAAATGTTGGTGAGCTTGTTGTTTTGTTTCGAACATTTCAATTCTTTTTGTTAGTTATTTATTAATTTCTTCTTAAGATATTTGTGTGTAATGCACACGCTAAAGGAAATGTTTATCGATTTTTTGCCTTCTGGAAATTTTCAGCTGCTCCTTTTGAATTGTCTATATAAATATTTGTTTGAATCCACAGTTTAGTTACAACTATAGAATGTTGTAAATAGACCAATTTTATCTTCGATCAAGTTGCATATGAATATAAGTGTGCGTGTGAAATATTAAAATTAAGTTTATGTTATTCACGTCGATATGAACCGAAACATTATTTTTGTTGCTTGTGTTATTTTTCTGTTATTTATGTTATTGTCTATCTTGTCACATGTAAGGGGTATGTTAAAAAAATTAAAATGGCGTAAATTATCTATAAGCCTAGAAACATAGATTTCCGTGTATTGAAGCTGAGTGTAATATGCTTGAACATGTTGTGTGAGATACTTGGAGATTAAAAAGTTCTTAAGAATTAACAAAGTATGAAATGTGAAAAATATGAATGATGACACTAGTCAACAAATTTAAACATTTTCTGCCTCTGGTTTGTGAATGGGTGGATGTGCATTATATCGGTGTGCTGAATTCACTGGTAAAATCAATTTATGTCTATCCCGTCACATTTCCAAGAGGCACAGTAAAATCAGAAGCAATACCGACAAAATTTGATAGAACTGAAACTAATAAGACATTCATATTAATAACTTCATAATTCAATATTATTTTATATGTATACATAGGTTTTTATATGTTTACACATGCCAACATAGATATCATCTTTTTTCCTGTCCAAAATGCCCTTACCACTTGGTTTGAATGAGGACCAAGCCGATAACTCGATATTTGTCAGTCTGATATCAAACTATGGATCGCTGAACAATTTTTCTATTCGTGGTCCAATAAATATACTCTCTTTTAACTTCACTCAGTATGAGAAACTTCTCTTTCAAATGATTGAAGATCTAATCTAATTTATTCAGAGCTTTAACAAAGTTCTTCGTGAAACCCAGCTTGACATGAATCTGAGGCAAAATAATTTTAATAGGCTCAACCAGGGGAGTATTTTTCACATTTTCCTTTACAGTTATATGTGATTTCCTTATAAGCCACTTTACTGTATAGTGGCCAAAGTTTCATAAGTCTCTTTCACGTCTACTGCAAGAGCCAAAGGCACAGACGGAAAAGTATTGCCATTATGCAGTAGTAATGCTTTCAATCTGGTTTTCCTAGAGTCAATAAAGAGTGACTATTCCTAATTGTTATGTTGTACACCTAGCGGCATCAGCAGACCATTGACATCTCTTCATACATAAATTGAATTCTGCATGTCAAAATATTGAGCGAATGAAGTACCTTTTGATCTCAAACAGGAAATTTTTGTAACTAGAGCTAGAAAGTTTCGTTGCTGCAGTCTCGACCCTGAAAGTTCAGCTTGCTGTTTTGAAAGTTTTAGATCGCGAACAAAATTGTTCAACTCCTTTTGATTAAAGAGCTGAGGCGAAAAATCTTGAGAATGAGGAGAATATTTTTCTACAGTTTCATGATCAGCGTCTTCAGATTCACTTAACATTGTTTCTGATTCTATGTCTTGCAGATTACAGGCAGGAACAGGCAAGCTTTCATTATGACACCATCAAATGCACTGAAGATAAATTTTATACTTTATTTTATGTCTAGTTTTGATAGATAATGCCCTGCAATATTCGTAAGAGAGAAGTTATAGGCTGAAAATTTATCCTTAGGCTAACTCCACATCATGGGAATTGAGAATTGCATAGCTCGGCATTTTCCTTTCAGTCACTTGGTTAAAGTAGTAGTACATGTTATGCACGAATATGAGGCGCAAAAGATTTATCTTAATCACCAAGAGGACTATCAATAAATAAAAATCCTTATAGACCTTACAAATTAAATCAGTAATTGTTTTTAGGGGATTTTGTGGTGAATTTTTCATAGACATAACAAAAGTTGTCAGCGTAGTTAAGACAACAACTATGTTTACTAGTTGTTATTTTTAGTAAATGTAAGTTTTAAATATAGCAATTTAAAAATAAAATGCCTCTCAATAGAAACACTCAGTTATTAAAAAAACTCTCAATACATTCTTATGCTTAGATAAATAAGATAGTAATTGCACTATGCATGTTTCAACATTCACTAGGTCGTAATGTTTATTTCGTACATCTGGATTATCTGTCCATCTAATGAATAACACTTGTCTGTGTAACATTTGACATCAAGTGACAATTTGCTGATCTTATAGCACTCTTGTACCAAACTTTAGAATAAAAAAATAAAAATTAAGCATTAAATAAAAGAATAGAAAGTAGTGAAATTAAGAAAAAAATAAATAAAAATCCTTAAAAACTCAAACATCTTACATGCTAGATAATTTTGAAAGGTATATTCGGATTCTACACACCAAAATACATAATAATTGATGTATCACATCCCAGAGGCAAAATGGATGTTGAGTAGTGTTATTTGACCACTTAAATGCTCACAATATGCAGGGTGTTTGAAAAATATATACCCTAATTGTAAAGGCTTACAGAGAAATTCAAGACGATTCAGAGTCTAATAGCAATGTCTAGTCGTAAACGTCGGCTTCTTGCTAATGATGACTTGAGACGAAACATTGAGATGTTTGTCTAACTTGTTAACCGATTTGCATTATCAATGGGCTTCGAGAAGAATTGTAAACTATCAAGTGTTTTTGTGAAAGATTTATTAGTTTTTAACGACCCCTGATCAAATAGTTCACTCTTATTTCAGTATTTCTTCCAAAATGAGTATTAGCAGGTACATAGAAATGACGTTTCTGATCACGCATTGCTATGCAATTTTGAGTCGACTTGGTTCCCACAGCTAAACTTTACTATTGTGGTAGATATTTTTCTTCTCTACAGATATCTTTAGCTTTGAAATAGATTTTTACGTATTTTTAACTTCCAATTTTTGTGCTTCTTTCTATATGATATTGTGTACATCCTAAGTTTAAATTTTAGCTAGTACTGTGAGTGTTTGAACATCAAAAGCATAACAAATCCATTATACCTGAAGAAGACTTTTCTAGTTAAATCTATATTTTCCAAAGCTTTCAAAACGAGTGTTCATTTTATTTTATTTATTCATTTGTTTAAATATCTTTTATTTTGTGTTATGAAACGTCCACACAACAGTTCATATCTACACCACGGTTTCAATTTACTTGGTTTTGATAAATTCTTCATCATACAGGACATAAATTTACTATACCATTACACTACTGTTTCCACTACTACTGTCAGAATAATTAGGGTACAGTTGGCATTATGTATGCTCCGCGTCTCGATGAAAAGATGCCTTCTATACCTCTTTTATAAAAAAGAGTTAGTGACTATTTTAATAGATATCATGTTGACTGACGTAAGCAATTATAAAAAAAATCTTTTTAAACGGCGAGTGCCACTGCGATTCCAACATGTTGCTTGGCATTTTCCTTGCTCAGCTACGTTCCAAAATAAACGCTCCGTTATTTTCGAATTAAAAGATCATTTTGGTTGCACATTCTAACTAGTTCTCAGATTTGATAGAAGTGACACAACAAAAATATAGCCGGCTACGCAATATTGGTATCTGCTCATGAAACATTGCTCAGTAGCTTGCAAGTTCTGATGGTCTATTAGTCCAAGCAATTGTTGTTCTTATTTCACTTTGTAGTTGATCTTCTTCCTTTCGGAGTATTTTGTTGAAAAGTTATTTTAAGTGTTAAGTTACGTTACGGAAATGGGGGATATTTGGCTTGCAAAAGTTTAATAAGCTTATGTTTCGTCTAATAATTTATGCATTGTCTGATTTTGAAAGGCAGACCTACACCCAGGGATTGTTCTTATCGGTAATACATTAAATTGATTATACAAGCGCTGTTATACAAGCGCTGTCTTTTGCGATGCTTTTCTCTTGTACCATTGCCCCCATATTTTCCTGGAATGAAAGCCGATACATGCGTAAATATGCGAAATGTTCTCGTGAACAAAAAGAAACGGTAAGTTAACTTGAACCAATAAATTAATAACTTTTTTCTGTGATACAAAATTAATGTCTGCACCCTGTATTAAATAATGAATAAAACAAAAAAAGGATATATTTTGAGGAAACCAATTAACATCGAGTAATATCGAATAGTAAAATCCTTATTTTTTGTAGACAAAGTTCTATATAAAGGTTTATTATAACCTTACAAGAGCGAGTTACTTAAGGGGTGTGTTTTTCCCATGAACATAGCTTATATTTATTCCGAATTCCTCATGACGTTTCTTCTTTCAATTTTCCTAAAGATGTTTCTGCTCTTCACTGGAAGTAAACATCCATAGAAATAAACTTTATACAGATGTTAAAGAGCACTATTTTTACGTTGTATGTTTTACTTTTCGAGTCTTTTGCCAGACAGTCTGAAACTTCAATTGGATATATTAAGGCAAAAGTATCCTTCACAAACATTTTTATTATGTACTATGCTCTAAAGAAATCCCATTTTATAAAATATATTGATTTCAATGTTACTGATTTATGAAAGGAAACGTATTTATAAAGCTTCTAAGCTTATATAATAAATTTTCCTAGAAGAGTTGATTACCTTTACCAAATATAAATATGTAAATAAATAAAAATCAAAAATATTTAGAAATTTAACTAAAGATGAAAACGTATATTAAAATTGGTAACTTAAATACAATTAAAACAACAATTAATATTAAATTGTAACTTAAATGCAATAAATACAGCAATTATTATTAATAAAAGCACACATTTCACAAAACTTTCCTCTTTTTTTGTTAATAAAAAAAAACCTATACTGGCTGTTCATTAATGATTGGAGCAAACATTTTAAGGAATGAAAATTACATAGCATTATGGGATCGGAATAATCGTTAATAGATTCAAATATAATAGCTAACAGGTACAGCTGACGTATTATGCTTTGCATGAAAGAAGAAAAAAAAAAGGTATAAAGGTTTCTGAAATCAGAAAGTTATAGAACCTGAATATTTGGTATACAACTTAAAATCTCCACTATATAATCAGAGTGTGGAGTGTCATAGAGCGGTTCTATTTTGTTTTGCAGTTTATTCGGTTATTTCAGGAAGTTTAAATTCTATTAAGTACGCTCAAATAAATCCACATTTCTCACAATACGTATTGTATATATATATATATATGTGTGTGTGTGTGTGTGTGTGTGTGAGTGTGTAATGTATAAAAAGGGTACTTCGGGGTTTACTAGTTTGGGTATTGTTCAAGCGGATACTTTCACTGTAAGTTTTGCTTTCCTGTTATACTTGCCACGCGCGCTCTGGAGCTATGTTTTATTTCTTTAGTTAATTGTCAGACACCAAATCCTCGATTCTGTGTTCTTTTTAGTGTACACGTGTCCCCACGGCCTTTGTAACCCCGGATGCAGGCCATGTTAATAAATGTATCTAATTCGATTAGAGATAAGAGAGAGGCGGAGTTATGTCTTAGCCACCCACGTGGTGTGGTGAACGTAAATACGCCCGCACCTCGAAAATCGAGAGACTTCTGCCACTGGAACTGCTTAATTAATCCACGCGTATTTTCGTACCCGTCTCCCCTCCCCTCTTCTCACTCTATGTTGTAGCTTAAAGATATTGTTCAAAAAACCATCTTACCTGCCTTAACTCTGGAACTTTATTGGAATATCTGACGTCTCATATATATATACGTATATGTATATATACTGCTACTATATATACAGGGTGAATTTAACATAATCTGCCAAACGAAAAGATGCGAAAAACAGCCCATGTCGAGCATAAAACACCACAGAAACCCTGTCCTATCTAACCATTTCCGAGTTATGGTAGATAGATGGAAATTATGTTTTTTTGTTTTTTTTTTGTTTGTTTGTTTGGTTGCTTTTTGTTATACCGTCTGATAAACACCAAATTTGTGAGGTTTCTAAAAGACCTACGTGCAAAATAAGCAAATATTTGGAAAGAGCAGAAACAATTATATAGGGTGGCATCATTTACATCAGGATGTCTCTACTCACGAGAAGCTACAACGGCTGAAACATTGGTTAAGGTAAAAATTGAATTGTAGCCAAAAACTGTAACCGGTGATTGCGCAAGCACCCTTCTAGCTACAAGCAGCTCCATTCCACAAGCTTAAGAATGAGCCTACAATAAATCACATTGGTTGTCAGGAGAAATGCAATTTTTTGTTTTTACCACATCACAGAAATCGGCGTTCGTCGAATAAGGAGGCTGACGAGGTGCCATCGTCTTTCGTGTTTTTAATATCATGTCCAGCTTGAGCCTGATGTTTTGTCAGATGCAAAGACGAAAGTTATTAAGCCAAACAAGAAAAATAGCAATTTATTAAGTTTAGAAATAAAACAATGGAAACAAAAGAAGAATGACGTTTCCCATGTCTTTCACGAAGGAATATGCAAAGAAATTACCATTGCTCATCTCACATCTACTTGTATGATGAAAACATATACTATGCATTATGTAGTTAGTTAGATTTGTGTACGTTTAATTTACCCAAAATCTAGCATTCGTCTGGAGAATTTCATCGAATGCTTATATTAGATGAACGCCTATTTCGATGATGTATTGCAAACAAAAAATTACACTTCTCCTGATCAAGAATACCAATATGCTTTATTGTAGGATCATTCTAAAGCTTGTAGAATGGACCAGTTTTTGGGACATTTGATTGCTTGTAGCTAGAAGGGTGTTTGCGAAATCGCCGGTTACAGATTTATCTACATTTCCATTTTTAAATTCGCCAATGTTTCAGAACCTTTAGCTCCTCGTAAAATAGAGATATCCTGATATAAAGGTGCCGCCCTAGGGTAGTTGCAAGTCATATGAACTTTTTTTTAATGTTATATTTTGGGCATCCCCCTAAAAGTTGTCAATTGACAAGAAAATAAGATTGATAAAGTTTTAGCTAATTTGCATAACATTAACGCGTGTTGCATTGAGGTTGAATCTTTGACAAAAATATCTAATTTTTCTTTCTTTTAGACAAAACTATTTGCCCTACAAACCTGGTTTGTGTTTTATTTCATAGAAAATTTTGTTACTTTGAACTTTTACTCTCAGCAAAATCCACATTTAAAGATATTTAGTGTGTTTTAGGTCAGCTTGGTGAATCGTACAACCAAAATCTCCATTTTTGAAAAATTAGTGAAAAAAGACAAATTAAAAATTTTAAATAGTTTTGTGCGTTTCTTGTATTATTTGCATTAAAAAACAAAAATTAAATTAAGAATTTTCATAACTTTAACTACAATTCGTAAAATATTTTTTTATTCATTTGGTATGTACTTCTGTGCTTCAGAACAAAGATCTTGATATATATTTCAGTTGAAGTGCATCTCAGACCAGACCTCTCAAATTTTCTTTATTGCAAGGATATTTTGGTAATCTGCTATCCTTATTTGCTTTTAGAATGGACGTGGGTGCCCATACGTATGGGCAGGGAAGGGCCATTGTCCACCTTCCCCACCCCACCCCCCTCAAGCTCCCATATTATCGTTATGATTTACGTACTGGTATAACGTAGAGGTGGTTCAACTCTAACATATAATATATTACTGGGCAGGACCCTTGACATGCAATAAGACTCCAAAGACAAGAATTTCGAAAACAAAGAACTGAGCTCATCAACAGCAGATTTAAAAATTCTGATTTCGAGGGTGATGTTGATCACTGGGATGGAAAACACTTTTCCTCATATTTTGAATCAAGGAAATGTAAAGAGAAGAGTGATTTTAATTAGCTGTGGTGATGAAGAACAGTTATTATAGTTCTTCAGCTTGAAAATAGTTTGGGAATGGCTCGGGCAAAAGTTGTATTTTCAGCACTTGAAGAATAGCGTTCAGTTGGTAAAATCCAGACAATGTGTTTTGATATCATTACACTGCAAAAAATGACCGTAAAAGTTAAGGCGAAACTGTGTTAAATACCTACGGTAAATCGTCGTACAACCTAAAAGCAACTATTTCGCCGTAATTTGTCGGTAAGTACCCTGACGAATCTTCTGCGCATGCTCAGTTGCTTCATCGCGAAGCTTACTCCCTGTTCTACAATAATTTCGCCGTAACTGGATTAGCAATGCCTTTGAGTAATCTTCTGCGCATGCGCATGCTCAAGTTTTATGAATGCATTGATTTATATAAGGATGTATTAGTTTAAGTGGATTTAGGCGTGGGGGAAAAATAGTGTAGGTGCCTGTTTGTATTTGTGAGTGCTTCCGGATTTACCTCATTTTCATAAGTATTTGTCCCTATGTTTTTTTTTACATGCAAGTATGTGTGTAAAATATATTTGGATATGTATTTTGTGCGTTCTGTATAAACATGATTTGATTTAGAGTATAACTGTATATCTGTATCAGTGCAAAGTGAGCCACTATTTACTTTACTTTCATTTGTTTGCCTGGGTTTTTACGTTTGTATTGGCTCATAAAATTGGTATGCATGTGATTTGTGCATATTCATTTAAATATAGGTATGATTACGTATAATCAGAAAAAAAAATCATCTTAAATTTAGAAAAATAACATCTGACTTGTTAAATTGTAATTAAAAGTCACTGCAAATGATAAAGGAAAAAAATCTTTAAGGAAAAAGGTGAAAATATTATTAAATAAATAAATAAAATGAAAGAAGAACACAAAATATTCTCTCATTTCCCTAGATTAAGTTAATCGCTGATTACAAATATTTAATTAATAATTAAATAAAATTAACTACAACTCATTAAGAGCTGTCCCAAAACACCCAAAAATTAGAACTCCGGGAGTATTTCAAGGAAAAATTTCTAAGTCCTCATACCGCAACTGAAGTAGATTTTAACCTTTAGCTTCATTCCTTAGAGCCAAGAGCTGTATACTGGTCCGCGCGCCGAACTCCTAACCCAGGGATTCGGAGTTCGAATCCCGCTGACGGTAAGTCAGAATAAGATGATTTTATTAACAGATGGCAGCACATCAATAATTAACTGAAATATCCTCGTAACCTTTCACAAAAATCAGGAGGATAACACCTTCGCTTGTGACGTCACACCTATAACGCAAAAAATACGGCGGTATTTTTTGCGTCGCAGTAAATATTACGGCGATATCATGTCTTAAATACGGCATTAAAAATTGACTTGCTGTAAAATTTACGGCGAAATGGCGTCAGAAGTACGGTGATAAATAAATTGACTCGCCATAAATTTTACGGTGAATTGTTAATAGCGAGGGTTGCCAACGTTTCGTCTTAAATTTTAGGGTGGTATTTTTTACCGTGTAGAGTAAACACTGGTCGCCTTAGGGTTCATTTTGCTATGTTTATTATATTTACCTTGTCGCCACCATATTTTAGAAATCGTTCTGAAATCTGATTGCAAAGTGGACAAATCGACTGCTCTCATCCATATATATATATATATATATATATATGGTTATATATATATATATGGATATATATATATGTATATATATATGTAATGTATAAAAAGGTAATTTGGGTTTTACTAGTTTGGGTATTGTTCATGCTGGTACTTTCACTGTAAGTTTTGCTTTCCTGTCATACTTGCCTCGCGCGCTCTGGAGCTATGTTTTATTTATTTTGTTATTTGTCAGACACCGGGCCGTCGATTCTGAGTTGTTTAGATGTATACGTGTCCCCACGCTTTTGTAGCCCCGGATGCGGGTCATGTTGGTAAATGTGTGTGGTTCGATCAGAGATAAGAGAGAGGCGGAGTTATGTCTTCGCAAACCATGTGGTGTGGTAAGCGTAAATACTCCCGCACATCGAAAATCGAGAGACTTCTGCCACTGGAACTGCTTAATGAGTCCACGCTGATTTTTGTACCCGTCTCCCCCTCTCCTCTTCTCACTCTATATTGTAACTTAAAGATAATGTTTAATAAACCGTTTTACCTGCCTTAACTCTGGAACTTTACTGATATATCTGACGTCTCATATATATATATATATATATATATATATATATTAATTTCAGATTGGGTGGCCTAAGTTGGACCAGATATAGTACAAAACTGCAATGGAAGATGATACTATTACATATAGTATCATCTTCATCAACATTGTTCGATCTCAATTTTACGCTTTCTACGCCCTTATTTCCTGTTAATTCACTTAAATCTCAATTGTTTTATATTTTTAATTTTTTTTTTGTTCTAAAAGAAAAAGAATGTATTTTGTACACAAAACAACAACAACAAAAAAAAACGAAGTGTGTAAGATGAAATACACTTTTTCGTAAAAAGTAAAATTTACCATTTTTATCATATCACATCATCAAAGCATGTATGTTTAAATCTGAAATTTTCTTCAAAAAAGTAAGGTGTGATTCATCATTATGTTTTTAGGCTCAATTTTATCAATTTTACGATGAAAAAACTGCTTTTATGCGAAAAATTACGGTTTTTCCAAATTTTAACCTCAATGCGGCACGGGTTAATATTATGCAAATGCGCTGAAACTTTACCTATCTCATTTTCTAGCTTATTGGCAACTTTTGTGGGTTGCCCCTCAAAAAATTCGAATTTTTTTTTTCTTGTGACCACCCTAGTGCTACCCTATAGGATTTTTTCTGCTCTTTCTAAATATGTGCTTATTTTGCAGGCAGATCTTTGACAAATCTCACTAATTTGGATATTTTCAGACGGTATCACAAAAAGCAGAATTTGGTTCTATCCACCATAACAAGGAAATGGTTAGAGACAGGACAGGGATTTTATTCTATGGTGTCTTTTGCTCCAAATGGACTGTTCTGTCACCCCTTTTCGATTGGCAGATTATGTCAAATTCACCCAGCACATACGTATATATGTTACGGCCAAAGCCCGAAATCGGATTGTTCGCGAATTGGCCGGCCAATTTGCGTTTTGGACAACGTTGCTATAAATTTACCGGCCAATGTCCGAACTTTTCTTGATTTCGGGCTTTGGCCGGCCGATTTGCGAAGTGGCTTGGGACGATCGGCCAAAGTAGGAAGAAAGAAATCAAGAGCAGATTGTTTTACACACTGTTAAAAATGAAGTATTTAAAAATGAGTACTTCTGTCCACTGTTTTTTTTTTCTTTTTTTAAAAGTACAATTGTTTTAGAAATGAGTTCAATTATAAGTACATCTCTGAGTTAAAAATAAGCTTGTAATATATACAAATATGATCTCGTGTTATTCTGTTCTCATATTAAAGCCATAATAGAAATTATTCAGTGAGCGTATATGCTGAAACCATGAGATAGCGCGACGAATATTGGATTTGCGCCCTTCAAAATGACAAATTATATCTTGAGCAAATGCGCTGCGTAACTTGTAAGAATACAAAGGCAAATGGAGTACTCCATTTTTCAACTACCTTTAAGGGGTATCCCTAGTCTTTTTCTGCTCCATAGACCTAATGCTAAAGATCCCAGATCACAATGTCTCCCGAAATATCGCTTCAAAAAATAGGAAACTTTTTGCAAATTCAAATAGATACCGCTCATTCTATACCATTATCACTTCGGGCTTTGGCCAAGGATTCCCAGCCACATCGCGAAATGGCCAGCCAAAGTAGAATATACAAGTATTGCAAGTATTTCGGACTTTGGCCAAAATGCGAATCGGCCAGCCAAATCGCGAACTGGCCGAACTTGGGTTTTGGCCGTAACATATACCGGTATATATATATATATATATATATATATATATATATATATATATATATATATATATATATATATATATATATATATATATATACAGTAGCATAGGGTAAAGTGTGTCGATCGTTTAATTGATTCTTTGGGATTACTTCAATATTTTACTATCAACATTAATTTACGTATGTTCTATAGAACCATAGTCTTTATTCTTCACTTCCTTTTCTTACCCCGTATAAACAAAAAATAACTTATATTTAACAGGAGATTTTAGTTCATATATAGATGATGCGAAGTTAAAATGGCCGCTTTTTTTAAGTCTGGCTGCATCTTAACTTCATGCGTTACTTTAGTTAGTACACATCGTTCTTGAAAGAAATAGCTCACTGCCGGCTGCAGGCGGGGATGCCCAAAATAAGATCAATCGACATATAAAAAGTTAGGGGAAGATGGCCCAAAATGATAACCCTTAAGGAGAGAACTTGCGTATAATAACATAAGTGTTAAATAAAGTTTGGCTCTTTGCCACAATAATTTTACACTATGGATTGCATCATAAACATTTTTTTTAATAAACTCTTAAAAATTTGAAGCAACATTTCATCAAAACATGGTACTAGAAAGTTGGTTCCATATGTTGATGAAACCTTATTCCAAAATTTGGTTCTAGAGTTTTACCGTATTTTGTTGATGCACGAAATTTTGGAAAAAGGTTTCAGCATCTAATGGAGCCAAATTTTTTACTACCATGTTTTGGTGAAATATTGGATCAAATTTTTAAGAGTGTAATATTTTAAACTCAAATTAAGTAACGAAAAAAATAGAATTTGAAAAAGAGTTCAAATGAACATTTTATACTCACACAAGGGTAAAATGATCCTTCATTTGAAAATAATTGTAAATTAATTTTTGTCGGCAAAATAAAAGATGCAAAAGTAATTATGACTATACATATTGAAATAAAATAAGTTTTAAATTCATATACTATGATGTGTAATTTATTTTCTGAAAAATTTAAAATAAAGGAGTGTCACAATCAATAAAACGGAACATTACAAATTTATAATTGAAAAACCATAGCCTACAATAAAAGCAGAAATAAATTAATAATGTAATGTTGAGTCACGTCTTTCTGAATGTCTAAATGTTCTCAACGTCTGAAGTATTGCCAAGATAACTAGGATCCGGTAATGGAATTTATTCAGTCAATCGATCATTCTACCCGGCAGTATGGCTGCCCACTTTAGGTAATATTACTGGAACACTCCGAGAAAGCTAACAAACTAAACAATGGGTAATTCACGTATAGAATCATACTCGTTCAGTAAACCAAGATATATGTCTTTACATTTCTAAGTACCAAGTCATCCAAGTACACCAAGTACCAAGTTACTACCAAGCCATACGATTTATTTCTAAATAAATAAGTAAATTAGTTCTTATCTTATCTTAGAACCTATCTAAGCATATCACAAAACCCAGTCCTTTGAAAAATTCTTCTCAGACACGTAATACACCGATCGCTTAAATATCGCCATTGCTTCTTTTTGACTTGGCACAACTAGTTTATGTGATACCCTGTAGATAGCGCCATGTGTATCTAAGAAAAAAATATGTGGATCGTTAGGTCACCTAGGTTCATTTTGGGCCACCTTTCCCTATTGCAAAAATTAATAACTAAAATTAACTATAACATTTAAAAAACAAATTAACAATCACTATTATACCATATGCTCTCCTTCAATTATCGCCGTAGAGTGTAATACTTATCAATATAATTTGCACGTATAAATGTTTTTTTTCAACATTCATTACATATTCTAGTTACATTTGAATAATAAACTTTAGTCCAATTTACATTATTTTGTCTCTATCCAATAGTCCAAGAAAACTCGTTACAAACAGCAAAACTTTTAAAATTAAATTTTCCACCTGTAAATATTATTTTAATTCAGTGTGAGTCGATTTCAGTGTTATCTAATTATATTATACTTATATACTCGGAAATGATTATTCCGTTTCCTTATTTTTTTAAGAAATTTATACATTACTTAAAGTTTTCTATGCAAAAAATGCTTCGCTAGAGATATTTTCAGCTATCGATTGGATAAATATTCTGCTAGAAAAGTTAAGCGAAAAACTCCATATGTAATCGAATTTCGATTTTTTTTCTGGATGTGCTCATTTTATTTCAGTACTCAAAACAAAACATTCGGTGTAAATTACATTTAGGATATAAGCATTTTTCTTTCAGACCGCAGCTGTCAAAGAAAACTATTCTGTACAGAAAACGTCGACTAGTTTGTAAATGAGTGAATGATAAATTTAAAACTGCGGCAAGGAAAATTTACTTCGATATTCCAAAAACACTGTAACGACAAACATCAGTATGAGATAATTATCGGCAATTGCGACTAATCGACTGCATAGACTAGTTGTCAAAAGTAATCAAATCTCGTTGTCCTATGACGCAGTTGGTCGTTGTTATTCGTCACTGTTGGACGCTGTCTAAAAATATGTTTCGCAAATTTTACCCATTTTCTTACTTCCCTTTACTATATAGCACAAATACAAAGTCAGAAAACTAATAATTCTGGTTATTCACCTGGCCTATATCCTTTAAACTCTTTAAAGCAAATTCTTCCTTTCAGCAAGTGGTTAATAACGCAACTAAAATAAACTCAATTAACTTAATTATAGCCTAAGTGGCATCGTAATATTTATTGAACATTTTGTACGTATATTTTCAGTAGCATTTCATTATTTATGCAATGAAGCACATAATATCATTAAATGCAACAATAATTAATGATTCGAATAACAGGGGTTGTATTTTATACAGCGTGTCCCATAAAGGTGGTAACAAGCTTTAATTATTTATCTGTTAGAGATAAGTGGGTAATGTAAATTGAAAAAAAAGATGTTCATAATCAGAAAGAAAAAAGTATTACGCTACGAGAAAACGCCACTCCTTAATTTTAAAAAAGTTACTCTTCTGAAATTTGTATTCGACCCCCTTACAAAAAATTCCCTAATAGAAGTAGGTGCCTCATACACTAATGAGGTGGTGCACAGAATTTGAGAATTATACCCTAAAAAGTGTCTGAGGTATGAAGATATATGCTGAATTAAACCACTTTTCAATGCCTCTCGAAGGGAAAGAATCACGTCGAATGATCACATTTCAGGGATCGTACAGAAACTATCGAAGATTTTTTTTCCACTCTAGAAATAAAAGTTTACATTCAAAATCATGTATATCTCTCATGATATACATCAATCATCTTTCTTGAAATATATATCTCTGAGACGTTTCATGATGAAAGGCTGACGTTTTGTCCATCACCTCATTAGTGCATGGACCGCATTTTACTAATAGGAATTTTTTTTGTACGGGGGGTCGTAAGGAAATTTAGAAAGTGTAGTTTTTTGAAAATTAACGAGAAAATTTTTTTCTTAACGCAGTGGTATTTTTTTTAACCTTATTCCGAGCATTGCTTTTATATTTACATCGCCCACTTATCTCAAGATAAATAAATAATTAAAGCATGATGCCACCTTTTTGGGACGTCCTGTAAATCATTAAACTAATTAGATTGCTGTAGATCAAAAGGCAAGCTTACATCAGTGTTTTTAAAATGCAATTTCTATGCGGAAGTCTGAAGATATTGGGTTTGCACGTCCATCCATCTTTCAGTGTACTGTTCAGCGAATCTCCTTATAATTACTTCTTAGACATGTAGGTTGCGTCGTAAGGCTTTCTTGAAGCTGCCTCATCAGACACAGAACGATGGTGGGTTGCTCTAGAGGATCATAATCATTCATGGGTCTTCATTTACCCTTCTCTATCTTTCCGTCAACACATCATGGTTTTCTAGCCATTGTTGAATAATTTTTCTACTGTCAGTCTGTTTACTTTGAGCCTTTGCCCATTGTCCTACTCTTCGTTTCCGCTATTTTGTCTACTAGACAATATATATATGTATAACATACTAAATCAAAAGCCCGCTAAAATCCCAAACTGCTAAACTTCGTAGTTGAGAAGAAAGAAAATTCGCATTCGAAAACCGCAACTACTACACAGTCCCTAGCAGTGTCGTTCTAAATTTGTGGTCAGTCCCCGCTGTTTAGTTGCAATGGCATTTTTGAACCAAAACCTTGTGCTGCCCAGATATGGGCTCGCCCATTCATTGCAGGTTGCAAGGGTTTTCGCGTGGACTCTCTTGACAGAAAAATCTGTAACAAATGGGACAGTACAATAATGTAACCGAACAACGTTTTGATCTTAGTTAGACTTATTGTCTCGATAGCCGTAGCATCGAGTCACGGTCCGCGAAATCTCATTCCACCCCCGGGCAATATATATATATATATATTCATATTACAATCTTCTCTGTTCCCAGGCTGTTTCAAATAATATTTCATTTCGGTCAGTAGGTCAGTTTGTAGTAAATATTCTACAATAGCCCTCAAAATATCTGTTTGTCCAATTATGTCAGTAGTAGATAAATGTTCGTTCTGCCCATGCGGTGCCATGTTAATTCTGCGGTGCTGTCCGGTGCTTTCCCTGGGTCGAGAGAGAGAGGGGGGGGCGTGGTCGGACCGGATGTGGGGAGCGGATGTTCGAAGGGTTGATAAGAATTTTTTTCCTTTTTTTCAGATAAGGGTACTTGTAATTTTTTTCAGATTGTGACATATTTTTCAAATAAGGGGACTTGGAAAAATTTTCAGACTTTCACATATTTTTCAAATAAGGGTACTTGGAAAAATTTTCAGATTGTGACATATTTTTGAAATAAGGAGACTTGGAAAAATTTTCAGACTGTGATGCATTCTCTCATGAAAATAAGGGACTTTGACATAATTTTAAATAAGCTATACTTTATGAATTAAACCTGAAATAAAAAATATTATTGTAATTAAATGAGGACCCACCAGCCGCCCGGTAGAATTCGTCTACCGCCTCATTTCAAATAAAAATTTTTACTATGCTTTTCCACGTCACGCTAGCCTCGCATGAATGGAGACAGGGCGTAGCACAGCAGACGCGTTGTTGTTTTTGTTTCTTTAAATAATAATTAACTATGTGGAGCAAAGAAATGAACAACATCCCCAGGAGGATTTAGTTTTCTTTACCATTTAGTAATAGAACCAATGCAAATTGAATAAATGTTGCTTAATACATACTTCTAATGTTTAGCTAATTTTTGTATACTGATTATAGCATATATTTAATAAGTAACAGTTTACTAGAATATTAAAGTAGGGTTTAGGATACCCATACATTTTCTACAAATTTCCTCTACTGTTAGGGAAGTGAGAAAATTATACCATAGAACGATTTTAGTACCTATAGTTTTTACAAATAATGATTTAGATAGTGTATGAACTTTTTTATCTAAACATTTTTTTTTCTTAAGAGATTTTTACCCAAGTTTTAATTTTAAGTTAAATATTTTACAATAAATATTTTTTAACCAAGTTTTAATTTTAAGTGAAATAATTTTACAACAAAAATTTTTTAATCAAGAGTTAATTTATTTTTTAACCAAGTTTTAATTTTAAGTTATATAATTTTACAACACATATTTTTAACCAAGTTTTAATTTTAAGTTAAATAAGTAATTTTACAACAAATATTTTTTTAACCAACAGTTTTAATTTTAAGTTAAATAATTTTACAACAAATATTTTTTTAATTAATTTTACAACAAATATTTTTTTAAATCAAGAGTTAATTTATTTTTTAACCAAGTTTTAATTTTAAGTTAATAATTAATTTTACAACAAATTTTTTTTAATCAAATGTTTTTAATTTATCAAGAAAAAAAAATTTAATCAAGTGTTTTTAATTTTTTGTATACCGTATTTTTGTTAAGTAGCCGTTTAACATTAAAGTAGGATACCCATACATTTTCTACAAATTTAATCTACTGTTAGGCAAGTGAGAAAATTATACCATAGAAAGATTTTTACAAATAATGATATAGTCTTATTTTCTATTGCGAGAAAACCACTTTAGCCATATATCCCCCAAAACTCAAGTTTTGATATACGAAATGTGTGAATACGCGTTAGATCCCCTTAGAAAGTCCTCCTACCAAGGCACCCCTCATCCTAAGCAGATAGCCCCGCGTGCAGGTTTGCCTTAAAACACAAACAAACAAAGTATTTATCTAAACATTTTTTCTTACCCACACATTTCTGATAAATTTTAGGCAGCGATTATACTAGTTTATATTTTCTATAGATCAATTAGAGAAAAAATTGCATTTTTAGTAATCCTACAAAATATTTTTACTGTATATCACAAGTAGAGTAACATGATTTATAGAATTTCAATACGATACGAGTTAGATTGTTTATGTGCGACACTCATTTCAGTTTGACTATGAAAGCATAATTTTATACATGAATCAACCTTTTTAGAGGTCTTTTATGGATGCACTTAGCCTATTTTATAGAAAGGTGAGCATAACTAGCACAAACTTTTAGACTAGATAGTACTATTGTTAGAAAGTTGAACTATTGGAAATAAAAATTGAAGATCCGTTTTAGCATGCACAGTTGTATACTGCATGGACATAAATATCTTTCAATACTTAGATAGTTTAAATCGCAAATCCTTACTTAAACTAAAAAATACAAGGTTTTTACTTACGTGAAGGGACATCGTGCTAAATCTTCTAGTCTCTGGACAAAGTACCAACATCTATACGGCTAGCAAGACCGGAAAATCGAATAATGATTTAAAATACATTATCCCTAATTCCCGGTCCAACTAGCACATTTTCATTCATTCTTAATACCATCATATGCTGAAATAGGTATATTATTTTGACACTAAAAACAAAACACATTTGAAGATATTAAACGCTTTAAAAGTAATTTTTTTCTTATAACAATTTATCAGATTCACAATACTATTTTATGTAGGATAAAATTAGTTAGCAAGCGAAAATTTAATCTTAATTAGAATTTACTGAAATATAGATACCATGCATGCCTTATTTTCTATTAGGAGAAAGCCCTCAAACCCCAGTTTTTGTATACAAACTGCATAAAGTACTTCTACCGATAATGCCTATTGCTATTAATTACACTGGATTACCCACTTAAAATTTCGCAAAACACCAAAATACAGAAAAACATGCATTAACAATAACAAAAAAATCACACTTAAAAGTACAACACATCAAAAGTGCAACTATAAGAACCACATAATTATTTTCAATTAGAATTACGGTATCAACTTATATGTAACTAAAATAATAGAAAATATTACACTTACCCTGTACTTGTACACGCGAGAGGTGAAAATAATAAAAATACTTAAATAATTCGCAAATAATACAGCACAAAAATCGCACAGCATAAAAACAACCACGTGCATGTGATATTGCTGATAACAGAAATTTAGAGATAAGAGAGTGCCTTGAGGCTCTACAGAGCCGGTACAATAAGAGTTGGCCAGTTTGCCGATAAGATAAAACCAGGGAGGGTGCTAGGGGAATACCGAATTGTGGGGACACGTGTTTCATTCTACGTTCAAAAATGGGGACTTATGGATGAAGATGTTTACTACTTAAAAACATAATCTAATTTTTACAAACGCATTGGAACTTTGTAAAGGATATCTATTGAACACGTATTAAATAGATTATGATTATTCTTCTGATCGACATTATATCCTAAATTAAAATATCAAAGTTAAGCTACAACGATTAATATATTTTACGTAGTTTAGGAAACTAATGAATCATTAAATTAATTTCTGTGAAACAATTAGCAAAGATCATTGTACTAAAGCAAATTATTTTTGTTAAGTTTTGATAAATAACAGTAATAAATTATAGGCATTGCAGATGAATGAGTATTCACGTATAAAATAGGTATTAAAATTATTGTTTAAAACAATTTTTAGAATAATAAACTAAAATTTTTATTTAATAAAGTCATAAACTAAAATTATTAATTAAAACTTGTTAATAAATTAAACATATCAAAATTTAACTTTTTTTATAGACTTAAATTTTACATAGACATCCTTTTAATAAATGCATAAACTAAACTTATTGTTTAAAACAATTTTTTACAATAATAAACTAAAATTTTTATTTAATAAATTCATAAACTAAAACAATTTTTACAATAATAAACTAAAATTTTTTTAATAAAGTCATAAACTGAAATTATTAATGAAAACCTGTTAATAAACTAAACTGATTACTCTAAAAGATAGCTAATCACAACATATATCAGAAAAAATATAAGCAATTATAATACCTGAAAAATACCGGACAACACTCTTGTTGCATGCGGACAAAACATCGCTCAGCTCGGCTAAAGAATTCTTAGGTATCCGTTGCAGGAGAACTTACCTACGCCCAACCTACAAACTCTACAAATTTAACGGCAACTGATTTTCTCTTATCAGGTATCACAGATCAGATAAGAGATAAGGAAGTGACATGCGCAGAAGACACGTGATAGTGACGTGTGCAAATCTGTGTTGATTGAATATCCGGTAGGTTTCTGGCAGGATGTACATTGAGTGGCAACTCTCTGTAACAGGCTAAGACAAGTTAGATGATGCAATATCTACTGGGTTGAGAAAGTTTAAGGTAGAGGGCGCTTGGGTAATCACGTGATTTTTTTAAAGAATCCGTATAGAGACATTTTAGTTAGATAAAGTGGTCAGGTGTGTGTTGCGAGACTCCCTTTACACTGTGTGCGCCTATACTTAAGACGTGTGTTTTAATTGATTTTTCGCCGAGTTTCAAAAATGTGTTTGCTTGAATACACTCCCGAGTTTTATACTCAAAGTGATGCTGATGTGTTGCTGCAAGAAATAATACAATTGCCTTTAGATGTAAAGCCTCTGCAAAGTATTGAAAAGAAAATTTCCCCCGAGTTTTATACTGAAAGTGATGTTGACGTGCTACAGCAAGAATTGTTTCAATTACCCCTGCAAAGTAGTGAAAAGAAAATTTCCTCGACCCGTAAAGTAATTACTTTTGCTGATGAAGGAATCGATTACAGTTTACCTGGAGCAACAGTCTCTGTTTACTCTTGGATACCCATTTTGCAAAAAATACGTGAAGATCTACAGAAAGTGACAAATTATGAATTTAATATGGTGCAAGTGAACTTTGGCTCTGAAGAACAACCTAAAATTGAAGATGGTAACTACGAAGATTTTAATCTGGACCTATCATCAGGTGTATGCATTCTAAGTTTTGGATCTAAACGAACTTTGGATTTTAAACCAGCGAACTGTGAAACCACTACCATTAAATTAGAACATGGTTCAATGTGTAAGATATATCCCCCAACCAACAAACTTTTAACGCATGGTATTCCTTCTGAACCTTATGTGACAGACCCGCACATTAACCTAACATTTGCCAAAATGTACATTTATGAGCCTTCCCCGAAAAGGGCAAAGTTGGACTATTGGACGGATCATCTTTACCATAGCTTATATGCTTCTGTAAATAGTACATGGCACTTGGAAAGACTTGTCTACGTTTCACTTCACGATGAAAGAACTGACTTGAAGATCCATATTAGACAATTTATTCAGAATGCCCAATTAGACTATATACCAACCGGTCAGGGAGTCGTGATGAACCCTTCCACATGGATCGAATTTATTGTAAAACTACTAGATTTTAATATAGGGCATAGCAATAGCTCTTTTATTTGTAATAATCAATTATCTGTATTTAATGATGATGGAAAATGCATCTTACAACAAATTTACAAAACCGGAGATTCATTCACGTTAAATCCAATTTCCTTAACACTTTTAAATGATCAAGTAAAAAAACTTTGCGAAATGAGAAATGAAATATTGGAATGCATTTTAAAAACGCTATATACGACGACCCTACCTCATTTAATTTTAAAATTAAAGCCGCAAAAATGTAACCGTGAACCCCATTGTAATTATGATGAGGCGAAACAACAATTAATGGATATAGTACATCAGGAAATTTTTAAAAAAATAGGCCGGGTTCAGGATCATTCTTCGCAAAGGATACATGCCTGTTCGAATAGAACACATGTTGATGAGCGAGAAGGTCTTATAAGTAGTAAAGCATGGTTTACGGTTGACATGACGTATATTGCAAGAGAGATATGCGAGAAAAAATGCACATGTATTTATGACGGAGAATTTTTTTCAAAGATTTTCATTGAAGACTATATGAAGTATCTTCAAAATGAGCTATTTAATTCATTTTTTCAACCGTTTTCAGATTTTGCGAATTCTAAGGATGGCAAAACATGTGTAATTATGTGATGTTATTGGTGTATAACTAGTATTGCAATTGTAAAAAAAAATTAAAACCATTGTGATTATGTAGAAAAGGCATGCTTGCTTCTACAACAGTAAGATATTACTGACTTGTGCATGCTTAGTTAAAGAATACTCATTGAAAAGTTATTATTTTCTTAATTGTGTAAATAGTTTGTGTAATTTAAAATATATTTTTGTAAATAAATAAGTTTAAATACGAAAACTTTTCTGTGTTTTCTTTATGTGTATGTGTGTGTTGATTACTTGCAATATAAAAATTTATAAAATTTTACTGAAGCAAAAAGTGGTAAAGTTAACATACTTGGTCAAGATTTAAGGTTCTCGTGTCGTGTTTTATACTTATCTTTTATACACTACAAGGTAAAAAGTTACAAATTTAACAAAATTTATTGAAGCATGTACTATGGAAACATTAATCTACTACATAGAAATAAAATGTTCTGATTAAAATCATAAACTTAAGTGTAATAGGTAAATTGAGTTACATGAGAATTCACAAAGTATTAATTTTTTTATAAAATGAACTTGGCTAAAAAAGTAAGTTTCCATAATTTTATAACTTAATCGATTTTACATGTTTTTCAAAAATAAAGTTAAGTGAGATAAAGAAACTTAGTATTTTTAAATAAAGATTTTTTGAGGTATTCTTTAATGTAAAGATCTTACCACATTTTACTTGAAGTAACAGAATATTTTAAATCAGACACTATGTTTTTAAAACATCAGAGTATTAACTTAGCATATTTTTATTAAGTAATGGGCTTGAATATTTTTATAAGATATATCAACTAAGTGCACATGTTACACATTTTACTGATTAAGATGGTTATGCTTACAAATTTTAAATAAATATGCTCTTACTTTTATACATGTTACTTGTTCAAACTAAGTGTACTTTTGATTTGTATACGTTTATGAGTTCTCATAAGTTATGAAATTATTTCTCGAAAGGAACTTAGCTATTAGAACTTTGTAAATTTTGTAGAAGTAGTATGCTTAACATGTTTTTCATGAAATGGATTTAAATTTGGTATAGAAATAATCAGTTATTTTTGCATAGATGTATAAACTTATCTTTATGTAAACCATAACTAATTAAAAGTAACATAATTTATGTCTATACAAAGTGGGGGACTTAAACTATTTTTCAGAATTATCAAGTAAAGGATTTTACAAAATACTTAGTAAACTGCATTAATAGATTGTAAGTTGTAATTTTTTTCTGTTAGAAGTTTTGCACATTGCTATATGCATAAAATATAGCAATGTGCAAAACTTCTAACAGAAAAAAATTACAACTTACAATCTATTAATGCAGTTTACTAAGTATTTTGTAAAATCCTTTACTTGATAATTCTGAAAAATAGTTTAAGTCCCTCACTTTGTATAGACATAAATTATGTTACTTTTAATTAGTTATGGTTTACATAAAGATAAGTTTATACATCTATGCAAAAATAACTGTGACAACACTATGTAACAAAGTGAGGGACTTAAACTATTTTTCAGAATTATCAAGTAAAGGATTTTACAAAATACTTAGTAAACTGCATTAATAGATTGTAAGTTGTAATTTTTTTCTGTTAGAAGTTTTGCACATTGCTATATTTTATGCATATAGCAATGTGCAAAACTTCTAACAGAAAAAAATTACAACTTACAATCTATTAATGCAGTTTACTAAGTATTTTGTAAAATCCTTTACTTGATAATTCTGAAAAATAGTTTAAGTCCCTCACTTTGTATAGACATAAATTATGTTACTTTTAATTAGTTATGGTTTACATAAAGATAAGTTTATACATCTATGCAAAAATAACTGATTATTTCTATACCAAATTTAAATCCATTTCATGAAAAACATGTTAAGCATACTACTTCTACAAAATTTACAAAGTTCTAATAGCTAAGTTCCTTTCGAGAAATAATTTCATAACTTATGAGAACTCATAAACGTATACAAATCAAAAGTACACTTAGTTTGAACAAGTAACATGTATAAAAGTAAGAGCATATTTATTTAAAATTTGTAAGCATAACCATCTTAATCAGTAAAATGTGTAACATGTGCACTTAGTTGATATATCTTATAAAAATATTCAAGCCCATTACTTAATAAAAATATGCTAAGTTAATACTCTGATGTTTTAAAAACATAGTGTCTGATTTAAAATATTCTGTTACTTCAAGTAAAATGTGGTAAGATCTTTACATTAAAGAATACCTCAAAAAATCTTTATTTAAAAATACTAAGTTTCTTTATCTCACTTAACTTTATTTTTGAAAAGCATGTAAAATCGATTAAGTTATAAAATTATGGAAACTTACTTTTTTAGCCAAGTTCATTTTATAAAAAAATTAATACTTTGTGAATTCTCATGTAACTCAATTTACCTATTACACTTAAGTTTATGATTTTAATCAGAACATTTTATTTCTATGTAGTAGATTAATGTTTCCATAGTACATGCTTCAATAAATTTTGTTAAATTTGTAACTTTTTACCTTGTAGTGTATAAAAGATAAGTATAAAACACGACACGAGAACCTTAAATCTTGACCAAGTATGTTAACTTTACCACTTTTTGCTTCAGTAAAATTTTATAAATTTTTATATTGCAAGTAATCAACACACACATACACATAAAGAAAACACAGAAAAGTTTTCGTATTTAAACTTATTTATTTACAAAAATATATTTTAAATTACACAAACTATTTACACAATTAAGAAAATAATAACTTTTCAATGAGTATTCTTTAACTAAGCATGCACAAGTCAGTAATATCTTACTGTTGTAGAAGCAAGCATGCCTTTTCTACATAATCACAATGGTTTTAATTTTTTTTTACAATTGCAATACTAGTTATACACCAATAACATCACATAATTACACATGTTTTGCCATCCTTAGAATTAGCAAAATCTGAAAACGGTTGAAAAAATGTATTAAATAGCACATTTTGAAGATACTTCATATAGTCTTCAATGAAAATGTTTGAAAAAAATTCTCCGTCATAAATACATGTGCATTTTTTCTCGCATATCTCTCTTGCAATATACGTCATGTCAACCGTAAACCATGCTTTACTACTTATAAGACCTTCTCGCTCATCAACATGTGTTCTATTCGAACAGGCATGTATCCTTTGCGAAGAATGATCCTGAACCCGGCCTATTTTTTTAAAAATTTCCTGATGTACTATATCCATTAATTGTTGTTTCGCCTCATCATAATTACAATGGGGTTCACGGTTACATTTTTGCGGCTTTAATTTTAAAATTAAATGAGGTAGGGTCGTCGTATATAGCGTTTTTAAAATGCATTCCAATATTTCATTTCTCATTTCGCAAAGTTTTTTTACTTGATCATTTAAAAGTGTTAAGGAAATTGGATTTAACGTGAATGAATCTCCGGTTTTGTAAATTTGTTGTAAGATGCATTTTCCATCATCATTAAATACAGATAATTGATTATTACAAATAAAAGAGCTATTGCTATGCCCTATATTAAAATCTAGTAGTTTTACAATAAATTCGATCCATGTGGAAGGGTTCATCACGACTCCCTGACCGGTTGGTATATAGTCTAATTGGGCATTCTGAATAAATTGTCTAATATGGATCTTCAAGTCAGTTCTTTCATCGTGAAGTGAAACGTAGACAAGTCTTTCCAAGTGCCATGTACTATTTACAGAAGCATATAAGCTATGGTAAAGATGATCCGTCCAATAGTCCAACTTTGCCCTTTTCGGGGAAGGCTCATAAATGTACATTTTGGCAAATGTTAGGTTAATGTGCGGGTCTGTCACATAAGGTTCAGAAGGAATACCATGCGTTAAAAGTTTGTTGGTTGGGGGATATATCTTACACATTGAACCATGTTCTAATTTAATGGTAGTGGTTTCACAGTTCGCTGGTTTAAAATCCAAAGTTCGTTTAGATCCAAAACTTAGAATGCATACACCTGATGATAGGTCCAGATTAAAATCTTCGTAGTTACCATCTTCAATTTTAGGTTGTTCTTCAGAGCCAAAGTTCACTTGCACCATATTAAATTCATAATTTGTCACTTTCTGTAGATCTTCACGTATTTTTTGCAAAATGGGTATCCAAGAGTAAACAGAGACTGTTGCTCCAGGTAAACTGTAATCGATTCCTTCATCAGCAAAAGTAATTACTTTACGGGTCGAGGAAATTTTCTTTTCACTACTTTGCAGGGGTAATTGAAACAATTCTTGCTGTAGCACGTCAACATCACTTTCAGTATAAAACTCGGGGGAAATTTTCTTTTCAATACTTTGCAGAGGCTTTACATCTAAAGGCAATTGTATTATTTCTTGCAGCAACACATCAGCATCACTTTGAGTATAAAACTCGGGAGTGTATTCAAGCAAACACATTTTTGAAACTCGGCGAAAAATCAATTAAAACACACGTCTTAAGTATAGGCGCACACAGTGTAAAGGGAGTCTCGCAACACACACCTGACCACTTTATCTAACTAAAATGTCTCTATACGGATTCTTTAAAAAATCACGTGATTACCCAAGCGCCCTCTACCTTAAAACTTTCTCAACCCAGTAGATATTGCATCATCTAACTTGTCTTAGCCTGTTACAGAGAGTTGCCACTCAATGTACATCCTGCCAGAAACCTACCGGATATTCAATCAACACAGATTTGCACACGTCACTATCACGTGTCTTCTGCGCATGTCACTTCCTTATCTCTTATCTGATCTGTGATACCTGATAAGAGAAAATCAGTTGCCGTTAAATTTGTAGAGTTTGTAGGTTGGGCGTAGGTAAGTTCTCCTGCAACGGATACCTAAGAATTCTTTAGCCGAGCTGAGCGATGTTTTGTCCGCATGCAACAAGAGTGTTGTCCGGTATTTTTCAGGTATTATAATTGCTTATATTTTTTCTGATATATGTTGTGATTAGCTATCTTTTAGAGTAATCAGTTTAGTTTATTAACAGGTTTTCATTAATAATTTCAGTTTATGACTTTATTAAAAAAATTTTAGTTTATTATTGTAAAAATTGTTTTAGTTTATGAATTTATTAAATAAAAATTTTAGTTTATTATTGTAAAAAATTGTTTTAAACAATAAGTTTAGTTTATGCATTTATTAAAAGGATGTCTATGTAAAATTTAAGTCTATAAAAAAAAATTTTGATATGTTTAATTTATTAACAAGTTTTAATTAATAATTTTAGTTTATGACTTTATTAAATAAAAATTTTAGTTTATTATTCTAAAAATTGTTTTAAACAATAATTTTAATACCTATTTTATACGTGAATACTCATTCATCTGCAATGCCTATAATTTATTACTGTTATTTATCAAAACTTAACAAAAATAATTTGCTTTAGTACAATGATCTTTGCTAATTGTTTCACAGAAATTAATTTAATGATTCATTAGTTTCCTAAACTACGTAAAATATATTAATCGTTGTAGCTTAACTTTGATATTTTAATTTAGGATATAATGTCGATCAGAAGAATAATCATAATCTATTTAATACGTGTTCAATAGATATCCTTTACAAAGTTCCAATGCGTTTGTAAAAATTAGATTATGTTTTTAAGTAGTAAACATCTTCATCCATAAGTCCCCATTTTTGAACGTAGAATGAAACACGTGTCCCCACAATTCGGTATTCCCCTAGCACCCTCCCTGGTTTTATCTTATCGGCAAACTGGCCAACTCTTATTGTACCGGCTCTGTAGAGCCTCAAGGCACTTTCTTATCTCAATTTCTGTTATCAGCAAAATGGCGTGCACGTGGTTGTTTTTGTGCTGTGCGATTTGTGTGCTGTATTATTTGCGAATTATTTAAATATTTTTATTATTTTCGCCTCTCGCGTGTACAAGTACAGTGTAAGTGTAATATTTTCTATTATTTTAGTTACATATAAGTTGATACCGTAATTCTAATTGAAAATAATTATGTGGTTCTTATAGTTGCACTTTTGATGTGTTGTACTTTTAAGTGTGATTTTTTTGTTATTGTTAATGTATGTTTTTCTGTATTTTGGTGTTTTGCGAAATTTTAAGTTGGTAATCCAGTGTAATTAATAGCAATAGGCATTATCGGTAGAAGTACTTTATGCAGTTTGTATACAAAAACTGGGGTTTGAGGGCTTTCTCCTAATAGAAAATAAGGCATGCATGGTATCTATATTTCAGTAAATTCTAATTAAGATTAAATTTTCACTTGGTAACTAATTTTATCCTACATAAAATAGTATTGTGAATCTGATAAATTGTTATAAGAAAAAAATTACTTTTAAAGCGTTTAATATCTTCAAATGTGTTTTGTTTTTAGTGTCAAAATAATATACCTATTTCAGCATATGATGGTATTAAGAATGAATGAAAATGTGCTAGTTGGACCGGGAATTAGGGATAATGTATTTTAAATCATTATTCGATTTTCCGGTCTTGCTAGCCGTATAGATGTTGGTACTTTGTCCAGAGACTAGAAGATTTAGCACGATCTCCCTTCACGTAAGTAAAAACCTTGTATTTTTTAGTTTAAGTAATGATTTGCGATTTAAACTATCTAAGTATTGAAAGATATTTATATACATGCAGTATACAACTGTGCATGCAATTGTGCTAAAACGGATCTTCAATTTTTATTTCCAATAGTTCAACTTTCTAACAATAGTACTATCTAGTCTAAAAGTTTGTGCTAGTTATGCCCACCTTTCTATAAAATAGGCTAAGTGCATCCATAAAAGACCTCTAAAAAGGTTGATTCATGTATAAAATTATGCTTTCATAGTCAATCTGAAATGAGTGTCGCACATAAACAATCTAACTCGTATCGTATTGAAATTCTATAAATCATGTTACTCTACTTGTGATATACAGTAAAAATATTTTGTAGGATTACTAAAAATGCAATTTTTTCTCTAATTGATCTATAGAAAATATAAACTAGTATAATCGCTACCTAAAATTTATCAGAAATGTGTGGGTAAGAAAAAATGTTTAGATAAATACTTTGTTTGTTTGTGTTTTAAGGCAAACCTGCACGCGGGGCTATCTGCTTAGGATGAGGGGTGCCTTGGTAGGAGGACTTTCTAAGGGGATCTAACGCGTATTCACACATTTCGTATATCAAAACTTGAGTTTTGGGGGATATATGGCTAAAGTGGTTTTCTCGCAATAGAATATAAGACTATATCATTATTTGTAAAAATCTTTCTATGGTATAATTTTCTCACTTGCCTAATAGTAGATTAAATTTGTAGAAAATGTATGGGTATCCTACTTTAATGTTAAACGACTACTTAACAAAAATACGGTATACAAAAATTAAAAACACTGATTAAATTTTTTTTTCTTGATAAATTAAAAACATTTGATTAAAAAAAATTTGTTGTAAAATTAATTATTAACTTAAAATTAAAACTTGGTTAAAAAATAAATTAACTCTTGATTTAAAAAAATATTTGTTGTAAAATTAATTAAAAAAAATATTTGTTGTAAAATTATTTAACTTAAAATTAAAACTGTTGGTTAAAAAAATATTTGTTGTAAAATTACTTATTTAACTTAAAATTAAAACTTGGTTAAAAATATGTGTTGTAAAATTATATAACTTAAAATTAAAACTTGGTTAAAAAATAAATTAACTCTTGATTAAAAAAATTTTTGTTGTAAAATTATTTCACTTAAAATTAAAACTTGGTTAAAAAAATTTAGAAAAATATTTAACTTAAAATTAAAACTTGGGTAAAAATCTCTTAAGAAAAAAAAATGTTTAGATAAAAAAGTTCATACACTATCTAAATCATTATTTGTAAAAACTATAGGTACTAAAATCGTTCTATGGTATAATTTTCTCACTTCCCTAACAGTAGAGGAAATTTGTAGAAAATGTATGGGTATCCAAAACCCTACTTTAATATTCTAGTAAACTGTTACTTATTAAATATATGCTATAATCAGTATACAAAAATTAGCTAAACATTAGAAGTATGTATTAAGCAGCATTTATTCAATTTGCATTGGTTCTATTACTAAATGGTAAAGAAAACTAAATCCTCCTGGGGATGTTGTTCATTTCTTTGCTCCACATAGTTAATTATTATTTAAAGAAACAAAAACAACAACGCGTCTGCTGTGCTACGCCCTGTCTCCATTCATGCGAGGCTAGCGTGACGTGGAAAAGCATAGTAAAAATTTTTATTTGAAATGAGGCGGTAGACGAGTTCTACCGGGCGGCTGGTGGGTCCTCATTTAATTACAATAATATTTTTTATTTCAGGTTTAATTCCTAAAGTATAGCTTATTTAAAATTATGTCAAAGTCCCTTATTTTCATGAGAGAATGCATCACAGTCTGAAAATTTTTTCCAAGTCTCCTTATTTCAAAAATATGTCACAATCTGAAAATTTTTCCAAGTACCCTTATTTGAAAAATATGTGAAAATCTGAAAATTTTTCCAAGTACCCTTATTTGAAAAATATGTCACAATCTGAAAAAAATTACAAGTACCCTTATTAAAAAAAAGGAAAAAAATTCTTATCAACCCTTCGAACTTCCGCTCCCCACATCCGGTCCGACCACGCCCCCCTCTCTCTCTCTCGACCCAGGGAAAGCACCGGACAGCACCGCAGAATTAACATGGCACCGCATGGGCAGAACGAACATTTATCTACTACTTATGTCAATCGAATGTCCACTTTTCCGACATTATAGCGTTTATTAATGAATAATCTTCAAAGTTTTCCGACTTTCTACTGTCTGGTACGTTCGAATACTTAAACATCCAGATTTTTCGGGTGTTCGGAAAGTAAATACAGGGTGAATCTAAACTCTTGGGCAAAACTTTAAGGGCTGATAGGGCACATAATAAGGAATCAGAATCACATAGCATTGTGGAGTCGGCAACGTCTTCTTCGTGTAGCTGTTAATAGTCACTTCGGAAAAAGTGTTGAAACAACAGTGCGCTTTCCGACCATTGTTTCGTCAGAAACTAATGTACATTTCTCCGAAAACAGAAGACTAAAAGGGATAGTTTTAAAAGTTTATTTTATTTCATGGATGAACTTTTCGGAGACGAACCTATTGTTTATGAAACTTGGTTAAGAAAATAGGCAGACACTTCAATGCTTTTCCAAAAGTGATTATTACCGGATAAGTTAAAACTGCTTTTTGCACTTCAGATTGCTATGTGATTACGATTTCTCATTTAGTGCCCTATCACCCTTTAAAGTTTTGCCCAAGAGTTTATATTCACCCTGTATATGTGAGGAAAAATAATTGCAGTTATGTATAGAGTATTTATACATTTTTTTAATAATTTTAATTTGCATTTCATCAGTTTTATTTCAATTTTTAGTGCATTTCCGAATAATTAATTACATGAAAAGCAACTTTAATGTATTAAACTGTAAAGAAATTTATTAATACTAATTAAATAAAATAAACATTTTTAAAATTTTATTTTTCGGTATTACCAATTAAATATCATTTTAAATCAGTTTTGTAATATTTAATTGTATTTTCGAAGTCTGTGATTTCTCAACTGTTGTATGCTGAGTATCTGCTAAGTGTTCAGCCTGAAAATTTTCACTGAATTGTAGCTTGCGGAGGGAATTCACTGTATACAAAATTCAGTGTCAGAGAAGTTTTCTGTAATCAGCTAACAGTTATAAATCAAATGACTGCTTGATAATACCTATAAATTGCATACTGCAGATTTTTCGTCGAATTTTTAGAACGATTAAAATTTATATTGCGTCCCGTCAACTAGACTGGATTGTTTACCTAACTTCTATATACACCGCACTTTATATTTACTAACCCGGAAAGAGCTAACACATTTACATATATATACACACATACCCCTAATAGCACAACAGTCCCCTGTGACTGAAATGCAACCACATAATACTGTCACAATAGAGTTACAAACAGTCGCCGCGACTCCGCAGCAAAGTCACGCCAGAGTCCCTATGTCCTCTCGCTGTGTATTCACATTGCGACCGTTCCGAGAAGTCACTTTGGGAAAGTTTTGCGACAGCGAAAAATTCGGGAAAAATAGTTACCGAAAACATACACTAGATGGCAGCACCAAACTCTCAGGAAACAAAAAGTTCAGGTCCAGAATCGAACCAACGGTTGGAAGGTCAGCATCTTACCGTGATTACCTTGCTGAGGATACTTTAAAAGTAAACTGATTGCTGCAAAAGATAGTTCTGGCATGGCTTCTTTTGGAAATTAAAAATTTTTCTGTGAGGTTTTTATAAATGGAGGGGAAATACCATAATTAATAAATATAAATTAAAAATCTCGGAAATCTTTCTTTTTCCACATAAATTATTTTCAGGAGATAATGTGCTGTTTTATTTAAGTATTCATCCGAAAATCTAATGATTTATTGAAATTTTTTATTCGATTATGAAATAAATTTGTAATGTGCGACATGTGGGGTTTGATATATATTAAGGTATGAGGGATAATATTTATATTTTTGCTATATTTTCCCTAAAAGTGATTTTATATAAAAATAAATAAAATTAATTGGAAAAAACATGCATTAGATAAAATAAATAAAGTATTTTTGACTTAGACCCATAGTTTAACCTCAAATTTTTCCTAGTGGAACTTTCAAACATACCAGGGACGTATTTAAAGGGGGTGGGATCTGAAAACTTAAAGCAATTATTAAAAAACAGCAATTTTGAGACATTTGTATTTACTCTAGTAACAATAAGGTTGAAAATACCGGATAGCCCCCCCATCCGAAATTTAAACCTACATACGCTATTGAAACATATATGCCATGGGGATATGAAAGAAAGTGTTAATTTTACTCACAGATACTTAGTTTTCACCATTGTGATTAGAACTCTCAACTCTAATATTTTTAAGAATAATATTTTTTTAAAAATAATATTGCCTTGTGTAAACGAAATAATTTAAAAATTAATAAATTAAACTAAATTCCATTACTACATAACTGCGAGATTGTATTGAATTACTATTTTCGGATTTATTTATTAAATGTTTCACGAAAGAAATTGCCACAAAATATTAGAAAAAATGAGTCTGTTTCCAAAGTCGCAAAAGCGGCCAGTGTGACGTCCTTTTGAATTCCAAAAAAATCGGTAGTCACAAAATAGTCACACAGTGACTTCACAGTGAAGTCACTGATTGACCAATCACATACTAGTCACATGGTGGCTTTACAGAGGAGCCACTGAGCGTCCGATCACATACTAGTCACATGGTGACTTCGCAGTGGAGTCACTTAGCGACCGATCACATACTAGTCACATGGTGACTTCACGCGACGTCACCTGGTGACTGGTGACAAATAAAGTTCGCAGTGACCACACAGTAGAGTCACATCACTCACAAGTCACAATATGACTAGTATGTGACAGCCCTGTGACAATTGTGACCCTTTGCGACGTCAGAGCGACTCTTTTGTGACCATCTGTGCTATTAGGGACGGTGTATCAAATTGTTGCAACAAAATATTATGGGCGATAGGGCACAAATAAGGAATCAATCATATAGCAAAATGGGTCAAAAAGGTTGTCTTCGTGTAGGTGTTAATAATCACTTTATGAAAAATGTAGCAATGTTTCGTAAGAAAGTTTCGTATACAATGGGCTTGTCTCCAAAAAACTCATCCAAGAAATGAAGTAGAATTTTTAAACTACGTATTTTAGTCACATGTTTTCTGTGAAAAATGCGTTGGTTTTTAACAATGATCGGGAAATTCGCTGTTGTTTCAGCACCCGTTCCAAAGTGATTATCAAAAGCTACACGAAGACAACGTTTTAGATCCCACATTGGTATGTAATTATAATTCCTTTTTATTTTCCCTATCACCCATAATATTTTGTTGAACCATTTTAGATACACCCTGTATATATATATATATATATATATATATATGCACATGTATTTATTTTTTTCTATACATACGTACTTAAATAAAGTCAATCATTCCATAAATCTCCGTAATGCTCGACTTGAATTAAATACCTTGAAACACTTTGACATCGAGCTTGTAAAATAACTTCTTTTTATTCAGTTTTTCCAATAATTAATTTAAAGGATTCAACTGTCAACCTCAAGGCACATTTAACACTTTCTTACATAGGAGTGCAAGCATAAGATGAAGATACAGCATCATCCGTAAGTAATTGTTTGACCATGTGGAAAGACTCACCCACACTACTTCGGTGTTTTATTTTCAATTGACTAAAGTTCCGACACACTTAGTAGTAAAAGAAGAAAAAAAAATTACAACCCATTTCCAAACGAATTATTTCAAGTTTCCTTTTTTACTTTTATTTACTCTTTATCGGTCGTTACTTTATTAACTCTAAATTTATCTTCGTCTGTTACAGTTACAACCCTTGTACAAAAAAAAAGAGACTAAAAAAAGGCCAACATTGATTTTTCTGCTCAAAAGAAAATAAAGTTTTCTTACTTTAAAATGCTACGGTTTTCAGTTAACAAAGTGTAATTATGACGTTTTTTAGTTCATTAAGCAGAGTATCTCCATTTTTTCTCAACTTTAAAGAAGTTAGTCTTTTTTTGTTATTTGATTTATTTTTTGTGTATGCTCAATGATAAGGAAAATCATTAATTTTCTAAACGAAGAATAAGGGGGAAAAAGCACTTGCAATCTTTTTTACACACATATACACACGCAATTACGTATTTTTGCCGACATACACTCAGTGCATATAGGTCAGGTGGATTAAAAAGACCACATTTTACAAGTTTGAACTTTGCGAATTTTCAATACCTTTAATTATAGGGAAAGTAATGTTTTCAATATATTAGAAGGAAAATTTGATCTTCTAAAATCAGAAACTTCATTTCCGTAAAATTATTTACTTTATATTTAAGGGATAAACAAAATCACAAAATTGAGAAACAAATGGTGTAATTATGACCACTTTTGTTTCTTTTTTTTAATACTTAATCTTACAATTTTCGTTGTAACAATTGAGACTATTATTCTTTTTTTATTTATTTAAACCTAAGTCGCAGACAACGGTTAAATAAATGACAAATACCGTCTTTTTGCCATGTTCTTTTAATAAATATTCGTCAAATTAACATTTCTCCGGAGCGCAATATACACGTTAAAATGTTCGCCACTATCCAAAGAAAAAATACGTTAATAATTACATTTAATATTACTTTTTTTTAATTTTTACGTTTCATTTCTTTCTTTTTCAAGAATCACAATTTTAAATTAAGACAATAATTAAACTGTATGTTACAGTTTTAGCTTATTAGTAAACCAATTATTGTATGGAGTAAATATTTTTTCTCGATAAAGGAGAAAATATTTGATTGATCCATTATAAAATATAATAACATTAAGGATATATAAATATCTATTCACAATACTATTTCATTTACTAAACTAAAAATAAAAAAAGAGATTAACAAGTGCTTTTATTTATTGATAATGAGATCAAAATATTTCTGAATCACCGAATATAGGAATTACTTCTATTATTATAACTTTTACCTTACTTGCCCCCTCTGGTACGGAACTTTCAACCTCCGGACTCTAGGACTGCCGCTTCTATGCACTGGATCGCATTTCATCTGCCCGTAAGTAACTAAAGATTGAAAAGGTGAATGATTTTTTGAATAAGACATTGATAACTTTCAAGTAATATGAAATGTTAACAGTTTTTGTATTTATGAAAGTAAAATTGAACTGTTACATCATTACGAATTTAGGTCTTTTAGGTCTTTAGCAAAATTTAAAAAAATAGATTGAATAGAATTATTTAATTAATTAGGCATTTCAAGATACAATAAAAAATTATAAAATAAATGTTTCAGCCGACGTGCTGAGAGTAAAAATTTACACTCTGTTTAGAAAAGAAATTACCAGAATCAAGATTTTTTCCTACCCATCCTCCTCCCCCTCCTTTTCAGAATTGTGCCATTCTAAAGAGTCCTTTTGTTCCACTGATGGGATTTTGGGGTAATGTGGATAGAGCAAATTATCCAAGAATCTCTAAATCTTATCTCCCTCACATGAATAAAAGGTTACTCATAAAGAGGAAATACCTGACCAGACCACCTCTTTTAAAACTAATGGGAAAGAATTTTACAGTACCCCGAGAACCGCCGCATTTGCTGCTAAAACACTTATCAATTTCACAAACTATTTAAACAAACACATTTTACCTTTGTTTTGTAACTTTCTTTTTTTGTGATAAATTTCAGTTGGTTATAAGCATATTTTAAAAAGGACTATAGAAGAAGATGATGCTTTTAAATTAAAACTGAAGTGTCTTGCATAATTTAAAGACAGTTTTCAATAGGCTTCCTCAAATGTGCAGTAGAGATAAAATGCTCTAAATGGAACCATTTCATGCATATGCCCGATCCTAAGGGTGGGCAAAATGAAAGTGGCCTGGACAACATTTTCGTGAAAGTGGTCTGGAAAAGGTTTATATACATTAAGATATGACATGTGTACATTATCAAACAATGAGATAGGAAAATGAAGAATTCTAAACACAGGGCACTTTAGCTAACTCGAAATTTATTTACACGAATAAAAAAAAATACAGTACATGAAATCAAGTCCGATTGGGCAACAGGAAAATACTATCGAGCCCTGATAATGAACAGGTGAACCGGCCATCACAGTAAATGCTGGAAATTGCCTCCACGGGCGTGGAAGTAGCGCTGTGCTTGATTTATTAAACTGTGAGACACGCTTTGCAGCTCTGCTCGAGGGAAAGCAGTAATGGCTTTTTCAGTGTTCTGCTGCAGCACTTCCAGTGTTTGGGGATTATAGGAGAACACCAGACCCTTCAATTTGCCCCACAGGTAAAGTCACAGGGAGAGAGATATGGCAAACGAAGTGGCCTGCTGATTTCACTGCCTTTTCTGACAGTCCGCTACACTGAACGCCTCATGCACACATGACAAGGTTGTCGAAGAGGTGTGCTGTTGCGCCGTCCTGTTGAAAATATCCATACAATCGTTCATCTTTTGTGAGTTCATCCACGGATGAAACAGAGTCTGGATTAAGCGGTTAGTATTCGCACTATGATGAAAGAATCGCGTGATGATGCGGAGGCCAGATATTGCGCCCCAAACACCTAGCTTCAAATTATGCAATGGCTGCTAAATTTAATGTAGATTTTCTGATGCATACTATCGCATGTTATGGGAGTTCACGTACCCTGACAAGCTGAACCAGGCCGCATGTGTGGAAATGAAATACGCAGGACCCAAAAGTCCTGATTCCACCTAGCTCAAAAACCACAGACTGAACTCAACACGCGAATTATTGTCTGGAGGCTTCAACTTTTGCACAACACTGAATTTGTAAGGATGAATTCTCTCGGTCTCTTAATGCCCACATGCACAGATAACCGGGGTTAAGATGTCGTTTTCAAGGCTGTCCTATACTTTAGCGATGTTTTCTGGTGTTCGTAAACCCTTCGGATAGTTTCCATTTTTATTCACGACAGAGTCCCTTTCGCGCCATTTTCCAACTAACGTTTTTGCGAACTTTTCTGAAGGTTTCTTCTATGTACTTCCATTCTTAAACTCTTGCGCGTGCAGTTCCGCACACATTTTCCACGAATTGCGCTTCGCATAACACTCGACGATTAGCACGCGTTGTTTTATCGTGAGCATCATTTCTTGTCGCATTAAACTACAGCCACTAAACACGTCTGCAGCGTCTCACTCACACGATTCTAATGACACAGCTGCAACTCGGGACAGAGGTGCTTGCTATGAGCATGCGTGGTGATGTACGTAACGGTCACAGACACTGGTCCTTGCATCGACATCACCAGTCATTTTGTTTTTATTCCAGGCCACCATAATGAAAAAAATATTTTCCGGGCCGTTTTATTTTACCCACCCTGAATGTGTGTGTATATATATATATATATATAAGAAGAATAAACTTTTAGGAAGGGTAGGTCACAACAAGACGTTTCAGAAGCACACCACGATGAGGGGTCGAAAATGTCGTCTTCCTCTACCTTTCAATAATCTTTTTAGAAGAAGTATTCAGGAGTTATTGTGAGCTTTCCGACCACGGTTTTTCAAAAACTAATGCATCTTTCACAGATTGCACATGATAAAAATTGTTAATTCAGATTTCTTTTTTTTTCACCGCATTAATGAAATTGTAGGAGGAGCATCCTTTGGTCATGAAACTTGGTTAAAAATTTACTCGAACACTTCAAAACTTCTTCCAAAGTGGTTATTAACAGGTTTGATTGAAGGTTACATTGACAGGTTACATTGAAGATGACATAGTAATGTGCGAACGCACAATACTATGTGATTCGGAACTGTCTTTGTGTAGCCTACTCACTCTCCCTAAAATTTGTAACTAATTTTGAATCACTCTGTATATATACAGGGTTATCAATTTAAATGAGTATCCTTTGGTTTCTCTTATTACCTTTAAATCTGAAAGACCTGGCAACTATTCTAAAACTAAAATATAAATATTTAAACCTTGTTTAAGTGTGGGAGACATTTCCGATACCGCTGGACTGTTACAACTTTATTTATGAGGTAAAACAAGAGTGGAGACACAGAAAGTTACTTAATCCTGTGTTATTTTTATTTTTGAATCACATATTATAATTCATATTTTTTCTTTTTAGATTATCATTCGTTACAGCCAATTTTGAAAATGTTCGCGCGAAGAAGGGTTTTCCAGAGAATTCCTGTAAACAACAATGAAACAAGTAATATAATTTTTTAAAGCAATTCCTACTTATGTCAACAAAGAAAAATTTTATTTTAGTTACTTTTTATTAAATTTAATTACGTACTTAATTAATTAATGCAGGACCGTTTGTGAAGCAAGGATCGATACCAATAATCCAGTTTGTTTGTTTAGTTTATTGTTTTCATTCATTTTTAATCCCACGTAACAGGATCTAAAATTAATTAATTAAATTTAATTAATGAATTAATATTTGAAAAAACTGTATTTACATCAAGTGAAATCCACTACAAGTTAAAAAAAAATATTTGAACTTCAGTGGACGAATAAAAAGTATTTTATTAACGATTGAAAATTTTAACAAGATATAAAAGATGTAGGGAGAGTGTGAACTAATAGTAGGAACTGAACATAAAACAAATCCTAACTGAAGAAATTTCGTTATTAACATCAACAACATTGCGAAGTTTGTCTGAAAACTTGGTTCGACATGTTCGACGGCGTCATTCAAAATAGTGACTGACATTTTCAACATTTGTTTTGCGTAATGATACTGTAGAGAATTTCAATTAAATTATTTTTTTATAAAAATAAAATTATCAAAGAATTATTGAATAACATTGTGCGTCTCCATGTCTGATTGACGTCACAAATAGACTTATGACAGTCCAACATTGTTGGAAATTGCCTGACACACTTAAAAAAGATTCAAACTATTATACTTCAGTGTTAGAATATTCTGCCACATCCGTCAGATTTAGGAGTAATAATATAAACGAACGGGTACTCTTTTAAATTGATCAGCCTGCACATGTATTTGAACAGCAGCGAAAATGGAACAGTTGGGTGTTTTGAAAAAAGACGCTGGGCTCATATGGGTAAAATGCGTGTTTTAATATTGTTACGATATTTCGGGGAAACCTGCTGCTCTGGAGTTTGAAATAGTTTAAAATTCGTATTATACGCGTCAAATAGTTAAATTTTGCTTTTTGTGGCATCAAAATCGGTCAACTAGAACCAGAGATACGGAGGTTTCGGTTTCCCCTTTGATTTGAATGCAGTTTCTAGAAATCTCGAGAAATATTTATCCTAGGAATTCGGTAACTTCACTTTTGGGTACTTATTTTTGGCGCCAAATTTGGCGATATTTGCCAAAATTCGCCAAGCTTGGCGACATTTTGGTCATTTGGCGCGATTTTCCCTATGGGGCTTGTAAAGTTAGTTTTTCTGCATTAATATGCATAATAGCCTAACATTTCTCTTCTATGACGTAATCAAAATCTCCGCCTTATGTGGAATCTTCGAGAAATAGATTCTTTTGGAAGCTTCTTGTAGCTTCTGCGTCACATAAATACAAGCATGGCAGAGGCCCCAGTTCAGTGTGAATCGAGATTCCGATGAGTACAGCGCTTTGCTCTTTGAACTGTGTGATAGAAGTGGTGTTTCCGCGCTCGTTTATGAAGCTTTGATTTTAAGTACTGTGTGTAAATTTTTCATTGCTGAGTCATGAGGGATCGTTAGTGTTATTCCTCGAATATTTCCAGTGAATTTTATCCTGTGGGAGTGTTTTATTTTTTGTGTGAATTACAGCATTTGTGAAAGCTTCGGTACTGAGTGGACTATTATAAATGAGCTACTGGCAGTTAGTGCATTGGAATTTTGCCAAGCTGATTATTCGACGAAGTTCTAGAGGCAATAAAGTTGTGTTTCATCCTGGCAAAGGGACTCTTTTCTAGAACTTTCTACGCCTACTGGATTTTAGAACGATGAACCCAGGAGTATTCTGCAACAATATATACGATTTAATTCAAAAAATCTAAAATATGCTTGAAGTTCAATTACACGCGATTAAATTAAAAATAAACCAGAATCTATCAATATTTCTTAAAATTCTTACATCAACAAATAAAAGGATCAACCTTTTTTTATTTGTGAAAGTAAGCAAGGAGAACACAAAACTCTCCGAATGATGAATTTTCAAAACGTTCAACCAGCCATATATAAAGAAAACAGTATACATATTTATGAACCCATTTGGCCATATAATGAGGTTTGACTTTATTTTAAATCTACCTAGTTCCAATGTAGAAGGAAAAAATACGAAATTTTAAAATTTTCATCTAAACATATATTGGTATGCGTGCTTTTTTTTTTCTTTTTTTTTTTTCTGTGACACAGATGTTTTGCAAATAGTTATTCTCCAGTAAAATGTTTCATGCAATTGTTTGCTTTCAAGATTGGAATGCTCGAAATTTTTCATATGAAAGAATAATATCATGGGAAATATGTCATACAATTTTGTGCTTTTCTGTATAAACATGTCATTTTCTGAAATGTTTGTGCATGAAACGAAGAGGATTTATAGATCAGTATATCATATCAAGATGTAACATTACAAGTATTCGTGTTTACTCTTGTACTGTATGAAGAAAAATGCAACTGTCTTATGTGTATTTACCATATTTTATTTAATTCTACAAAATGACTTCTAATCTTAAGTACGTTTGAGCTATAATATTATTTTTCAACTCTGAAACCATGCTAATATATTCAAATAAAGAAAAAAGATTAAAAAAGTATAAAGAAAATGTTGAAATGCATCATAATTTTATGATTGTACTTCAAATGCAGACGGTTCGTATTTATGTATATAAAGTTAAATATTGCATTGCTTTCATACATTAAAAAATATCACTTTTTAAATGTATGCTGAAAAAATAAAAAAAATAAAATTAATAAACTATAAATTATGTTAATAAAAGACACAAAAAAGAAACGGGTGTGTAAATGATGAAATTAAAACTTTTTAAAATAACACATATAAAATGTAGTGATAAGTATATTAATGTGTGTTAAATTATTTTAAGCCTTCATTATTTCAATAAATTCTAATATTACCCTTGTTTGAGATGTAATTGATTTTAGAAAATAAGTACGATTTTAGAATAAACAAATATAGTGAATTCCAAAATTAATTTTAGCTTATTTTTTCGAGGTAAAAAAATTTCGTAACAAGTGTGAAAAACTGTACTAAATACTTACATTTTTTGTGTGCCAAATATTTACAATTTTTTATCTGAATGAAATACATTTTACTAAAAAGATTTTTTGTAACAATAATTAAAAATTTATATTATTTTAATTTTTATAATATTTTAATTGTGTTCAAAATTTATCTTTTTTAGTAATTACTATAAGACAGTATATATTTAGAACGGTGTTGTTTTGGAGTTACTTCTTATATGGATTTGATTTATCTAACTAAAAGAAAAATCATGTTTGACATTTTTTTGCGTTATATTGTTGTTTTAAAGAAGCAAAATAAAAATTTATTAAAGCATTATCTACTTAAGAAACGTACTTTAAAAATGCATTTTAATTTCCTTTTAATATTCCAATATCCATTAAAGGATTACAATTTATTTATATTCAAACACAAATTAAGTGAAGCAGAAAAACGGTAATAAAACATTCGCGGATTAATGCTATTCTTTTTGAAATTGATAAACGTAATGCAAGTTGTTATAGTAAAAATTACGGCAATTGGGATCTTTTTAAATTATTTCCACAATCTCGGTTTTTTAAGCAATCATAATGATGAACATTATAAATACAAAATAAATCAGTTGAATAAACAATATAGTCATACTAAGCGAACTAAGTTGAATAAACAATATAGTCGTAATATGCGAAAAACGACCCGAATTGTGAAAGTATAAGTCATGGGACCTCCATTAAGACAATCCACCGGTCCCTCGAGAGGTTTCTAGCCAAGTTCAGCATCCCGGTGTTAGGCGATCCGTTTTACTCTCCGGATCTTGCTCCGTGAGACCTCTATCTAATTCCCAAGGTGAAATCTGCATTAAAAGGAGCAAAGTTTCGGTCCGTTGAAGCTGCGAAAGAGAAAGCGACAAGCGTCCTCAAGAAGGCCGCAGAAGAAGTCTTCCAGCACTGTTTCGAACAACGGAAGATTCGCATGGACCGTTGTAGGAATAGAAGAGGGGTTTTTATTGAAGATGATAATAATTAAATATGTTTTAAATGAAAAAAATATTCTACCGCCAGTCTCGTTATTTAATAGCCACACATTGTTTATATATATATATTCAGACTGTCTCAAAAAATGGTAAGGGCATTAATTTTTTATCCATTAGTCTTTCATCATAAAACGCAATATACCTTTTATCAAAGATACTCAAGGGCTACACATGTATTCGGGTGTAAACGTTTAATGTTAGATTTCAAAAGGCCACCCATTTAGTGAACTGGCTGAAAAAAAAGCCCTTTATCACATATGGGATCCGTGTACGAATCCCGACTTCGACTTGGGTGTTAACTTGTCGTCCCTTCGCACGGGTAACGTTAAACCAACATTTGATGCCCTTGAATTCTGAATACTTCCCACCTTAGTAATGGTGAATGACTGACGGTCAAGTGCCCGCTTTGGGGAGGAAAAAAATATTTATATCTTTCGGAAATTTAATTTTTTTAATGCCCCAGTCTCTTAATCTATCCTAATGATGAACATTATAACTAAAAAGCACAACAGTTAATAGTATCTGAATTTTTTTCAAATGTATTCTGGGGTCTCTATGAATCCTTAATCAGCACTGACAGTAAGTTATCAATGTTAGCCTGGGCGTTTATCAGAGCGTAAATATTCGTTCTTTTTTCACATGAATTCAGTCTCGCAAAAGAACTCCAGCAAAAATCTCCAGAATCTGCATCTTTTCCAACATGTAGTTAACTGTGTTTTGTGTTATGGTAAGCCTACACCAGGGGCATCTACCTGGGGGGTCACCTTGGGCGAAGGACATATAAATAGAAGTTAGGAATTAAAAATGAAAACAACTACTCACATCGTATACATTTCTTAAGCTTTTTTGTATTGAAAATGAAACTTATTTGATTATATTTTTTTAAATTCTGACTTTTCTATTCAAAATTACAGATTAAGTCTAATACAAAGCAATTTCACCAATCTGTAATCAGTAAAATTAAAGTTATAGTAGTAACAATTCATAAAATATGTTCTACGAAGACCTAATAAAAAGAAACGGGATTTCATATACTATTTTCATTTAAAAAGTAAAATACAATTTAAAAATTCAGAATTAACGAAAAAAGGAAACAATAATTCTCAGAGCAAAAGAATTTTCCGAATTCCGTCAATTTGAATTTTCGTTCGAGTTTTAAAGTATTAAAGAAATTGAGTGGATAAAAAATGCAGACCAATGTTTTTGCTGAAACAAGTGCTGGAGTAATCATGGAAGGAAAAAATGATCCAATTTCACTTAATGAACTGACTTCGGGAAAAAATAAAATTCGATAGAACTATTTTCAAAGATGTGGGTTTCTCATTGAATTTATTTTGCTGAAATTTATGCAGATAAATATAAAAACTCGGACACATCATCTATCAAATGATTTGCACAATTTATTATCTGAAATAAGTTGCATTCGACAGTATTCTCTGAATAAATTATTTTTTATGATAGTGAAATTCAAAGTATTTAATGCAGTAAACATGTATTAATAATAAAAATAGAAAAACATGAATTCAGCTTTTTTAATCTCTATTACATAGATACCGTATTTTATAAATAATATAATTGTACAATATATGACATAAAATTTTATCAAAAGAAAAATAATTCCTTATAGAAAGACGTAAAATTGACGTAAAATGAATTTTTAGAAGGTTTCCTTAGTGCATTATATGCAATAGTTAAATCTATACACAAAACATTTCATAGGACAGAATTTTGTGACGCGGTTCTACTCTTTTATCCAGTTACATAATCTAAATATTATTGTTATAAAATTGTTATTAATAGAGCTAGTTGCGCTTTTATTATGTTTCCATGAATACCGATGATATATATTTTAAATAAATTATTTTTTTCTTTTTTTCTTTTCAAATTTTTATGCTTTTAATATTAAAAATATTTAGTGTTTTTCCCACGATTTATCAAATTTCCTTCCCCTAGTTCATGCAAAAGAGAAGCACTCTTACACTTACTATATATTGTCATTTGGTGTTTATAAATAAAATGTTAAAAAAGCAGCAGTGAATCTTTCTTACCTTATGAGTATCTCACTCTTTTTTTTTAATTCGTAAAGATTTCTGTTCATCGTAAAAGAAGTCTGTGCTTAGCTTTCACGTTTGTAGCCTAAAGTACAGTGCATTTGGAAAATTCTAATAAACAATCTAGTTGACAGCACGTAACACAAAATTAAGTGGTTCTCGAAATTCGACGTACAACCTTCAGTATAAATTTCGCAGAAATCAACAAGCAGGAACACGAGTTTTAAACATTCAGTTTTTCACAGATGCATCCCCAAATGCTCTATGTGCAATATTGCACATACTGCATCTACTGTACTGTAAACTGTATTGCACTGCATCTAAAAATGCTGTATTTCAAATGCAATAAAATACCCGCAGTCTTAAAACTAGGTGGAGTTCTCCAGCAGTACTATTTCACTGTTCCTCAGTATACAACAATAAAGAATTTACCAACTACCTCCAAAAATAGGTGTGTCAACTCAAGCAAAAGTTCACTTATAAGGACTCGCACAATAGAGAGCCTTATAGATTTTACAGCTAATGCATTCTGTTCATGCTACAAAATGTAAAATTTAATTATTCGACATGTAGCATACAAATTTTATTCTAAAAGTAACCCTTAAAGAGTTGATGACCTCAATAATTCCTAACATTATCCCTTCCTAAGGACTGCACGTCTCGGACAGTACTACTTAAAAGTCACACAAACATTTACGATTCGTATTTAACAATAAAGTCAAGCAACATAATTTAAACAAAAACATAAGCAAATACTCACTAATAAATAAATAAGAAGCGTGCCAGTAATCTTCAGATTCAGATTAGAAAGCCATTCATTTCCCGATAATTGTCTAAAGTGTCACCTATCCTGGGAATAGGATGTCTTTCTTTCTTGGTTATGTTATTCAGTCAATGCAAAATAGGGTGTAGTCATCTTTCTTCGAGACCAAAACAGTTGGTGAGTTTCAAGCACTAGTTGACGGTTCGATGATGTCATCACACTGCATTTCATCTACAAGTATGTTCGCCTCCTCTTGTGTAGCAAATGGCAGCCGTCCATGGTGATCGGAACTTGATCGGAAAATGGCTACTTGTATCTATTCTTTGTTGTGCTAGCTGTGCACGACCAACGATAGTAGAAATATGAGAAAAGAGGTTCTTAAATTTCATAATTATTTTCTTCGTAGCGCGCATCTAAGTTCAGTTGCCAGAACTGCGCCTTGTAGTTCCATCTTCGACATTCAGATCATTCTTGTGTTAAGGGATCTTAGCTGCTGGTGAAGTGCTATTTTTATTAATGCAGGTAACAGCATACTGCAAGCACTTAATTTTGTTTATCCCTTTCAACTTGTTTGTCACATTATCTACTCCGACTGGAATGGTATTTTTTGACAAGTTCCCCAAGTGCTGCAATCATCCCACAAGTACTGCTCTGACAAAATAAGCATTCTCTGGGTATTCGAGTAATCTAAATTGGAATACGTTGCTTTCTTGTACTGTTTCACAAACTATAGTTTCAATTCTTTATGGTAAGGTGAAGTCAGTCTGAACTATTATTTAAATAGGTAAAATGGCTACGTATATCGAAGACAGTTATTTTTTCTCTCTGCGAAGCTCATTATTTTTAAAGCTCAAACTAAATATGCGCATTTTTGTAAAATCCAGTCGGAGATAGATCGAGTCTGTTCTATTGACGACATATATCATATAATCATATCTTATCTATGTCCGATGCCAGTTCTTGCGGGCTTTCACTAGGTCTCTGCGGTTTTGATCTAAACTGAATTCTACTGTAATCTTCTCTGACTCTTCTCGCATAGTCGGAGTTCTAGGGTATATGCGAGAGTGTCGAAATCACCAGTCTTTGTTTTATCCGATTATGCAATATGATTGTGGTGTTCCCACCGAGAGAATCTATCTGTTGCTTTCCTTTTCTTTCTTTGAGTCGTCACAAACAGTAGCGTAGAAGACAGTTAAAAATTTTGGTATCATAAGCTTACTAGGGAGTTTTTCCGTCATAAGTCGTTAGTTTTATGAATGGACGGCTTGCACATTATTAGTAATTTCACTTGCAGTGTATTGGGTGGTCAGTCACAATGGAAGAGTGTAAAACTTAAATATGTGCACAAACTTTGATTTCGATGATATGCAGAGTTGCCAGTTGCTACTGATTATAACTAACCGCTTTTTGTAAACAGTAATATTTTCGAAAACATTTTTTTTGAAGTTACAGTCATCTCACATGTCAAACTTTGAGATTTCACTCTAATCTAAGCCAGAAATTACTGCTAAAAATAGTGGTTGTATATATTACGGAACAGATGATACTCTGATGATATACATCAAACTCTGATGATAAAAAACAAAATTCCTGTGCGCTTGGTATCTTCTTACGATGCGAACATTTCTTAATGTATGCACACGACCACTGTTTTTCCATTTAAATACGAAGAAAAATTATATTACAGCATTTTCAAAATCAACAATCAATTTTAGACATAGATATCCTTTATGGTTTAAAACAATATTAAAATAATAGTTTCAGCCACTACATTTATGGATAACAATTTAAAATGATAGATGTATTATTCGCTTAAATAAACGATATAAGGTTGCAACTATTCCATTACACGAACATAAACTCATATATTTTATCAAAAATTAATATTTTATCTCATTAATTGTTATTTATGCATAGAACAAACAATAATTGAATGAAAATCGTTAAATCCCATAAGAAAATAACCGAATTTTCCATGTAGAATAATGTATCAGTGTAGCGAATATTGAGTTAAAATGCACCTTAACGATCAAAATATTGAGAATTTAAAGTAGAATGAGTAATTTAAGAAAATTTTCATGAAATAATTTTCCTTAATACCTGACATCATTTTATAAAATTATGCTTGAAATCGTTATGATCTCACCACAAATTTCTGAAAGAGGATAATTCACTTACATATTAATCTAGAGCGCAGCACTTCAGTTTTTTTTAAACTTATTTTAAAACTCTCTTATTACTCGTTCACACTAATTTAATACGAAGCCTCTTCAATCTTCTTTCAAAGCGAGCTGTAAAGTGTCTTTTATCGCAATTATTTATAGAATTTTTCAGTTCATTAGTTTTGGTGAAAATGTATTCCTTAAATATTAATAATTACCAACATGTTATTAATGGTCAATTATGATTTTAGCCGAACAACAATATTCCTCGACAGAAAAATGAATTAGACATCAATAGCTTTGTATACTATTAAATTTTATTTTATGAAAACGTCTTAGTGTAAAAGGGATTTAGGAAATTATTGGGTAGAAGAATTTAAAAACTATAGTATTTAAGTTTTAGCATCTTAATTAGTTTTAGCATCTTTAAAAATCTGAATTATGTTTTGTGCCCATAATTAAGATCATAACCCAATTATGTACAATTCTCTGCACCCTTCATAAATGAGAATATTATCTATATCTTCTGGTAGACTGGCAAATAAAAGAAGTATACACTGTTTTCTAGGAAGATGTATTTTTGTAGAGTGCATTTTGTGTTAAGGGATCTTCTATATATTAAAAAGGACGTGAAGCCTATAGATTTTATGTTCTTTCTTTGTATTTTAACTGAATTTCTTAATAAACAAATGCAATTAATGATTATATTTTAAAGAATAATAATTGCTGCAAATTACGGAACCTCTATTACCTAGTAAAAAACTCTAGACTTTGGTTCAAGCATTATAAACTTAGTACAGATAATTATATTTTGTTTTTAAAAAATGATTTGCACTAATACAAACAATATGGACATCATTACTAAATGATTAACCTAAATGAATTCTCTATATTTAAAAAAATAGACAGATTTTCACCTAGATTTAATTGCTTCTATGCCCAGCGTTACTTCCTTCCTAAGATTTTCAATAGCTTAATTCAAAATAGGTGTTAAGAGGTATGGTGTGTCAGCGTACCGCGCAATGAAGACTCAGATCTTGGTTTGATGTCAAAAGAACCACATAGAAAGCCAAAGCTTACCCGGGGCTCATAAAAAGACGATTGGAACGGTCTCGAAAGTTATTGAAAAGTCCAAAAAACTTTTTAGTAAAATATTGGAAGGATTATATGTAAGAAGACCAGCACAATAATCTTAGAAGAGAAACTCTTGTCTCTATTTTTATGAATGGTTTAGTGATGGAGAGAAACCAATTTTTATGCACGAAGGAGCTCATTGACATAAAGCAAGAACAGTCAGCAAGTTTTTAGCAGATAAAATTACCCGTGTTTGGACTGCCTCGCAGTCGCAACTCGCCAGACATGAACTCAATAAAAAATGTGTGTGGGGGGGGGCTGTTCTAACGGGAGATGAGTAAAGTAGCAGTATCAACAAGAGAAGAGCTAAAGGGGAGCTGGTACACGTCTGGCATTGTAATGTACAACTCTAGGAAGTGGTAAAAACTTGCGCATATATTATGCCACAGAGAACATCGTCCATTACAGTAGCAAAATTACACCACACAAAATAGAGATTTCTTTTGTTGATATTAGATTATTTTAAAAAAAAAATTCTGTTTTAACATGAAAATATTATTTAAATTAAATGGTCGTGTTTTACTTTATATCATTTCTTTTTAATTAATAATTAACTAATTGAATTCCAGCCACTTATATAGCCATATTATGACTTTCTACTACTATTTAATAATTGAAAGAAAAAAGAAATGAGTAGAGGAGACACCGAAATATAGCTCTCCGAATCATAGAACATAGAACGTAATACGCAGAATTACTTTCCCAAAACTAAAATTTCTGCTCTGACATGCTTTAACATTGTGAAATAGAGTTTTAATTACACTAGAGAAAGGGTTTTATAAGGTTTTAATCAAAATACAAGACTTTTGATAATTAAATATAGCTGCCCAGACATGGATGTCATGTCTGTTACCATACATTATTTTCAACTTTTTAAACAACAAAAATTAAATTAGAGAATAGTAACACCTGCTTACGATAAGAATGTAATCAAGAAAGAAATATAAGCAGACATCTTGAGTTTTTGGCATTTGACTGAAAAAGCAAAAGCCTATTTGTCATAAGTATTTTTATAGCATGCCATCCATGTCTGTTGCCTTAATTAATTGTATAAAATGATTTATTTGTTAATTCAATTGATTCATTTAGATCATTAGTTTTTTAGTCTAAATTAATGTCTCTTTTCATTTTCTTGTGGAATTATTTAGACAAATGAATTTTTGTTATTTGAAATGTCATGTATGTTACTATAATAAATAACAGACATGACATATTTGGTAACAGACATGAAAAAAAAACGTTGCCAAAAAATGAAGAATATTTTTTTAAATAGAAAAGGTTATATTATATGGGCAAAAGGACTATATACTTATGTAATGTATCATTTTGGATTATTTTCTGCTAAATCTAAGTGTACAAATTTTAAAGAACATGTTCGGTAACAGACATGACAAATTTCATCCAGTCTGATAATGGAAAAATGGAAAAAATAAAAAAATGAAAAAAATGCATGAATAATACTCAAATAATGTTTAGAAACATTGTATGTTTTATATTACGGAAAAAAACTATTTATTCTTTGAAACTATATTTTTGCTTCATAAATTTCCAAATGGCACCCGATTTCGAAAATGACTCTAAAACATAATTGAGAATTGCTTCGTTGAAAAAAAAGTAAATTAAATAAAAATTGAAAAATCGACTAAAAACAGTGCATATCACGTGAATTAATTAAATTGAACTTTTAGAAAAACACTGTCAAGGATAAAAAACGAATACGGAATTTCTGTTACTATTCGTTATATGTATTTTCTTAATCTTTTATTTCCGAGGTTTTTTTTTCCTTCTCCACATAAATCTGAGTCACGAAGAAACAATCTCAGGTATCTAATAAAAAATATCACGACACTCAATGATTTAAAAGAAAAACACACTTTACTCCTTAGAAAAACATTAGGAAACGAATTTGAACTGCAAAAGTATAGATGGAACTAAAGTAGACTCGTGATTTTATATAAGAATGTTTAGATTGTTTAATAGAGAAATTTATTACATATCTAGAAAGTCTTCTCAAAATGAAATTTATGAGGTTTACTATCGGAAAAAAATTAAATATTAACTGCTTAATGTTATTGGTGTTAAGTTGACGCTACACTTATTTCATCGATTTATTTTTATATACATATTCTTTTTTTTTAATTTTACAAAAGTTGGAAAATTAATTAATCATTTAATCCATCGATCGCAATACGAAAGAAGTATGTCAAAGTGTTTCTGGTGTTCTAGAAGGGCAGAAAATAACACAGAAGCCAAAATAACAAATTAAATAATTAAAGTTAATTAAATAACAACAAAAGCAACATCAACAATAATAATAAATTAAATAAGCGGGAGAATTTCTGGAAAGAAGTTTCATTTCAATTTAGATTTAACACATTTTTTTAGAATTATATCTGTCATTCTCCTTATTTAAATCATATAATCATAGCATATAAAAGTAGTCGCCTTGAAATATTTATAGACTTTCCAAATTCACCTTTTGTATGCATCTATTTCTACTAGATATAAAATAGATTAGTAGCTGTCTTTCGATAGTCCGTACCCAGTGATTAACAAATGTGAAAATCTGATATTTATAGTTTGAAATATTAAGAAGTGTTCCTTTCTCCCGTACAAAAAATTATATACGGGAATTAAAAGACGGGTTATCAAATAAAAACAAAATAAAATGATTGATTAATGCTTTTTATCCTTCCAACACCAAAATAAGCAATGAGCTAATTTTAAAATGCGATGGAATTATATGACTTATGTAGAAGCGCCACAAAAAGCGTGGAAAATCTTGGTTTAACGTACAGTACTTAATTAATTCTGTTATTCTGCGTATATTCAGTTACTGTAATTGCATAATTTTTTTTATAAATTCCTCAGTAAAAAAAAGTTATTTAATATCAATCATAATTCCTAATACGGACATTTCTGTGTTTGCTCGAAAATCTTTTGCGTTAACAAAATGTAGTGCAAATAAAATGCACTAAATCTCCAAATGTATATTGCATATACTAAATAAGCAGCTTGAAATATTTTTTCTTCAAGCATGAGAAAAAAACATCAGTAGCCACTGTTATACGGTGTCTCATATATTAAAGAGTAAAAAAGAATGAAACTGGACATTGCCATTTTGTATTTAACAATTTAGTTATCTCGTGAAAACGGCATTTTTATTTAGTCCCAAATTTCTGAAATATATGAACACTGTGACTTCTGCTATTGCGTTTATTGTTAGAGTGAAAAAAAAATTCTTTCGTAATTTTTGTACGAGCCCTGAAATGCAATCATTCGACGTGAATTATTCCCTAAACCATGGGGATGCGGTTTACATCAGCGTTTTATTTATCTTCATATCTCTGACACTTTTTAAGTTATATTTCTCAAATTTAGTTTGTCCCCCTCATAAGTGAATGGGGCATATTTTACTAATTGGGAATTGTTTTGAACTGGGGTCATATACAAATTTAAAAAGTGTCACTTTTTGTAAGTAAAAGAGAGGAAGGTTTTTCTTAACGGAGTCTTATTTCCGAATTTATTTTAAACATTTTTTTTTTTTCAATTTACACTTCCCACCTATCTCTAATAGATAAAAATTAAAGCTCATTTACAACTTTTTGGTTACACCCTGTATAGTTATTCCAAAGAGAGGGCGTATCATTTCAGCGTCTATTCAGAATATAAACAATGCTAAATAGTTGTTCTTTTAGGTCTTCCTTAGTTTTTTGTTCTGAAGTCATGTGATCGCAAACATTACAGAAACTTCTAAAGCTCTGCTGTCGTACAGTTCTTGTAGTGACTTACCTATCCCGATGACTTTGATATGAAAAGGTTGCGTGAGACGGGAATATTTTCCTTATTCAATGTTTACTTTTGTTAGCTTAGGGAAGTCACCACTTTTCTTGTCAATCCTCACTGAATTTAAAATTAAGCTATTAAAAAAATGCATTTTAAAATTTAGTATGAGGAATAAAACCTGCTGTATCCGAAAATGGCTAAAGAGCAAGATAATACATTTGAATACGTAAAATTTCCTATTTGCCATTTCATTGCATACACACACACACATAGATATATGTGTGTGTGCGTGTGAATTATGTATACTTTGAACTTGAAAAATACCATTCACACTTTATTTTTTTAGTAATATTGTATTGTTTTATGACAATGCTTCAAACAAACATAAAAAAATATATAAATTAAAGTACTAATAACTCTTAAAGGTCTTTACGTAAATGTATTTTTTAAGTATGTGTAGTTTTACTAACCTCTTGAGGTACTTTTATCACGGATAAAAAATAAAATAAGCTAAAAAAAATCGTATTTCAGACTGAGGGAGGAAGGAGAGGGAAAGATGAGTGAAAGAAATCTTTAGGGAAAAAAAAAATCCCAATATCTTCTAATGAGCTTAACTCCGCTCAGGCGATAAAGGTTTACAGTTACTTCTTGTAGGACAAGTATTTACAGTATATATTTCTGAAAAATTCTGGGGAATATATCGGAAATCACTGTTAATGATTTTCATCTGCCTTTGATGTCTATGGTACCAAGATTTTGTTGAAAGGTACTTCAATAATAATGATACTATATATTTTGGAAGAACATTTTTTAGATATAAAACCCATAAAATTTTAATTTAAAAAGAATTGTTATGACAGACTGATAGTGGAAGAAGGACAAAGGAAAAATACAACTTTTCTTCTTAGAAAGTCATGTTCTTCAGTAAGACATAACATTTATCGACAAAATTTAAGTAATTATTGGAAAGTGTAAAAAATTTCAAGATTTTTGTGAAAGACATTTTAAATTTTAAATAGAAAACGTACTTTCGTCATTTTAATCTTATAGAAAACTTTGGTGTGTGACACAAATAACTTCCAAATAACCCTCAAATTGATTATATCGATATGAGGATTTTTCTGTAACTTGTCTGGAGAAATTATAAACTTCAATCAATTAGAATGAATTATTGAAAATCATATTTATCATTCATTCAAGGCTAACGTACGAGAGTTTATATAATATCACATTGGTGATAGCCATAATTATTTACATGTACAATATGAATTTTTCAAGAGGAAAAATTTGATCGATTTTTAAGGCACTCAAAATACACCCCCCCTCAATAAAGAAAAACCACTTTAATGCACGCATACATGGTCAGCTAAAAATATTGTGCCGCTAAAGAAAAAAAAAAAAGGCCACTTGGCCATTATTTGGCCGCCGTTCGTCGTACATAAAATTTACGTATTCCAATCGTTTACGAATCAAGTTCAATTTTACTTCCTGTACATTAAGTCTACATAACAGGCCTTCTTTTTACTTAAATAAAATATTACTTTTTTTTCTAATGGCAACAACTAGATTTCACTCCATATTTCAAAAATTTAGCTCATTTTGACTACTGATACCAATTTACAATGTATTTCAACAAAAAATGAAGAAGTTTACAAAATTTTTTGAACCCCTTACATGTTAAATGCATTTTCATACATAAATTCATATCTCATATAATATTTATACTAGAATCTGAGTTTTATTCGTACATTTAGAACTAAGAGGTTCACACATAACAAAATATTAATACGAATTATGAATTACGACATTAATGTTTGAAAAAAGTCTGAATAGATACCTAGCCAGATTTTGACTGAAATAGATACGTAAAATCATTTTGCACGGCTGTGCAATACTTCGAATTTTTACGCTCATTAGTTGATCTACAATAATTAAACTGTCCTATTTTGATGTGTTAAGGGGCCTTATATCAATTTACAAAGCTATAATTTATCTCGAAAGTTAATTTTAAAATACATATTTAAATAAATAATTTAAATTATATTAACTTTGCACAAAAACGGTAAATATTAGAGGCATTCAAAGAGGGAAATTTTAAAGCGAATAAATTGCAGATTTGTTAAAGTTATGTTGCTTTAGTCATGGAAATTTCGTTTAGCAGATATATCACTCTTTTTAAAAAATAATTTTCAATACTCTTTTTTAAGTTTATTGCAGGAAAATTATCAATACTTATTTCCCTATTTTACATAAAATCATTTTTGAACTTCAGCTGTTGCTAATCAATTTTCATGTTGTATTGGTGAGGTGAGCAGAGGACCGACTCCCACAATTAACAAGCAATTTGTCGACATTTAACTTATATATATATATAATATAATTGATATGTATATAATATATATATATATATATATATATATATTATATACATATAGATATATATATTATATATATATATATATGTAATGAATGGGCCTTCCACCATTCCTTGTTGGAATGATTGACGCAAATCCATTGGGATTCTAGGTTAAATAGTTTATTTCAAAGTTCGGGCAGAGGGCAGGAGTCTGGCCGGCGACCTTTTAGCTCCGGGGCTATCTTCGTACATCGCAGTCTAACAGCTAAAGCTGGAAGCTCCTGCAAAAGCTTCACGTTCCAAACTCCTAAAAGCTAAGCTAAAACTCTAAAGCTCCCAAAATTTCCACGCTCTTGTTGAAATACTCCTTAGTTACCACACCTGCTGGCAGGTTGTAGCAGGATCGCGAAGGCGTTACTCTCAAACGTACTTAGTTAACTAGCTTGTCAATCAAGACATGAGAAACACCTGCTTACACAGGAGTTCTAAAAGCACGTAGTAGCAAAGCCACAGAAAAATGAAACTACTGCTGAATCAACAATTTTACTTCTTATGGAACTTCAAAAAACGTCTCTGAGCGTAATATTTGTGTGGCCGAGAAACAAACTTTACAGTGAGAGTAACCGAGATTAAAGAAGGCTTTTCAAATAACATTAAAATAAATGAGGTTAAATTAGCGAAGTTTATTTAATTATCACACATATATATATAATATATATATATATAATATATATATATATATATATATATATATATATATATGTATATAAACATGAAAAAAGCAGACCAGCTACTTCTATTGCCCAATTAAAGTTGGTATAGAACATTTGAGCGCCAAAGGCAGCTTGAAAAAGGCACCAACGCATATAGTTGAACTTCATTTAAAAATACAACAAAATTACAGTTGTTTCACATGTTACCTAGCGCTTAAAAAAGCAGCATAAAAGAAAACATGCGTCTAATAATTCTTAGAAAATGTATAATGAAAAAACCCCCCATTCCAGTCATTGTTAATGTATCAAAACATTATAAAATGCATTGACCTCGTCAGAGGGGGAAATGCACAACTATACACCATAGGTTTCAGACTCACAGCCTGAGATTTTGCCAAGGTAATGTATTATATTCATGGCTGTATTTTGCAAAGATTAATTTAAAAGTGTTAAAACAGTTTAAAGATATTTATCAAAGTGTACTATATTAATTCAAAATATAAACTGTAACAGGCAAATCTCAGAGGTTTTTTCATTATAAATTTTCTAAGTATTATTAAACGCATGTTTTCTTTTATGCTGCTTTTTTAAGCGCTAGGTAACATGTGAAACAACTGTAATTTTGTTGCATTTTTAAATAAAGTTCAACTATATATGTATGTATATATATATATATATATATATATATATATTACTTGAAAATGGGGTACTCCATTTCAATCTTAACTCCATCTCCACTTCATTGCTTGGGTTCGTACAGTTAGGCTTAAGCCCACGTGTTCTCACTTGGCTTGTTTTCCCACTTCTCTTTAGCTTTGATAGCTCTGTTTTTTACAATATTTATAGCCTCTGTATTATCAATTATAATTTCATGGTTTCAGCATTTTAATTGTTATTATGTGCTATCACTTAATGTTTTACTTGGGATTCCATATTACGTAAGTTTAACTATTTTATATTATGCACACACACACACACAGATATATATATATATATATATATATATAAAGTTCGGCTGTTCGAGCCTCATCAGGGGAAGACACCCCCCTGAACTCCCCTAATTTTTTAGTTTCATTATTGCCATATTAAAACGATATTAATTGTCTATGTCATTTTATCTCTCATCTTTCGTCTATTTCGCCTGGTAACCCTCTGTTGAAATTTTTATGATTGTAACCTATTTATAGAAAAATGCATGAGATGGACATTGTACAGCTTAATATTGTAACAATAGATTAAAGCTGTTGTGAACTAATAGAATTTAAATGTATGTAAAAAATACATGTGATGCATATTCTACAGCTTACGAAATATTGTAACAATAGATTTAAGCTGTTGTGAACTAATAGTATTTAAATATCTGTAAAATTATGTCGCTTTTTTGGGACAAATTTTTGGGACAATTTTCAATAAAGGGGGCGAGAGATAAAATGACATAGTCATTAATATGGAAACTTAGAAAGAGACAGAAAAGTGTATATATGTGTATATATGTACTTTTCCTGTCTCTTTTCAAGTTACATCCTAAAAAATTCTGTACATGTGTAAAATTTCCAATAGTTAAGAATAGGAACTTTTGTTTCAAAAATCTGTTAACACTATAGTTAAAAAAATTCTTCTTAAGAAGGTTCTTTTATAAGCTTACATCAAAATTTAATATTTAATGCCTGCATTTCTGGTAAAGCCGTTTTGGAAAAGCTCACAAATTTAATTTAAAGAACAAAGCAACCAAACTAAATTCCTTGAATATAAAAGAAGAATGAACACTTCAAAGAAAATATCATAACAGTCTGGGAGAAAACACATTTCAAAATTATTTTTAAATTTTATTGGTTAATGGTATATTTTTTTCGTAAGACATTAATATAGATCAAATTGTAATACTGCATGCGTGACTAGCATTATTGTCAGGTTTAATAAATTATGATTTTTTATTATGAATTGAGAGCACCGTTTCTGATTCGGACATTTTATCCATTACTTGAAATAAATAAATTAAAAATTTTTTTTAAATATGATAGAAACCAACACGCATTTACCCTTTACACACTGGTATTAAAGAAATGTATCATCCACTATATAATTTATCAAACGCAAAGGTTTTTCGGTAAGTGAAATCTAGAGTTATCTCATTAAGTATAACTAAAAATTTCTAAATAGAAAATTGTCTTCTCCATATGTTATGATCTAGAAACACAATGGAAAATTGTAGACTGCTGTTTTTCAGTCATGAAAATTTGTTTTCCGAATCTGTTTTGTAAATTTTTATTGCAATAAAAGAAAATTTTATAGAATATGCATATTTCATTTGCAAAAAATAGACAGATCAACTCCTACAATAGCAAGAGATTGTAATAAGTGTTCATATGTTATATAATAAGGGTTGAAAACAGTGACTGGCAACTTTCATGATCGGCAAAGAAAGGTTTTATGAACACCCCTTTTGCACACTTCCCCCTGCAGCTTCTAAAAGTTTAGCGACGAGTTCTGCAGATTCAATGGGTGTCTGGAGAGTGCCTTCGGGTGATACCACAAACGAAAGCGAGAAGTGAAAGGTCCTGTGAGCACGGTGGCCAACAACTAGAAGACAAGGTCCGAACAGATTGTTGCGGATAATTCTTACCGAAACGTTGATAGAAAAGCATGGATATTCTATATCTAGTATTATCTGGATTTCCATTTGTCCACTTTTATGGATTATGGATGTTGAATGCATCTTCACGCAAGAATGCACATTCATCCGGTATCTTTGGCATTCTCTGGTGCGTTTGCATTTCAATTTCAACCGTGCATTAAATGATCGGGCTCATCATTATCATTCTTAAACTTTTGATCATATTTTATGAAACATCTAGTATATATCTGTAAACTATATATATATCCAGATAAATAGATAGATAACAAATAGATAGATATATATGAGAGATCTAGAATGAGAATTGTTTCTACAACGAATCTATGAAAAAATGATGTCTACAGAAGTTTTGATTGTGTAAATAGCTTTTGTAATATTTTGAGTTTTCTTCTCTCGTTAATAATGTTTTTGAACGTAGATACATGTATATGCACATTTAAGCTTTTCCATAAGTGTTTGACTGGATTTTATAGGAAATTTGACGTCACTACGAACCATCCCCCTTACTGTAGTTAATATTATCAGAATATCTATATTCCAGACTTTACGTATTGGCCCAAATATAACGCGGGGTTTTTGACAGATCATAGATAGTAAAAAAAAACCTGACTCGCGCTAAATTTTAATAGGCCTAAATATAGGATTTTTCTAATTATCTTGATGAAATATTTCGGGGTCCTTTTATATTCGGGCTAATACGGTATATTTTTATTAGCAAAACGAGCTTTAGCGATAATGTTAATAGTGATAATATTTCTCGTAATAATAATGCTATACACTAGGCACATTTTTTATCAAATAAATAATATTTTTATACAACTTAAATATTATACGATAAATTTTTTATCATGTAAAGGCAGCTTTAAAAAAATCCTATCTTAGTGCGTGCTGATTTTATGCTGTAAAAGAAAAACAAACTTTTCAAAAACCATTTTTATAGTATTACTTCAATGGCAATCTGTTATAGCTGTCAACAATATCGGTAACCATTTCAATGGAATGCTTATATGTTACCCAAGGGTATACGTATATTTTATCAAAGAAATTGGAAGAGATGGATTTGGAAATATGTGTAAATAGTTTGCATCGTTTTAATTTCTGCGGAAAATTGTGAGAGATAAAAGTCTAGAGAATTATTTGTTATATTCTTAAGCTCCCTTTTTTAAGACATTGAAATAGTGCCCTTTAGATAACAATAAAAATTTTTATCCAAATCATTAGATTTTATCAGTGAATACATATTTAATATAAGAATATTTTTTTGTAATCTTAAAATAAGAATTCTAGAGTATTCTTCAAATCGTGATTACATATAAATATATAGACTACTTTAAAATGTGAAATGCCTGATACCTTAATTCTTCTTGTAAATTCTGAACTTATTTAATCTTGCTTTTTCCGTGATTTTTCACCTCAGATATACACTTTATTTCACTTCCTCCCATGAGTCCTCTCTACATAAAAAGGACTTAAAATAAACCCTTGTGAAGCACACATTCTTTACTAACAGAACAAACAAGTATCTTTCTGAGCTCAAATCAGAGGAATGCAGCACTAACTATCCACCTCCTTCTGGCAAAGGGGTAAAAGATATGACAACTTCCCCCTTACCCCCCCTCCCCCTCTAGTCCTTCACCCTTCAAAAATAAATAAAATGTCGGTTATGCCTTTAACAGACTTATGTTCAGCAGGTATAAGCACCGAATGTATCAAAATCTAATAAAGGAACACAAGCAACACATACATGAGACATCCCTGATTTCGTATATCGTTACATGCCAATGTTCCTTTTTTGGAACATTGCACTTTTATGCAAGATTGTGAAAAGATACCTTGATATATTTTGAATTTTTTTTATTATTTCTTTGAATTCATCCATTGGAAATACAATAGGGGAATTTTCGGGTGAATTTGAATTTTTGGGAATTTTATAGATTTTTTTTTTCTTGTGTACTGTAAAAATTGTAAAAAAAGACGATTTTTAGAAATTTTTCTAGGCTGAAATTTTTACACTTGGAAAATACTTAATATATCAAAAAATCAATCACACTTTCAATAATAAGCAGTATCTTTTTCAAACTGATAGATATGACAGTTTATTTGAAAAAAAATATTAAACATGATGTTCCAAAAAAGGAACATTGGCATGTAGAAGGTTAATACTTCCATCTACGTTTGTGCAAAATCTTAAGTCACAGTGACCGATTTTCTTTTGGATTTGTACGTGACTATTCGCTACTCCGATTTTTGTCACTTTTTCAGCCATTCGGGAAGGCATTTCTTGACTAGGAGTGCGCTAGGGAATATTATAATCTATTATATTTTTAAGGATATGTTTCCACTACTGAATTATTTACAAATGGGATTGTAAACATTTCATGGGATTCTTAAAGTCTATTCAAGCAGTCCAAAAATTCCTTTATTTTTATTTTTATGCCGATTACTTGCTTTCGCAACCAAAACGAAAATTTTAATTCCTTCGAAGAGTTTTTAATAAACCTAGAAAATGACCGCTGCTCCCCCCCCCTCCAACCCGAGAATAAAAAGTGGGGGGACGCATGGGCTGAAATGAAAACGGAGGGGGACGGCGTTCCCCTGCCTATGCCTTCGACTACACCGTTGGTGGTAGGAAGATACGAAAAACGACAGGGAAAAGTAAGTCTGGCACTGGCTTCTGCCCCTTATTATTCCCTAATGTGAGGAAGAAATAGCCCTTTTTTTTTCCTTACACAAAAGGGTTTGTATTTTATTGATTTTCAGTATACTGACTAGGGATCCATCTAATGTTTTGGGATGATCGAAAGATCGCCTTTTAAAAGTTCAAATGCATATTAATTCATTAAGGACACAGTCAAAGAATAGTAGGGACAGGTCAGGATACTTGTGTAGAATGCATTTAAAAGATATATCCTTAGTTCCAGATTCATTTCTCAATTTTTTCCCAGAATATACACCGTTGATTTAAAGGTAGGGACAGTAATTTTATACTGATGGAACTTAACGTACTGCGGATTAATTGGATAAAGTGACGGAGCATATTCTCTAAAAATGCATGTTAAAAATATTTATGATAATAATCAGTTAATGTGATATTTTCTTTTACTTTTCTTATTGTTAGCTTTCTGTTGCAACGGTATCCAGCAGCAACCATAAAAACTTTAACACACCTCCCCCTACCCGTCTGAACCAACTTTTTATTTCTTCTCTTTGTCGGTGCTATGCGGATATTTTTCTAATTCAGTCATAAGAATGTATGCAAACATCAATTGTATGTGTATGTTTTTTTTTTTTTTTCACCTGTCAAATTATTTTCGTACAACAATCTTCATATAATCTGGCATTCCTAAATATGTTTTGCTATTAGACAATGAACACTGCACTTGTTTTGCTTTTAGTTGTTGCATTTTCTTTGAAACATGAGATCTACTTATGGTACAAAATAAGGCGTACGTACCTAAATTTTTTCCTTGCCTTTTTTTTTCACATAAATGAATGCGTTAACTCTTTCTCACTCTATTGTTAGTTATGTGACTTATTTTACGTAAAAAAAATAAATAAAATAAAACCATGATTTGTTCGCCTTCTTTACTGATCAAATATGAGTATTATCCTTTACAAAGTACAGAATTATGGTGTCGGAACAATTGTTAATTTTCCAGTCACATTTTAAGGAAAAGAAATATTTTTATAATGTAGGTAAGATAAAAATTAAGCCTCTTTATAAGTGACATCAGAAAAAATAATTTTTATTCATTTAATATACAGTTATGAATGTTGAATCGTATTTTTGTTCCATTACTCTTTCAGGACGAGCAGGTGTTCAAAAATCACTACCTTTGAGTCCGAGAGTTCTGGTGTGGGGATTTCTTAGAATCGACTCTCCAACTTTACCTGGGGTATGCAATACGTGTGGGACATGATCGTCCTAATCAATCAATGCTTTCAGACTTACTTGTAGTCTCCCTTCTTATTTACTCTGCCTAGTAACAATTAATTCTTGCCCCCCACCCTGCACCCACAGACAAACATGTCACTTGTCACAGGGTAAAAGAGAAAGCCGACTCTCAAAACACCCCTTCCTATTTCCCGAAGGTATTCCTGTTTCTTCCATTTGTTAAAATACCTTCCATCCCTATTTTCCGCTCGTCCGCCCCAATACGGCTCGGCCCGTCCTTTACCGACTCAGTCGTCTAGGGCCAACTTCGTACCGAAAGGGTTAACAATCGAAAACTCATGAAGAAAATCAGAATTATTACACAATTAGTGAGCACACTTTGCAATAAAGAAACTTAATAAAATATATATGTAAAGCGAAATGAAACTGTTTCGGGATGCAGTAGTCGAAAAAAATGTCTTTTTTTGACTTACCCTACCCAGCTAGAAAATGTTTGCACAAAAAAATGTAAAAAAAAAGTGTAGAACTACAGTATTTGGCACCTCTGCTTGTGCATAAAAAGTGCAAACAAAATTGTGCACAAAAAGTGCACTCTGGGGACCTAGACGGAAAAATGTAGAGGGCGTGGTCGAACGACTTTTCGTCCTTTCTTTCCATTTTAGTGCTGCCACCTACAATCATACATAAGAACTTGCTCCATTTTTCAAACTGCCGAGGATTGGTTTTGAACCGCGGAACCCACGTTTGGCAAGCGAGCATTCTAACCACTAGACTGGAGTCTACTCAGAATTATGTCTTAAGTTTGAAGTGATTGTTGTTTCAAGTTCGGAGTTGGAATATTTATGTATTTAAAAAAATAAGACTATACTTTACCAGTACACTTCTCAAAATTTAAAAAAAAGCGATTTCTATGCATTTTAAGCTTTTAGAATCCGAGTACGACCGTAAAAAAAAAAAAGTTTGTCGTTCTGTCATTCTGTGCGTGATGCTTTTTTTTATTCGCACATCACCTAAAACTGACTGAAGCGAATGAAATAAAATTTGGTGACATGATAGGTGGTCACTCATCTTGAACTACATTTTTAAAAAATTCATTAGATTTTGAGATTTTCCAAAAATTGTTTCAAAATGCGTACATTTTTGTTCGCAGATTGGTATATGTTAGGGACATTTCTGAGCGGTTAATTAAAAAAATAAGTGCTTTTTTTTAACGAATGTTTGCAATGTTTTATGATTTTAATGTGAATTTTAAATTGATATTTAAAGTGTTTACGTTTTCGTTAGTGCTACACTGAAAATTCTCCGAGCGCTTACATGGGGTGCGCACCATCTTGTATGATTTTACCGTAAAAATTGTTTTAAAGCATCACAGCTGATTATTATAAGAGTTTTAGTAAATATTATTATCTGCTATGATTTTAAATTAAAACAAAATCTTTTCTATTCAAGTACTTTTCTATCAAATTTTAATAACGTGAATACTTTTAAAACTTGCAACTCTAAAAATTTAATTTTAGGGACAAACGCAAGTAGTGCTTAAAAGTAGTAATTGATAGGCATGAAATACAACTAAATTATTGCATTTTGCAATTACAAAAGTATGATGAATATGTATAAATATGATAAAGCTGTACATGAAGTTGCTGAATTCATTGAAGTTTTTTAAGTTAAAAATGAAGCACTAGATGAAGATTTTTGAGATGTTTTGTGTGAGTTTGATTTTTAAAGCAAACTAATTTTTTCTTGCAAAAATTTTGGTAAAAAGCAGTAGTAAAATTTTTCCATCCCTGTGCCTTTTATGGAATATGACATTTGGATTTCCACAAAGTTCAATCTTAATATGTACATACTTGGAAAAATTTAACAGATTTTTAATAGACAGAAATAATGAAAATTTGAAATATATAAATTTTTACATCCATAAAAAAGTACATTTCAAATTGAAATATGTAAATTTTTTGCGAATAAAAATATCAAAATTTTTGCAAACACAGAATTACTTTTATTTTATGCAATAAATGTGCAAAGTATTTGAGAACATAGAATGTGCACTTTTTTGTATGTATAAAAACTGCAAATAATTTGCAAAAAATGTGCATACGTTTCCAATTTTTGCAAACTACAGAGTTATGCTTTTATTTTATCCAAAAAATGTGTACAATACTTGAAAACATAGAATGTGCACTTGCTGCATGTGAAAAACTGCAGATAATTTGCACAAAAAGTGCATACTTTTCAAAGTATTCAAAAATGGGCACTTTTTGTGCACTTTTTGTGTACAATCTATACTTTTGTTCAAAAAAAGTGCAGACTTTTTCTAGCTGGGTAACACGCACATAAATAAAATACATAGATGTATGCAGGCTTTGATTCTCTCACGGGCACTTGGGAGCAAGCCCTGGGCACATACGCAGAAATAGGAATACAAAATGAGCCATCTATATATAGTTGCACAAAATTTCAAAAGTGCCCTAGGCAAAAACATTTTATCGTCAGGACTGAATGTATGTACCTTAGGGCATATCGTAAAAATGTGTTTTCTTTCTTTTTTTTTTTTTTCGAATCCCTTTTCCAACTAGGGGTGAAAAGTTGTGTAATGATCTGAGAAACATACGCTCAAAATTTTAATTTAATCAGTAAAATTCTTGTGGTTCCACTTTGAAGTCGAAATTTGCAAAATTTCCCGAAAGCGATGTAAATTTTCACATTTCAGTTTTTTTTTTTTTAATTCACGATTTTCAATTCCCTTTAACGCGGAAAAGTTGGGAGAATATACAAGAAACATAAGTATAAAATATTAGAGTAATCAATAAATATGTTCTGGTTCCACTTTGGGGTCTAAATATGCCGAAATACCCGAAAATGATGTACATTTTCACATTTCTGTATTTTTTTTTATTTCCAATTTTTAACGCGCTAACGCGGAAAATTGAAAGAATATGTAAGAAACATAAGTGCAAAATTTTAGAATAATTAATAAATATCTTCTGGTTTCACTTTGGGTTCTAACAAGCGAAATTTTAGGCAGAAGTGTAGAAAACTCTCAGGTCGAAATTTAGATAAAAATGAGAAACTTTAGCTTATATTTGGAAACTTTAAACATTTCTTTCTCAAAAACTAGTTATTTTTTAAAAAATAATTATAAATATTAAAAATTAAATCTTATTACTAACTCAATACGTAGCCTTTATACAAGTGTATTGGGAGTTCCAAAATAAAAATTGCAAATCTGCATTAAGCAAATCTGCACTTCATTCACTTGTTTCCCTACATTTCATTCTGCACTAGTTTTTTTTATTCAAATGATGGCATGGCAATACTTCACTCCGTTCTGTATCTGATATAACCAACACGCTTCTTGTCAACGATGACTGCAAGGGAAGCTGTTGTTCTCAGTTTTTTTCCTCTTCAACGCATTGAGTGTGGTGCGCGAAATTATTGTTTCCCAATGCTGACACGATCGAAGACATTCGCCAGACTTTATCAGTTGCAATATGTATTCGATCGACAAAGGAGTAGTAATCAGAGGCTCCGTTAGTTGGCTTTTTCGAAAGTATATGAGATTCACGTGAAATTTCGCATTAAACTTAATAGTCTAAGATCCAGCGACCGCCAGACCTTCGTCATAGTATAAAAGCTGAAACTTTCTCTGCGCATACCCCCCAACAGAGGTACGAACAATCGGCCACTATAGAGTTTGGATGATCGTGGCTTTGGCAGATAACAAGTGGCAAAGGTGTATAAAATTGCCGATAATTTCGTCATTTCATTAAGCTTCATTTTTTTATATGTTCTTCTTCGCAGTACTAGAAATCACTTTATCAACTGCCAGATACTTTTCCATCGTGGCAAACCCCCTCCAGACAAACTCAAAGTCATCGAAAACGGTTGTGTTCGTAAACTCCCACGACGAAGTACGTCAAGCTGTCACAAAGTGCCAAGCACATTTTATACTGCTACTTCTGAACTTTCTTACCCGCGAACGTTCTTGCAGCGCGCTCGTAATAGGGTCATTCCACGTCAAATCAAACAAAAAACTGGAAAAAGGTCACCACACCAACTTAGATTTTCCTCAAATTTTATATAGAGGATTTATAGGCTAAGACATCAACAAATCTCAATTTTGGAGGTTCTACGATCATTAATTACCGAGAAATTAATTATGCAAATTTTTAAGTTTTCTGCAAGATGCGCCAACTTTTTTCTCAATTCCTTAAATAATTCCTTACCTGTAAAAGTTACTGAAGTGAAAATTTGTTTCTAGGAGTAACTTTTTACGCTGATTCCAAAAATGTTATCGAAATTTGCGTATCTTCTATAGTTTATGCATGAGCACTGCATTTGCTAAAAAACATCATGAATTTTTTTCGGCATGTCTGATCACAGACACATGTTTTAAATTTTTATATGTTGTTAAGATGGAATAATCCTACATCCCAAAAAATTTTCATCTGGGCTTTCTGCTCAGGACCAGAGAAAAAAAATTGTATGTATGTACCTATATATGAGGATTTTCATATGCAGCATTTATACGTAAGATGTGAAAATTCAGAAGCGTTAGTCAATTTTCCTATGTCTTTTAAATTGATATCAGAAATTTAACTGCTACTCAAAGTATTTGCAAAAACTAGAAAATACGTAAAATTTCTTGCATCGGAAAACGTAAAACAAACAACAAAAAATGCATGTTACACGCAGTGTTAAATTAAAAAGAATTCTAAAATTAAAATTTAGAATTATTTTTAATTTAATCCTGCTGTTTTTGGCAATCATCCATCAACCAATAAATCTTTTGAATTCTGTATGACATTCAAGTCAATAGAAGGAACAAAGTTTGTTGAAAGAATTGAATTCCTGTAAGTTACAGTACTTATTTACCTTTAACAGATTGCGAACAAAATTGTGCTTTGGCTAGTTTTGTGGATGGATACAGCAATTTAAAATAGGTTTTACTGTATACTGTATTAAATTTGTATTTCACAGCAAGTAGCATAGCGATGTCAGGCACATTGTCAAATTGCACATTTGGTGATATATTGCAGAATAAATGTCATGTAACCAGTTATTCACGGCAAACGGGATTTTTTAAATGGGATAGTTTTACAGAAGAGCAAAAAGAACTAATTGCACTGAGGTCTGACGTGCAAAGTGAGCAACTTAATAATAATACAACTATTTGTTTTCACCATGAAAAATTGTTGCTTTCATCATATGATCAACTTCAAAGGCACTGTTGTAATCCATTTCAGTCTCATAGTAGACGCATCAAGAAGAGTTTGAGATCTGTGTCATCGGAATTTGCAAAAGAACACAGCAATCTTAAACTAGGGCAAAAGTTATGTCCCCAGTGTCGAACTCGAATAACAGGAACTAAAGCATGCTACAATGAAACTATTTCAAAACCTGGGCATCTCGAGACTGAAAGTACACCTCAGGAACTTTCTGTACCAGAAGGCACTGGAAGTTTCAATGAAACTATTTCAAAACCTGGGAATCTTGAGACTGAAAGTGCACCTCAGGAACTTTTTATACCAGAAGGCACTGAAAGTTTGAATATAAGTATCTTAAATCTTGGATGCACGCCTGTCAAGTTGCACGGGATTAATAAAAAAAAACGTCAAAGTTATGGAAAAAGAAAATCAGCAGAGGCATGTTCACTATTGCAGAAGAAATTTGCAACAGAGCTACATGTTCCTCTAGAGACTCTGGATCAATCAAACGAAAAGCAGTGTACTGACTGTAAAGATTTAGACTGCCTCATTGAACTTTTGAAAGAAAAGTGTAAAATCTCATCTGGACAAGAGGTTTTGAAATTATTAACTCTTGTACCGAGTAGTTGGAGCTGTCAGAAGACCGCTTATGAATTTGGTGTCTCAACTTACATGGCCAATAAGGCTAGAAAGCTAAAAAAGGATCATGGTATTTTGGCAGAACCTGAAAAAGTAAAAGGAAAATCTATTTCCAATGAGGTAGCTGAAAAAGTAAGAAAGTTTTACGAAGATGATGAATTTTCCAGAATGTGTCCTGGAAAGAAAGAATTTGTTTCGGTAAGAGACTCTGAAACTGGCACAAGAATTCACATGCAAAAGCGACTACTTTTTGTAAATTTAAAGGAACTGCATTTGGCTTTCCAAGAAAGGTATCCGCAACTAAAAATCGGTTTGTCAAAATTTTCTTCTTTACGACCACCTTGGTGTTTTTACTGTCACTGCCCGCGGAGTTCATTCGGTATGTGTTTGTGAGACTCATCAAAACTTGAAGCTACTGTCTGCAGCATTACCGACGAAAATGGAGTACAGAAGCCTCCTCTCCTTTATAGTATGCTCTGTTGACTCAAGAAATTGTATGCTCCACAGATGTGAGAATTGTCCTGAGTCTGAAGCCTTGGAGCAGTTTATTCTGGATACATTTAATGAAAATGAAGTGGAACCTGATGACAATATTGCCTATCAACAGTGGGTTCACAATGGACAATCTAAACTAGTTAATTTGACATCAACAGTTGAAGAATTTACGAAAGAGTTGTGTAAAGCAGCAGATCAAGCAACAATACATCATTTCACTACGAAATCCCAATCATTGTATTTAAGAAATCTTAAAGAAAATATTGCAGCTGAAACAGAAGCAGTCCTTTTACTTGACTTTTCGGAAAATTATTCTTTTGTTTGCCAAGATGCTATTCAAGGTTTCCACTGGGACACAACGCAAGCTACACTTCACCCTTTCGTACTTTATTTCAAAAATGAAATAGAGATAAGTTTGAAATGCTTAAGTATGTGTGTCATTAGTGATGAACGTGAACATATTACCTCTACAGTTCATTATTTTATAAAAGTAATTATGCAATATATCAAAGAAGTATTGCCAGGTTTAAAACTCATCCATTATTTTAGTGACGGTTCAAGTGCGCAGTATAAAAACTATAAAAACTTTGTTAATTTATGTTTACATTAGAACGATTTTAATATCCGTGCTGAATGGAACTTCTTCGCCACCTCACATGGAAAAAGTCCATGTGATGGGATTGGGGGCACTGTAAAGAGGCTTGCAGCACGTGCAAGTTTGCAAGCCATACAGGATAACCACATTCTTACTCCTTTTGATTCATTTAATTGGGCAAATTCTAATATAAATGGTATAAAGTTTTTTTTTGTGTCCCATGCTGATGTTAAGCAACATGCCAAAAGCTTGGAAATTCGTTTTCGGACTGCGAAAACAGTGCCTGGAACTCGCAGTCATCACAGGTTTGTTCCAAGCAACAATTGTGAGTTGACCCTATATCGATTATCGACAAATGATGAAAATACTGGGTTCAGAGTTAGTCTCACTGTGAATAAGAAACGTGCAACAAGTATAAATACTGATGACTTGCAACCAGGAGTTTATGTAGCTGCAGTATACGACGACAACTGGTTCATTGGCTGCATAAGTGAAAAAGATTCTTTTGAAACAGACCTACTTATAACTTTTATGCAGAGACATACAAAGACTAATGTGCTATTCTGGCCTTCTAGAGAGGATAGTTGTTTTGTTCCTTTTGAGCATGTGTTGTGTGTGACACCAGCACCTTCATTGACAGGTAGCACTGGACGACATTATTATCTTGACAGTGATACAATTAAAAAAATTACTGTCGCATTTAATATGTTCAAGTCAGCTATAAAATAGTTTTTTTCTGTTTGTAAAATAGCTTTTATTCTTCTTATTTTGTCGTATTTCCATTTCTGTTTAATAAGCTTAGTTCAACATATTATTTATAATAGAATTGCGTTTTTCAAGACTTTGAGGTTGTCTGGCGGAGGTTTTCCACGATGGAAAAGTGTCTGGCAAGGGATAAAGTGATTTCTAGTACTGCGAAGAAGAACATATAAAAAAATTAAGCTTTATGAAATGACGAAATTTTCGGCGATTTTATACACCTTTGCCACGATCATCCAAACTTTATAGTGCCCGATTGTTCCTACCTCTGTTGGGAGGTATGCGCAGAGAAAGTTTCAGCTTTTATACTATGACGAAGGTCTGGCGGTCGCTGTCTCTTGCTCTATAAGTTCAGGGATCTGGAACACACGTACTCCCGTTCACATTTTTTCCTTGCTTTCAAAATCCTGCGTAGGACAAGTTCTTGTGCATTCATGTCTCTCAAGAGGCATTGCAAGGATTATTGTTTGAGGATGACCAAAGTAGCCTTTTCTTTGGATGACGTGATCCTCAACTAGCTTCAGAACGTTTGTAAGATGACATGGAAATTGAAGATTTCGTGTTCCATCGTGATTTGTTGAAACTGGATGATTTCGTGCTCCATCTGTACAAGGAAACCATCTGCACATGCTGTTTGATTGTGAACCACGCAGGTGTGTAAATATTTTAACAAACTCAGCCAAATAATGTAGTTCATTGGAAGGATCCAGTGTACCATATAATCGTAAGATTCGTTTAGCCGTTGTCAACCAGTGGGCATGGGTAAGGTTTTCAGGATATTTTTGAGACAAATTTATCAGGACAAAAGCCATTTGTCCCTGCAATGCCGATATCTTGCAGATATAGCTGTTCTGTACTGAGATTTTTTTTTTTTTTGCCTGCAGAAGGAACTCTGTTGTTAATGCGGTGTCACAATTCTGAACTTGTTCCCCAGTTGGACCATAATACGTTTTAGGGTCCGTAGTATCACCATCCAAATGTTGCATTAGATGCCTGAGCAGAAGCGCGTTTCCATGAGGCTGGCACACGAACCAATGCAATGATTTCTTACAAAATATTTCTATACGGCGGAAAACGCTACTTTTATTTCCCGTTTAACTGCGATCGCAGCACTTTCCAATACTAACAGTGGAGTGAAGTCACCCAGTTTTTCCGCACCAGTGAAAAGAGGACATCGAAAATTTAAAAAAAAAATCACTCGGGAAAATTCACATAATTGTTGTCTATTTTGGTATATTTAGACTGAAAGTGCAACCGGAAAGTATTTATTGATTGCTCTAAAATTTTAGATTTATGTTTCCTGGATATTCTTCCAAAAATTCCATGTTAGGAGAAACAGAAAATCGAAAACAACGAAACAAAAAATCACTGTAATATAAAAAATTACATCATTTTTGGCTGATTTTGCATATTTCAACCCTAAAATGAAACTAGAAGATATTTATTGATTAAACTGAATTTTTGTGCATTTCAGACTGTTCCATAACTTTTACACGCTAACGGGAAAATAATTTTGAAAAAAATAAATTTGTATGCTATAAATATGCATAATGTATGCATAATAAATTTGTATGCTATAATAAAAAAATACATACTCGTAGAACGCACACACACGCACATATGCACACTACCCATACCATTATGCTATATATATATATATATATATAAATATCTTAAATTTAAATGTTCAGCTAAAATCATTTTTACAAAACTCTCGGTTAAAAAAAAACAGCACATTTTTCAAATTCTGCATAAACAGAAAGTATGTTAAGGCTGTTACCCTACTTGTCCGTGAAAAATGTAGCGGGAGAGAGAAAAATAGACTTTAAAATACTTGTAAGGTGCTTAAGTGCAGTAATAGTTTAATTAACGCTGAACATTTTAGAAGAAATTCTCCACTGCATGTTCCCTTAAAAGGCATCGCTTTGCTTTGATCTTTTCAGTCTCTTAGAACTTTGTCTAAATTTAATCACACTGATTCCGTGTTTCTCATCTTTAGGAATTTTTCTCTTGAAGGGGCCAAGATAAAGAAACCCCGCGAATGTGAAACCTAAAAATGAAAACCAATATGCCGCATTTACGAGACAGAGAAACCGAAGTTTATTCGAGTGAGAAAGCCGGATTTCTTTTAATGAGCTTTCTACAGTGGATGGTACTAGTGTACTGTTCCCGGCGTTTGTTACGAGTGTGCTTTACAAGAAAACCGTTTTTCTGCTAGCTGGAGAATCTCTAAAAGGGAAAGTTTTCTGATAATCAAATCTGTCTCAAATGTAGTGAAGTGGAGGAATGTGTACAAATCTAGCGTTTTAACTTTTAGTTCCTACGCGGTTAAAATAATCCGAAAATTCAAGATATGTTTACTCTTTTTTTTTTAATATTTGTTTACCGTATGGATTGATAATTTATCGTTGAAGGAATAAAAGGCTTGTGGATTTCTTTGATTTCACATAAAAAATGGCAAATTTCTGTTTTCTCTTATTTTTGATTTTTTGTTTTGTTTTGTAAGTGGTTTTGAAAAATGGATCTTGATAGTAGATATTTTCAGCTAGAAAAACCAGATGCGCTCTTATGAGTAATATATATCAAACAATAGTTCATTAATACTTTATTTAAAGAACTCATTTTTATTATTAAGGGCGCTCTATTCACTTTCATAAATATTTGCAATGTCTAAAAAATAATTTCTGTTTGCTTGCTTGTTTTTCCAAATAGGGAGCAAAAAATAAAATATACAGGTAATTTTCAGATATTTTTATAAGCCAATGTACTTCTCCTCTTTTATTAATGTTTTACAGCGTATGTATAAAAATATTTAAACGAATTTGTCAAGTAGCTTAAGAATAAATGCGGCACATACGCCTATGAAAACTCATACTTATTTCTTTCCAATCGAATAGTTTGACTGCATTAATCATAACTGAAAAACAGTTTGTAACGAATTTCCCAGTTTCTACACATTTTCTAAGTGTGAAAGCTGTGTACTACTGAAAACCTATAAAAAAAAAATATAAAGTTTGATATAAAATTAACATATATATACATATATAATATTTGTGATAATAACGCGACATATTTAAATTGATATTTAGAAGTATTCCGTGCCTAGAAACTATCAAACATCCTATTCAAACGATATTCTGAGATCCTAGAGACTAAATGCGAATCCCATACCTCTTTAACAGTGAAATGTCTGTAATGAAGAGTACCTAGATTCAAATTTCCATTGATCTACATTCTACATGATTTTCTATCTGAAAAAATTACTAGCACACGGTTATTAGAATTTTAGTTCCACGTTTTAAAAGTTTAAAAAAAAATGGATTGTAAGTCAGAATGAGTTTTAATTTGACCGTCGATATATAGCTGCTTCACATCATTTTTGTAAAGATAAACGTTTATTTATCAACTTTACTCCTTTGTAAAATGAAAGTTTAGTTGTTTCCATACATTACAGCTCCCATTGAGGGAGAGGGAACTATTAAGCTGAAATTTGGTCAAAGAATTCACACATTTAAAAAGTATTATGCACTCTCCCCATTTAAGAAGTAACTAAATTTCGGGTTATCGTCAAAGCTTCAAAATAGTTTAAAGTTTTATTAACAAATCACCCTGAACTGATTTTCGGGGATTTGGGTATTGACAATAATTTAGTTTGCTGCGGGGGTTCGAGCACAAGTCGCTACCGGCAGCAGTGCAAGCTGTTCGGTCCTGCCGTCAAATGCCGTTAACCCATGGAAAAATGCAATAGCCCAAATACCCTGATGTGAAATTGTACCTTGAAATAAAGATGCTTTCTTTAGAATAAGGATCATAAGTACAAGATAATCTTGAACTTAGGAACAACTGCGAGATCTGGATTTGCTCTCTCTGATAAATCCGAAGTAATTTTTAAATTCTTCAAAATGTTCTGTAGCCATACATTTTCCATTTGCAAGAGCAAGAAAGTGAATTAAAGGTAAAAGTCTAAGTAATTGTTGAACGCGATTAATTTTGAACTTATTGAACTGTAAAACGTGTGTGTTTCATGAATTTTTATTAACCGTGCTGACATAATTGTTAGAAGTTGGAACATCACACTTCTCTACACTACTGTTTTCTTCGCAATGCCTTAGACAAATCCCCCATTTGTCTTAACAGCTGCTTTCCTTTCAAGTATCTTCTATGCGTTTAATTTTTTGGAAAAATGCATAAAAGGTTTAACTAAAGAAATTAATTTTTAACATCAGCTGTCACGAGTTGCTGTACCAGCAAACAAAAATGCGTTTATGGCCCGTAATCCATATTCTTTACTATATTGCCAGAAATAGGAAGTTCTAAAATGATAAATTATGTGCGTAAATCGCCATGCTATTTCAACAATGATAGAAATTCATATAAGAATATAATATAATAAATTAAACATTCGGTATATTCATCTGTAAAGTTCATCTAGAACTGAAAAAAAATGTGAGAAAAATACATTGAAAATAATCAGTAACTTCACCTGAGATTTAAGAAGGAAAAACTAACACCGAAAGAAAAATTCTATTTTTTGTAATGAAGTCATATTCCCTGAGGATAAAAGTATACGGTGTTCCTTGTTACCAACTTAATGCAATAAATATCTATTTCCGATTTCTCACCAAAAGTTGAATTCAGAGGCTTATATATGATACTGTAGGTTTGAGATGTTTCGCACATAAAATATAGTGGCGTTATTATCATTGGTTAAATAAAAGTGATACTTTAGATTTTTATATTTTAACATGTAATGTGCCGATTAGTATTTTTAACAGTAAATATGCGAATTTATACTTCTAGCATGTTTAATGATTAATTTCATGTACAAAATTTACTCAAAATTTTTATTTGAATTGTTTTACATGCAAGATATTGGTTTTTTAGTTTATTCTGAACTAGCAGGGCTGTCTTCATCGGGTGAAGGAGCTCTGCGAAATTAATAACTATGTCGAAATGTTAACCACGGTTATTGCCATGTTTTTTTTTTACGGTAATGTTAATTGTTTCGATAAATTGCACAAAAAGTGCAAAAAAAAGTGTACAAAATCCGAGCGTATTTAGCACCTCTGCTTGTGCATAAAAAGTGCAAACTAAATTGTGCACAAAAAGTGCACTATTTGATTAGTATCCGACGGAAAAATGTAGAGGACGTGGTCGGTTGATTTTAACGAACAACTTTTTCGTCCTTTCTTTCCGTTTTAGTGCTGCCATCTATAATCATACCTAAGAACTTGCTCCACTTTTCAAACTTCCGAGGATTGGGTTCGAACCGAGGATTGGTAGGCGAGCATTCTAACCACTAGACTGGAGTCTACTCAGAATTATGTGTCTTAAGTTTGAAGTGATTGTTGTTTGAAGTTTGGAATTGGAACACTTATGTATTTAAATAAATAAAACTAGACTTTACCAGTACACTTCTCAAAATTAAAAAAAAAGCGATTTCTATGCATTTTAAGCTTTTGGGACCCGATTACGACCGTCAAAAAAGAAGTTTGCTCGTCTGTCGTTCTGTGCGGGACGCTTTTTTATTCGCACATCATCTAATACTGACTGAAGCAAATGAAATAAAATTTGGTGACATGATAGGTGGTCACTCATCTTGAACTATATTTGTAAAAAAATCAGTAGATTTTGAGATTTTCCAAAAATTGTTTCAAAGTTCGTACATTTTTGTTCGCAGATCAGGTATGAACGACTAAAGCGAAAGAAATGACATTTGGTGACATGATAGATGATCACTCAATTTAATGTGATCATCTATCTTGTCACCTAATTGATATAGGTGTCGGATTAATTTTTGATGCTTCTAAAAATCGTTCCAAACTGGGTAAATTTTTGTTCGCAAAATTTAGCGACGCAATAGGTGGTCGTACAACTTAAACAATGTCCCTAGACAGGGCCGTACCCAGAAAAAATTTCCGGTGGGGAGGGACGAAAAATTTCAGGGGGGGGCTAAAAGGTGAAAAGGCTAAATTTTTCACAAAAAGCTACATTATTATTGTTTGGTTAACAAAATTTTAAATTTCAGGGGGGAGGGAAGGGCGGACCAGGGGGTCCGTCCGCTTGTCCAGGGGGATTCAGGGGGATATTTTGAGATGCTTCTAAAAATCGTTCCAAACTGGGTAAATTTTTGTTCGCAAAATTTAGCGACGCAATAGGTGGTCGTACAACTTAAACAATGTCCCTAGAAAGGGTCGTACCCAGAAAAGAATTCCGGTGGGGGGGGAAGGGAACCAAAAATTTCGGGAGGGGACTAAAAGGTACATATAAAGCAAAAAATGTACATATAAAGTTAATACTTTGAAAAGTATACACTTTTTGGCAATTTAGAATATTCACCTTTTAGTATGCATAAAATCTGCATATAATTTGCACAAAAAGTGTATACTTTCAAACTAATCAAAACTATCTACTTTTTATGCACAAATTGTGCACAATCTATATTTGCAAAAAAAGTGAAGACTTTTTCTAGCTGGGAAAGACACCCCGAAAAATATTCATATATATGGCGTATAAAACTAAAAACCCTCTCAAAATTCCAATATTCTATGAGTTCTCTTCAAATTTTTATAGGGCGAAACAATTTTCGTTTTAAAACTTAGGTTTTAACTCAGGATCTAAATACCAGGTAATTAATACCTTTTCTTCCTCACAGTTACCACACCGCTCACGAATTTCTAGGGATTAGAGATCCAGGCATTTTAGTAGCCAATAAAACTTTTGAAGTAAGTGACCAGTGTATACATCGTGGGGTCCTAGATACAGAAGCTGTAGCAGTTCGAGAAAAAGAGCGATTTTTCGGATCTTTGCAGCCATAAAGAGGTTACAGAGGCATCTTATGTCTCTGCATAAAATGCTTATAGATCTCTAATAAAATATGCTCCTCTATGCAAGCAGTATTAATTAGTTTACGTCGAGGGCCACAGAAGAGAGAATTATTTGGACGTCGGTGTTGTCTTGGTGCCCCACACCACGGTGAGATTTACCAGTCAGCTTTCTGCTAGAACAGCGGAAATGTGAGGACCACGCCACGACTACCTACATCGGTTTAAAGAGAGAGTGCCCAAACCGAGCGCTGACCTGCCACGCATACAGATTTTGACGATCTCGAAGAGGTCGTCATCAACATTTCGGATAAATTATAAAATGATTTTGTTAGGGTCTTAAATTGTATGTCACAGACTCGGGAGGGTGTTTTCAACCCCCCCTCCCAAGAAAAGGATTCCATGCTTCAGAAGGTCAGAATGAAGGCAGTACTTGTAAGATAACTTTGTAATGGTTTTCTAGCAATCTGACTGGAGGCGAATAACAAAATAAATATTCAAACCATTAATTTTTTCTTATGTTGAAGAACGCTAAAATTTCAATTCACTGGAACTGAATTCAATGATTTTAATAGTAGAAAAGAAACTAGAAAAGCTAAATAGGTGAATGTCCCAGTTATACTTAACAAAAGTTAGTTTGAAATTGTTCTGCCTTATTTTGAGTAAGTGTTAAAAAATTATATAAGAGCAAAACTAGTTTTGCTTATACTAGTTTGGCTAGTATAAGCCAATACTAGTTTTGCTAGTACACAGAGCAAAGCTAGTTTGGCTTATACACAGCCAAACGGCTATTTAGTTTGACCACTAAAATATAGCGTTGTAAAGATCCCATAAATTCAAGTATTTTCAAACTGGCATATTTTATTATTTATTATGTAAACACGCACACACACAAAAAGAAAAACATTATAAAGCTAAACTGTAAGAGAATTTTAGTTATTTTAAAGCTGTAACTCCAGGCCTTCTCTCAAATGATGAACCCAGAGTCCAGACAAAACAATTTATTGCAAACACATCACACGGCGTTAAAGGGTAGTGCTTTACAGAACTCCCAAGAAAATAGGGATGGCACACATTTTTAACATTACGATATAGGGATTTTTGGAGACGAGACAAGCTTTTAGGCTATTTTGCGAGACGCGAGACGCTTATTTTTCGTCTCGCGTCCATCCCTACAAGAAAACTTCAAATCATTGAACAGCGGATTAAGAACTTTGAATAGCAGAAAGAAAAAAAAAATGCCTTCCTGTAAATCAGGTATGGCCAACCATTGTAAAAGTCCAAGAGAAGCTGTAGAATGTTAGTGAAGTCACGGTCCAATTGTAGGCGAAGTCGCAGGCCGCATAATTTTGATTTATATGAGATTTCGAATGGCTTATATGGGGTTTTTATATGTTACGGGAGCCAGATGAAAAGCCGACTCGGGCCATATCCGGTCTATGGGCCGGAGTTGTCCATATGCGCTTAAAGCACACTTTGTTTTGCCCTCGCTTAAGTCATAATTCCGGGAGCACGGATATCTTACGTAAATACACTCAGCAATCATGAACAGGAAAATAATAATGAAATAGACAAAAAAGCATTACATAGTTACATGGATTTAAGTTACATGAGTATTTCGATGGTTACAGAGCTAACCCTAGTAGCACAACTAGTTCAAAAAACGTTTAAATTACGTTAGAAAAACGTTTTTTGACGCTAAGAAACGTGTTTTAAACGTTTTTTGGACTAATTGTGCTACTAGGGAAATCACGTGTTTCTTTCAAAATTCTTTATTTTAGATTGTTTGTGCGCATGTAGCCATGTGAAAAACTAAGTATTTTTATTCCATATAATTTGAAAAAAAAAATGCATTCAATTTTAACAACGTGCAACAACACAACAAGCACTTGACAAAAAGATTGTTTTATCAGTCAAGCCCTGACGATCATTCACAAATGCAGAGTCAATTCATTCGTGAATTATCCTTCAAACTCCGAAAAATTCCAAATGAAGAGAATAATCGTTTTTCCAGACAAAATGGATTTTATTCGCTATTTTAAGATGACGTTTACAGAAATGTCCTTGGTGAGTAGGTCACGTGTAGGTATTTTGAAATGGCTCTGACATAAGTATTCGGCAAAAATGTTAAGTTTGGTGGTTCGTCAAGCAGAGTACGGTGATGTATAGTAGGTAGGTATTTCTTTTTGATCGAACACATAAGTAAATAGAAATTAAATGGTACTATTTTTCAATGTATAATTTCAGACATTAGTTGGCATTATTTATACTCATAAAAAATGCGTTTAAAACATAATATTAGTTTTATTTGCTCACTGAACCCTAGTTTCTTTTCCAAAAACTTTCAAGAAACTAATCATCATCAACATTGGCACGACAGCCCCTTGTGGGCCCTGGCCTTTCTCAGAAGTCTTTCCCATTCCAGCCTCTTCCCTGCAATGGACCTCCCGTTTCTTATTTTCAATTTGGCAAAATCCTCATCCAGGCTGTCCCTCCATCTTTTCTTAGGTCTTCCTCTAGGTCTTTTACAAAAAGGCCAGAAACTAATACATTTCAGAAAATTTGAGAAGTTATGTTTTTCTCAATTTCGAAAAATTCTAAACAGCATACTACCAGGAAGAAAATAATATTTTTTAAACATATTTTTCTAATAATGTTTTAGTGTAGATAGGTAAATTCGAAAGAGAATTAAACTAGTAAATATTATGTTTCTAAATGCTCCTAAAATTTTTCCTGTGAGTAGAAGTGTTATCTTTTAATTAAAAAAACATATGATAAATTTTAAAAATAATTCAAAAATCTAATAACATTTTTTAAAAAAATGTACCTACTTTTTTAACATTTCCTTACTCTGTATTCACAAGATATTGGAAAAACAATTTATATCTAGATCCTAAGTTTATTAATAGTCCTGGCAATAATATTTTAAAATTTGAAAAATCTGTAAAGGATGACAGGAAATAAGTAAAATTTAATTTTTGGACATTTTCTTAAGTTCAATTTCTTAACATTTAACATTTCTTAAGTTCATTTTTCTTAACATAACTAAGACATTTTCTTAAGTTTCTTAAGTTTTCGTTAGCTTTTTTAAAAAATCTATTACATGTTTTACCTCACCTGCCAACCATTTTACCCAACCTTTACAGAAAGAACACATCTTTATAAAGTTAAAAATTTTTGCACTTGAAACTAATGTACTTATATAAAACCTTTTTAGGTGTAAAAGAGATTAATGCATAAAGTAACACAAACAAGTGCTCTGTTAACAAATTATTAGTAACAGAAAACAGTGAATGAATATAAAAAGTCTGCTTTAATACCTACTTTAACACCCTCTTTACGCCACAGAATAAGCGAAGATGACACAAAAACTAATACAGCAAACTCTGGTAAAGCTAAACATTTCGAATACACTTTTCATCATATTTAGGGCAGATTTTAACTCTATGTTACTAAGTATTCATTCCCTGTTAATCATTAATTTAATGTTCTTAAAACATGGCGCAATTTTTCTTTGAATGTTGTGGTCGCACAAAATGAAATTATATTCATAAACATCAAACGTAGTTGAATGTTTTTGGTCAGAATGTGAATGATATTTTATCACGTTTTTAGTAAGATGCTCTGAATGCGTGGACGTAAATATATATAGATGTAGGAGTTTATTTTTTGTGGTAAAAATTGTTAAGTTTAATTTTACTTCTTTAGATTTAGTTAAAAGATCCCCTGAATGTTTGTTTCCAATTTTAGTGAAATGCTAATGTAATTCGATTGAATATTTTGACAAAAAATGTGTTTTCTTTTTAATTAACGTTTTTTTTCACTTCCTGAAATTATTTATTTACAGGATTAAATTGTGATTTACCTAATATAACATTAGCAATCAAGCCTTAATAATATGAATTTCGATTACGGTTATGAAAATAATTATCTTTAAGCTACTTGCATCAGGAGAAAGATTGTGTATACTCTCTCGTAGCCGACTCTATTAAATTAAATCTAGTGTATAAACTTTATACATAATTTTACAAATCCTTTACTCTAACAAGGATTACAAATTTTAAATATGCGAACACACTTTTGGGATTATATTTGAGAACTTGAGATTCTTAGTATAAACCTTTAAATTTGTATCAGTAAGTAAAGGTTCCTATTCGGTATAAACTATAAGGTCATTAATTCTCAAGCATGAAAAAAAACCATTTCTATTAACTAATCAACGCTTACGATATATAATATATCATTTGAACATTTTGAAATGATGAATCATCATTTTAGACGCAGCAGTTTTCAATGGCTAAAATTTTATAAAAAATTTTTAATCCAAAACATTTTACAGGATTTTAGAAAAGGATTTTCTTAATAAATTAAGATTCTTGTGGAATGAAATATATGTGTGCTTACTCAACTGAACATTTTTTCTGCTAAATAAGGAATATTGCTCTAGTCAAAAGAAGCATTTTCTACTTTATGTGTAATTTATGCAAATTTAATTAAAGAGTTAAACTATAGTTAATGAGTGTGAAATGTGTAGTATATCTGTAGGATATTTTTATTATAAAAATTTAATTTCCAATTTTTCAGATATCTCAGTTTAGCAAGCATTATAATGATAAAATGCGTTACGATTTTTTTAACCTTTTTAAAATGAAACAGAAATTTCTCATTCACTGAAAAAATGAAAAATTGCTAATTTTTAGAAAGAAAACACTTTTCTCATTTTCTTCTTAACGAGACAGTATTATTAAGCACTCTTTTAAAAAAAGCATTCAAAATTATTTTCTTTCAAAAACAAACATTGTAACATTTTGTACGGGCAATCTGGTTAAATAAAAAACGAATAAATAAATAAAGCAAAGTATAAATGAAGAGGACAGCTCCAGCATTCATTGGTTTTTGGCGCTTATTTATTTTAAAAATTCCATCTTGATGAAACACAGACATATTTCGAATGCCAATTCTTCGTACAAAGTATCAAATATTAATATCTCGAAAAATATCTACTAACCGCGTAAAGCTTCAACACCAGATTTCAATGCTTCTAAGAAGCTAATCTGTAAAGAAAACGGTTGCAGATTCAATTTAACAATGAATTTATTTTGAAACATCAAGCTACACTTGGTTATTCTGGTTCTCAGATATTATGTAAGAGCAGTTTTCTTACTTTCTTTCAAAGACAGGGTACTTCTATATGAAACCAACCAATAATAAAATAGTTTTGCTGGTCAAAGCTGTAGACCTTTTCTAATACATGTTCTGCTTGTTGCACACACCCTTGAAAAGAAAATTGTGGAGTTAAAATTATTTCCTACAGTTTGTCCAAAAATTTTGAATAAAATAACAAAAAATGCATGCAGTCGAAAACCCAATAACTGTGTACATTTTTATTTTTTAACTACCGTATTAGCCCGAATATAACGCGGCACTGAATATAACGCGTCAACGAACATAAAGGAATACCAAAATTTTTCATCAAGATAATTAGAAAAATCCAATATTTAGATCTCCAATTTAGTACGAATCAGGTTTTTAACGGGAAATTATCAGTCAGCTATAAATATCGCTTTATATTCGGGTTAATACGGTATTTATTTATTCTGTATTTTATTTTATTTTATAACTATATTATATTTTTATCTACCTTCCTTTTTTTGCTGAATTCTTCCTTCCCACCCCCATCCCCTCGTTAATTTTTTTTATTCTACTTGGTTTCTTGATTTTTTCCCTTCTTCCGATTGACAATTCGTCCTTAGTTTTCGTTTCTTTGTTTATTTTTCAGTTTCCAAATTAGTGATTTCGAAATTCTGTTGATGAAGGATGAAACTGTTTCTCCCGAAACACATGATCCGATCGATAAGTAACTTTTATATATATTATTTTGTAAACTTTTAATTATTTCTCTTTTAAACACTGTTTTTTAAATGCTTTGTAAAATTTATCAGTATCTAAAGACATAATATATTGACGATTTGTTGGTTTTATGTGGATTTCCTCGACAAATAGCGTAATTCACGTTCTAATAGAGGAATTTAGAAATGCTTGCACCATTCTATGATTTGGGATCTATAAATTAATAGTACACTTAATTAGAGTACGTGATTAATTAAAAAATTTGAAACCCTTTTTATTAAAACCTACGTTAATTATATTCATTAATAAGTTCATTAACTTTTATGCCCCTTTGATATGCTATTATCACAGCCACATATACAGTGATTTTAATGCTTGTCACAAAAACATTCATTTATATAAAAAAGAAATAAGAAAATCTGCATTGCGTCATAAAGTTTTATAGCACTTAACAAGTTATAGTTCTCATACACTCTCCTAATCACTCCCCAAAATAGATGTAAATGTCAAACAGTTGTATCTACCAAACTTTTAAAAAAAATTTCAACTTTCAAAGTAATTTAGCATTGTGTTATTAAAAAGAGGCAAGTTAAAATTTCAAGCTGTTTCTTTTCAACAACTCGCAAAGAAAAACTTATGCATCGACAATATGCATCATTTCCGTAATAAACAAAATGTATCCTACGTGATAGTATGTTGAAAATCAATCTTCGTAAGCTCGTATAATACACAGTAATTAAACGAAGGTTGCTAAACTAAACTTTAACTTAAAGTTGCTAAACTAAGCTAAACTAATTAAACACGCCATTAAACTTTAAATTCATGTGTGAATTTTTAACAGTTTTTTTAACAGAATTTTTAACAATTTTCAATTACTCATTTCAAAATTCAAATTTTGCGATAAATAAATAAAAAAAAAGAAAGAATGTTTTATGTGAAATACAACTATGTTGAAAGTTTCACACTCTTTAAAAAAACAACAACAAATGAAAGAACAACATGAAATTTAAAAGAATTATTTTGTTTTTTAAGAAATTATTTGGCTTTAAATTATAAAAATTTGTATTATATAAATAATTCCAATATTTAACAGTCCCAAAGTTGTAAAATTTTAAAACTATTTGAACGGTTTCGCAACTTCACTCTATATAGGTCTAGTTTTCTTTATTGAATAATATTACACTAAACTGAAGCTTATTCACACAAAATAAACTAACCCAAGCCTAAAATCCAAAGTAAATAAGCTACCAGTTGTAACGAACTTTGAAAGTTGTAACTGTACTGAGCTTTTTTGGAGTAACTAATTCAAACACCTATTTTTCTAAAGTTCGTTCAAGAGATGAATGCTTTATAAATTGGGAAATATAAAAATTTACGAATGATTATTTTAACATTCGTGTTAGTGACTCTTAGAAAGATTCTTTACGAAGATCATTATAAATGAAATAGGTTGAGGATCGAAAAGGTTGGCTGTTTTCTTGAATTGAAAAGATTGCTGAGGTAATAGGTACTGAGAAGTGACAGTATTACATTCGCTGATTCATCACCTTGCAAAATATTTTATCTCTATGTTTGGTCCCTATCATTATATGGAACTTGGTTGTTTCACTGTGAGTGATTAACAACTTCCAAATACTTCCGGTTCAATATAAAACGAATTAAGGTTCTGCTTTTTTAAATTTCTATGTATTTAATAGCTTCTACTCGTTGGCTTTAGAATAAGGTCCAAAGAGAAATGAAGCATGAGTGGATAAGAAAAAAGGAATAGTTTGGCACTATCGTTATGGACAAAAATTTAAATACTATTTATTTTAAGTATAATGCAAGGTATATGTGGAGTTACTATTTTTTTAACGCATTTTGGCGAATCGAGACAGTTACGACAATATTTACGAATTATTTTGAGTCATTATATGGAACTCAAATGAAGCTCAAAGCTCCTGAAAAAGAATTTTTTATGCTTTATGCATGAAAGGTAGCATATAATACTCAGGAATAGTGTAGCTTTCTATCAGTGAAAAAAAGGTTTAGTATCAGTTCAGTAGTTACAGAGATACCCATAGAGCGTAGTGTAATTCTTATGAGTGCTCTTGTAAAATAAATATTTGTGATATATACACGAAAGCTAGCCTATAATAAACAGCAATAGTGTATAGTTATCTAAATTACTACATCAAATTTAAATATTATTTTTTCAGACGGTCCGCTTTCATACATTTGGACATGAGTTTAGTAAGAAATAGTAGAATTTTTCATTTGCGTTTTTTAAATATATTTAACGTTAAGTTTCTTATTTGTTAATAATACCTGCTTTATCAAATTATATATGATCCCTCTACTTATTTATGTTTTTAATTAAATAATATTTGTACGAAATAACTTTTATGAAAAACAATTTTTTTTGGCTATTAGATCAATTACATAAATTCCCAATTAGAAAAAAACATATGAAGAATAAATATTACTGTCATTCTGTACAGAAAGGATACAGAATTTTTTTTATTAAACAGAAATCTAAAAAACTTCCTTTGAAACTTCATGGAAACCATGTTTTAGGTGATACTTGTATGTGATCAGCGCAAAAAATAGTACTCTTTAAAATAAGAAAAATTATGAAAATCAATAGTAATCTATACTTTAAACTTGAAGAATAGGATAAATAAAAACAGAACCAGATTATAAAAGTAACAGCTACAGCGGGAATGACTAATGTGTAAAACAGTTTATAGTAAATTTCAATAACATGTATTATCATACAGATTTTCCTTTCTCATAATAATTTACAAAATTAAAGCACCTAACAGTGCCTTATAGAAAGGAGATATATTTTATAGGAGTTTCACAGATAATAACGGCTAAACACGAAATTCGAATTAAAGTAGTAACCTTGTAGATAGAACTTTTTCTGTGGGATACCATTCTAAAATTAATTTACGACAGATTTTTTACACATAAATCCCTGTATAAAAAGGAAGAAAGAATGATTTCAAAAAGTAATATGGTTTCTCGAAAGACAAAAATGTTCGACGTTTCCAGTAAAATTTAATATCAAAGTTCATTTCTTCTAATGAACTTACCTGAAGAAAAGAAAAAGACAAAAGAAAAAAAATGGTATCAATTTTTAAGTCAAGATACTGAGCGAGAGTCGTTTTACATTCATTCTCCAGAGCTACTTGAAGAAGTTTTAGGAGATAACGAGGTCTGTTTTAAGTCATCCGGGCAGGGGGGGCTGTTTCCAAATCTACTAAAGGCAGCTCTTTATTCTTGAATCTGATACAGAGTGAAGAATAAGTTGGCTGTTAGTCTTGTATCTAACACAAACTTCAATTTGTGTTAGTTGGTGAAAATGAATAAGAAAAAGCAGTGAGTTGATAAAAGATATTTGTTTTACTAAGGAATTCGTTTGAGGGATGAAACCACTGTAGTTTATGAGGCGATTACTATAATGCGCATATTTAGCAAAATAAATAAACTTTCGTGGTATTTAGTCTCTGATTATATTGTACGTGCATATAACTTTAAAAGATAACACGGGTGTTAAAAGTGGTTGGTCAAACGAAACAATTTCTATTTAATACTAAAACCGGTATTTTGAGTGATAAAGTACTATCACTTAATCTGTAAGAATTGTTTTACATAAATAGTTATTAGAGATTTCATTCCAGTTTTTGTTGTATTTATAACGTTATGGTAGATATTTCTTGTGGTATTTTTCTCCTTTTTTCCTGTTTTTCGATTGAGCACTATTTATTTACTTTCATAATTTTCTTTTATTGAAAATCATCACACATTTCTCTTTACAGTTTTTTTAAAGGGTAAGTGTATGCCCCCCCATAAAATGGCGAAAACTTACTCAGCACTAATATCCCTTACTGTTAATGAAAATTTCATCAAGGAAGAGAACGTATAAGGAGTTTAAAAAGCCATTTATCGGATATTGTGCTTCACACATAAACTCTATGTTTGCACTTTAATTTAATTGCATTAAATGCAGTGGTCATACGCACTTTTCCCGCGATCCTAGCCAAGGGCATTAGCAGAAGATAGATAATGCTCATACATTTATGCACTGCTCTAAAAAAAGTGTCACTCACCTAAGCACCTCACAAAAAAAAATGTTCTCAATCCGAAAAGCATTTTTCTACACTAGACAGGTGTTACTTAAAGCAAGAATTTTACCCCTTTTTATCAATCTTCGATTGCAAATCATTTTGTGAGAAAGTAATAATGGGAGTAAAACGAAATTTTGTTATGTAAGCTTTTCCAGGTTCTTCGTGTTCATCAAAAATAGTGTAATTCATTAAAAGTTAAATTCATTGCACTTTGAAATTAATGTTACTCATATTTTTCAGCGTGTATACATAGTATTAACTAACTATATGATGTAGAACACTGTACTGATAATTCACTTTTAAGATTCCTTTTGCCGTTTCATGCCTATGCACGTCTCCCACTTATAGGCTTTTTTCTACTTCATCCCAACGGCCGTGCATCGGTGAGTGATTTCTGTATTGAAGTAAAAACAATCTTAATTATTAAGTAAATAATACAGGGTGTCCGAAAAGTCCTTGGCACATTTCAAAAACTCACAGAAAAGCAAAAATTTGTCTGTATGAATGTGCGGTTCGCACAATAATTCTTCACAGAATCAAGAATTTATTTTTCTGTCTTGAAGCAAATTTCTCCAAAATATGTTCATAGATGGTGCAGCATATCTCCTGTTTTCAACAATGAAAGCCAATAAGGATTTTTCGTGAGTTTCAATTAGCATTGAAGGTGCTAACTAACTCAATCTAACTAAGGCGACTGCAACTGTGAAAGCGCATTGTGTAGATTGGCATTTCGAATCAAAATCTATTACTACATTTCAGAGAAAGTTTCGTAACACGTTTAAGAAATACCCTCCGAGTCGAAACAGCATTTTGATCTGGCATAAAAAGATGTTAGAGTCTGGAAGCGTTTTAGACAATGGTCGGCCACGAAGATTGGATGAGACTGCACAAGACATTCGAGAAGATTGCTGTGATTGTACAGCGCCACCTATGAACACAATTTTGAAGTAGTTCTTTTTCCGATCTCAAAAAACATTTTTGAACCTGTGAAGTATTACTGTGCAAACCGCATGATCATACGATAATTTGTTGTTTTTTTATGAATTTTTTAAACGTCTCAAGGACTTTTCGGACATCCTGTACATCTTATTAATAAGCTAATGTATCAGATCATTTTCAGACACAATTCATAGAAACTAACGACCAAATATTATAAAGCGTAGCCAAAAATTTCAGTAAAACATTTAATCAAGATTTATGGATTAGATTCGAACAAATGATCTAAATAGCTCAAACGATCTGGCAATCCATCAAAGTAATCCATTAGAATAGTAGCCAGACTTCCATGCAGTCATACGTCATTATGCTGAAAAGATAGATAGTTTCGCGATAAAGTTTTCATTTAAAACGACTAGAGAGACTGGCTATGGTCTCTTATCACAAATATATTTGATTCCATTTCATTCAAAATTCAGTTCGACAATGTAGAACATAAATCTAGATATGTGATATTAATATGTAACATGTAAACTGCACAAAATAGTTCACTATGATATGAATGATGTATGTTTAAATGAGAATCAATTATTTGGATAGGTTTTATCACGGTCTTCTGATTTGTTGAACCAGTGATCAAGCGATTTTCATGCGTACTTCGATATTGAATACGTACATTTGTTAATGCATCTGTAAATTATGCACCCGAAAGTATTATAATACTTTTATTACAGTTCTAAAATGCAGAACATTTTTAAAATAAATATTTTAATAAATTCGAGGTTCCTTTAAATTTAATGAAGACATAATTATCTTATTTAAAATTCAAATTTCTTTCATAAATCATTTTAAGAATAAGTTTTATTTATAAGTTTAAGAATGAGTTAAGTACTTATCTTATTTACTTAGCTGACATTTATCAGTAATTAATGTAGTGTCATAAGTTAAAATTAAAATAAAATTTCCTAATGCTGTGTAAATTTACATTCCACTAATCTAATTAAGGAAAAAACAATGATTTCATAGATATTTTTCCCATTATTTGTACTGTATAGTTCCTTTCCAACTTTTTTTAACCACAAATCTATGGCTTTTGTTGAAAGGTTGACATTTTGTAAATTACATAATTTATTGATGGGGTATTTTTAGGAGGGTTATATAAAAATTTAATTTTACTTACTTTTAATTTCCTAAAAAATTAATTAACACCACAAAATGCTGCACCTTTTTTACGTAACTTTCCATTTTATCGTTCATGCCTATGATTAATATGTAGCCCTCAACCTAGCAATACTTAGCCTCTTTCATTACATAAACAGTATTTTTATTGTGGTTAACTGTTTTTAAAATAAACCAGCTTTACCTATTATTTACACTTTCCGAGAAGAGAACAAGTGTGTATACGTTATATATTTATTTTTTAATAGAAGTGTATATTTAAATTGTTCATATTAATTATATCTATGTATTAGAAGGATCCACCATGGTCAAGTGGATAAGACACTTAGCATGGTAGAAGACTGAAGTGTGAAGGTCCGGGATTCTGTCCTACAGCGCGGCTGTCGATCTAAAGGTCTGGAGTTTGGGGGGGGGGATTTTTCTCCATATGCACCAAGAATACGTGATAGAACTCTTTAAAAAGTCCTCCGTCAAAGTTACTCTCTAGCAGATACCCTTCGTGCAGCTTTGTCTTAGCACAATGGAATGTAATGATAACTATTTAAGGAATAAGAGCCTTGGTCCGTGTTTTAGGAATACCCTGTATATATATATATTACAGTTTTATCTAAGAGAAGAATACTTAATAGATAATCATTTTAGTTGTTTATTCTTAACAGGGGAGGAAATTAAAGTATAGTATTATGCTACAAATGTATTCATGCGATTAAAGCAAAATGCTTCCCAGGAAATAATTTTGTTATCTTTTAATACATTTAAAACCAAAGGATTTTAACGACAAAGAAATATGAACTTAAAGTTATTCCTTTTTTTTTAATTATAGATGAAATAGAAAAAAAAAATTCATAGCGAAACAGAGAAATGTGATACGTTTATTTTCAATCTTGAATAACATTGAAATTATGCTCTTAAGTTTACTTCGACTAATAACACTTCACATTCTTCTTTTCTTACAACTCGTGAATGTTTTTATTGAGCACGAAGCATTTAAAGTATTAATTATGCATGTTTGTAAGATAATGTTAAATAGTACCAAAATATTAATGTATTCTTTATTATTTTCTTACTTTGATTTTATAGAAAATGCCAAACCCTTTTTCCCCATTGTATCATTTATTTTGATCAGAATTACCGAAAAATTATGCATAAATAAGCACGTTAAACATAATTTTTAAGTGCATTTTTTATTTATGGTATTTGTGTTACGATTATAAACTTAAATATTACGGGATGGATTTTTTTTTATTAAGAAATATAGAATGTTTTCATGACTTATAAATATTTATTAGAATTTCAATTTTTCCTTGAATATTTATGTTATTTTGTTAAACTGCAGTTTCAATTACCGTACATTAGTTGATAATTTCACGTAGTAAGTGATACTTAACTAATTTTCATTTTATATCCGTATAATAAAGAATTTATGCATGCATTTTTATATTTGCAAATGCTTGAAGCTCTCTGGCGTACGCTTCGGTGGAAAGATGATAATGTCTGAATTTTGCAAGATATCTGATTCTAAATCTTAAATTGATAACGATATTTAACTTACAAGACTTTTTGATTTAAAAAATATTTTCGTTTTCATCAAAAATTGAAAATCATTAAAAGGCTTGTAAACATAATTTATTACTTTACATTCTGTTTCATTTACTATCATCCTTAATGTTAATATTTACCATTGAAAATATTTTAATGTATGTCATACATATATATGTACCTATACAGAGTGATTCCGCTACCAGACTGACAGACTTGCAGGGGATGTAGGGGTGCAGAGACTTCAGAATCACATAGCAATGCTGGGTCGGAAACGTCGTCTTCGTGTACCTTGCTAAGAATCACTTCAGAAGTGTCTAAGTGATAGTAAACTGTTCCACCATGGCTTTTTTATGAACTAATACCTCTTTCACCGATTGCACTTGATAAAATGTTATTTCAGAATTGTTTCATTCATTACATTAATGAAATTATCTGACGAAAGCCCATTGTTTATGAAACTTGGTTAAGAAATTAGACGCTCACTTCAACAATTCTTCCAAAGTGATTATTAACAGGTGCATGAAGACGACGTTTCCGACCCCACATTGCTATGTGATTCTGAACCGTCTCTGTACCCCCTACACCCCCTGCAAGTTTGTCAGTCTGGTAGCGAATCTCCCTACATGATAATATTATATACAGGATGAATCTAAACTCTTGGGCAAAATTTTAAAGGGTGATAGGGCACATAATAAGGGATCAGAATCACATAGCATTTTGGGGTCAGCAACATTGTCTTCGTGTAGCTGTTAATAATAATTTCGGAAAAAAGTGCCGAAACAGCAGTGCACTTTCCGACCATTGTTCCGTTAGAGACTAATGTATTTTTCTCCGAAAACAGAAGACTAAAATGTGTAGTTTAACCCATTTGTGCCTAGCGTCCCTTTTTTGGGACGGCATTATCGCTATCAGTCGAAAACGTTATTTATTTTTCCTAGTCTTTATTCACGAGTATTGAACCTCAACTCCAAAAAATATTTTAACATGACCTAGTAGGATGTTGACACTTCAATTTTTATACATCCAATTGTATCACATTTTATACATCCAATTTTTTTATACATTCAATTTTATACACTCCAATTTTTATACATTTAAAGAGATTATATCAATAAGATTTTAAAAGAAATCATCCCTTGTTCAAGAAGTTGACATCAGAAATGTATCTATTACTGCTGATATTGGCGAAAATCGAAGAAAGTCGCAAAAATATCTAGACACAAATGGGTTAAAAAGTTTATTTTATTTCATGGATGAAAATTGCGGAGACGAGCCTATTGTTTATGAAACTTGGTTAAGAAATTAGGCGGACACTTCAATGCTTTTAAAAATTGATTATTACCGGGTAAGTTAAAACTGCGTTTTTCACCCCAGATCGCTATGTGATTACTATTCCTCATTGTCTGCCCTATCACCTCTTAAAGTTTTGCCCAAGAGTTTCGATTCACCCTGTATATTATCATGTATCACTGTTGAAGGAAAGAGCTGTTGTTACCTGAAATCTCCTTGCTTGTGGTGTAGAAGGCAATGCTTCAGAAATGGGTTTCGGACATTTTTGGACAATAGGAAAGATCCTAACAGCTATCAGCCCTATTCACAAAAAAACTCAATTCCGGTACATCATTATAGAGACTATAAGTATTGCATGGAATTTCACTTATATACTACAATATTTGACAACTAATTTCGAGATGCTAATCCATGATTTATGCAGTTTGACCATGTGTAACTGAAAATTTTCACAGCAAGTAAAAATTGATATTTGTTCTTTCCTTTCAAAATTTTTTCAGAGAGGTTTCTGAATGCTTTTTTTTTGAAGTAAAACTTCTTTATGCGCAACTAGGGAGTAACTCAGATTTTTTTTTTTTTTTCTGACGGAAGTAACGCTCAGTAAAGGAATATATGTCATGTACTTCACGCCAAGTGCGCTGACCCTGAAAAAGAAAAACCGCAGAAAAACCTACCTTTTCGACCACTCCGCTGCCTTCGCCGACTTCATCCTCTAAAAATAGGTGGAATCTGTTAGGGAAAGAAACGGCGAGAAAAACAGTCAAGAGCCGTATCTTTGAGACATCTAAGTTTTACATATCAATAAGCGTTTTGAAGGTACATCCAACATAATATTTTACATGTAATCCACCTCACAGGAGGTTCTCGATAATCCTTATTTTTAGATGAATAATATACATGGCTTTGGAAAAGAACAAAGAAATGGACCCGGGCTGCAATCAATCCCAAGTAACAGACAGACCCTGCAGTTTAAAAATACCGGATACAGAATAATAATTCGAAACCTACCAGCAGACGAAATCAACGTTTAAGAACACTGTGATAGAAAAGCACAAAAAGACTATGGATATTCCCCCCATTCAAACCCAACCTCCAGACGGAACAATGGTATAAGAAAACAGTTAAAGAATAATACTACAACATGGACACTTTCTGGATTCTGAATAATTATCATGAATTACTGATGATTCTTACTGGAGATTTTAATGTTAATTTTCGCTCTCAAGAATCTCAGCCGTTAGTTGATTTTTTAAAAGAAAAATTTGATCCAACTATGAATACTTCTCGACTGCAATCAACAACGCGTTTCGGTACAACGATAGATGTTGTATTTTCAAGAAAATTAGCAAATTTAGAGAGTAAAATTTATGTTTCATATTATAGTTACCACAAACCTATAATTTCATACATGAAAAATTATGATGACATTCAAGTACCTATTTCCAATGAATAATATGAATATAACATTTATATAATCTTTTTAAAGTACATGAATAATAAATATAACTAAATTACAGTATGGTATTTATTTTAAGTTAAAGTTTAATCATTTCAGTGATATGTGTCGTAAACCTCAAAGAAGTTTTACTTCAATCGCGTGTAAAGATTACACGCACACACTTTTTCTTTGTGTAGAGTGACTTCTCAAATATTCTGCATTTAAATACACAAAATATCTTTCTTGTCTGTTTCTCTGCTTCCTAAAGGCATCTCGACCAATTTTCCGTTCTGGACGCTGACTAAAAATATTAAGAGAAAGCTGTTGGCTCGAATATCTGGGGAAAAAATCGTTTGTTTAGCTTTTCAGTTATTTTATGTTTCGTCCTCTTTTCGTTCATTTTCCCATTTCTGTACTCACAAGCTGATTTTTCCGATTTTTTTTTTATTTACCAGAAAGTCCACATAATGCTCTCCATATGGTGGAGAATACTACCATTTTTCTAAAACGAATTTTTAAATTATTACCAAATATCGGCCTTGTATCGGAAATGCTCACTTTGAAAATCCGATTAGAAATTATTTAATTATTTATGATCGTTTTGTTGTAAAAGTTCTTAATCATACATATTAGACCCACCATTTTTAAAGTAATGAATTTTAGTTTTTTTAATAAAAAATAGTCTTTTAATGCAGACTAATGTTTCAAATTCATTCTCCCTTTGTGTAATAATGTTTGTGAAAATAAACCACTGTACTAGATTACCAAACATCAGCATATATTTTTTTCAGTAAGTTATGCATTAAAGCCTAATGCCTTTAAATAACGCTGAATAAAGCATGTAGTACTTTCATACTTCTTTTTACAGATGTCATTATGAAGAATTGTAAACTAAGGACTTACAATCAAACTGTGTGAAAACGTAGGAAAATGTAGTTGTATATGTAGCTCAGTTTCGTAAGAAACAATTATTTTAAGCTATAATATTTATAAAAATGCTATTATGATGAAGCATTTTCGGATAGTGCAGAAATAAACATAAAAAACAAACAGTTGCAAAACTGAAAACGCCAAAAAAAGGAGAGAGATGTCTTATCTTTAACATTTTTTATTAGTGCAATTCTATGCATCTTTTTTTACTATTTTTTAAATCCCTGCAATATTTATGTACGAAAAAAATTTACAATCTTTATAATAAAAAATTATTTTATTGTACTTCTTCAAATTACAAATATATATAATGTTATTATTTCTAAACATTGTTATAATTTTCAGTGGATAATAGAAGCTTTCTCAGAAAAGATTTTGAATTAGATTTTTCTTTCACAAAAGGGTAGCAGAAACGAGGAAAAAAAAATTATCCGGGATCAGAAGAGGAATTATAGTCTTAGAATGTGTCTTATGGAACAATTTGATCGTAGCTACATTGATTTTTTATCTTTTTCTTTTGAGACTGGAACGAAGAAAACTCCATTTTTTAGCTGTCTTCTTTCTTCATTAAAAAAATATATTCGATTATGAAACTTCCTTACTTTGTATTAATATATCATGATTGTATCCCACATGTGAGTTGTAAAAATATATTTTTGCAGAGTTTTATTCTATAAATGTTGTAGAAATGGCTCACATCATTAATTAAGAATGGTTCACATATACAACATATATTAAAATACTTAGTTAATTAATTTACTTTATATAATACTAACTTAGAAATTTCATGCTTTTTTTAGTAAAAGGTTTCTCGAGAGACTTAAAATCCTATCATATATGATTTTTCTAATAAAAACTTAGGATGCATGCCTGTAATCTTAAAAATTATTTTAATGAGCATGTGAAAATACTTTTAAAACAGTAATTTAAGTATTACGCTCAAACATTTCTCCTCTTTAAATTAGATATTCTTTAAACTTCGTACTTATTCTTTAAACTACTTGAAAGAGAACAATAACTAAATGTTTCGCAGACTGAGAATTTAGGATATTATCGTCTAAATCTGATTGCAATTTCATCTCCCCAAAATTAAAAGGGATAGTTTATAGTATGTTTTACTGTTTGAAAAATGTACATAACCGCTTTGAAGAATTTCAGAAGATTTTAGAAAGATTTCACATTCACCTCACCAGCATTACGCAGCGAAAGCACTTTTCACACAGATATTTTCACAGTATATTACTTTATTAAAGACTTATAAATTCCTGAAATATTTTTACTAAGAATCCTTAAAATTAAATCCCTTTGTATTTAAAAATGTATTTTAAGAAATCGGTAGCATCTTCTTTAACTAAATTGCCTCGTTCATAAAAAAAGAGAGAGAAAGTTTCTTTTTTCTGTTTTACATACTGCTCAATTTTCTTTAGTTTGCATTTACCACGCCCCCCTCCCCGGTTATTTTAATTTTTTCTAAAATTATATAACTTAATTTGTATATTCGAAGCATTTTCCTGAAGCAGTTTTTAAGTTGAATAAAGTATTTACACAGTACGACGCATTTCTAAAAATCCTTCATAACACTGGTGAGTATCTCATATTTTTTTCTTAAAAATGAACACATTTCTGGAAAATAGAAATGTTAAGGAATATTTTGATTATCAAAGTCATATACTGAGAACTTCAAATATTTCACATTCAGCTGAATACTACTCCTCTCAAGATGAAATTTTAGATCAAGGATGAAAGAGAACTGCTGGATTATTCATCAATAGATGAAGTTGATACGATATTGAATTTAAAGCCCAACCTCTAATACGACTCAAATGGAAATATTTGATTTCGTGAGTGATTTTTAATGGAAAAGCCTCGAAAAGGGGAAGTTTGAATGAAAATTGGTTGTTTGATATGTATAGCGCTTTGGTAAAATGGATGGTAAAGCTTTAAAATATTTGCGAAAACTAAATAACGAAAAAATAAACTAACATAAAACCTATAATAATTTATTAAATTTTGATAACAAAGAAAAAAATTGATCAAAATCAATCTGTTTGTTATTAACTGATTTACTAGATCAATTATCTTTTTTTAAAGCTCTGTAACAAATTTTTACTACAAAAATATATGCTAATTTATATCAATAATAAATATGTGTTAGGTTATATTAAACTACCAACTTTATATTCAAGAAAATGATTATTAATTCTTATATGCTTTCTATTGTTTTGATTTTAAAACTATAAATCATGGTTTTCCGCTTAAATGCTTTTACTTATCCACCGTCAAAAATAAATGTTAGTGCATAATATATCTCATTTGCTTATGGTCATTTTTTTAAGTTCCGTGAATAAGCATTTCAAATAACTAATTTTTTGAGCTGAGAAAAAAAATCACTGTTTAATTAAGCAATTGGTGAACTAAGATACCTTTCATGAGTTTCTAAATATTTGATTTTTAATTCATATTTAAGGATTTAAAGTAACATTTATGAGGTTACCAGTACTATTATGTCCAAGCCGGGTCTAGATATTTGGTCGCCTGTGTGCGATTACCAGGGGCGCAGATAGGAAAACATTTTTGGGGGATATGGGATAAGTTGTAAGTAAATGAATGGAATGTATTTGCAAGGTGTAGCTAATTCTAATTAATGAGATAAATTTGAAGCGGTATAGATCCTGATCGGCACGTGACTACGCCACTACCAATTACTATTTGAACAACTATATGAAATAATTACTTTCTCTACTTGTGTGAAATATTATATTGTCTTATCTATCCAGGAACTAAAAAATGGAAATCATAAATTTAGAAGAAAAATGTATTTTTATTGTTAAACATTGTAGGCAAATATGTATGGAAGAAAATACCAAACGTTGTTTACCAAAAGGAAATTTGCCAAGGCTTATTGAGCGGAAATTCAACTATAATGTAAACAGTTAAATAAATCGATACGCATTTTTTATGAATATTCATTAACTGGAGTCCTTAAAAATATGTGAACTGAAATGGTAAAATTACAAATTTTAAAATTTATTTACTGCAGTATAAAAGTACCACAAATAGAATAAAAATGGTAAGACTACTGTCGCCTTTTTAATTTGGCCACCCTTGTCCGGTGTACGACTTGCACATACTTTACATTTAACTTCGCTCATGTGTAATAATGATTAATGTGTGATAGGGAGTATACGTTAGCTATGAATCAAACGAAATAGTTAGATTAACTGAGTCGTCAGCAAAAGATGAGTGTCTGCCTTTTAAGGCCAGGTTAATGAATACATTTTTAAAAGAAGAATATCCTTTACTAGATGCTCTGCTTCCTACTTTCCATATCAGATGCTGCCGCACATTCTTCTTATTGGTGATCCACATGTGATCTAAACAAAGGACATATTCCCTTCCAGTAATGGCAAAAATCTAGAATGTAGCATAAATCATGGCATTTTTGCTGCATTCAGGATAGCATGGGTTATCCAAAATGCTGCGATTTCAGAATGTATATATATCTCAAAATGCAGCACACGTGATTTATTTTGCATTAACTTACAGCAACGCTAACAGCTCTTGCAGCTTGTGGCACACGTGTAAGTCACCCCCACAAAGCCAAAATTCGACGTATGAATACAAATAACTGATTACTTTTTTATCTGGCTGAATGTTTTTTTTCACATTGAATAGTGCTTTTACGAATTTTAGAAGGCTTATTCTGTCATTGGAAAAATAGAAAGTTTCATTAAATTGTAGTAACTCTACTTAAATTTCTAAATTCACAATGAACTAAATTTAAACATTTTTGAGACATGTCTACTAAATAAGTTTTTTACTAAGCTAACTTCAGCAGATGACATGCAGAATCAATACAAAGCATCTAACTTTTTCGATGGTGAAGGAAGCACGCCTAGTAAACTTTTAATTTTTTTGCAGGAATTTAATCTAAACTGAAAAAAATATGATTACAGCACAACGTGTGAGTAAAAGTAACGCCGGCGACTTGTGATGTTGACGTTACATTTATCCAAGTGTTGTGCTGTGGATTTACAACACACAGTGCTATATTATTTTACAGCACAACGTGTGGGTAAGCATGACGCCAGCTCGTTGTGATGTTGACTGTGCCAGGTGCCATACAATCATTGCCATAGGTTCTTCGTGATTGGTTTATAATGCGGTTACGCCATTTTTGAGTGGATTTGCAACGCACAGTGCTGTATTATTTTACGAAAATATGTGCGGTAAAATTACTGGTAGTTCTTACAGTGTACTCTGCTGATTGAGAAATTTTATTTTATTTATTTATTTATTTTTTACATTTATTGAATTACGCCTCTGAGTAACTACTCGTTAAGACTTTTCTTTTCAAATATAAAGGGAAGAATTTTTTTTTTTTAATTTCATTTTGTGTGTATTTTTTGTATTGAATTGTACATTTTTTATAAGCAAGATGTACAAGACTTTCGATTGCTTACGAAGTATTTCAATATTACATAATTATCCAATAATAAAGTTACAGATTCTTGGGAGTAGCTTATTCCATATCTTCATGCTCAGTGACTTTATCATACATATTTTTACCCGCAAATACACCAATTAATATGTAATTAAGATAGTATAATGCAAGTTGTCCTCCGCACATGGCACCCCCTCAACTAGTCTTATGCCTTTCGTGAAGGCTTATCATAACACCAAAGGAAAACATTAATCCAATAGTTTTACTGTAAACCTTGCAAACTTTTTCCTCATGTGTTTATGATATAGATTTCTCAATTATTTATTGATGTATTATAATCCCTTTTTCCAAAAGAAAAATAAGGTGTATCATAAAAAGAAATGAAATCCAGTGAATAGCACATTGTTGAATATACTCCGTAAATTAAAATATAAAATTAGAATAGAACTCAAATTAAAGACAATTGTATTTTAAAAGATAAAAACGTTTACTTTTCATATTATCGGAATGGGAAAATGCATTTTATGGTTGCATTCATTAGCCTTTCATTCATTTGCTACTAAACATAGAGAAATTTTAATACAATAGATTATCAAAATTCAATCCAACACGATGGAAAATATTTTACTTCAAACAAACAACTATCACACTGAATTTTAAAATAATTTAATCTAAAACTGCTCTATCTGCAGCACATCATCTAAAACGCATTCATAATATAACGATATTAATTATTATTTTAATGGTGTTTACCTGATAGATTCTGTTCCATTTTTCTTGCAAAGGAAATGTCTGGTTGCTTTCATCAAGATGTAAAAAAAAAATCGACTATTTTACTACGTGAACTTTTTCATTTTATTCTAAGTGCGTTTCCTGTGAAAAATACTCTCCCATATCGTATCTTCTCATGATTTTCAAAAATTTATTTTTACGTGCTATAATGATTCCGCCTAACGCAGCAGAGCTCCCTGAATTTTGTTATATATCCCTTTCCGTACATTTCCACCTATCTGCGAACTCATTTCCCTTCCTGAAATGAGAGTTTTTACTTCAAAGTGGCTCTAGTCTCTCTTCATCAGCAGATGAATTTTATACGTCTTGACGTATAGGGCCTGAATCTAAGATAGGTTTCAAGTGGAAAGAGAGTTCGATATTTCCGAAAAGCTTTCATTGGAAAGTGCTGAACTTTGGTTCTGAAGGAATTACCGATTCGTAAAATTCTGCTTTAAGGGATGGTATATATTAATCAAACTGCAAATGTATAAGTAGGGCAATAAATCTTAAAATAAGAAATAAACAGATTTTATTCAATAATAGATAGCATAATCAAACATTTATTTATTTATTTCTACTTTTTATTTTAATACATGTCATTGAGATACACTAAAACTATATATTTTGTTCATATTAATACGAAAAAATATATACATAAGATGTAGCCTTTGCTTCAAAAGTAGAACAAAGTCCGTATAGCACAGACAATAGTGGTTAGACACAATAAAGAAAAAATATTTAACACATCTAAATAATTAATTAACAATTGTGAACTATTCAGACTATTTGACACATAATTTCTTATTAATATACTAGCTGAATTAATATACTAGCCCGTTCATCGCACTGGAATGAATAGATTTTTTATGTTACGGTTTGTTGTAATTACTATTTATCATAATAAATAGATATAGAAAAATGGATATCTCATAAATATTAAATGTATTCAACAATTATGCATAAAGAATTTCATGGCGATCGTTTGAACGGTGAAGAATATGATTCGGCGCAGCGCTATCAACTGCCGAAGTTTTTGCAAAATGGATAGCATCAAAATATTTTCATTATCAAACATCTATGTGTACCAATTTTCATAGCAAACAGTTTAACGGTCAAGATACGCTGCAGCGCCATCTAGTGGCGAATTAAAGCAATAATTAAAGCACTACTGCGCCATCAAAGGGCGCAGCAGCGTTATTACTTTATCAAAGTTAAGCAAAATGGATAAAGCGAAAATATTTTCAGTCTTCAAAGGTGTATGCATACCAATTTTCCGAACGGATAGTTGAACGATCAAGAAGCTGATTGCTTAAGTGCTATCTAGTGGCGAGTTAAAATAATAAAGTGATGCATTCAGGGGCAGATTTGCCGAGTTGGGGGCCCTGGGTAAAAGCTTAATTAGGGGACTCTCTTTCGAAAGCTTTTTCAAAATTTAAAAATTTTTAAACTTAATGAACAAGTTTGGAGCATGCCCCGAATGTCCTCCCGTAAATCAGGCCCTGGCTGTAGGGCCATTAAGTGGTGAGTACAGCCAAAAGAATATTAAAAAATATTCTCTCTGCTCATATATGTATGTATACCAATTTTTAAAGTGATCGGGCGAACGGCTTTGAAGTTGCTGCGCTGCATCGGCATCTAGAGGCAAGTCATAGAAAATAGATAGCGTAAAAGTATTATCCGTGCTCAAATATCTGCGTGTACCAGAGGCGTTGCCAATTCTGGCTACAAAATAAAAAATTTCTGGCTACGCCCCTGGTGTGTACCAATCTGATTTGAACGGTTGAACGGTACAGAAGGCGAGTTATGGCTAAACGAATGCGGTGAAAATATTCTTTTCGTTCAAACATCTATGTTTACTAATTTTCATGGCGATTAGTTGAACGGTCCTGAAGTTATTGGTTTGAAGTGACATCTAGTGGCAAGGTATAGCAAAATGGATTATGCCAAAATATTCTCCGTGTTCGAATATGTATCTATACGAGTATTAGTAGCGATCAATTGAACATTCTTTATATACTGCAGCGCCATCAATTGACGAATTAAAGTAAAAAGTTGATACGTTGCAGCGCAATCTATTGGCGAGATAAAGTAATGATGTGCTTCAGCACAATGAAGTAGTTACTTACAGCAAAATGGATAACATAAAAATATACTCCGTGTTCAATTATCTAGCTATATCAATTTTCGTAGAGATCAATTGTCCGGTCATGAGTTGGTGCGCTGCATTGCCTTCTAATGGCAAGCTAAAGTATTAATGCACTGCAGTGTCATCTAGTAGTGAGTAACAGCTAAATGAATCGTTCCAATGTATTCTCCGTGCTCAAATGTGTAAGCATAAAAATTTTTATGACGATTGGTTGAACGGTATAGAAGTTGATGCGCTGCATCGCCATCTTGCAGCAAGTTATAGCATAATGGATAGAGTGAAAATATTCTCCATGTTCATATATCTATGTGTACCAATTGCCATCAAAATTGGTTTGACCGGTATTTTCACAGCAAGCGCTTAAACGAAATAGAATTCGGCGTTCTACAGCACCATCTAGCGGCAAGTTATAGCAAAAATATATAGTGTAAAAATATCTAATTCTTCAAATATCCGTGTGTACCAATTTTCGTCAAAATCAGTTGAATGGTATTTTCATAGCAAAATGTCGAACAGAATAGAAATCGACGTTCTGCAGCGCCCTCTAGCGTCAAGTTACAGCAAAATGAATAAAGTAAAAATATTCTACGTCTTCAAATATCCGTGTGTACCAATTTTCATCAAAACAGTTGAACGGTACTTGCATAGGAAGCAGTCGAACGGAATAAAATTGGATGTTATGCAGCGCCATCTAGCAGAAGTCATGGCGAAACTGATAGTGTAAAAATATTTTCCGCGTTCAAATATCCATATGTACCAATTTTTGCCAAAAACGGTTGAGCGTTATTTTCATAGTAAGAGGGTCGAACGGAATAGAAATCGACATTCTGCAGCACCATCTAGCGTCAAGTTACAGCAAAATGAATAAAGTAAAAATATTCTAGGTCTTGGAATATCCGTGTGTACCAATTTTCATCACAATCAATTGAACGGTACTTGCATAGCAAGCGGTCGAACGGAATAGAATTCGACGTTCTGCAGCGCCACCTAGCGGCAAGCTAGAGGAAATGGATAGCATAAAAACCTTCTCCGTATTCAAATATCCATAAATAGCAATTTTCATGAAAATTGGTTGAATGGTATTTTCATAGCAAGCGGTCCAACGAAATAGAATTCGACGCTCTGCAGCGCCACATACCGGCAAGTTATATCAAAATGGATTGCGTAAAAATATTCTCGATGTTCAAATATCCATACGTACCAATTTTTGTCAAGATAAGTTAAACGGTATTTTCATAGCAAGCGGTTGAATAGTATACGACGTTCTGCATCGCCACCTAGCGGCGAGCTAGAGCAAAATGGATATCATAAAAACCTTCTCCGTGACAAAAGATTTAGATGTACCAAATTTCATGGTGATTGGTCAAACGGTTTTGAAGTTTTTCAACGTCATACACACCCACATACATACATACCCACAAACATTCATTTATATATATACTAGCGGCTACCCGCGACTTCGACCGCGTCGGCTTTAGAATTAGGTCCCGAGAGAAACGAAGGATGTGTGAATAAGAAATATGTTTGCGACTAAAGTAACTGCATTTAAATATTATTTGCTTTTTACTTATTTTAAAGGAAGTATAATGCATGGTAGTATACTTCATTTAAAATAACAGAGTATGTAAAATTACTAAATTTAGATTTTTTTCAGGCATTTGGCGAATAGAGACACTTACGACAGTATTTGCGAACTCTTTTGAGTGTTCTTGTACAAGAAATATTTATGCTATATGCATGAATTTTAGAGCCTATGTTAATCAGGAATAATGCAGCTTTCTATTAGCGAAAAAGTTTTAGAATCGGTTCTATAGTTACAGAGATACCCATAGAGCGTAATGTATTAGAATTATTTTGAGTGTTCCTGTAAAGGAACTATTTGCGCTACATGCATTAAATTTAGCCTATAATACTCAAGAATAGTGTAGCTTACTATCAGTGAAAAAAGTTTTGGAATCGGTTCAGTACTTACAGAGATACACATAGAGCGTAATGTAATTCTTATGAGTATCCCTGTAAAAGAACTATTTGTGATATATGCATAAAAGGTAGCCTATAACACTCAGGGTCCCCCCAGTGTCTAAGAGGGTCTGCTCTCAAACCTGGAAGGCGGGTGATGCCAGGTTCAAACACCGGTCGAGCCTGTCGACCTAGCCGCTCGCAGTTTTCTGTGTTTTTTTTTCAAAAACCTCGCGAAAATACGGGCTAGGATCCCTTAGAAAATTCCACACAGAGGAATTCTCCATATACGCCTAGGACCCTATAAGCCTAGGACTTTCAATCAGTGAAGAAAGTTTTAAAATCGGTTTAGATGCTACAAAATTTCCATAGAGCGCAATGCATTAGCATTATTTTGAATGTCTTTGTAAAAGAATTATTTATGCTATATGCTTGAAAGGTTGCCTGTATGTTATTCCAGGGCATAAGCTATCTTCATTACAAATTTTTCCAACCATTTTTGTAGTATTCAATCAGAAACATCCAAACACATAAACGTACACATTTATATTATTTGTAGGATTTGGAAATTTACGAACTTTAAGAAACACATCTGGACTTTTCTTGGTACTTACCTATTATCCTGGCGATCATTCCCGCCAAACTGTTTTTTCGTCAAATGAGTTGCCAAACTGTTGCCAATCGTATTCAAAACCATTAATAAGTTCATGTGCCCGGCATTTATCTCGGCAAAAAATCGCTCGTCTTGGCGGACCGCCGGGATAATACGTAAGTACACTTTTCTTTATTTATGCTTTTTTATTTGGCGTAAAGTCAACATAATTTCCATACTTATTTATGTTTTTCAAATGCATGTTATTTTGCAAATAGAATTTCAGCTTTATTTCAAAAGCATAAATCATTTTGTGCGGGCGATAAAACGGTTTTTAATTAATAGTTAGAAAAGTAATTAAAATTTCCGGGTCTCAGGTACACTTTACCGAAGTCATGGGTCCAGGCATGCTCAAATTTTCAAAGCTCTGCTTTCTGTAGATTTGTCTGGAGAACATTCATTTTTATTATTAGAAATAGATATATTTGGCATAAAACTGGCATAATTTCCATATTATTCAATGTTTTTCAGATGCACGTGCTTCTTTATTGAAGTAATAGCATTCTTGTTAGCTCAAAACATGAATCATATGATACGGGCGAAACTCGCCAAGCATGGCAACGTAAAAACGGTTTTTAATTAATAATTAAAAAAGTAATTACAAATCTAAAATTCTAAGTAGCCTATAACCAACTCCAGGGTCCCATCTATATCTAAACCAAAATGCATCCTAATTGATCCAGCGGTTTAGGCGTGAAAGCGTCATAAACAAACAAACAAACAAACAAACAAACTCACTTTCGCATTTCTAATATTAGTTAGGATAGATTACGCTTTAAGGTTGCCAATTAATATAGTTTTAATAATTAAGTGCCTGCAAATCCCTTAAATTGTGTGTTTATCGCTGATTTGTTCACTTTCGTTAAAACTTGTGCATAACCCTAGAGACTCATGACTGCGAAGCTCGCCAAAGTGGCGATTGAGGGGGGGGGGGGTGTTAAAGTAGGAATCAACCAGAAAATAAGCATTTATTCTCTTCAACATAAACTATCTTAAATGTCTGATTATATCCATGTTCTTCAATAACGTCTGCCCCAAATGAAGTCATTTGAAAATAAACATTGTGTTTTTGAGTATTCGCTAGGAAATGTCATGATTCTGGTAAATATTTATTTTCATTTGCCACATTAATTTTTAACTATTTAAAAAGTGTTAGGACTATTTAATATCCAAGCTGTATCAATTTTAATTTCCATGTATCCAATATAGCGATACTTTGCAAATCCTCCATAGTTCTGTCTCGTGTAAAACATCAAGCTGTGTAATCTCGAGGAGCTATTTAGAATCGCTTAAATTGCTAATAGGACGTTAGTGTTTTCATAGCATACAAATTTTGCACGTTTTTTTAATTTATGACGTCGAGGTTTAACTGCCGCAAAAGATACACCAAACTCATTTTTAGTAAAAAAATTCCTAAAAATCTGCAAATTATGCTACATATTCAGAAAGAACTGTTTTTAAAAGAAAATTTTCTCCTCTATCCGATGATGTAAATGCCGTTTTGCTGTAAACGTAATTACCGCCGTTATTACGAATAAGGTGAGAAAAAAAATCAAAAAATTGCATAAAATAAAAGAATTTCTAATTGGAATTTCGAAAATTTTAATAGTTGTTCTGCTATTCGGGGCGAAGACGAATCCAACGAATCAAAGATCATTAAAATCGGTCCAGCCATTCTTGAGTTATAAGTGTTGGAACAAACCCGACTTTCTTTTATGTATATAAGATTTACAATTAAATTTTTTTGTAACTATACTATATGAGATAATAAAAGATAATTATGAAATAATTTCCTTAAAAAATATTAAATGAACAATTATTTAAAAGAAAATTATCATAAATATTCGTATATAACGTTAACTTTAAAAACAAGCTCCCAATTAATTTTAAAGTCTAATTCATTTTTCAAAAAATATTAAAACATTTTTTTGTACTTATATTTATTATATTCTAATTTTTAAAGGGTCAATCGAGAAGAAGCTATAATTTTTTTTGTGTGTGTTTCGCGTGTCTGGGGTGCATTGCATAAAGAATAGATTTCAAATTATTGTGTTAATGAATGATTAATGTGAATTATAATAACAAATATAAGATACCATCTCTCACTCAGTAGAATAGTCACATGGTTCACGTCACAGGACTGACAAGAATAGTTGTAGGTATTACCTAAGAAGAAAAAGGTGTAATGTATAATAAGCTGTTGTTTGAATTGTATGCATGCATCTCCCATTCTGGGAGAGAAAATGCAGAGCTAGACCAGGGTGAATTCGAAATCGAATGACTATTTTAGCTCATTTACAAGGAGACTTTGTCTTAGTTCTTTACTTCAAAATCAGCCTTATGACAGCAATTATAAAAGCTGTTGAAATGGCATTGGTAACCAGAGCACTGGACGAAAATATAAACCATCATGGTGGGAAAGGACACTGGTAAGGCACATAGAGACATTGGAAAAATATTGTTGGCAGGAATAATATTTTTTCGAAACTATGAAAAAGTAAATCCATTAAGAAATGATAAATATTTAATTAGTAGCTTTTAGAGGATGTGTGACCGAAAAATTTTGGGATTTAAAAAGAAGAAAAATATTCATATCTGCCTGATTGAATGATCGGTCAGTGAAGATTTTCTTAGTAACGGAGCACTTCAGCACTTTACAAATAATTTTTGTGATAAACTGTATCAGTTGATTGATCATATGACAATCCGAAACATTACATAGTATTGCTAACTGCCAGCATCTCTAGATATGCGCAGTATGAGTATTTTTCAGCAAAGTATTTTTTCTTTTTTCAAAATATCTGATTGATCTAAACTATATTAGTAGATAGAAAAATTATATTAATAATGATGATTCTGTAACACGTTGTGGGTATTTTTCATTTAGTTTCTACAGTTTCATTTTCTATAGTTCCTATAATTTCATTTATTTTTTTTAATTAAAATAATAATTATATATATAAAAATAAAGTTATTCTTCTTAAATGAAAAGTATATGTAGAAATGTTTAACTTTCACGCATATACTTGGATTTTTCCAATAATACATAAAATGTAAAAACACCGAAACGTAAAGAAAACTGGACAGTTTTATAATAGTTTTATCTTTTTTTTATCATCTAAATCTTCTTTCAGTTCAACATCAGATACCAGCGCAGCAAATCACTGATGAGAAAAGTCATTTAATGAGAACTAATAAATCCTTGACTTGTTAATGTAGAGTCTCTTCCGTAGCAAATTAGCTGAGTAAATTAAATTTTCGTGAAAATTTTAAGCTTCCTGCAATCAACTTATTTTAAGTACTTTTTGGAACATTGTTCTTTGAATGTTAATGAGACGACATGTTTCGAATATATTAGCATATACTTAGGTGTGAAACGTTTTACTGATTGTTTCTTATTTTTATGTCATTATCTTAAAAGAAATACATTTAATGGACTTAATAATAGATAAAATAATCTATTTTCTTTTTTTTGTGCTTGTTTTTTGAAAGTATTAACATAAAATGACGTGTAATAAAAATTATTTTCTAAAAAGCTATAATTTTTTTTGTATACATTAATATTATTTCCTTTCCTTATGTATAAGTGGCCATTTTTTAACATTTATTAAAAACTTAACTCAAAATTTTACCTATAAAATGCTGTTTTCTGCAAGACTGTCACTAGTAAAATTTCTTAAAGTTACATTAAAAAATAACTTTCTTGAGGATTTGTTAAATTATAGATCCTTTCTTACAATCTGGGTTTAAGTAGAAATAAAATATCCACACTACTTAAAAAGGTCTCTTTACGAGCTGTTTACACATGCAAATTCTCACAATGTTATAGTGTTAACGTTTTTACTCTTTCATTTCTCTATTTATAATTTGTTAGCTGTTTGTGGTAATAGATAGGAAGAAATCAGGAATTCATAAATTGTTGATTACTGTATTTCTTTGATAAAATTAATAACATTTTTATCACTCTCCCATAAGGTAGAATGATTCAACATGCACTATAAAAATTTCAGCTGGGTTTTAAACTATGGAGCTCCGACCAGTGTTAAACCAGATGCGTATGCACAGTTTCACACTGTGCTTTGCTGCAAAATACCATGAAATAAAAAGTTTTCTTAAACGTCATACTACTATTATATACAGGGTGTCCAAAAATGTGGTAGTACGCTTTAATTCATCATCAATTAAAGCTAAGTGGGAAATATTTATTGAAAAAATTTTGAAAATAAGGTAAGAAGAAAACTTCGTGAATAAAAAATTACCTCGATAATTTTCAAAAAGCTACACATTTTAAATTTGTATGCGGATCCCCGTTAAAAAATTTCAATAATCAAAATGTTCTCCATAAACTAATGATATGTACAAAATTACGATCCTCCACCGTAAAACGTCTCTGAGGTACCTTATAACAAAGATAGTTAGAGACTATACATTAGGGTGTATCCCCAAAAGTTTTTTTTTTTTGGAAAATCAAAATTTCAAGTTGATAAAAAGTTGTCACTGTCATCACATACCTACCAAAAAATTTTTATTTGAAATCGAAAAATATTTAGGTCTCCCGGAATAAACTTGAAATTTAACTTTTTTGACCTAAAATGTGTATTTTTAAAAAATATATATACATGAATATAAAGTATATACATATTTTTAAGTACAAAATCTTGAAGTTTAGAAAGGCAACAGACTTTTAAAAAATTCATTTCTACCATAAACTATATTAGTCTGCCGGAATCTAATTTTAAAAACCTTGCTATTTTATCAAATATTCAAAAATTTCCAGGCGATATTTTACATTGGTAAACTTCTAGTAACAGTGCAAATAAAATGTATATTAATTTTTCATTAGTTTATTACTTTCTCAGTTTCTTTTTTATTCCGGGGGAGGGGTGACATTAGCAATAATTACACATTAGAAAAAAAATTTGGAGGAAGAAAAATATATTTAGATTACAACTCAAAAAGTGTGATTTTTAGATGAAAAAGTTTGCAAAAGATATAAAGAAACACATAAAGGTTACAAAAGAACATTGAATATGTAAAAGTTATTCAAAATAAATCTTGATTTCACTGTCTATTTATTTTGATAATTGTAGGCAACGCATCACAAACGCATGTATATTTTCCAACCTGCAACCAAAAGTTTCAGTTAGTTGGTTGTCAGAGACAATTTGTAATGCAGTATATTAAAAGTACATATGCTTATGAAACAAAAATATTAAATTTGTTTATTACTATTAAAAATCCATATTGTGAATTAGTACAATTAAGAAAAGTCTTACTTGTTGTTTATTCTTGGACTGCTGTAGTTACAGATCCAGAAGAGGTGAAGTTACACTTCGTTTCAAATTTTGGAAGGTATTCCCGGTCTAGCAATCTTGATCTAATAAATCCATCTCGCTCTTTGAAACCACAAACATGCTTAGATGCTGCTGTAACCTCCTTTACAATTCTTTCGACGGCCTGAATGTGTGAAGGAATTTTAAACTCCTTTCTATCACTAGTTCCTGAATCAACAATCAACTCAATCTCTTGCTTGCTTATGTTTGTTAAAAGAGGTGGTTCTGTTATGGTGATAGATTGCCAATCAATAAGATCGATGTAGTCTTCTGCATCAAAATTTACTAGTGGTGGTTTGAAAACCCTCTTTACTTTTGATTCTGATTTTCGAGCAATTTCTATCCTTTTGCTTGCCAGAGATCTGATATGTTTTCTAGAGTCAAACAGAATTCCCAAGAGGAGATGTTCTTGATGTACCATATAAGCATTTCTTTGTAGAGTTGATTGAACAACAGCCTGAAGTTCATCTTCTAAATACTTCGTGCACTGTATGATTTTAAAAAAGTTTTGTGATACATGGATAATTCTAGTATGACATTTTATATTAAACCATGAGGGGGCATAAACTTTCATGATAAACTCGGCTAGTTTTTTCAGTAGCAGGGATGGATCAATTGATGAAATATATAAACGTAATATTCTGTTTGCCATTGTCAGCCACCTTGCATGGAAGACGTTTCCGGGATTTCTACCTGCCAACTCTTGGGGGCATTCGCCTGTCAATACAGCCGGACATATATCCCATAAATATTTCTGATCGGTGCTCAGGTCTTTAGTATTAACCTCTGGGAAAATAGCATCTATTGTGGCATATACAACAACTGGTAAATCTTAGCAGTATTTTAATTTTTTTCCTACAGGACCATTGAATGAAGTTGGTCCAGAAGTTGGACCATCGGGGGCGATAAAAACTTTTCTAAGAGGCAATTCATTTAAATGGAGTAAACAAATCACCACTTGTACTGGTGTTTTAAGGCACTTTCAAACAATGCAATTGATCCATTAGAAACTCCAGTGTTTGTGGCTGTACCATCACATCCAAGAGCTTTGATAGTTGTCACATCAATGCTGTTACATTCCATGTGTTTCATTCTTGATGATACTATGTCTTTCCCAGAACCACTGTCTGGAGTTACATGACCAAGATACTTTGAACCTGGTACTTCAACCAAAGCTATGTATTCTTCTTTTACAGTTTTCTGGACAGATTTACCACGTACATTTTCTTTGACTATAGTTTCTTCTTTCCGACCATCAAAATAGAAAGAAATTATTTCTGAGGTGCGAGTTTAATCAGTACTATCACGGTACTTTACCCTTTCTCGAAAAACTTTCGATTTATCAATTACCGCCGTCTGATTTTCTGGTGTCACAACTTTTAAATCCTGTAAAAGAGCACTTGCTAGTTGCGATCCGGCTCTATTAGAAATTGCTCTGCGATCACATGCTCTGGAAAATGATGGCAGATCTACTGGAAGGACTTGCTTTACTGAAACGCTAGAATTTTCCTTTTTATTTCCTGGTATTTCATTTTTTATAGCTAAAACACTTTCATCACTTGAATCCTGTTGAATGGAATCGCATTCAGTGTCACTAACAATGCCTTCATGTCGTAAAGTAGTGATATTTGTTGATAGGAGACTTCTATTTAACTCTAATTGTGTGGACTTTTCTTTTCTTGTATCACGTTTCTCAATTTTTTTACTCTCTACTATGTCAATTCCTCCTATAACCATAAGCCTCAGGCTTCGTTGGTCATTCAAGAACTTGTGTTCCAGTTGTGGAACCTTCCTTTGCGCTGGACACAAACATTTCTCTAAATCTCCACATTTGCATGAACAGATATGAAAAAGATTATTTACAATGTCAGATTTGAACTTTTCAACGGACGTTTTAAAGCTCTTTGCATTTTTTCCCTTACACCCTGATGACTTTTTTATCTTTTCAGATCTCTCGTGTAGTTTTAAAATCATAAAAACAATGTTGTTTACAGATGAAACAGGAATAGAAGCCTTCTTCCATATTTCTTCTAGCTGACAGGCCACTCGCATTGCAACTACATTTTTATTTGGTTGATGACATCCTTCAGACTTCAACTGATTTCTCACCCATTCAAAATAACGTAGTACATCAATTTTAGTAGGTAAAACATTGCTATCACTTATATCTAGAGGTTGGCCGACAATTGGATCGTCAGTAGTTTTCCTTGTTGATGTAGAATGAGTTTTTCTACTCATGATGGTAAAACAACAAAACCAAATTGAACTCAATCACAAATCAAAAACTATAAATGCTCACTAAATGGACGCTTCGCACATTAAAAACGCTAAAAACAAACTGACAAAGGAAGGAAGGGTGGATGAGGGAGAGAGAAGTAATCACGTGATGGTCTTGCACTTCCCTTATCTCCAAAGTCATGGGGGAGCTACAGTTTTATGACCTTGAAATCTGACCCCCATATTCGCCTACAAAAATATTCTTGCTATTTCGGATCGCTGTACTGCAGTGTCTGTATTGAGAATACAATGATTGAAAATTTGAATGATTCTTCAACATTTCTTAAATTGTTCGGCTAGTTGACATTCGATCGGCTAGTTGACAAAAAAATGGAGATTTTCATTACGATTCCGGGAGATCTAAATGTTCAATTTCAGTCGCAATGCATTTTTTTATTGATAGATTCCATCTGAAATTGCCCATTTTTGCAGTTGAATATTTAATTTTGATATATACATGCTTTATAAAAATATGTTTAAAAATATTGTTTTGACTAAAAAACTGACAACTTCAGGAGCATTCCGGGAGACCTAAATATTTTTCGATTTCAAAAAATTTTTTTGGTAGGTATGTGATGATATTGACAACTTTTTATCAACTTGAAATTTTGATTTTCCAAAAAAAAAAAAAAATTTTCGTGATACACCCTGCTATACATGAATCTGAATGCAAACATTTATTATTAGAAAGCAAAAAAGTATTTTATTCCATAATTTATGTACGACCGCTGAAATTCGATCATTTGACGTTATTATTTTGCATTCGAGAGGCCTTGAAAAGTGATAAAGTGATTTAAGTTAGCATTTATTTATATATTTATACTATTTGGATAATTCTCAATTTCTGTATATCACTTTTATATATATATATTGCACATTTTACTAGATGGCCACTTTTTTTTGTACAGGGTTGTATAAAATTAAAAAATATATAAGTTTTTGAAAATTCGCGAAATGAATTTTTCTTAACGTAGTCCTTTCTCCTACCTTATTTTTAACAATTTCCAATTTACATTGGTCACTTATATCTAATAGATAAAAAATTAAAGTGTGTTATCACATTTTGGGGACACCCTGTGTAATCTGCAAATATATAAAGAAACAGACTAACAAAACATATATTATTAAAAAATAACTAACAAGTTATAAAATTTCATGCAATAAATAGATTTTTACTAGATTAAAAAAATTATGACTTGTGAATATTCGGTATTAAATACACTTTAAAATAATGTATTTTTAGTTAAAATATAAAATATTGAAAAGAATGCTGATTAATATAAGTCTTATTTCTTTGAAACTAATATATCAATTTTTCAAATCATAACAAATTCAAAACAAAAAGATTTTTAATTTAAAGGGTTTTAAAAATTTCTTTTAATTCTACTATTAATAACTACTAAAATATTTGGAAATTACTCTTAAACATTTAATTGCAATTCCTAGTCTCATCTGATTAAATCTATCTCTATTAAATTTAGATAATTAAATAATATTAAATTGCTTGCATCATTTATTCAAAATTAAGGCTTTTAAAATGATACACCTGCCTGTATTTATTTTGCATCGGATATTGTCAAACAATTTCGAGAGGTAACTCATAATTCAGTCATAAAACTTAGAAACAAAATATTTTAATATTTCCTATTTTGGATTGCCGTCTGCCAAGTCTATTAAATTCTTTTTATTTCTTGCCGCTATAAATAACATGAGTTAGCCTAAGAGTTTCATGAATCCTAAATCAAAGATATATTTCTGGATACTCAAAAGAAGCGGACTCGTGTTATAAACGACATCTAAGTATGTCTGAACTGATTGCAGTCAAGATGAAATTGCTTTCAAATTTTTCAAAACAATGGATGATAAAGCTATGGAAGTTTTGAAAAAGAAAAGTCGAAAATCCATTTTAAATGTCATTTATAATATATTTTCAATTCCACTCCCTGAATCCATCCATTTTCTGATTTTCTATTTTATTTCAGGCGCTTGTTTACTGCTAGGTATAAATTCAATATCCTTCCGATTTTTACAGATGTCAGTAAATTAATGAAGTAAGAGGTTAATCGAGAGTAGTTTAATAATTTCTCTATGAAATTTGATCATTTTTACATTTTCTTTTTAAAAGAAAATTATTAAAATTAAAAATATTTTTGTGTTGTAAGTTCAGCTTATCGAAGAAAAATGTATTTATTCAAAGCCAAATTACCTTTTATCTTTTGCATGAAAATATTATTTATACCACATAATGACTACTTAGAGGACCGTAAACCAAAATTCTTAAACTGTATTTCAAGGAAATTTCATTAATGCTTTCAAAAGAATAAAACCACGGAAACATTTGAAGAATTGTAATTTACACCAGATAATGCACATGTTTAAAAATAAACGTTTCCAAAAGAAGGAACGATGGGAAATTTGGTTTATTTATTTCGGAAAATTTACAAAGTATTTGATATGATTTAATAATATAATGGTGATTTGTTATTTGTTCATAAAAAGAAGAATGTTTTTCTATCATTTTCGTTTTTTAATCTAATACTCTTCACACATAGTCAGCATGAAATTTTTCAGGGATACGTAGATATAAAAAGAAATATACATGATCCACTCTAAAATCATAAATTTGCCTATTCCCCAATATTTTAAGAGCTTTCATTTTTGACTCTATTAAACTTTAGAAAATTAAATTTTATAGAGTTAGCTAAAATTTACATGAATGATTGTCCCCAGACTGTTACTCCAATGGCTAAGATTCTGTAGTCAACTCTTAGTCGTTGGAGTAACCATCTGGGGGCAATCCTTCGTGTAAATTTTAGCTTATTCTGTAAAACTTAAATTTTCTATTGAAATTTTTTTTCTGTAGCATCGAAGATCATAGAACAGTAAAAAGGGTCACGTTTATCATCTAGTGGATTTTGGTGGATTAAAAAGAATCCATTACATTCAACGTAGCAGATTTAACATGTTACGATTTATTATCCTGCACTGATAGGATACTATACAGGGTAGTAATAAGAAATTATCCCGATGTATGGGCCACTAGTGGCCGTTTCATTCAACCGATAAAGATGAAATTTCGGAATAATTCAGTGGTATGATCTCGGAGTAATTCAGTGAACGAACACAAAGTGACGTTTAGAGTGATGGTTATATGTGTATAAACTGGAAATGTTTGAAAGCCAAAGCCTTTTTTTTTTCGTCGCAAAATGCACAGCACTTGCGAAAACTCTCAAGAGGATTGGAACGGGCACATCGTTACAAAAAGCGGAAGCGTTATATCCGCATTAAAAAAAGCTGAACTTCCGCTGTCTGAGTCAGTGCGTCGACATCATCATTTTTTTAATCGATTTTAAAGATCAATATCTGGAGAACGTCGTTCTAGATTGATGTTCATTTTTATTTAATAAGAAAACAAAATGTGAAAGTTTCTGGAGTCTCCAACACGACAAAAATTAATAACGCTTAAAATGCTCCACAGTGTAGGGTAAGGTAGGGTACATATCGGAGAGAACTGACCCTAACAGGTTTATGGTTATTCAATTCTCCAGCACTGCTAAAAATCCAGGAAGGTTCCTTGAAAATTACCGGAAAAGTCACTCACGAATACCATACAGAAAGTAAGCATTTCCAGCCGAAAACTTTAATATTTAGTTTAATCTGTTCTTCTGTGAATATGGGTCCCACGATTCACTTAATAAACTAGCAGTTCACTTACAAATGACCCACACTTTAAAAAAAAACACTTTTTTATTTTAAATACGCGATGAAATGTTATATATTAAAAGCGTATCATAATCCATGCATGTTCCAATTTACATCCTTATTCAATTAAGTTGGAAAGTGTAACATTATTCATGAGTTTTCTGCATTTTTCTTCCTTGTTCCTTAAAACGCAGCTTTGGAAGCAAAATCTATGTTAAAATAGCCTACTAAAACTGTTTGACACAATCTTTGCCAAGCACATTCCAACTATGTTCCACCTTTTTAAATACTGTTTGAAAGGGCATCATAATCTATGAGTGACTTTCTTGTTCCACAAACACTTTTTCAGTATATCAAAATCGCCAACTAAAACTGTTTTACAATCTTTACCAAGCATATTCCAACTATAATTCACCCTTTTAAATACTGTTTAGAATGGGCTCATTATCCAGGAGTGCGCCGTGTTTGTCTTTCTTGCTCCACAAACACGTCGTAAGAATATGAAATCTATTAAAATCGCCTACAAAAACAATTTACCTATATTTTTCAGGGATATTCTAACCATAATTCCCCTTTATAAATATTATTAGAACGCGTATAATAATCTATGAGTGTACCGTATTTGTCTTCTCAGCTCCATAAAACACTTCTAGGGAATTGAAATCTATATTAAAATCGCCTATCAAAACTATTTTACACACTTTTCCAGGCATATTCCAGCTATATTTTTCCTGTCAGTATATTCGCGTTTGTCAGTTTCTAGACAAGCGTGGAAGATACCGCCAGCTTTGTTCAGTTTTGAAGACTTATTTTTCGGCACCAAAACTTGGCGGTCACTTATTAAAAATTGCAATCCTTCTGCCTTTTATGTCTTTCTTGTTCCACAAACACTTCTTCAGTACTGTAAAAAACAATCAAAATAGTGTTAAACGTTAAAATAAATATAAACCTTGTCAGAAAACACTCATAAAATGTTACTACTTATCTGTGATAAGTTACATGGAAATACCAGGAACTTATAAGCAACATTTTATGTCTGTTTTTTCACAAAGTTTATATTTATTTTAACTTCTTTATATAAAATCGCCAACTAAAACTGTTATAAAATCTTTGTCAAGCATATTTGAACTATACTTCACAGATATTCACAAACACTTCATAATATCATTATACTCTGTTTAACTCTAAGAAAAAGAACTAAGGCTTTAACATTATATTCTCCTCCACGTTATCTGGCAAACTCTCTTGAAAAGAGTTTCACCGTGACAATTCGTGCTTAGACAAATTGTGTTGGCCCTCCAAAAACCTGCTTGATTTTAATAGCACTCAAATTCTAAAAATCCAGGAACTTTCCTCGAAAATAATGTGCAGCTGAAGTGCAATAGTATTTCAAAGAACGTATAATGAAAATACCAGGAACTTTACAGAACATCTTAGGAAAATTCCACTAAAATTGTATCGTTCAGTGAAGTTCTACGTATTTCCATCCAACGTTCCTTGGAATTCTAGGACGCCCCAGCTACGAAAGTTCATTACTTCTAAAGAAAGTAATGTACAGATTTTTACATTGAGGAGAGAAGCACAAATTTATTAATTTTATCAATAAATAAAATTTAATATTTTTACATGCACTTACTGTAATAGCAATTACTGTAGTAACAATTAATACAAAAACAATCTATATAATATACATAAAATTTCTGTACATTATACTTTATTTAACTCAAGAAAAATAATATTATGAAGAGAAGTATATTTGATTTTCTATATTGTAATTTTTATTTTCAACACTCTGCCTATATATCTAATTTGTACGGCTTAAAAAAATTTCATACATATTTAAACTCTTATCTCTTCTTATTTGGGTTTGTACTAGGGCATAGCAAGTTCTTTTATTATACAGACAGTACAAAAAAATTCCCAGTTAGTAAAATGTCCCCATAGATGAACTAGGCTATGAACAAAATTTAAACTTTGCATCATGAAAAGCATCCGAGGAATGGAAATTAATATATGTTGACTTGAACCAGTTTTCAATGGCTCGTGAAGTGAAAAAATCACATTGTAAGATCGTATTTCAGGGTTTGTACACAAATTACGAAAGAAAATATTGATTGCATAAAATGCATAATACTTTTGTTATTATTCGTAAATCACAACCACTGTACTATTGGTATTGTAGTGGTATTGTATTACAAGCTTTCTTTAAACACACCTTTCAGTCTATTCAGGATGGAAAGTTTAAATTTTGCACATCACCTAATAATTGTATGGGACGCAATTTACTAACTGTTTTTTTTTTTTTTTTTTTTTGTACGGGAGTCATATTAAAAATTTAGAATTTCTATTTATTTAGACATAATAGATACCTTAAAATTCTGTACATGATTTTATAGAACCTTACAATTTATAGTACATGTCCATTATAAATATTTAAGGACGCTTAGGTCAGTGATTTTGGGACAACCTGAATGCACGAGCTCACACATGTGTATACATCATATATATATATATATATATATATATATATATATTACATCATATTATAATACATATGTAGGCACATATAAACACACAAATCCACAATGAAACCTTATAATATTTTTATTTTCTTGTAAAAATCTCTGAGTCATAAAATAAAATAACTTCTGCCTTGGCAGTATAAGGCCACTTTAACTTTTACAATTTAATTACTATTTAACGCTTTATTGTATAAAAATCTACTGAAACAGAAAACAAACTTTAGAAACAGTATATCATCAAAAATAAACTTCTTCAATTTGATGCATTTAACTAATCTTTTTAAAAACACGAGACAGTTTGTATAGAATTCAATTAAATACATGTGTACAAGCTTGAAAGGATAACCCCAATAATTTTCAGCAAAAACATGCAATTACGAAAGATCTTAAAAATGCCTTATCACTCGAAAAGCATGAAAGTAATCAAGGTAATTAAACGCAAACAGTCCCTCTTCTGCCTCTCTTACAGTTCCCATAAGTTTTTAAACATAAGTAGAAATAAAGTTAATCTGTTAAATTCGGCTTCCTATACTTAAAACCTCAAAAATTTTTCATGGTTGGAGCATGCTAAAATATTTTTAAAAGAGATAATTTATGGAAAATAGAAAAAAAGGGGCACTTGAAATAAAGAAGATAATCATGAATGCCGCAAACTTCGCAACATTTTCTCTAATGAGTGTTAATTAATATGAAATTATTAATTAGAAAATTCCTCTCTATCCGAAAAACTTAGGTTGAAATTTCTTCAGAAAATGTGTCTCTTTGAAGGAAAGAAATTAATTAGTATTCGGTTATTAACGCTTTGCTTGATTTAGAAATATGCGGAAATTAAATTTAGCTAACATTGCATGGATAATTAAAATATGGAGTAAATATTTTATTTGTATCTCCCATTTACGGCAAAGTTTATTTTTATTGAATATGCTTATGATGAATCGCTTATAAACTGCTTGAAATATTACGCAATATGGCGAAGAACAGACGCATTCATAATTTAATAAAATTAAAACATATTCAAAAACTAATAAATAGAAAATAAAACATATTTTACTGTCGACCCCGTTTTTATTGTTTCGTTACGACTAAAAATGCATCATAATCCGTGTGTCGCCTGTGCTATTTTTTTCTTTTTTTTGCCTCATGGTGTTGGGAAGTGTATCATAATCCTTACATTGCCTCTATTTCTTGTTCTCGCTTATATTGTTCGAAAGTGCATCGTAAATCATGCGTAGGCTATATTTGTCTTTCGTGCTCAAAATATCATGAAGTTTAGCCATGGAGACTGCGGTGAAGTCGAGGGACGACTCGGGAGTCGGGGTCCCCCTACTTTACCTTTATGTCTTCCACCAGTTTTTATTTTCAAGCTGGTCACTCACACTTCATTATATATATATATATATATATATATATATATATATATATACCGGGTGGCCGTAATTAAACTGACAGTGCTCACAGTGTTCTGTAGCGCAATCTATTTGCGAGAATGACGACACATTTTGTAGGAAGATTAAACAAGACTGGAGACGAAGGATTCAGCGAAAAGAAAATTAGTTCCAAAAGTCACCGCTAGGAGAATATTTGGCGCTCTGTAATAGAAAATAGAGTGTTAACAAATGCAAATCAATGCGGAATACCTTTTATTATGCATTCAAATGAGGTTCAATGTGGCTGCCGTTGTTGTGGACCACATATTGCATTTTGTGAACAGTATGCACAACAGCAGAAAGTAACATGTCTGCAGGAATCTCCCGTACAGTCCGTGATATGTTATCCTTCAACGTAACCATGTCCTCTTTGATAGACCTTGAACTTAAGGTAACCCCATAGCCAGAAGTCGCATGGGGTAAGATCGGGCGACCGAGGTGGCCATGCAGTTGGAAAGTAACACATTGCCTTTTAAAACCCAAGCAGCTGGCACTGTGCCAATGGATGTAACGTGAAATTTGAATAAAGAACTTCTGCTGCTCAGCGTAACGTGATATTGCAGATCACGAGACTTATCAGTGTTTATGAAGATTTTACGCTTTTTTAGAAGTGTTGCCATATTGCACTTGAACTAAATCAGAAAATGTGCATAATAAAAGGTAATTTTATTCCATATTAATTTCCATTTGTTAACACTCTATTTTCTATTACACAGCGCCAAATATTCCCCTAGCAGTGACTTTTTGAACTAATTTTTTTTTCTCGGAATCCTTTGTCCCCCGTCTTGTTTAATCTTCCTACAAAATGTGGCGCCATTCTCGCAAATAGATCTCGCTACAGAACACTGTGAGCACTGTCAGTTTAATTATGGCCACCCTGTACTTTGAAGAAGATAACCCTGAAGAAGATAAATGGAATTTTAGTGAGACTTTAATAATCTTTATTTTTTTATTTGAAAATTTTATTTCATCTTATGTACTTAAAAAGAAATATGCGTTTAAGAACGGAAAATAATTTATGTTGCGCGCGAAAACAAGAAATTAATCATACTTACAGCAGGCAATTTTCATAATCTTCAAAAATTCTGTGCGTTATTAATTTCATTACTTAAAAAATAATTAAATTTAATGCACATACACACAGCTACGTTTCCGTATTTCGTTCGTTTTGAATCATCAAATAGTTTGCATCCATTGCTAGCAAACTGTTACGTAATGCACATACGAAATAAGCACACACACGCATACAGAGTGGTTATACTCAAAAATTTCCTGTATACAGGTTTCTACAGACAAAACGGATGAATAAATTCTAAGAAAACTTTATATATAGACTGTACATGAGTTGCGTTTAAAGAATTAAAAAAAAATAGTTTATTAAAAAAAAAGTTGTTTACTAGGTGGCGCTTTGCATGAAAAACAGCGAATATAACAATGAAATGACTAATGAGACATGTACAAAAAATATTATTTATTTAATAGATTTTGAGCATTTATTAACAGATTTGGCTCATATTTGAGCAAATTTCACTCTTCACAAAACTACCTTCTGGATAATTTTTAAACTTGTTTCAACCTATTTTTTGAGCGCAGTTTAAATATTGATATTTGAAGTTATGCTCTCGAGGTTGCAATTTTTTAAGCATAGGATTACAGTGACAAAATTTTGAATTTTTCCAACGGCAACACACTTTATTTATTTATTTGCCTGCTAAAATACATCAGCCAATTGAAAAACCGTAAGTGGATTTGCAGTAGCGTAGCCAGAAATTTCTTTCGGGCTGGCTGAGAGCTCAGAAACTAAAATGTAATATAATTTATAAAAATCGATATAGCATGTATTTTGGGGGGATGGGAGGGGGTAAATCCTCCCTTTATTTTGCCTAAAAGTGTCCGCATATAAAAACAATGGATTAAAGAAAACAAAGAAAATGTTTATAAAATTCTAATTAAGCTTAAAATCTTATTGAGGTTAAAATCTTAATTGAGTTTAAAATATTATATAAGACTACATAGTTTTCTGATTTTCAGTATTTACCCATTTCAGAGATGGCTGCAGCCCTATCACCCCCGAATAAGGGATTCCAAAATAAGTTGAAGCAATGATTACCTAAGCACTTTAATGTATTCTGTGTGTTTGGGTTCACCCTATAAATGAACTACCCAGTGAATTGCTGTCAAAAATATAACTGCTCAACTACATATAACACTCGTAAATACATATATCATCATACTAAGGCTAATCGTTTATGAGCTATGCGATATAAGTAAGTACATATGAACTTGCTTAAGTAGACACCACGGCTAAGCTATTCAAACTAAATTCAGAAACAGACAAAATATTTCGAAAATGCATACCTACGAACAGACATTGCACAAAAACATTACAAAAACAGATTCAGGATTAATCAAAATGGCATTTCTTGACAAAATCTGAGCAGAGAATGTTTTCGCGATTACAATGATTTCTTTAACTAGTACAAGGAAGTAAATAAAAGCAATTCTTTCATGTGTAGTGAACATTTATACTGAAATTTCAAGTGAGCAATTTTCTCTTTATAATCATGAAAATCCATGGAATATGGTTTTCGAATTTGCTTTTCTCAACCAAATCCCTAGTTACGATGTGAGAATATGAAGACGAATTTTATATATCTAAATCAAAAAAAAAAACATTTTGTTCAAGCACATAACATATCAGTACCATTTTTCAAATCATCTAAGATTCCTTTATCAAAATGAATGTTTTCAATTTTATTCAAACATGTTTATCTGTGAGCTCAACTGGAAATCCCTTTCTTCTATGGAATGTTCCAGGAACTTAGATTATAATACCGAATCCCATACGTTGTCTTCAATGTGTATTGGGAATAAACAGTTGAGATTGTATCATGAAGCTTTATCGATAATCGTTTAAGAAAGGGAAAATGTAAACAAAATATCAAAAGTGACTGAAGGACTTACGAGCTTATTTTGATATGAGAAATAAAAAAAAAATGATGTTTTCTCCAAATTTCTATTATACAAAAGGGAAAACAAACTGCAACATTTTGATTAAAATGAAAAAATAAATCGTTATACATATTTGTATTAGACTATGAAAATCGGAATTCCTCTTTGATAAAAACATCGAATTAAATCTGTACTATATATTTATTAGAAATTTTAGAAGATACGTGGAATATTTCTTTTTTTTATATTTCAATTTACCTAGATTTTTCTTGGAAAGCTATCAAGCGAATTGACAGAAGTTTCTAAATTCGCACTAAAGTATAAAAAATAAATTATAATTCCAACGCCATTTTTAGAAACTACCATTTATTACAGTGGGTACTCGTTTTTGCATTCTCAGGAATTTTACCATAGAAACTTTGATATGTTTCGTTCGGAAATTTGAATTTATCTTGCCTATTTTCCAACAATTTTGAAAAATGTCAACAAAATGTAAGTTTACCGTATCACTGTCTTCATAAGCATATTGAACACGTTTCCGCTAATACCTGGAAGCAGACTGCCACGAATTACATGTAATTTTTCAGAAATAAAGATTCTTAGAAATTAAAACCACTGCGTAATTAATTTTTACAGCTAAAAGAATGTGAAATAAGTTATAAAGTCACTAATGATGTGGCTTATTTTTAAACATGTAGCTTAAACAATCCAACATAAATGCTGACATTAAGCAGCCTTTTCTGTTCAAATATGAGAAAATGAAAATAAATGGTAAATTCGAAGCATTTTCTGTTACAATTAATTTGAAGAATAGACAATTATTGTTTTACGTCGAAAAATATGCAAGTGCTCTAAATAAGTTGTGTCAACACAGATAGAATAAATATAATATATAAGAGGGTCTTCCGGAAAGTAAGTTGACAAACAGCCAGTAAAAAGGATCAAAACATAATTACTTGGAATAATTTATTGCTAAAGATACAGCAATATTCCAGCTACTTCTCAACATAAAAATAACTTGAACTAAAACACTAGCCATATCGTGGGATAAGTTTTGATATTCCAGAGTCTGATGCCTGAGGAAGAAGTCGTAGCGTCACAGTTGTTTACAGTCTTCGTAATAAAAAGGAAAAAATAAAGCATGGGCACGGCGCCATAATTTATGTGGGGAAGATTTCCCCAGGTTCATAGGAAGTCCGTGATAAATGAGCAAGACTCGTACAGTGGCAAACTTTTGCATTTGATTTTAACATATCAATGCATATAACTTCAAAATATTAAGTCCTACGGTGGCTGGGCAGACCCCCAAAAAACGCAGGATCAGTAGACAACTGCTAAGGCGTGAATGATGACGAGAAATTCAAGCCAAGATGTTAGTAACCATAAGCGCAAAGTTTTCAAAATTATTGGGGGGGCCGGGCCCCTCAACCACTTATATTCACGTCAGTGGCGTAGCCAAAGGGGGAGGGGGTTAGGGGGTCATAACCCTCCCCCCATAAGGAATTTTTTGCCATACAAAATGTATATTCTTCACTCCCTTATCATACACCCGTATACATATATGTGAGTTGCAGAAGTCATAACCCCCCCCATGAAAAATTTATGGCTACGCCACTGATTCACGTACATATAACTTACTCATAGTTGCCAACTACTACGGAATATAATTAACCACTTTTTCTACATGATTTTTCGGCTTAAAATATAGCAAAATTTTTGTGATGCGCGAACGAGCCGGTTACTATTTTGAAAAAAATAATTAAAAAATACCTGTTTACAAAAAGTGGTTAGTTATATTCCGTAGTAGTTGGCAGCTATGACTTACTATATATAAGTGTAAATTATTGGAGGCACTCGATCTCTATGAGTCCATAGAATTCTATACCAATGTAAGGTAAGTATCCATGTTAGTATCTTCCTACCATGTTATAAGTTAAAAATAGAAGCAAAGTAAAAAATCCAAAGGAGGAAAAAAAAAAATTCGATGAGATAGTGCATTTTAGACACATCTGAACTTTTCTTCATTTCATACTTTACATTGCATAAACTGATTTTAATTAACCAGAGCCTGGCGAGGGCAGCTTAACATTTTGTGTTACAGGGCGTCACAATGAATACTAAATCATGATTGAAATAAAAGAAGAAAAATTTTAAAAGTACAAGTAAAGGTTTTTTTAAAACGTTTGTAAATGGCGTGAATACTTTTTTTATGCTAGTATAAATTAGTTTTCTGTATTTAGTGATAAATTATTGGGTGGGCTCAGCCCCTATTCACAATTTATTGGGGGGGCTCGAGCCCCACGGGCCCATATAACTCTACGCCTATGATAGTAACATAAGCAAAACACGCCAAAGGTCACGCCAAACAAAGGGCGAAAGCAACGTGACGCCAGTAGGCGTTAAATACATTTCTGTATAATTATTTTTGAATTCCTGACGCGCCAACAGGATAAAACAAAAAATTTATCAGCTAAATTGTAACCCAAAATGAAAACCAATGTTATTTATAGATTTGATGCCTTATATGGTCATAAACAAACCATGGAGACTGAAACGCTAGGCTTTGAAAATGCAAAAGTGAAATAAAAAGGAAAAAATAAATGAAAACAGGAGATTGCTTTTAAATACGGTAGGTGCAGAAATACAACTTTACAGGCGAAGCGAAGAAAATCCGAAACGAAAGTGCAAAGAATAAATTTTAAACACAGATTAAATTTAGAAATAATTAACAATTAAGTAATTGATAATTAAAAATAGATATGTGATGATCTTCATCACAAAAGTTTCCTCTTTACAGCTCGTTAAAAGAATTTCGGTACTGTTTTTTTTTCTATTTTCCGTTGTTTTATCGCGAATTATTATCCTCATACTCATTTAATTGCTTGAGTTGTGCAATTACGACAATTTTAATTTACAAGAAAAGGGTACACATGGGTTGACTTTTGCATTTTTTTTTTAAATTTTCAATTCCAATTTAGCCTATTTTATCTCATAAATAAAACGACTACATTTTTTTAATGATAGGCATTACTTCCTTGCACTGATTTTCAAATGCTTTTCTATGGGTTAACATTCACAAATTTCGTCGTTGCTGAGCGTTTTAGTAATTTTCCTGTAGTTCATTGTTTTTTCTTGTATACTACTTTCGAAAGTGAAAACAAATAATACTACAACTGTTCCGAAATAATAATAATAATAATAAGTACAGAATTCGACTAACAGTCGTCTTCACGAAACGGCTAGAAACACACTGATCATTAAACTAATGTTTGACTATTACATGCTGATAACTCACTGGTAACCACAGAACGGTATTCACCAACTATTTAAACCCATTGGTTTCCTGACCAGCGTTTAACCACTAATTAACTTGTACTTGTGAATTCTGCTTTGAAAAGTCGTCTGTGATTGGTCAGAGTAATAGTAAGTTCCAATTTCGCAACAATTACAAAACTCCTAAAAATAATCAGTCAAAATTGGCGACACCTGCCCTTTATTTACTATTTTAGACTATTTACGAGCGCGAAACGTGGTTTTCATATTTTTTATATAATAATATCCATACAGTGTCGCCAATTAAGTTCAGGAATGATCCGGTTGCATAAAATCTCAACGCCGTTAGGATTTTTTCTGTGGGTAGTACAGCATTGTTTCTATGTGCTCGTGATGATATCTTGTCATCAAATACACTAATCAACATTTCCACTGTCTCTTTGTTTAATCGGTATCTACTCCGAAAATCTATATTGTCCAAATTATCTAAATCATTTTTTTTATTTTCATATTCAAGTCTAGGGCACCTCTCAACAGATTCTAAAATTTCAATATTTTCTTTGCTTTGCACGCTCCTCTCGGTAAATCCGCCTCTGCGTAATCCGTCATGTTTGTATACAAATACACATCCCAGACAGCACAGCAAACTTGCATCAAACTTGCAGCAAGCTTGATTTATCAAGTCAGTAAACTTGAATTAAGCTTGAAAATTTCAAGCCTGTAAGCTTAATGCAAGCTTGAAACAAGTGTTCTAGTTTACACTTGCCCAGCTGGCATTAAGCTTGACATAGCAAGCTTGAATCAAGCTTGACATAGCAAGCTTAAAAATTTTTCCTGAAACAAAATTTTCTAAATACACGGGGCGCCCAACATACTTTATTTTTCCCCCTCTATGCTGAAATTTTAAGTTATTTTAATCTGTTCCATCAAACGTCGGCGGCTGGGTTCGATCCCGGGAACTTTAGGCTGTAAGGAGCGCGTGCTAACCGCTCGGCCATTATGCTTCGGGAAGCTATGGCTAAAGTTTGAAGTGACTGTTGTCACGCCAGATCGATAAGTATGGGCATGCTGATAAGCTTCTTTTATTTTTCCATGGGATGAATCAAAATTTAAATAATCTTACGTGTGATTTATATACTTTACTAATAGGGAAATAAGCATAATATAAACTTAAAAGCAGGACACGTTTTAAAACTTTCAATATCGCAACACTCATCGTTGAGCAATACTGCTGGCCAAAATCGAGACAAATGACTGATTTTGAAATCAATTTCGTAGTATAATTGTATTTTATTTTGAAGAATTTCCATATTTGGAAATATAGAATCTTTTTTTTTAATTCTGTGGTCAAGTACATTTATGACTGATTAATTATTTTATGGAGGCCGGATTACGCCTCATTCTACCACACATAAAGTGAAGTATATATTTACTAACTGAATTGTGTTAATTATATTAAAATTAATTTTTAGGGCTAATTAATTAGTTAATGGAATTACTAATGTCAATTAGATGTAAATAAAACTAAAACTCCCCTCGTGTTATAATAAAATAAAAAACAACTTTTACGAACTTTTCTTTATTGAGCAAATTTGATAAGCGCTAAGACAATTAATGTCCATTCTCTTTCACAGATGGCGCCATCAACGCTCGCTTTCAGGAAAAATCAAGCGAGTATCAATTGTCAAGCTTAAATCAAGCTGTATTTAAGCTTGACAATTCAACTTGACTCTGCAAGCTTGCTGCCAGCTTAAAATGAGTTGAACTGTCAAGCTTGTATTAATACGTCAAATTCAAATAAGTGCCAAGCTTGATTTAAGCTTATGTGCTGTCTGGGATATTACGGCCTTACAGCACATGCGTCGAATGTAACAGGCCGGTTAATCATCCGAATTTGGCTGATTACATTTGTCTGTTAAAATCCAGATGTTACCAGCAGATTTGGCCTTGTGAATACCATTTTTTTTAACCATCCGATTCTATGATAATCCGGCTGTTACCAGCTGGTAGAAAATTTCGTGAATACCGGTGTAAGTGTTTTTCTTAAATGTCAATACCTTCCTTTAATATTACTAAGATTGTTAAAAGATTTTAATCCATAATTGTTTAATGTAAACTATAATTACTGTAAAAATAAAACGATAAGTGAAAAAGTAATTTATGTCTCTTAAAGAAAACTTATAAGACGAACAGAAAATTTTTTATTAAGAAATTTATTCAAGAAATTATTGAAAATTTCAAAGGCACACACACACACACACACACATAAAACCATCGAGGCATCATCTAACAGGTCTAATAATTTACAGAACACAGAAAATTGCTGAAGTAGTATATATCTATTACAGATTCACGAAATGCGATGTTTAGAGTTGGAGTTTGCATTGTGACAAATGATGACTTGGGATGATAAATATCTTTAGCTTTTTTTTTTTTTTCCAGGAGAAAATGGAACTTCGATAGATGGATGAATCAAGCTTTATTTTGTAAGATATCAGATAAAAACTTAATGCTCTTGTTTTGCTATCGTTCTCCATAATGGCAAGGACATGACTTTCTAGAACCATTTTATTGAATTCCTTCTTGGTAGAATGATATGAGGCGATTATCGTCAGCCAAGAGGATAATCTAATCCTAAATGCAAAAGAGTTCGGAAGGAGATAGTTAACGATGCAAATCATTGCTCGCAAAGTTTGTTTCTGGCTATTAATGTTAAACTCTTAGAATGGCTATCTGGATCACCTGGTGCTTGTTGATTATTGTGCATTACACAATGCATTTAAAAAATACTGTCGGGAAAGATGTGCAGTGTGCACGCATGTGCACGTTCTAGTGGAGAAAGTGCCTGTCGTAACACACAAGATTTTATATTACTGAATATCAATGAATATGCTAACATTAACCCGATAACGAATAAATGTAACCCAGTAAAATATAAATATCTGCAGGATGTTCATAAAAAAAAAAAAAAAAAAAAAATTGATATATGGAGATCTTGCGGCCATTCCGTCCATTCGACCAAGATTAGATTTTAGATGTAAAGCGACAATAAATAAATAAATAAATAAAAATGTTGACATTTTAATTTGGCAGCAATGAAGTTACTTGTTAAATTGAGCGAAAAAAATGCGTATTTTCATGGAAATGTGGAATTATGGAGAGTGATAATGTTATTAGTACGGAATGTTTGGAGGATTTTTGGCGTATAAAGGTTGCCAGCCATTGTGAAAACCTAGAATACTAAGGAAAATTGGCTTCCACAGGAAAAAGTGAGGGAAAATTGCAAATTTTAACAATAAACCTGGAACTTATCGCGATCAGTGATCCACTTAGAAACGGCGTCATGAACTGCAGCATCGGTTACGAAATTCCATCCTGTCGGATGCTTTTCAATGGCTCTGAAAAATGGAAATCCCATGGTACGAAATCAGATCTATAGACTGAAGAAGTTTCTACATTATTTTAAATTTATACTTAGTGTTGAACCGCCAAAACCACAGGTACGATGCGTTGCTAACATAAAATCAAACCGGCATCCAATGCTTTGAAGAACTCTATTTATTGAAAAAACAGTTAAAGACAAAGACTTAAATATTGCGCCGACTGGTGGTGGCCCAGCGATTTAAACAGATGCGTCTTTTTAATCGACATGCGGTGGAGTAACATAAAAAAGATGCCAGCACAAAACTCGATACTGGCGGGGATATAAGCTTGGTCGAGATGTAACCAACGCCATTTACAGTGCTAAAATGAATTTATACCAATGAAATTAAATTAATCAAACTGCAATTGGATTAGTTTGAAAGTTGGTGAATGGCGTCAAAATGAAGTATGCCAAAATAAGCGAAAACGAAGGGGATAAGAAAACCTGCTTCAAATTAATAAGTGACGTAATAAATTCTATTTGTAGATCAAAGAGGCGTCGGGCAGGACGAAAAATAAAACAATAAAAGGCTATTGCATGCAGTGAAAATCGAAATACAAATTTTGAAAGGCGAAGTAAAGAAAAATAAGAACAAAAATAAAGGTTAAAATGCTTGATTTTTAATAGAAATTAAGAAACAGAAAACAAATGACAATTAATATTATTTATGCGATCTACATTTCAGACTGTAGGGAGGATATTCCAATACGTTACTTCAAAAGCGCTGTGGCCAACCTCGTGTAACCAAAGCCGTATGTGTTGTGATGCAACAAGATCATACTTCCAGTAGTTGACGGTATTTTTTTTTTTTTTTTTTTTTTTTTTTTTTTTTTTTTTTTGTGGGGAGGCTCGCTGTAACCACAAAAATTGTGTTACACCTCTCACCTCAGTAACTCACGATGTCTCTTTCTGTTCTATTTCAAATTTCGGAAATTTGTGGAACTACTAGCTCCATCTAGCGGCATTTGATTGGTGTGTTCGTTTGCTGTACCCATATATGGAATTTAAATTTCCTCGGAGAATATGTACACTCGTGGGAGCTCTTACAATCTTGCGTTCTGATTCACCTACATTACTTTAATTCCGAGAACCGTATGCTGAGGATAATGATTGTTTATGCATGTAATAATTTTGGGAATGGTCATCATCCCTATAGTATTGGTAAAACGAATACATTGTAGACATTCACATCAATGTTCATATTTCTATTTAATACGCATCTTAAATCTATTGCATATATAAATGCAAATAGTAAATATATGTATAATCATTTAAGCAGATTCATGGGTTATGAAAAAATTTTTACCATGACAGTCTTCTTATAATTAATTGAAATAAACTTTTCCGTACTTTGTTCATTTTTATTGACAATGGCATTTTATTGACACTCCAATACATATATTTCGTACTGATTTAACATTTCATTTTAGAAAGTATCTTGAAGTAAAACGATAAAAATAATCCAAAGCTATCTTTTAAAAGTAGTGTCAAAATCATTTTAGTTAACAATGCACTTTGATTAGTACTTTTAGGGAAAATAAAATAAAGCAAATTTATTAAAATATGCTTTTCTTTTTCCCCAAAGCACTCTTTGTCTCATGATTTTTTTAATCTATTTAAACTACATTAAATAATTAATTGGCATAAATTTTCGATAAATTTAAATCTTTTTTGCCTAAATATTAAGAAAAATATAAAGGAAAAAGAAAATTAATTCATCATGTAATATTTTCTTGGGTAAAAATTAAATTTCTGTAGCATTAACACCTTTGAATTTTAAAATATGCGTCGCTTAATTAATAAACGTAATCGTATATTAAGTTAATTGCTTTCCTCATTTTACGGCTTTTGTTGCACAATGAATCAAAAGCACGGCGGTGATTAGAAAACGTAGCGCTTCATAGATTGTAAGTACTAACCTTTTGATTAATTTCTGAGTAGTAAAAGACCTTAAAACATGGTACATTAATCTTAAAGTTTTACTTCTTAGTTTGTCACACAAAAGTGCTATAAACAATGAGTTTAATTACAGAAATTTCAATTTATTTTATTACTTTTCTCAACTGAGCGTATTTAACATGCTTGTTTTGATTGATTTCAATGAAATACAAAGCGCTGAGTTCTGATAATTTTAAATACATGTTGATTGAAAAATCTATGAACTCCTAGAGGTGTATCCGATAAACCAATCGAGAGTGAATTTCAGATATTGCTATTGAAGTTATGGGCTCGTGATTGTTATTATTTGAATCAATAAAGCTGTAACGGCTTCGATTAAAGTGATAAAAAAGGTCAAATAGCGACACCCGATCTTTTGTTTTCGCAACGCAAATCGAATTTAGAAACCATATATAACATCGAAAGATACGTGAAAGACGAAAATTGGAGGTAATTTTTTTTTTTTTTTTGAGGAGTATTGTAAAGGAGCTATGCCAACACAAACGAAAGAGTGAAAAAAAAAATGTTTTATTGAAATTACAAATATTCACTGAGCTACCCCTGAAGGCAACAACACTACTGCCTATGCCTGCGAATTATGCAATGTTCATTATTGAACTTCCTCTATGTTGCTACAGCTCCTTTAAAATGTTCTTTGCAAATATTTTAAGACGAAAAATTTCGTCATACGGTGTATCGTTCAACTTCATTTATATTTATTCATTACGCTGATCAATTTGAGAAGGAAATATATGGATGTCGCCATTCGAAAAATCATCTTTTCCTGTATCCCTAATCATGAGTCTTTTATAGTTTTAAATAATCCAAAACGTGATGGTAAACCATCAAATAACAATATCTAAAACCCCCATTCGATTGGTTATGCAAATAGATCGTCAGGGACGATAATGTTAGGACATTATTTTATTTATTTATGTATTTATTTATTTTTTATAATCAACCCGTGTATTACGCATGTTCATTTTTACATTGCAAAGAAAATTTTATTGGAATTAGCTCTATGTTCAGTATTTTATGTTTATTTTAGTTTACATGTTTAAAATGTCATTAAAATTTTAAGAGTAAGAAAAGTGATTGCTTCGTGTAAATATTTGAGAAAATGTATCCATTTGAACATGACATTAAAAGGCAATATTTTTGTAGACCACCGTTTTTTGTGGGAGGAGAAAACGAATTGTCGGCTGACTTTTCGCTGGTTGCTCGTTTTAGTCATTCAGTTTCTTTACAGAATTGGCAATAGCAACATGAAGATAAAGTTGCCAATATAGCTACCAAAATATCCCACAGTTTCAAATGCTACAGATACGGTAAAATAGGGTACATGCAATTATTCTTTTTCTCCATAAACGCAAAAAAAAGAAACCAGAATTGTTGTAAATGCTATTAAATGAAGATGCCAGCGGTATTAAATAATTCTGTCTATGAAGGAACGATGCAATAACTTCAAAATATTTTCATCTTAATATGCATTTTATTTACCTTTAAGATTATACTAAAAGTGAGCCCCCCGAGTGTGTGAATAAATCATACTCTAGAGTTAGTTCATTTTTCTTATTATATTGTTGCAGAACTACTCTGCTTGTTTCTGGGCTCGTCGTTCTAAAGTCCAGTTGGTGTAAAAAGTTCTAGTAAAACGCCCACTTGTCAGGATGGAACACAAACTTTATTTCTTCTAGAACTTCGTAGAACAATCAGCCGTACAAAATTCACAAGCACTTTCTAACAGTAATGTGCTTTTCAGTCCGCACAGAGCTGCAGTCCGCATAGATCAGAAGCTTTCACAAATGCTGTAATTCTCACATAAAATAAAACACATCCGCATCTAAAACTTCAGTGGAAATATTCGAGGGATAACACTAACAGTCTCCCAAGACTCAGCAATTGAGAATTTACACACAGCACTTATAAACAGTTTCAAAATCGCAAGTCAAAACACTGCTTCTGTAACGCCAATACAAAGCGTAAAACAACAAACTCACTGGACAAGAGATCAATTCACATTGAACTTTCGGAGCAGCGCGCTGGTGGTATATACAGAGGAGGCAGAAGCTGCGAGCAGCTTCAAGAAAAGTCTATTTCTCGGAGATTCTACATAAAGAGTGAATTTTGATTAAGTCATAGAAGAGAAATGTTTGGTTATTATGTGATATTAATGCAGCAAAAGCAGCTTTACAGGCCCCATAAGGAAAAACGCGCCAAATGACCAAAATGTCGCCATGTTTAGCGCCAAAAATAAGTTCCCAAAAGTGAAGAGATCTAAGCCCTAGGACCAATATTTCTCGAGATTTCTAGACCCTCCATAGAAAGCAATGGGAAACCGAAACCTCCGTATCTCCGGTTCTAGTGGACCGATTTTGATGCAAAAAAAGCAAAATTTATCTATTTGAAGAGTAGAATACGAATTTAAAACTATTTTAAGCCCAAAGCAGCGGGTTGCCCCGAAAATTCGTAACAATATGATGTCCTTCGAAAATGTAATTTTTATGGTGTATTTTGTAATGTCGGTGTTATTCTATGAAAAATACGCTTTACATACAGCGTTCTTATCATCAAAACATAATTTACAGTTTCCATCTGCTAAATGTGTCCGCACCACCTTTGTTGCACATTTGACTGAAGTTAGAGCAACTTTAACGATCTAACGAACTTAACCGAAACGCAAGACCCACCAAATAATGGGACACTTTGCTTAGGTACGTTGGTGATCCACTAACACTGATGAAGAGAATTACTACTTATAAAAATGAAACGTGTTGGTGAAAAATACAAGAAACATAGCCATAACAAACAACTAAAATTTAAATAATCTGCCATTGAATTTCGAATCTGGAAATCAGGTGTGGGGCAAAACTGGAGATATAGCTAAAATCAGCCTCGCTAACCTAAAGTATTATACTGTTTTCATGTGCTGGAATTTATCTTTATATTTATTTTCATGAAGTTAATTTGATTCATTTATGTTTTGCTTATCAGTATGTTTACCTTATTAGCGATTATTCAAGAAACACAATGTTCAAGATCTTCACTTCTGAAATGTCACAAAAATCTTATCAAATTTACCATTATTACCACTAATTAAATCCACTATAATTTTCAAATATTTTCTAAATAAATCGCTAATTTAATTAGCATAATTTGAGAAACTTGAATTCAATGTTCAAGCTCTTTCTTTTTCCCTTTGCATTAAAGAGACGTTTCTATATATTGAAAGGCTTTGCTTTACAAGCAAATACAAAATGTCAGATTTTTAAAATAAATTCTTAGATGGACAGACCGACACAGAGTTTACGACTTTTTTTTCTGCATTATAGTGTAGTTGTGTAAAGATTTTAACCTAATTTGCATCTCGTTTCATCATTAATTGCATAAAAAATTTCGAACAATGTTCAATTAAGCCATGCAACTTGTAGCGTTAGTTTGCTTAAGTTTTCGTAAATATTTGATGAGTGTATCCTATATATTTTTTTATTTGAATAAAGTAGATTTTTTCACAGCTTTAAGTCCTGATAACGTGTGACCGTATTTGTATCAGTTTTAAAAATACTTCAGAATATTATGATTTAAAGTAGTTTAGTATGTACTCATATTTAACTACATGGAGTTGTATTAAAGCATTTTTCAGTTGAAAATTCTATAGAATAATTTGTCTCATTTTATAAAAATTAGAAAAAAGGGACTTAAATGTTAAAACATTCATTTAGAAGAATTTTTTTAACTATGGAAATTTAAATTTTCAAATATTCATTGCAAAGAATTCTCAATATCACTTTCAATAATATGTTCATAAAAAAAACCACTGAATAATTGCGTATTAATGTCGAATTACAATGCTGCCATATAAAAAAAAATATAAGTCGCTTATTTCAGAAAAAAAAAAAACTAATCACTTAAACAACATATTTTATGCATAAACTTCTAAATAGTTATCATTGTTTAATTTAGTTAGGTGTAAAAGTTTTTCCAGGATGAGCGGTACTGTAGAATCGCAAGCTGCTTTTTTCTTTTTTCTTTCAGCAATCAAAAATTGAGTTATGCTTCAAGTGAATTCCATATGAATATAACATGCGACGTTAACACAGACACATTTATATATAAATCTATGTTAGTTTAATTGTTTTTATCTGGTCATTTCATCAGTGGAAAGTTCATTTCGTGTAAAAACACACATTTAAATAACTTTTAAGAAACATGGGTTTAAGATCAGCGAAACATTTTAGTTGCATCTGAAATAGAACGGCATTCTAAGATAAAAAAAATACTTTGCCGTGTTTGCTCAAGGAAATTGAATTTTCGTAACTACCATCATTCGAAATGAGTTTCCACCAGTAACAAGTTCCAACTGAAGCCAACTCCGCAGGATCGGAACTTTTCTATTTGTTCAGCGTACATCCCTCTTTTTTTTAATGAACTTGTAATTTAAAGAACATTAAAGTCGAATGATTATGAATCTAAAAACGTCCTAGCATTAAATAAACATACGGCGTACAAATTCTTCTTTCCAGCAAAATGAAAGTGCTTTGCCAATTTCATAGAGCAGTGACCAATAAAAAAAGAAAGAAAATGCCGCATTTGATTTAGTTTCCTATTCACGTGCATAATATAAGTTTGCGTTTCTCGACGTTTTAGTATTATTCAATTTTAGAAGTCGCTTCAGAATAAAATTGCATTAGTTTAGAATTATGCACAAAGAAAGTTTTATTTGGGAATTGGTTGATGGTTTTCGTTTTATGATTTGAATGTATTATTTTTTAAAGGCGGCATAGATACCGAGAATATTTCTTAATATGTTGGTCGTAGAGTGTTCTTTTGCTAATATAAATACCTTACAGATAAAGGTTTTGTTTATCCATATTTATCTATGAACTTTTATAAAGAAAGAATCAAACTTATTGACAGAAAAATTGCTATACTAAACGCCTTAAACAAGATTCTTCACATGAAGATATATTTAATCTATGTAATAAGACATGCCCGATAAGAAAGACATTTTCAAAACTATCCATTAAAGCTCAGAAAAGAAACAAAATTTTGGTACCTAATTAAATTCTGGATAAACTGAGAGGCTAGTTATTCCAAAGGCACATTTCCCACATGCTCAAGGCGTACTCTACATTTTTTAAAATAAATTGGATCCAGAATGGCGAATAATTTCAGTATTTTGAGAAAAGGAAACCGCTGAAATTACAATATTCTAACTTTTATGAAGTTTAGAACTCATATAAAATACATATGCTGATATTGATTCAAAATTTACAATAGGAATTTTTAAATTCTTGCAATTGTTGGTCTTGCTAAGTATTCTGCATTTGCCCGCGTCTCTAAAGAAATGTTTCATAATACGATGACGAATTACAAAAATGGTAAATAAATGAAAATCCTAGATTACATGTGGTGTATATGTAGAGCGCGTGCAAGATCCCTCGCTTTAAAATTCCGGTTTATAGTTTTTCTCAATTTTTGAGCGATCTCAATACTTGGAAAAGTCCTTCCCTTCCAGCGACAATAAGTGAGAATTAGAAAGTTTGCGTGAAGTATGGAAGTAATTTTAAACGGAAGATCCGGTGGCGTGTGCGTGTGTCTGAGCTGCGATATCTCATCAAATCTTAAACACACGAACAATCGAATAAATAAACAATATAATACACAATTAAAAATAATCTGAAAATCGAGGATGCGTTTCACCTTCGTCAATTGGTAATTTTCCTTTAAAAAAGGTTTCAACATTCAGAAAATTTACATGGAAATGGTAAAATTCAGTGTTTTTTTTTTTTCCATTTTGTAAGGAGTACTGATAAGATGGGTTTTCACCAGACATTTTTAGCTATAAAGAAATATTGAGACCCAAACACGTTCTTATGAGTAATTGAATTTTAAACTATAATGGATTAATACTTAAAAAGGAATTAACTTTCATAACCAAAGGTGTTTCAATTCCAATTCATAAATATTTGAATGACTAAAAAGTACTTTTCTGTTTTTCTTTTTCCATTAAATATCAGTAAAGGTATCTAAACGATACTTCGTCATGAATTTCAAATTGTACATTTCACGTAAATCATCCCTCCCCATTCACGTCCCAATCTGGGACTAAAATAAAGCCCACTACAAACTTCTATCACTCGCGAGCAAGTCGAATAGCGTCTAGGAGAAAAGAGTGGCAGTCTCTTACTCCGTAGGTTGATGGCTCGATTCTAGCTATTGCAAAATTAGAAATGTTAGGAAATAACAATAACATAATATCGCATCAGTGATTACATGATGTAGGACTAGTTAAAAACTGTTTATTGAGTACGTCACTTAAACTATGTTTAAACTTTTACCTTATTATTTAAAATTTTAGTAGAACGGGAAGTTAACGCCCAGATGTTTGGGTAACGAAAAAATTATAAACAGAACGGGCATCAGTCATTTTTCGGTTAATTTTCATATATTATAAACAGTGTATAGCAAAGTTTTTGGATTTTAAAACCGTAATTCTGAAATTAAAGATACCTACAATTTTTGAAGTCATAAAACATCCTTACACCCATTATAAATAATTTCTTTCCTTTCAGTAAAGTAATCTGAAAAACTGACTATCCTCAATCTTTTCTGCGTTTCATGAAGAGAAGAATTAAAGTACGTGAAAGTAGTGCATAAAAACTATGAATGGAGATTTTAATGTTCTGTGGGGAAAAAAAAGGTAAATTTGGAACAACCAGGCCATAAGAAAGACAATCGTCTGACATAAAATAATAAAAGAATCAAAATAAAATAAGTACAATTACAAATGAGATAGTAAGGATTTAAATTCCCTTGTTTAACACTGATTTTATATTAACAGTTTACTACAAAATAAATTCAAAAGATGGTATGAACAAACACTTGTACAAAGTTCTCTATAAAATATCTTTATTGCATTTTTAAAATCGTCCATACGGTTAAAGATTATGCTTGTTAGAAAGCTAGCTAAATTGTTGTCTCTCAATTTACATAAACCATTTTAATGAAATGCATTTAAACATTTGACTAGTAGATTAATTATGTTCAACATTTGATTAAACATATTTTTAATATATATTTTTTTGTTATTTTGAATATTCTCATATGACAGCTGGATCCATTAAACTTGGTATATTGCCAGCGTGATATCTTACGAGCATTCTAAAAAATTGAAGAATGAATACAATGGAAAAAGTCTGGTATTTCTTACCAACAGAAAATAAAAAAAGATATAAACGAATTTTCCGAGAAATAGCTCTGAGTATAGCGTGATTTTTTTTTTCTAAATCAAAAGCATAAATTGTAGTAGTAAACGCAGATGCTGAGATTTGATATTGTTTCAAAGAAAATGTTCTGTTAACGGAACATCTTTCGAAAACAAAAGAATTGCCCACAAACATATAAATTCTTTCTCTGCAATGTTTACAAATTTAAAGAAAAAACAATCATCAATGTTTATTGAAGTTTGAAAAAAACGAGGTTTTGTTAAAAAAAAAAATTATTTATTTATTTATTTTTGCTTTTATAATCATTGTGATATGCTGTGAAAAAAAGATTTAAGTTCAATATATGTTTGTGGAAGGGTTTTTCTTCTTATATACTATATGAATGTGTCTGTTTGTCTGTTTTTATGTATGTATGTATACTAGGGTGGAGCGAAAAAAGTCAAATTGATATTTTTGAGTCGCTATAGTGCGGAAAAGTTGCGATTGGTGAATACAAGAAAAACAAAAAAAAGTTATTCAAATCGGACTTTATCTTCCGATCTTGCAAACTGTCAAAACGTTAAAAAAAATTGAAAAATTCCGATTTTTTTTAAATTAAAAAAAGTTATATATATATATATATATATATATATATATATATATATATATATATTATCGCTATATGTAAAAATATTGACAGATTGTACTGTTTAATAATAATAATGAAAAATGACTGTGTTTAGGGAATATCTTTCGATCGCTCAAGCTCAATAAAAATAGGGAAAATTTCAAGTTTGAGTGATTTTGAGGGCATACAGGTTTAGTAGTTCACCCAACTCCCGCTAGCCACGTTACAAAAACAGCGCTGTAATCACCGCACGTGCCTCCTGAATCACACTAAAGTGAGTTTCTCATCTGTCAGCCATTCAGCGGCACAAAAAGTAAAATATATTTATGAGAAAGCGTCAATTCCTACAGTTTCTAATTATAGGATCATTCAGCTAATTAAAGCCTACTATGATAAGTATTGCAAACTAATGAAATCTTATATTCAAGACAAGAAAAACCAAACTTTATAAAAAAGGTTGATGACTTAAGGCGCCTGCCTACTGTCGGGGGGGATTTTTCTTAAAAATTAAAAAATTGCTAATTTATGTGCATTATATAATAGAATACAGTTAAAAACTGCGAATAACATGAAAAATATGCAAATTTTAAAATATTTTGATATTTAGGCTCAAAATATGCATAAAATTTGCGAAAAAAAAGCACTTTACCAAAACACTGTAAATCAAATTTAAATAAAGATATTTTTGTTCTGAAAATTTTATTTTGATTATTGAAAGGTCCTTAAGGGAATGAACTAAACTCGAAACTCTAACCATGTTATTTAATATTTTAGAGAAGTTAACATTTTATGCGGGAAAAAATCACAAAAATACATGACAATTCATAACTTCTATCAACAAAAAAAAAAAAATAATAATTTAACTAGATTCATAATAGTAGTTCAGTCCCTAAAATGACTCCTCAAGAGTATTTTGCCAAAGTTTCAAAACATTGCAATAATAATTTTTTGAGTTATCGTTCTTTGCGATAAGGCAAAATCGTAAAATTCTCATTTTGAGAAAAAGCATAAAAAAGAAACAAATACTAAATCTTACCTCAAAAATAAAAAATTTATTTTTAGAATGCTCCTGATTTGTACAGCTCGCCATCTCTATTATTATGAACAATGATCTTTTTTTTCTGATTTTTTTTCTAAATAATTTTTTTCTAAATATGGATAACGGTTTTCCGGTAACCTTAAATGAACAGTAATTATAGGTTGTGAGCATGTGTAAATCGCCAAATAATGAAAAGTCGCCATTGGTGGCAAGCTATCCTATCTGTTCCGTAGCTTTTACTAACTTTACATGCACGCAAATCGCCAAATAATGAAAAATCGCCATGGGTGGCGAATTCGAAGGGTGTCCAATAGGTTTTACACCATCCAAAAAAGTATTCGAGCAAGAGAGAAATTTCCTATTTTAGATTTGTGAAAAAAAAATTGAGTTTTGAAAAACGCACAACTTGATAGAAATATGGAAAGTCATATTTATACAAAGCCTAATACATATTCTATGATAAATGATTTTTAATATACGAAACCGACGTAGGAAATTTCTCTCTTCCTCGAATACTTTTTTTGGAGGGTGTACATTATTAAAAGTACAGCTTAAACAGATGTTCTGATTTTATTATGCTTTAGCTCCTAATTAATATAACTTTTGAATGGCAACATTGAAAATCATTGTGTTTCTGAGGAGGGCAAATAATTTTTCCAACGATTATAAGTGGAGTCCGCACTCCAGGTGTCGTATAGCTCAGGACCCGTACAACACGGATTCCCATAACAATATATCTTCCGTGTTATGAGGGGGAAGGGGTCTACTGTAGTGTGAAGTTTAAATTTTTATGTACCAATGAACATGCAAGAACCAAGCAATGTGTAGCTCAGTAACATTCTATCTGATCCATTCTTCGGGTTTTGTTTGTTGAAATTATGTCTTTTTCACGAATAAGCCTGATTAGGGGCCGAATGCCTCATACGAAAAGCGAGCGTAGCGAGTCTGGGGGCCTTGGCCCCTAGTCTACTAAAAAATGCAAGTTTACAGTATTATTACTTGTAGAGCTCTTGCAAATGCAGTTATAGTCAATTTTCGTGGGACTTTCAAAGCTCAAAGGTACCTGAACCCTTAACTGGATTAATAATAGGACCATTGAATAATATGATAGGTTTATCATATCACGTAATATAAAAAGACACATTAAATACGCTAAGTTTAGTGAGTTATTTGTGCTCACTGCACTTGTAGTATAGAAAATGTAGCAGACATTGTAGTATATTTAAGTATTTTTGGAACACATTTTTAGAGTGGTAGACATATGATATGTTTGATTGCCTTTTGAACGAGTAGACTTTTTTAGTTTTAAAAATTAAACATAAAATGAAATTTCAATGCATTAATGTTAAACGGACGATCTGAAAACTTAAATAAACGTCATTGTTTTCACCTTAATTAAATGAAAATAATTTATGTCACTTCGTTTTCGTTCGAGATATTTCTAAACGACAGGTAAAAAATAATAATTCTTTTAAAACAGCATGATTACTTTTTCTAACTATAAATTTATTTAACGATAAAGTGTGTCATAAAAGTAATTTATCTTCCATAAAAAATACGTATTTGAAGTGTTTTAAAAATGTCGTTTAAAATAAAGTATAAGGGGAAGTTAGAGCTGAACTCTGCAGATCCATTTAATTTAATGGGTGCTAATATGAATTTATTTACTTGAAGAACTTTCTTTCGTAAAAAAAGAAGTATTTTTATTAGAAGTTCTAATTAATACCCTCTATCAAAAATAAGTACATTCAAGCAGTATCACTGTTTTAATTTTTCCCCTCCAAACTTAACTAATTAAAATTTTATTTCAGTTTCGGATCCAAATGCGACAAAATAACGTTTAAAAGTTTGAAGAAGTCTTTTTTTTTCACTTTTCCTAATGTATCATTAAGAAGCAAAATCTGGTTAGCGTAAATCTTTCATTTCCTCGTTTTTCGTAATTTGGCTTACGTTTTTATTGCATGAGAAGTTTCGAGTTAGTGTTAATAATTTTAGTGAATTACTTAAATCCTTTCAAAATGTAGTAAAGTGCAATGGAAGGAAAAGAAGGAGTATTAGTAAAAGTTCAATGGCAAAAACAGACAACCTTTATTTGCCTGGCATCAGTTTTACTGAAAATATTTTATAAGGAACATTTTAATATTTTTCTCTAAAGGTGGAAGCTGGCTGTTTACAGGCATTTGCCACAGCTAGGCCAGAAGTACTGGTCACTTTATTATGGAGACATCTATGAGGTGGACCAGCGTTGCCTTCCTTGAAGCGTGATGAAACAACAACCAAGTGAAAGTCGGGAAGTGAACCCGCACCCGAGGTGTTGTAGAAGAGTTTTCTAGCTACTAAATCACCGTGGAATTACACTCTTTTGTATAGATAATTCAATTGTATTTTTAAATGTAAGAAGGAGTTAAAAAATACCATTCTCATTTACCTGTGAAATGCGTATTTTCAATGAAGAAAGTTTTTGAGTTTTAATCACTGTCACGTTTTTGTTAGAGATGTTGGAAGTGAAATCTTATTTGAAAACAGATAACTTGTATTGATATGTTGCTCTTAAATCTTGCTCAACAAATTCCAGATTAAACTACAACTCAAAGTGCATGTATAAAAATATAAAAGTAAATAACTCAGCAAATAAATTTTAAAAATAATCTATGTATGTAAAGTAAAGGGGATTTGTCTTTTTCCAAGAACCATTATGAAAATAACTGGCCTTAAACACCCGAGTGTACTTTAACTCTTTTGCTAAGCCTGGAATTTTGCTTTTTTTTATTTGACTTTACAGTATGCCGTGAGTGGCTCTTGGTGAATAGACAAAGGCTTTTTAAATGCTTTTACTTCAAAGCTCTAAAGCTGATTTCCATTTAAGTGACATGTTTGATTCTATTTTTTAATTTAATACAACATTTGTGTGCATAGAAAGACGTACATTAATGTGTTCCAAATAAACGATCTTGAAAAGACATTGCTTCCCGGGATTTTTAAATTATTGTTGGTTCTAATAGAGAGGATACGAAGTTTCTAAGTTAAAGAGAGAGTTCGCCTGTACAACCTTAAAGTTCGAAAACAGTTACAAAAAAAGTTTTTTTTTTTTTTTTTTTTGTAACTGTAACCCATTTGCCACCAACTTTTTTCAGCACACTCTCAAATTTATGTCGATGCCAGAAGTGATGAATAAATTTCCGACATTTATGTGGTATGAAAAACGTAAATATTTTTTTCTAAAAATGTGAATAAGACAGGGGAGTATTCTCATTTAAACTTGTTATAGCTGAGTATTTTATGGAAATCAGATTTATTTTTCAAGAAATTAAACTAGGAAACTGAGCTAATGCTTAAATATTTGAATGACTTAGAAATTTCGCGACGGTTTAAGTATAGATCGCTGGGCGTAAATGGGTTAATTCGCAAATTTGGTATAGTAACCCATATGCGAAAAATGGTTTATATAAGTTTAAACAGAATCTTTCCAAAATATATATATAAACGGAGTCATAGAAAGTATCACGTAGGTGGTCTGTACTCGATGCGACCAGCCATTTGCGTGCCACTCATGTTTCACCACAGAAGGGAGTATCTTTGGGTGTTCGTTCACACTTCCGTGTCTTTCCACGTGCAACCGTGAATACTCAGACCTATAGAAATGACTTCCTTGATGCTTAAGTGCGGCAGAGGCAATTGGTGATGATTTCCTCCGTCCTGACGACAATGCTAGACAGCAGAGGTTTCGCTTCGTGAATGATTATCTACAGCAACAAACAATTCAGCGCATGAAGTGGCCAGATCGATCTCCGGATCCAAATCCTCTTAAACATGTCTGGGGTGATTTAGTAAGACGTACAGCTGCTTTCACATCTCCTTCTTAGACCCTTCCAACGTTTACAACTGCTTTGCAAGAGCAGTCAGATCTGTCTCTTTCAGCGGAGCTGACAGACCGCATAATTGACAGCTCTACACATCACTGTAGGTTCTGTACTGCTACTTAGAGGGGGGGGGGATCATACTTCATAATGATGGTACTTTCCCTATACTAAACTGATACATCCAATTTATATATTTTACATTCGCTAAAACACCATATATCTCCGGTAATTTATTTACATGTTATTTTATAGCTTAATGTGGATCAATTTCATTAAATTCTGCATGTAACTTTTCGAGTAATCTTTATTTTTAACATTTTTTCTTATTTAATGATAGCGAGGTAGATTCTTGGGAATGCAGCATTCCATCTATCTGTTTGTTTTATGCATTTGGATATGTGCATGCATGTGCTTACTCTTTAGTTAATCGTGGTTACGCTAATGATTTAATCAACTGAAAATAAATAAAACTTCTAAATGCTTCTAAAAAATCAGACTGGGCTATAGTGTATGGTATTCTCAGGATATACCATCTATTTTGAAACATTCTATTTTTTTTCTCCAAGTAAATTCATATTTTTTCTTAAAATAAAACTATGTAACTTTTCTATTATAATTGTTATTTATTTTTTAACAAAACATTCCTAATGAAGTTTATAGAAATGAAAGATATTTTTTGCTCAGATTTATTTGCTCCGACTTTCCTGTTTATAAGAAATAAGATTTATGTACTTCCACTTCAGCAGTCTTCTTCTATTGCACCATTTTTATAATGCAAATTGCCGGACAGATAAATTTTCGGATATTTTTTTGTATGAACTTGTCTGGGTGGTTTAGACTGCAGTAAAAAAAATTAGCACCGAGCAAAACTCGTCTGAATCGTTAGAAAATCAAAATCGACTGTGAAAATAAAATCTCTTCTATTTTCTATATTCCAAATTGAATCAACTCAGTTGTATGGTTTTATTTCATGCATTTTCTTTGAACGTAAATGCGGATCCTTTGCTAAGAAATGATGAAATTATGAATGATCTTTTTATTTTTTAACAAACAGTATATAAATATATGCAATCATCTTTCTTTTCTTAGTACATTTATTCTTCAAATTGAGCTAGATGTTATTGTTAATGATAAAATATATTAGATTCTAAATAAACTAATATATTTTCTTGACAGAGTTTTCCAATAAAAATCTAAGAAAAATTTTATACTTTAACCTCAAGTTAGTGATCATAATGATTGATGACAATCTTTCAGTTTTTCTTGAAAACTGTTTCGGAATTTGCTCTCAGAAAAATGTTCTACAAGTTGATGGAATCAATACCACTTGTTTCATCTAAGTATGTCATAAGAAATTTTTAGAAAGATTTAAAACTCTTGTATCATCTATTTTTAAATTTTTGCTAAAAATTTTTAAACCTAGAAAATGTAGGTATAGCTATTAAAATTGTATTAAAATAATAAAAGAATACTTCTTTTTTTTAATTTTTGCATGTCAAAAGCTTTTATTTTATTTTTATGTTTTGTGAAAAGCGTGTTTTCATTTTGATTTGAAAAATTTTAAATAATAAAATTTGTTTTACATTTCCAGACAGACCAGTGCATGGGTCGACTAGTACCATGCAGTAGACAGTAAATAAAATCAATTTTCACAATTTCATATGTAAACATCACAGAAAAAAAAGTTCTTTCACCTGCGGAACAATAAGCATACTAAATAAAATAAAAGAATTTATTCTGTGGTAAAAAAAAAAAAAAACGTATAAAAGTTACTTGTCAAGATGGTCACACGTTTCGACTGAAAAAAAAATATTTCGATCTTCATCAGTAGCAGTCGTCCTTTCACAGTGTAGAATAGGGAACTGTCCTTGAAATTTGTTAATAAGCATACTAACTATATAACCACCTTAGGCTAAACAAACGGCCTACTTGCTCTATATTCGGAAGTCGTTCGTCCTGCAACACAGTTTGACATCAGTAAAGTTATACATACCACAGAAAGTAACGTCACATAGGCCAGCCGTTTACAAGCAACGTGCATTTTAATCTAATATTATTAATATATGCATAAGGGGCGGTCTTCATATATAATTCTGAACCACCCTGTTCTTTTTTAAACTATCAACACACTATTTCATTTTATGAAACGAAGGAAAATCAGCCTGAATATGAATTTACTATTCTTTCACATACCACTCTTTTTCAATTTTGTGCATGTCTTATTATAACTTTTTATTTCTTCATTAACAAACGTGTTTTCTTTTCGAATTTATAAGTATATAGTACAAAATTTATTTTGCATTTCAAACAAACCAGTACATGTCTCGACCAGTACCATGTAATATATGGTAGATAAAATCATTTTTTACAATTTTACCCATGCATTTCATATAAAGAAAAAAGAAACTTTTTTTTTATTTTTATTTTTTTTAACCCAAGAAACAATATGTGCTATTCTTACTGTATTTCCAGCTCGGAGGGGGGGGGGGCACTTGCCCTTCATTCGGCTGTCATTCGCCGTACACCAATGTGCAATGGTAGTAAAATTATATACATCATTCGCTTAAAAAGAAACGTACATTTTAATCTGATACTCTTAAAATTTCTATAAAGAGCGGCCTTCATAATTTTGCCTTTTCTTTCTTTCAGTGGCAACACATTATTTTGACAAAGGGAAGAAAAACCTTCAAATCAGCCTAAATGTAAATTTTCACGAATTTTGTACGATAATTTTGAGATAATACGAATTCTTTTTGCTCGATTTTTAAAGGGTTATCTTCAAGTTTATAAAATTACTATTAAAATTGATAACATAGTATATAATGGAATATCGTTGTTACACTTTGGTAATAAACCATTGAATATTGTAGAGTTCAGTTATTAGCTGGGTTTCAGACCCGCTCACAAATCCAAAAAAACCTGGGTGGTTTAAAAAAAAACCACTTAAAAAACCTAATAAAACCCATATAGAGATGGGATTTTTTGGATTTTATTAAAATTTATCAAAATTTCCTTTCTTTCATTTAAACCATTTGTTATTTGACATTAAATACATATAATATAACCTATATAACTTAGTGCATTGTATTATATAAATATCTATGTGCCAGTTTAATTTTATTATAATTATTTTTTCAACGTTGACATAAAGAATAAGAACCTTTTTAAAAATAATACCCTGAGCTAATTCTATCTGCAATATTTGTTTTGAAAGGAACAGGTGTAGAATGCAGGCAGGGATAGCTTAGTAATTTATCTCTTTAATAAATTAAGGTTTCAAATACGAATAAAATATGCAAATATCAGTATAGTGATAAAAAAATCCTTTCACAAATAAGAGAAGAATGGGATATGTTCCTCTCTTACAGATTACAAGCATGCATATGCTCTTGCAGATTACAAGCATGCTCTCTTACAGATTACAAGAATGAATTCAAGTTCAAGAAACCATCCTGTATTGTATTAGTTGCTGCATTACTTTAGTACTGAGAAATATAAAACTAATTCATTATACATTGTTTATGTGGATTTAATATCAGACATATTAATTTTAGATTTTTTAAAGTAAAAAGAAATATATATATATATAAAGCAAAAGTGAATAACTATAAAGAAAATTATTAAATAAATAGTAGTTCTGCAGTAAGTTGGCCTGCAAAGGGTTTACTTATTTATATTCTAACTGGAAAATATAACTATGACTTAAAAAACATAAAGATAAAAACAAATTAAAAAGTTCATAAATTTGAAAAGTAACAGAAAACAGCCAATCAAAAACAACTTATTTTTCTAAGTGAACAATAATATAAGTCTATCTATGGTCATAAAAAAAATTAGGAGCCTTTTATAAACGGCAGCAGAAAAAGATAGTACTGCATTAAAGTTGAAGTTATTTTTATATTTTAATTAATTAATTAATTATTCTTTTGTACTGAAAGTTTTCTTTTAGACTAAAATTATTCTGTTTTGAAATAAACCAGAAAATGTTAATCCAAAAAGTGTATACTATAAAAAAAAATCTTAATAAAACCACAAAAACCCCAATAAAACCCACCTGGGTTGTTTTTTTTTAAAACCCGGGTTTAAAATTGGGGTTTATGTATTGAAAATTGGGGGTTTTATGTATTGAAAATTGGGTTTGGGGGCTTATGTGAGCTATAATTTTGAAATACGGAATGAAATGTACGTGTTGCCATTGGAATAAATAATGTTGCTGATAATTTTAATATGGATATGGCCCCTTATGCATATTTTATTCATAGCAAGTTAACGTAAAAGTTATAAGTAAATGATTGGTATACATACTTTCCTGTGCGGCGAAAACTAGATGAATAAAGAAGTTTTTTTTATTTCTTATATACACAATTGCGTTCGACATATCTACATCAATGGCTTAATTTTACAAACTAATGAAAAGAAATATCGAATTAAGAAAAATTTGCATCAACATGGCCAAAATAACTTTGATTGAGTTTTTCTGCCCCAAAATCCTTTAATTTCAATTGAAAATTAATTTCCAATGGAGAATTAATAACAAGGAAGGAAAAAGTCTGAATAATACGCTTAAGAATAGAAATAAAACTAACCTCATTTATATCCTTAAATGAGTCCCTCAAAAATAACCGCCCATTGTTGCCGTCGAATTAGATTTGCTCATATTAATTTCCGGAGAGAGATATATATTTGCCCAACCCACCACCATAAAAATCACTTATTTTCTTCTTCTCTCGAACATAATCGTATATCCTACAAAATAAAATTAACGCTTTGGTGATTTTTCGATTTCCGCATCGAACTGATCGTTACCATAGCGATTCTCTAGAAGATGAAGATCACAAAAGATATATTGTACCCTTCAATCGTTCGTAACCTTAACGAATACGTGCAATGGTTTAATTATCAGCGATTTTCTTCTTCGGCAATTGGGTCGTATTAATACGCATCTTTTCTACACTTGAAAGTAAAAGACTTGAACGATAACACTAATACTGAACAAATATTTCTAGTACTTAAATACGAGTTCGCACATTTTTTTATTCTTTTAAACTGTACAAATTATTGATGATGCCAGCTATTATTGCCTTTCTTCTTTGAATCTCTAATGTAAGGAAAAGACGTGGTTGTCCCCTATCTCCTATCTTATGTTGGCAATCATGTTTGTTCAAAAACTGGAGAGTGTGTATTTTATAGAGGAGAGAAGATATTAGGTTTGGTTTGGTTTGGTTTGCGATTGAATACAAATTTACAAGAAGGATATGGGCCTAAGGGGAGGATGCCTTACACTGAGGAAGGAAAAATAATAGAGTTACCTAGTTATTTCCCATATTTAAACAAATCCTGTTTAGCATTTTTCGTTATATGCCGGAATTTATTGCAGTAGGCTTACTCAAGCCCATCAATTTCTTTTACCACCAAGCAATCCTTCCAACAGCACTTTTTGGATTCCTGTACTTTTTCAGCTAGTCTCTCTTTCCCTATATATCGATTTGCTACACTGATCTGAAAATATGTGCCCTCGTTATGTATAACTGAAAGTAGATTCACTTATGCCACTCTGCATTATTAACCCTTTAAGATTTTAAGCCCGGACTTCTTTTCAAGTTGAATTTTATTTGAGAGTTTTAATTTACACTCATGTCCATAAATTAAGGATAATGAAGTTCAGGCAAAGAAAGAGAAAGAAGCAAAACAAATTTGTCTTATTTGTAAAGTCTATTTATTAAACAAAAAGTAAAGAGCAAAAAAGATGCTATATGTTTGACATAATTAATAAAAACAGCAAGTTTTACTCCCTTGACCAAATTTCAAAAAAGAACCTGTTTACAAAAAACAGTATAACATGGTTAGTAGGATGGTTAATACGGAGTATGTCTCCCGGACGATGCAATACAGGCCTGACAACGCCTAGGCATGCTGAGTATCAAATGATCAATCTGATCTTGGGGAATATTACACCACTCATCAAGCAATGCACTCCGAAGTTCCGGTAGACAGGTGGGAGGGGGTTGACGGGCTGCAATTCGTCGGCCAAGCATATCCCACACATGCTCTATTGGATTCAAGTCCGGTGAGTATGCTGGCCAATGCATACGGGTGATATCCTCCGATTGAAGGCATTCGTCTACAATGTTTGCAAGGTGAGGACGGGCGTTGTCATCCATAAACACAAATTCAGCACCCATGGCGCCCCGAAACAAACGTGCATGTTGTTCCAGAATGACATCCCGACAGATGTGGCCTGTCATCGTTACACTCTGAACATGCAGGTCATTTCTGGAACCAAGAATAATTCCTCCCCAAACGAGCCATCCTGCACCACCGTAACGGTGTCTTTCAATGGTGTTTGTTCTCTTGGTGGTAACGGGTACCTGGCGCTCTCCAGATGAATGTCCGGCGAGAATCAGACTCCAAACTAAACCTGGACTCGTCGGAAAACATCACACAAGACCACTGTTGCGGTGTCCACAATGCATGCTCTCTACTCCAGATTAATCGCAGGCGACAGTGAGTTGCGGTAAGTGGAACACATCTGACAGGCCTATGATCATATAGACCAATGTGCCCTAAGCGTCTGTACATGGTCTGCCTTGAAACTGTCGTATCGGGAGCTGAAGAGAGCTGACGAGACAGGTCTGATGCTGTACTCCGTCTGTTTCTTTTGGCAGTAACTGCCAAATAGCGGTCCTCATTCGGCGTTGTAACTCGGGGGCGACTCGTGCTGTAACGTCTACTCACATTACCATCATCTTGGAATCGTTGCCAAAGTCTGGAGATGACACTCTGGGCGATTCCAAGTTCCTCGGATACTTCCAGCTGGGTACGTCCACATTCCAGTCGTCCGATAATTCTGCCACGTAAAACATCATCCAAATGCCTCCTTTGTGCCATAACTATGCGGTTTTTGCACTGAAAGGCTTTCACAGCGCTTGTGAACAATTTTACTTCTTTGTCACCATTCCTTATATACCCCTCTCTTACACTCTCGTCATTGTGACGTACCATCCACGCCATCTGGTGGTTTCCTGTAATTTGCATATTCTTCTTCAAGATGTGTGTGATCATTCCACAGGTGAAATTTTTATTTTAGAGATCAATTTCTGTGTGATTCTGAATTATCCTTAATTTATGGACATGAGTATAATTAAAGGCATTACTGCTTCCTGAAGGAAGTGTATAAAATTAATTTTCAAGAGAATAAATTTTGCTTTTCTTTTCTTTTCAGTTATTGTATTTTATCGACTAAAAAGTAATAAAAACGTACATATCTAATCCGCACAATCGTACGACCCCGGTCTCAAAGGGTTAATGCACTAAGTTCTTCTTGATGGAAAAGCTTTGGAGGTCTAACAATGACATCATAGAAGCAAGAAACAAGTCAAACGTTCCTATTTATTTTCCCCAGCCTTTTACAGAACATTAAAATTTTTATTATTTTATTTTAAGCCCAGTGTACATAAATAAAACATTCAGTAATTTCATATGCCATTGCAAGCTAGTTATCATTACTTTTTAATCAAAATTTGTCTCTCTGCTTCTGAAACAATCTAATCATAAAAACCGCAAAAGTCCCTAAAACTAAAATTTTTAAATGTATTATTCTTCTGTTATTTAGTAAATCACGTAACTGTCTGTGTTGCTTGGATCTAGAAGTACTTATCATGGATATTTTTTCCACAATTTATGATCATCCAAAGAAAAGTAATTTTCAGAATATCGCTTCCATTATTAAAATTTTTAGACATTCAAGAGGATTGTAAATAAATTAAAGTGTCTGAAATTATGATATGCTTTCAGGATTAATTCTTATAACTGGTGATCATTAAACAATGTTTTCTGATTCAGATTCAGTGTGAAAAGAATAAAAAAATTCAAATCTCTCTTCACTGAAATTCTTTTCATTATCTCAACTCATGTAAACAGGAAGAGCGTATAAACCCACAATCTCCAAAACCAATAATTATAATTGCTCCCAGCAGACTTTTCTTTAAACTCCAAGAAGAGAGAATAAATTTCATAAACATAGAACAGACCCAATAAATCAATAAGTCTAATTAGTTTTACTTATGCAGTTTTCTCGTTAAAGCTTCTTAGAGCACAATATAAATCAACTGACTTTTGTGTACACAGTCTAATCTCATGGAAGTGGATTCATCTCATGACTATTTCTGTTCAACTTATGCCCGCCTTTATGCCACAAGTTGTAATCAGCGTTTCAGGAATTAAAATTTACGCTCTACAGGTTTTTCGATTCCCGTCATGATAGCGGCGTTGTCATGGTAGCGTAGAATTAAGCAATGTTCTCATGTGGCACCCATGGCTCAATAATTCCAAACTTTTCGAGGGGAAAAAGAAATACTGTGTTTAATTAAACGTGTAAATATTTACTAAGTATTTTTATGTTGTATTAATTTAATTCCCTTAAGCATCGAATTTTTCGTTGTTTAAATTTTATTTTACTGAGAATAGTAAGCGGGGAATTTTCAGCAATCCCTAATGACGTGATTCGCATTGAATATGCTTGAGGGATAGTTAAAAACAGACATTGCAAAATTCTTCCTGATTCATTATCGCTATTTTTGGACATTCGATAATTAACTAACTAAGCTGCTTCATTATTATGGATGACGTAAAATGAAATTTGTAAAGAAAACTTAGAAGCGCAAATTGTTTAAAATCTCATGAAGGGTAAAATTGTTTATGGTATGAAATCTTGTAGACACGATATTGTGGTGTTGAAATGACTGGTTGTTGTTCTGTTCTTAAATTGTGTTGAAATTCATTTTGTTGCAAACACACGGTAAATGTTTTGAAGTACGGCCTATCCGTTTAAGTTGAAAACATTTTTTAAGTTATCATTTAAGAAATTAAATTGAATTTTAATGTTAACACGAAAATGCTATTCTAAATAAAGGATTATTTTAATTTCATGACATGTAATGTAGGTGTCAACGCTTAGTTCAATCGCATTATAGATATCTAACTTGTATCCTTACAGATCTTTAACATCGTTTCTCTTGGTTTTTTTAAATGAATTTAATACCATTTGATCTCACATAATTTTATTTTCACAACTGTATATATCATTTATTGATATGAATTTTAATTGTAACTTAACAGTTTGTACTTATCTGTTAAATATATATTCAGAATTCACTACATGTTAGTTTTAAAGCTATTTCATTTTTATTGTTTCTAAATAAAGTGTTAAAAAAATAAGTCCTGAGTATCTGCTGTGCAGCAAATCATTCATATTTCTCCATTCTTGACTTTTTAGCTAATTTCTTCATACGATTTTCATGTTTCCATGGCATCACTTGCTCAGATGTGCTGTGGTATTAAATTTTCTGTTCTAGCAATAGGCCTTCTGGAATTATCCAATGCCTTGTAATAGTATGGCGTCATTTTCGGAAGCCTTTTGAAGGCTAATTTTAGTCGGTGATTCTCTCTGGTAAGTAGCAGTAAGGAGTGGTCGCTTTTGGTTTGTCATGTACCTTTTTTTTTGGGGGGGGGAGGATTTTATAGAAAAGTATCAACCTAGCAGCCTGTGTTAAATAGTTTTCTTTCCAAGTTATTTTTCCATGTGTGGTGAGTTTAAATGTAAAGAGTCACTTGATAGTGATTTTGTTTCCCTACTGTGATCATCTATACGAAAGCGCCATCTAAAGCGTAACACAAGCGTCTAAAGCGTATCATTTTGTCTCTCTCCAAGATCGATTAACTGATGTTGAGTTCTCATCATTAACAAATTGATGATGTTTTTAATAAGTTAAATCCTCTCTTCAAGTATTTAAGTGTTCTGCAGTTTTTCTTAAATTACAGATGTTCGAATTAAGTAAGTAGTTTTCCCGTTTTCAATGGAAAACAGAAAGTGAGTAATGATTCTGCTTTTGAAAATTGTAATAAATATACTCAACGTATTTAGGTCTAGGTATACAGTTCTATTTCAGTAACATTTTTCAAGCTAAATTTTATTTAGCTCAAGTGCCTCTCTGTTCCTGCTGATATGGCCAACTTACTATTTACGAACAAGTTAATAGCAATTGTATGTGCTCTTTATTTATGGTATTGCGTTAATGGCAGAACATCACCACACATGCACTATAAGCAATAAAAATAATCATAAATATATTTTGCATGATTGAATTGCATTCTAGTTAACTCTAGTTAAATATTGACGTTCGTTTAATGCGAGTTATTTTTTCGAACAATATACTTTAGTGATGTGCATTAGATTTCGCTGTAATTTAAAAATATTTACTTTTGCATTGATGCATAAATCGCTACATTATCGCCTTTTCAAAAGAAAAAAAATGTCATTGTCTAATTGATTTAAATGTTAAACAATAGATGCATGTTATAATAACAAGCCCATACTTCTAAACAATAGATGCAAGTATAGGCTTGGTTTAATTGAATTTTACTTAAGCTTCTTAAATAGTTAAAAAAATTGTTATATATTTTAGGTAAAACGAGAACCGGAAAGAGATAGGAAGATCATGAAGTTTTCTACAAGAAAATAAGAGTCTGACCCGTCTAAGGTCAGGAGAACATACTTTAATGCCATAGTCATATGACATCATGTGTTCCTGACGTTTAAGTTTACTTTCTGTTTGGCTATCATTTAGAGGCTTTACACATGCAAAATTCAGATGTCAATTATGAATACATCACCGCAATGCCTTCCCCGAAGGCGAAACTTGGGCGAAGATAAAAAGAAATAATGCCACAATTCTCAGCAATAAGTGGGGAAAACATTTTCAGAATAGAAAAACGAATGTAGTACATGCAAAAGTCAAACATTGGTCAAACAGTTCTCAATTAAACTGCAGTATGTTACACTTACATTCTGCATGTCACTCAAATGCATAGTGTCTAAAAGTTCACGTACTGAAGACGTATGAATGCCATTTGGATATTTATTCAGCTAAACAAGTTTGCATTTGTTGTACGATTTACTTTCAAAATACCCAGACAGCACATAAGCTTAAATCAAGCTTGACATTGACTTGAATTTGACGTATTAATACAAGCTTGACATTTCAATGCATTAGCTTGATTATTGCGCTGATGGCGCCATCTGTCGCTGTAGGCGAGAAGGAGAATGGGACATTGAAAAGTCTAAGGGGAAGGAATGAATGGGATAATAAGCCCCTCTGAAGTGTAACACGAGGGAAGTTTTAGTTTTATTTACATCTAATTAACATTAGTAATTCCATTAACTAATTAATTAGCCCAAAAAATAAATTTTAATATAATTAACACAATTTAGTTAGTTAATATACTTCACTTTATGGGTGGTAGAATGAGGCGGTTTCCGGCCGCTACAAAATAATTTATCATCAGTCATAAATGTACTTGACCACAGAATTAAAAAAAAAGATTCTATATTTCCAAATATGGAAATTCTTCAAAATAAAATACAATTATACTACGAAATTGATTTCAAAATCAGCCGTTTGTCTCGATTTTGAAAGTTTTAAAACGTGTGTTGCTGTTAAGTTTATATTATGTTTATTTCCCTATTAGTAGAGTCTCTAAATCACACATAACATTATTTTAATTTTGATGCATAACATGGAAAAATAAAAGAAACAAATAACACATCGCCCACTTATCAATCTGGCCAGAAAACGGTGTGATAAGTCACTTCAAACTTTAGTCATAGTTTCGCGAGGCTTAGTGGCTGAACGGATAGCGCGCTCTCCTCCCAACACAAAGGTCCCGGGTTATATTCTAGCCGCGAACACTTTTTGGAAACAGATTAAATTAAATTGAAATTCCAGCGTAGAGGGGAAAAAGCGTGGCAAAGTAAATTATGTGGGGCGAGTCCGCCGACCGGCGCCCCGTGTATTTAGGAATTTTTTTTTTAGCAAAAATTTTTAAGCTTGAAACTAAGCTTGCTATGTCAAGCTTGATTCAAGCTTGAAATGTCAAGCTGGGCTAGTGTAAACTAGAACACTTGATTCAAGCTTGCATTAAGCTTACACGCTTGAAATTTTCAAGCTTAATTCAAGTTTACTGACTTGATAAATCAAGCTTGCTGAAAGTTTGATGCAAGTTTGCTGTGCTGTCTGGGTATGCCTCAAGCAGTGCTATTGTCTGGTCGTGTGATAAACTCATTTCACTATGAAGTACAAAATAACATAGAACGTTATTTTCGCAGAGCTTGAGCAAGAAAAGAACATAGTGACAAAAACAGTGGAATGGATGCAATGACATGTAGACGATAAAGTTTAATATTAAAAACAATGATTCCTTAAAGTTAAAATACAGGAACATTTTGGACACACTGTACAAGTGACTTATCGTCGTGGAGTTTCGAGAGATTCATTGCTCGACTGTACTGCTGAAGGGCATTTCATTTTCTAGTCATGACAAAATAATATTTAAAATGAATTTGCGGGTGTTCTTTATTGTAAATTTTTAGTTTATATAAATCAGAGGAGTTTTTACTGGGAATGAAGAGCAGAGTCATTCGTAGAAAATGTAGCTTATAATTTTCTGTACAATTCTGCACATTTGTTTCACAGTCTGAAGCCTCATCGAAAGTGAAATATGCTTCCGAATATTAGACCCATTCCCTGTACATTGATTGCATCTAGATTAAAATAGTTGTACATAAAATCCTTCAAACAGTTGCATAGTTGATTGGTGAAAGTACGAAAAAATATTTAATATTCACAATTAATGACAAAAATATGCGTATTAAGGGTAAATATTCAAACACTACTCTACAATTTTCACTTTTGCTTTTTGCTGAATTATTCACCGATGAAATTTATTTGAAGCTTGGTAAGGCTAAGTATTTCGAAAGTCGAGTGGAGGCAATCCATATTTTTAAATTCTAATTTTTCATTATTCATTTTTTTAATAATTTGTTAACTTTTGCATCCTTCAATTTATTTCGGCATAAATTAAGACTTCATTTGATTTTGCAACATTACAAAATATGCATTTCCCTGTATTTGGAAGATAAAACGAAAAGAAAGTGTGTGAATAAGACAATTGTGCACGGAATTTGAGTTAAATCAGTATTCTGAAACTTTAAAGCTGTAGTGAAAAATGCTCAAACCGAATTTCGGATTTGATTTGTTAAACGATGCAGAGTTAAGTGCAAAAAGTATGTCAATAATCAAGAGGTTTTTAGATTGTGTTCGAAATACATTTTCTTTCATGTCGTCACGAGTCCAAAAGTACTATTCACCCATTAGGAGCTAGTGCTAAGATGACGACATATACAGACTACGGTGTTGACATTTTGTTCACACACGCTTACATTCGAAAAGTCACGTGACTTAGTGTGCATAAGATCAATTTAGCATGGTTATCTCGGACTATAAATGCTAAAATCCCCTCGATCACATGACTTTCGGAATTCAAAGAAGTGTGACTAAAATACCAGCACTGTAGGCTGTATATCTTATCACCACGAGCTGGTGTCCGTGACGTTTGGGCACGTGATGTGTTGACGGTTTATTTAATAGTTTTAGGCAAAAGATTTTTAGCTGAAATTAGAAATTAAATTTGAATTACGATTACCTAGATGGATAACCAAATTCTCCTCTTAATTTATACTTCCATATGCTTAAAAGCATAAATAAATTATAAAAACACCCTCGCCTCTTACATTACATCCACCAGCTCATGAAGAGTAAATAATACTAATAAAAGCAGTGGTTCTGTTTCATTTTAGTAAATAAATAAGCAATGCTTCACGCTATACATAAGCGGCACACATTAAAAGCATACTTGAATATGATTTCAAATCTAATCATTTCCTTTTTTTCAATCATTTACATTAAAATTTGACGGTTTAACAATTTTTGAATAAATGTTTTAGATAGCGCTTAATTTTGTTTTTCGAAATATATTGTTTATTAAAATCATTCTCCTCTATTGCTTACAGGTATCTATGTATTATTTTGTGTGTATTATTATTTATTTTAAATTTTTAAATTTTTTAAGACATCTTTCAGCTGAATGAAAATCTTATTCATGAAAATCCTTTAAATAGAAAACAAAAGTGAATGCATTTACTGTTCCAGTGGAACAGATGCCCTTGGGAATCAGCATCAGAACTTAATTTGTTTGCTGCTCCCCACATTTTAATGAAAGTGCTTTGTTGATTTTAATTCCCTTGATGCACCTAAGCAAAAATAAGTAAATGTATTAGTTAGTAATTTACTTTTAATATTGATGAAAAAGAAAATATAATTTAGAAATGCACTTACCTAGAAGTAAAAACTTTTATCTGTTCTACTATAAAACATGTTGCTGAACAAGCAATAGTTTAATATTGTACAACTGATTTATGTTATACATTTAATGATTCAAAGTATTTTTATGCTTATGACATATTTCAAATAATTCATTGTTAACGAAACCACATAAAAAAGAGAAATAAGATAAAATATCTTTTCAATTGTTCTTTTTGTTATACGTTATCACTTATTCGAAGGATTAATATGATTTCCATACTGCGTATAAGTTTTGCTGTTTTGTATTATATATATACAGTATGTCCACTAAAGTCCCTTGTAACCCTATTAGTTTCGGAACGGCTGCTGCTATTTTTATAAACGTGGTGTCCAGGTATAGTAAATTTGATATGCGCTACCGCATGAGACCGTTCACAGCACCATCTGGTGGCTTTCGTATCACGAACACGGTACGAGATAGAGGGAAAAGTGAACTACAAAGTTGTAGTGCGTTATCGATATAGTACGAAAACACATCTCATTGTCATGGATGCGAGAAAGAGAACGGTTAAAACGTGCATTTGTATTTTCGTCATTCCCTACTCTGCGAAGGTGAAAAAAAGATCAAAGAAAGAAGAAAACAATTATTTATAACAATATACCTTGGGTATATTGGGATTTATTTAAGGTGTTCAATCTTCACAACGTCAGCTGTAATGCACTTGGATACTTGTTTGAATTTCATATTGCACGCGTTCGAGCATAGAGGGTGTCGCGTTGGCACAAGCGTCTGTAAGCGTCGTTTAAGGTGCTGCGTGTTGAGGAATCGCATATACCTGATGTTTTAGGTCTCGTCACAGAAAAAAGTCTAGTGGAGTCAAATCAGACGAACGTGGAGGAAATTCTTCTAAACCGCCATACCCAATTACTTGGTTCCCGAATTTCGTGACGAGGTACTACTTCACTGGAGATGCCTTGTCTTTGGAGATGTCACTAGGATGTGCTACATTACGGAGTCATGTTTAGCCCGAAAGGTAATATTTTCTCCTCTTGTTCACATTTCGCGACGTCACAGTGTAGGAAATCAAGAAATACAAATGCACGTTTTAATCGTTCTGTTTTTGATATCCATGTCAATGAGGTGTCTTTTCGTACTAAATCGATAACGTTCTACAACTTTGCAATTCACTTTTTTCCCCTATCTCGTACCGTTTTCGAGATAAGAAAGCTAACTCCACAGTTCTCCACCAGGTGGGGCTGTGAGCGGTCTCATTTGGTAGCGCATATCCAATTTACTGTACCTAGACACCACGTTTATAAAAATTGCAGCAGCCGCGCCCATATTAAGAGGGTGACAAGTGACTTTAGTGGGCATAATTTATACACTCACTTGCAAAAGTTATGCACGGAGAGGAAAATGCTAATTTCCGGAAGCCAATCAGAATTGAAGAGGATGCAATTCGCTGCAGAGGCAGATGGAAGTATGCAAATATGTTAGGGAACAGCCAATCGCGCTTTCATGTCAAGAAATACGCAAAAAGGGCAGTCTTATTAGGTACCAGCTTTATGAAGGGTTACAGAAGTTGATTGTAAGTGCTGATAGAAGGTGTTTAAAACTTTTGTACAATTTGTTTTCAAGACATACGTGTTTCTATGACTTCCAGAAGACGAATGGAAAATTCTGAGCACTGGCGTGCTGTGGGGCGCATTGAAGCAGGACAGCCGATCACAGATGTTGCTCTTTTCTTCGGCGTTCATCATTCTGTAATTTTATGTTTATGGTAGAAATTCCAAACCACACAGACAGTTGTCCGAACGCCCGTAGCCGGTCGCCCAAGTCTTATAACCCCCGCGGAAGACCGATATATTGCTATTTTAACCAAGCGGAATCGCAGAGCGACCTCCACATGTGTGACATCTATGCTTACAGCGTCCTTGGTAAGCCGATATCTGCAGCTACTGTGCGACGAGGATTACATATAAGTGGACTGCACACCCGTGTACATCGAGTTTGTGTTTTTCTATCGGTCCAATCAAGAGGGTACGATTAAAGTGGTGCCGGGAACGTGTCAGTTGGACTGTGTCTCACTGGGCAATGTCATGTTTACTGAGTCAAGATTTGCTCTGGAGCCAGATGACAAGCGTATAAGGATATGGCGTGAACAAGGAACACGCAATCAGCCCCAAAACATCACCGAACATTGCACATTCTGAGGCGGAAGCATTATGTTGTGGGCAGGGATTTCAATAGGATACCGAACCGACCTGCACATCTCTAAAAGGGGTTCTGTGACGGCTGTCCGGTATCGAGATGAAGTACTAGAACTCATTGTAAGATTGTACGCTGCAGCAGATAGGCCTACTTTGTTTTAATGGACGATAACGCACGTCCCCATTGAGCTGACATCGTCGATGACTACCTAGAGAATGAAAGGATTGCGCGTATGGCGTGGCCAGCATATTCGCCCGACCTTAATTCCTTTGAAAATCTTTGGGGTGCTCTCGGCCGTGTTGTATATTCATGTTTCCTACCTCCAGCCACTCTTATTGAGCTGGAAACTGCTCTACAAGAAGAATGGCGATTGCTAAATTCTGCTGTGGTTGACCACCTAATTGAAAGCATGGTCACAATGTGTAAACTTTGTATACAGATGAGGGTGATCACATACCCTATTAATGTCCTGTTTTTTCATTTTATGCCGTTTATTTTCACTTTATACATAATTCTGTTTAAGTCTCCAGTATGCCATTATCTGATAACTTAAAAAAATTTAATATTGTTTTCATTTCTGTATATAAATATTCATTCTGTTTTATGCATAAATATATATGCTACTTCCGAATTTTGTGCCAATCAAAGCAGTATTTGTTGATTTTTTTTTTGCATTTTACGTCTTCGTGCTTAACTTTTGGAAGTGAGTGTATATACTGAAAATTCTAAGCAATGTTTTTTTTTTTTATATGTAAAATGCTTGTTTATATAATCTATGTAATTAGAACACTTTAATTTTTATTAGAAAAAAATTTCAGAAAAATTAGTCAAAAGTATAACTTTTTAAAGAAAATTCTTAGAAAAAGTGAACATTAAAACATGGATTTTTTTAATAATAGACATTTTTTTAAACATTCCAGATGGCATGCTACTTAACAAGTTCTTCGCCAGAGGAACCCCGCCCTCTTAGACAGATAGCCCTTGCTTTGCCTTAACACAACAACGTCTAACATCTGCAAGTGATGTAACTAAAACGAGTCTGAAATAGTGCTCTTGCACGATAAAGGAAACTATTTTGTGAAATAGAGGCATTTACAAAATCCTTGCCCTCAACACTTTGGTGGCTCTATTAAAAAAAAAGTGCTAGAAGGCTGGAATGTCTTACCCAGTATCGATTAGTAATAGTTGAGCGAAACTACAATCACTTTCAATTTTACGGTTACACTCACGTTCGGTATAGTTTAGGTTACACATGACAATCATCTTCAAATTAAATGTACTGGAAATCAGTATGTGTACACAACACCTAAAGAAAACTATTTTCCAATGTATAACATCAGATTTTAGATCTCCAAACAAAGTTTGCGAATAGACTGTAATCGAATGCAGCAAGGAGGCCTGGAGATTAAATCCATTAGTTTTTCTGTTTTGTACAAAAACAAATCTATGAGGTTTGCCGTTTACCCAAACGAAAAGTGAACACGCTGAATAAAAAAAATACATTTATAGGTAATCAAAAAACTCGCCATGGGCATTCTAATGCAAGTCCCATCGTTTCAGCAACATGTACATGACTTTGCTGTAAAAAGATCTTGGTTTATTCTTGAATAAGTCCAGTACCTCTTGTACACTTCAACGTTCAAATTGAAATGTTTCACCTGCGATCCTGTCTTAAATGGCCCAATGACGCTGAAGCTACAAGGGGATATATTGGGACAGTACTACAGGTGTTCCAATATTTTTCAAGGTATTTTCAGGTCATCAGCAAGTATTTGCGGGCATTGTCATGGAGAGACTGTGAGAAATCTAGCTGTTTGAGAGAAATCCAGCTGTCAACATATACTTATTTGATTTTCGTTTAGTTCCGTAGTTACGTCAGGGGGCTGCAGTGTAGTGTTAAATTAATTTTGCTCCCTTCGAGTAGGAAATAAATCAAGAGTGTTCCACCGAATGAATTGATCCGATCTGGAAGAATCAATGTATAACATTTTACTTTTAACCAATGACATCTATCGCAAACATGTTTACGCCTACCTTCTTTTATATCCCTGTTCACGTCTTATCTTCTTTTATATCCCTGCAATAGCTGCAGTCATTCTGATGCCATCACATGTGTCCACTTTTCATGTTGGCAACCCTTATACATGTGGTGCCATAATTGTTTAAAATAGTCTGAATACAGTTTACATACTACTTTTGCATGGAATCAGAATTTCTTTATTGCATTAACACTACACATACGAAGATTTCCGAGACTAATATGTAAATTTTTTTAGTTTGGCGAAAAATAAAATGGCTGATAGGCCGATTTTTAGAAAGTGAGTTCTAATGGTTTGCACAGTTTTAGGCTTTTTGGAGCAATTTACTGAGAGCTTAAGGGAATAGCATTTTTGAAAACAAGTCCGTGTTTAACTATCCGTGCAGAAATAATGCAGTTATTAGGGCATTTCAAGCGATGTAGCTTCAGAATTCTCGCCAATTGAGTACATTGATTTAACTTGGGGGAAATCCGCCAAATTTCAGAAAATTGAAATCTTCGCATTTGGTACATCGAGGTAACGATGAATAAAACATGTTATAGTTGATAATTTAAAAAATGAGGCTGTATTAAGGGATTCCACTTTTCAAAAAAATGCCTGGCGGTCGAACCATTTCCCATTTTGATTGCTGCTAAGTCAATGCATCGAATGATTCCCTGAAAAAACTCTTGCAAAATGGCGTATGCTGGCACTTTGGCGAGGCTTAGATTTGAAACTGGATTTTACTTGAGACTGGTATATATAATAAGACTGGTTATAGATAAAAATGAATGTTGGTATGTGTGTAGGATGTTGAAAAACTCAGCACCGTTTCACCGATCACCATGAAATTTGGTTCACCTAAGTGTTTTATCAGAGAAGGTTTTTATGCTATCCGTTTTCCTCTAACTTGCCACTAGCTGGCGCAGCAGAACGTCGAATTCTATTCCGTTTAGACGTTTGCTATGCGAATATCGTCCAACCAATTTCGATGAAATTTGGTACACGCGGATATTAGAACACGGAGAATATTTTTCACTATCCAATTGCTGTAACTTAGCGCTAAATAGCGCTGCAACGCATCAACTTCTATACCGTTCGACTGATCGGCATAAAATTTTTTATACTTACACATTTGAGCACGACGAATATATTCTAACTTTGTTACTTTTAATGTTACTCACCACTAGGTGGCACTGCAATGCATTATTATTTTAACTCGCCACTAGATGACGCTGCAGCAGGCCAAATTTTTGACCATTCAAACGGTGGCTATGAAAATCAGTAGTCATAGCTATTTGAACAATGAGAATATTTTGGCGTTATCCATTTTTCTATAACTCGCCACGCGACGGCGCTGTAGCAAATCATTACTTTAATTAACCACTAGATGGCCCTGCAGTGTATCACTTCTTCACTGTGCGAATGATCGCTATGGAAATAGGTATACATAGATATTTGAACACGGGAAAGAGTTTGGCACGATCCATTTTCCTATAACTTGACACTAGATGTCGCGTCAACACATGAACTTCAGGACTATTCAGCCGATCGTCATGAAAATTCGTATGCATCGATATCTGAATGCGAAGAATATTTTCGCCGTATACGTTTTGCTAAAACTCGCCACTAGATTGCGCTACGCCGCATGACCTTCTGCACCATACAAACGATTGCCTTGAAATTCGGTATGCATGGTTATTGAACACAATATAAAGCGATATCCATTTTGCTATATCTCTTTATTACAATAAATAGTAATCCCCACAAATCGTAATATCAAAAAGTCCATTCATTCCCGTGCGAAGAACGGGTACTTCAGCTAGTATTTATATAAAATAGCTTTCTGGTCTGTGTGTTTGCTTATCGGCTCGCTACAGGCGCCTAGACCGTCCTGACCTAGATCTGGGCCAAATTTCGCTCACTAACAAAATAGAACAAGAGAAAGTTATTGCTGAAAAAAAATAAAAACGATTTTTAGTTCTTTTGTTGTATGCTTTGTACAGTTTTCGATCATTTTTCATGTATTTTGCGTTCTCGCTAGGTGAATTTTCACCAAAAACTATATTTTTGATACCAGGATCGGAAAGTCCAGAAAATGCTTTTTAAATGAACTATTATGGACCATCATAGGTAAGTTAATTTTTTTCTAAACAACTACTATTTCCATGAATAGTCTTAGGGATGGATCAGATTTTATTTCGTAGGAAACATATGTTATGTAAGTCAGCTCTACCTACCGTTAACTTTTGAAGTAAAATTTGCATTTTGAAAACGGTAAATCTTTTTTAGGACACTCAGTAAACGAAGAATCTAAAATTAATAAAAACTTCGTATAGTTGCACATATAAAATATAAACATTAACAAAGCACTATCAACAATTTAACTATCAACAAGATGATCGTTTCGAGTGGTACAAAAGGTTTTCCTTTCATCAGTTGTAATAAAGTTTAAGCAACCACAAAAGTAGAAAGTTTGGAACTTTTAATGATAATATTTTTCATAAATGCCACTTTTATTGTGTGCTATTATACAAAGTTTTTATAAATTATACATTTTAACAGATGTTTTTGTTGAGTGCAGTAGTTAAATGAAGAATCCGATTATTTACTCACATACTGCACACTTTAAAAAAAGGAACTAAATTGCACTGCACAAGAGTGAGGATGACTCTTCAGGAGTAAAAAACCGGGACAAGTTTGTCTCGATTTCCAGTCCTCAGGAGTGAATTTTTGTTATTATTTAAGCACGCAGATGCGTACATCTAAACTAAAAAGCATGACGATCTGATAGTAATAGTTACTAATGTTTCCCAGACTGTGTAGTGGCTTAAGAAACACTCTATCACGCCTTGGGCCTCACCATGGCACAGTGGTTAGGTCACTGGACATGGTAAATGGACGAAGTGTGAAGGTCCCGTGTTCGGGTCCCATCACGCGTCCGTCGACCTAACCGTTCGGAGTTTTCGTGTTTTTCTCAGAAACTTAGCGTGAATGCGGGTTAGGGCCCCTTAAAAAGACCCCCACAGAGGGCACCCCACCCATAGGCCTAGATGTCTCGTGCAGATAATTGGCCTTAATCCCACACACAACACAACTCTATCACGCCTTGGACCTGGGTTCGAATCCCAGCTTGGGCATGGATGTTAATTTGTCCGTCCCTTCATAGGGGTAACGATGGCAGCCCACTGGTTGCTCCCATAATAAAAAATGGTCACAACACCTTCGTACAGTCGTTGTGGACAATGCCTAATCGACAAGCGAACGCCCCTTGAAAAAATATTAATAATTACTAAAGAATCTTGAAATCATTATTAAAAATATATTTCAAGGATATATATATATATATATATTATACACAGTATACATTTTCTTTGTGTATATGTTCTTATGTACCGCCCTATCTTATTTATTTCATACAAAATCATATCAAGTATAAATCTAATAAGTCATAGATGAGTGATCGTTGTATTTAAAATTTCCTGATAGAGTAATTTGCTGAATTCGAAGCATTAATTTTAAAATATAGCAAATATAGAGATAATCCTGAAAAGTGAATTAAACCTGGATTGGAAAAATAAACGGAAATTCTTTATTCGCGTTGATCTATATTTTCTTTTATAAATTTAATGTACTAATTAATTTTGTGTTCACGGGAATTAAAAGACTTAAGAGTTATTTTTCCTGAATTTGCAAATTGAATTGACTCCTGGCTATGTGAACTGATAAGAATAACAGTCATTTACTCAAGGATTTCAAATTTTCATTTAAAAGTTTTAACTACATTAAAAAAGATATACTTAAACTAAAAGATAGAAATTCTCTAGAGGTAAAAATTACAATAAAATTCTCAAAGTTACTGAAAATCAAAGGTGGATATAAAATTCCACAGATGAAAGTTGTTTAACGAGAAAAATTCTTATTCCACTGAGAAATTACCCATGGGATCATCTGTTTAATACAATTCTATTTTCTCAAACCCGAAATTTCCCATTTCATATAAAACTGTTTGAGGTGTAGAAATATTTTCCCTCTCAAATATTGATGGTGTGCAAAAATATTTAGAATAAACAAAATATATTCGTTTTTATATTTACGTTGCTTAAGTTTTATGTCTGCATATTCATTTTCTAAACTTTTTTTCAGTTTTATTTGCATTTTTAAATATTTTCTGATAGTTAGCAGTTATAATATATAACCTAGAATTAGATTTGTAAGTTTATAATGTAATAAAAATGTAAATCAAGATGATACTAGCAGTTAATTCAATATATATATATATATATATATATATATATATAGATATAGATATAGATATAGATATAGATATAGATATCGCATTGTTTAATGAGATTTTGAAGTATATGCGTTTAGGATTCTACCCCGAACTCTACCATTCAATTCTCAATTCTATGTTGTAACTGAGAGATTTAATTATGATGCCGATTAAATAAATGTTTTTAATTTGAACTGGATCTGAACTCAAGCTCAAAACACAAACGTAGCAACAGTTTTACCATGGGAGGGGGGGGGTGTACTATTATTATAGTAAACTTTCATTGACAGTAAGAATTACAATAAATAACTTCAGTTACATCATTACAAAGTTTTAATCTTCATTGTAATTTTTCATTACACATTAAAATATAGAGGTTACAGGCGGATATTCGGTCATACGTAGCATTTTCTAATATATACATCTGTATAGGGTGGCGGCTCGTGACTTATTTTTAGCGCTGAGACCTGAAAACACAGTATTTGTTCAGTCGGTAAAAAATGTATTTACACACAACACTATTTTTCGTGTGCCCAGCGTTAAGTATTGAAAGATTTCTGGACGGTAAATGATTATCAAAAATATCAATCTTTGGCAATCTCATAATTTAACTATTTTACTCTTAGAAACATTGTTCTACTACTAACCGAAGATCCCTTTTCCCGGACATTTTTCATTTTTCTTTGTTTAAAAACATTACAACTGTACACTCATAATTTTAAAACGTATTCATTATTTTAAAATCAGTTGTTTTAAAATGCAACAAGCTGACTTTTAAAATCAGGAAAATAAACAAGTAAAATATACGGTCACCATACAATAAAATATCTGACAAGAGGTCAAGCAAACGAAAAGTGATTTCTTACTGACTGAGATATAATTTCGCTAATCATTACGGTATTGGCAAAATCCACGTGTTCTATGCGGAAGAACACCATTCTGGGACGCAGATTGGTGGGCCCTAAAGACTGTGCAAAGTAAGCCGCTTTATAGCCAAGCCAACTACGCTTCAACATGGCTTTTATAGTAAATAGCAAAATAAGCCACCAAGGAAGAAAACGCCAAACTTCGAAAGATGGATAAGTTATCTCGCGTGGACTTCAAATCGGGGGAAAACGTATGTCGTGTCCTTTTAGGGGTAGTGAAAAATTCGTGCGCTTTTTAAATAGAAGCGCACTCTTAAAATAAATATGCTATATAAAAGGAACAGTTGTTTGAATTAAAAGGTGAAGCGAGCAGCCACTGTATATATATGTTTGGCCACGGTTCTGCGATGCTAAAATCGAAAAAAATCGAAGATGCGCAAAATTAGTAAAATATCCAGCAGGAATTTTCGCTAACTTTGCTCACTCCTTTCTTCCGGAAAAAACAAAAAAAAAAAATGGTTTGGGGAATTCACGGCAAAATGGCGCAATACCGCTTGTGAGTTTTAAAAGATGCCATGTTTTTTATCCTCCTTCCTTTCTTTTTGCTTACTATGTAAATACATTTTTTAATGTTATTTGTATTGTTTATTGAATCTCCTAGACTGCCGACTATCCATCTTTAACTATCAATATGAATAAAGCAATGCGTAAACTTTCCGTTCGTTAGTAAGTTTGTGTGTGTCTCGCGTAGCTCGCTGACGGGTGATCGTAGACCTACCAAATATTGTACGGAAATTCTCCAGGACGGGTCCCGACACACCTCGAAGCAATTTTTACAAAATTCGAATTATTTTAGGAGATATCGATAAAAAACGGGTCGCAAAAGGATCACTTTTTTTCTCGCCATTTCGCAAGTGTAACCCCGCAGTGGAAAGAGCGAGATTTGAGAATATCTAGATTGCCATTTTTGGCAAGTTTATTAAATTATTCAGGCTCTTGAAGTAAAAATAAAAGAATAACGATTTTTTGGGGATTATTTGTAAGGTTATTTCTTAATTAAAATATCGTGTGCATGTGAAATCAGAGCAGGAAGGAAATTATTTATACTCAAGAAAAATAGAATTTGGAAATTTTCCGAAAATAAATGTGCAACTTTTTAATTTGGCGAAAAATAAAAGGGTTTATGTGCGATTTTGAGAAAATGTGATTCTACCGCCAAGCGCTATTTGTCTTCTGATTTTTCTACTTGAACTATGAATACACCTGAATGTTTTTTTTAAAGTTTATTTCAGTTCGAATTGTACATTTTTCTACGCAGCTTTTTCCCATCAATTTCTAATGTATTACATCCAGAAAAAGGATGTTAGAAATATCAATTGTAATTATGTTTAATCACACTCATCCATAATGATATACTTTCCAACTTAATGGAATAAGGAAAGAAAATAGGGAAGACCCATGAATAATAATACGCTTTTAATACATAGCACTTTAGTGCGTATTTAAAATCTGAAAGTGTTTCAGATTTTCTTAGTTTTTTTTCCTTTCCATTTTTTATGAAGGCCAATATATCCAGAACCTCTTCAGAATTAATATAGGACGAAAATAATGTGTTCCTTTTTGTAGGTTTTTATCATTAAACCACATCTTATTTTTGTAACCAGGGGCGGCGGCTTCGAAGGGGCGTCATTTCAAACTTAAAAACTAAGTACAGCATAAAAGGAGGCGTCTTTTTTATGTTAGCAGGGGTCTCTACACTTACCCTTGGGCCGCTCCTGTTTGTAACCATCTTAATTTTAAATTCCATTCAGAATCTAAGAGATTTCAGTGCCAAGGAAGGCAGTGAGAAACAGGATTCACTCCGAACAAGATTTATTAAGATGACGAACCAACTGGTCGTCGGAGGCGGCTAGTGTTTATATATACGTATATATTTAAAAAAATTAGGCTTCTTTGATATAATTTTATAGTGTCCTAGAACTATTATCAGATATTCCTGGAGCAATTTCCCCGCGAATGGGATACTGAGAATCAAGGCACAGAAAAGTGAGAGTCAGATTGATGACGTTGCGTCTTGGAGTGGTGGGAGCGAACAGGCAGTTGTTTAAATCCAAAAACGTCGTTCTGTAGTCCATATGATCGAAATGATTTCTTTTTCTTTTTGATTATTTTCAATAAAGCGAAAAAAGTTCGTAAGTTTCGATTGTTGTCTGATCATCTGTGTGCCACCCCGTTCTCTAACTGCAGTAAATATGCAATTATTACTACAGTTCTTTTATTCCTATAATCTTTATCATATATCTCAACATGTTTGTTCTCAGCATCTTCTTGGCTCTTTGAAATGAAAAATCCGGTTTCTTTATTAACTGAGCCTTGTACTGTAAAATGACAGTAAAAGTCCTGAACACACTCCTTTTTTTGCCTAATATTTGTGGTCAATTTAATTTTATTAATGAAATTATCTATATTATTATGAAGTGAGTAATTATTCTGTAAGTGATTCTAATGTATTTTTTCTTGCGCATTTCAAATATGTTATGCAGTATATATGATCGATTATATATAGATATATATTAAATACCTCAAGTATTTTTCGTTGTATAGCTGTCTGAACATAAGAATAAGTAGCATGTACTTACACATTATTGCACAATATAGCACACTATAGAAAAATATAGAAACATTCGTGGTAGAATAATACAAAACTTACAAGTACGTACATTTACACGCAGGGCTGTTTTAAACATCCCCGATGCTTAAGGCACTCCAAGTTGCTGCCCCCCCCCACACTATTCCCATAGAACTGTGACTACTTCCAGAGGGACTTTCCCTTAGCTTGTTTTTGCAATTTAGCGAGTCTTTACACTATCCACCACCTATGCACACCAGACTGGGAACCGACAGCTGTAAGGAATGGATAGTGGCATAGTTTGTCCACTGTTCTTCATTTCATACCTTACGGCACCCACCAACCCATTTGTAAATTAGTACAGTGAATTAATGAAATCATTTTCAAGTACGGTATAGAGTATGCATTATTGCTTGAAGTGTTTTCAACTTATTAATTATTATCTTTTTCATCAATCTACCCAAACCTTTTGCGCCCTAGGCATGTGCCTAAGCGGAAAAGCGGCCCAATTTACACGCTTAAAATAAGCAACAAATATTCACTCCTAAATACTGGAAATCGAGACTAACTTGTCCCAGTTTCAAATCCTCCGCTGTGATCCTCACTCCTCAGGAGCGAAATTGTGCATTTTGAGTACTTTTTTCAAGTATGTAATAGGCATGTGGAAAATTATGGTTATTACATGTTTGAACATTAATATATTATGCTCCAATTTTTTTTGCTTTAATTACGGCTTTAGATATTTGTGGTATGGAACGCAAGGATTTCACAAGAAATTCTTTTATAATAACACATTTCAAAGAAATATTAAACCTCCGATTAACTCACGCTATTGTTATTGAAAATAGTTCAGACAGTACGATAATTTCATAACATGAAGAATAATATTTTAATTGCTTATATATTTTAGTTTACAGCTACTTGGAACAGCTATGTGATATTCCATTAAAGAAACTAAATAGGCGTAATTCAACACATTAAAACATTAAGTACGTAAATGTTTGGAAGAGTAACTGCAGTCAACTCTCTTAAAAATTTAGAGTGACATTGTCACTCTTACAAAAAGTCACCGGCAAATGATCCCAGATAGAGTGAGATAAGAGTGAGAAAACTGCATTATGACTCTTCATCGATAGGATTCTGTCACCCTAACTGCAAGAGTGAGACAATGTCACTCTTAGAGTAAGGGTGAAGGCGCTATCTGCTCACTCTAGCGAGAGAGTCACCACATTTCCCATGATGCGTTCACTTCAGCAGGAGTGAGTGCGTTGCTTCCACACCCAAACGACGCCATATTGGAATTGGACTGCAGTTGCGAAGTACCAACTGCATACAAGTAATGGAATACTTTTAGCTAACACAAGTAAGTAAAACCTTATAACTTTTCAATTATTGTAAATGTTATTTAAAATTTGATAATTCACAACATATAAGATACATTGATTCAGTGTCGGACAGCTCTTCCGACAGACATTGCTTTGGTTAGGGTTAACATTTTGCTTTACTATACATTTTGTTTTTAAGACTTAAACAAGCCTGCTTCTTTTAATTTTATACCCTTCCGAGAAATTGATCTTTGGATCCGTCTCTATACTTGATCGTAGTATGTTATTTATGCTTATATAGCTGAAATCTTGCATTCGTTTTTTGTTTCTGTATATAATATTTGAGCATGTTTTGATGCGTGTTTGTAAATCGGTGGTGCAGTCAGGATTTTATTTCGGGGGTGGAGAGGGCTCTAACCTGTGTATCAAATTGTAAGCAAGCTGTTTCAACTGTAGCCTCAGTATCAAATTTTAAACTAAGTAAAGGGTCAGATTTTTAGGAAGGATACGCGCCTGTTGCAAATAGTATAAACAAAATTTTAAATCAAAAGCAGAAAATAATGATCAATTATATATTGTATGCAATTTATATTAAAATAAATTATAAACGTGGGAAAAAAATATTTTGTGATTAAATTTCAATATGTCTATGTGCATCATTTTATCTTATTGCACATTCTAGCACAGATTCACGCTTAGAATATACATATATACGTTGTTAGATCAAAATAACCGCTCTGTTGTTGTGGTGTAATATTTCCCTCTCCACTTTTTACACATACACAAACCTCTCTCTCATATGGTAAAGTGGATAATTTACGATCGAACACCCCAGATGGCCTCAGGAAAGTCCACTTTTAAATCAGGGAAACCAGCTGAAAGTAGCAGGTGATTCAGAATGTGTGAGCTTTCATTAGTAGTACGAAAAACACAAGGGATACTTGTGCTAGTAAACCTTTTCAACGCGGAAAAAAAGTTATTGTTTTTGGTGTTAAATGCGAGATTTTTGGAATTGAAAAGTTTGTATACTGTTTAAGGATAATTCAATAGTATAGTAACGGATTTTTTTTTATTTTACTGTTAATAAAGGTAAGTGTTACAATATTAAATTTAGTAATACAGTATTAATTTTAGAGCCTTGCAGATTTTGGTATGGTAGATTTTATGTCTTCTGTTGTGTATCAATATTGGTAAATAAAATTCTCAAATTGGTAAAACTTACCTTTTAGCCTAGATACCAATTCAAAATAATGCTAACTTTTTTCTATTGAATTTAATTAACATATGAAATATATCCACAATATTGGCTATACACTGGAAATGTTTCTGAAGTAATTCCATTACTGATAAAGTTTTTAATAGTAGCAAGTTAGTAGTTAGCCCAAATATCTTTACAATGTGTTCACAATAATAAGTAAAAATTCGAAATATTTATAATGTATTCTTAATATTGACAAGTAATTTTTAAAAATATTTTTATACCATTTTATTATTTTTCTAATGCTAATATACTCAATCCTTCACATTGTTATTATATTGGAAATAAAAACTAATATTGGTAAAAATTAGCAACATTTATCCATTATATTGTCCATGTTAATGAATTAAATTAAATATATTTAAAATGTATCCACACAGTATTGTGTGTATATTATAAATTTCCCTCATATTGTACTAACAAATATTTTTAATGTGTCAGCATCTTAATATCACAGTAATGGTGAATTAAGACTGTTTATCTACTGTACATTATTTCAAAATTTAAAATCTGATAAATAATTTTAGGTGCATTTATGTACAAATTGCTGAAAAATATATTTTAATAATTAAGTCAAATACTACTGAAAATCCTGTGATGATAAGACCATGATTATCTCAGGAGCAAGGAGGGCACATGCCCCAGACACCCCATTTTAAGGGGTCCTTAAATTTTTTCAGAATATGAATTTAGTTTATTAAATTTTCCTTCTAAGATACTAAATGCCTGGTTTTTTTTTTCTAAAAGTTGGATGTGTGTGTGGCAAAATAGATCCCAAATGGATGAGCCGATTTTAATGTAGTTTGTTTTATTTTAAAGATGGTATAATCAGAACGGTTCTTCATTGTATTTGATAATATTCACTTCATCTATTCCCCTTAAATAAAGCTTACTTTACACTTGTTCAGTCTAAGACAATTCAAATAATATTGTTGACATTCAATTAATTTTGATTGCTGAATTATTTCTGTAATGTTATGGAAAAAGCCATGCTTTGAGTTGCATTTTTTTAAGACTTCATTTTTAATAAAGGTTATTTCACATATTGCATAGGAAATGTTCATAAACTTAAAATTTATCTAGCATATTTCATTTTAAATTCATTTAATCAGAACATATCTTTGCAGATTGAAAAAACATACTTAAGTGGGGGGGGGGGTGGAGTGAGTTTGGCTTAGGGACGTATCTAAACCTTAAAAATTTCAAGCTGAACTTTCAAAATTACCCACGAATATGTAATTTTCTCCATTTCTTATGTTTACTTATTTCGAGGGTGGCTGAAGCCCCACCAGTCACCCTCTGGCCAAGGACGTACCCAGGAAGGGGGTGGGGGTCTGTAACACCTGCGAAATTTCAGTTTTTATTAACAAAGCAATAATGGTGAAGTCTTTTTGTGAAAATTTCTGCCTTTTTCATCGTTTGGACCCCCTCCGAAATTTTTGGACCCTCCCAGAATTTTTTTTGGGGTATGTCCCTGCCCCTGCTCTCCTCTCCTAGGGGGGGAGCAAGTTCCCTACCTTGAGCCCCCCCCTTATGGGTGCCCATATCATTAATGTTATATTTTTCAAGTATTTAATATTATTCTGTGGTTTTCTGAACTTGCAGGTAGCAGAACAGATTTCATTATTTATTGACATTGTTGAGAAAGCAGACAGCATGGATTTCAGAGTTTGGGTCTTCTACTGGGTATCATTAAGGGTAAATAAATTTATGATATTGGTAAAATGTACTTAAAAATTCAAAATAATTTTAATCCTTTTTCTACTGAATTTAAATGAAATGTATCTGCAATATTGCCTATATTTTGGAAGTAGTTCTGAAGTAGTTCCATTACCAATAAACTTTCAAATAGCACCTCACAGGATTGTAAAACATTGAAAACCCAAACCAGTATTTTTACATAGCAGCAAGTTAATATTTAGCCCAAATGTATTTAAAATGTATCCACAATATTAGGTAAACATTGGTAATATTTCTAATGTATTCCTAATATTGACAAGTAATTAATTTTATAGTATTTTTATTTTTTCATGTTCATATACTTAATTATTCAATATTATCATTAAATTGGAAATAAATACTAATGTAAATTGTAGCAAATTAATATTTACCCATTATATTGTCAATCTTAATGAATTTAAATTAAATTTATTTAAAATGTATCCACAATATTGGGTGTATATTTCAAATATTCCTCATATATATTGCACAAGTATATATTTTTGATATGTTAGCATCTTAATATATTATTACTTGCGAATTATCACTGTTTATCTCTTACACATTATTTTTGCATTTAAAATCTGAAATAATTTTAAATGCATTCATATACAAATTTCTGAAAAATATATCTTAATAAATAAGTGAAATATTACTGAAAAATTTAATGTAATATGATTGTTCCCTGATTATCATGGGCAAGCGGGTAAATACTGTGGAAAATACAGAAAGACAGTTGTCAGAGTCGGTGAAGAAACAAAATGTAAGGGGGCCCCCATTTAGACCCATACTTCTGACTCAAGCGACTTTATGTCGTAATTGCTGCCTGGATTTGAGATGGGGGGGGGGGACTGAAGCCCTATAGCCACTCATCCCATTACCCCTCGATCTACCACCGAATCATTTGTTCTTGTGATAATGTTTAAATGTAAATTTTAACTGAAGACTCCTACCTTGGGTGGTCATTAGTTAAATATATATAAATTGATAATAAATGAATATTCATATAAATTGGTTGCTTTAGAAAACGAAACTTTTAGAATGTTTTTTATGTACTGAATACTCATTTTCTTGAAATATAGGAGAGTTAATAACAGCGATGACTGGGTGATTTTTCAAGAACCTTTGATAAGGGTGAATACTACTTTGGATGTCTTTAGATATAAGTATGTATTTATTTTTAATTATTTACTGTTTCAGTGTATTTTTAAATTTGGGAGTTAATTTTATATTCATATCATATGTTATAAATGTTCCTTATACACATGTCTGTGTGAATTTTATATTATTATTATTATTTGCATTGCAAAGCATCCCATTTTAGAAGAATGTATATCTTAAGCACTGAATCAGATGGGTAGTAGATTTCTCACAAAAATTGTGTTTCATTAAGTGTCTCACTGAGTAGAAACAAAATGTTTCAATCAAGTTATTATTATTATTTTTTTTTTACAAGAAATAATGCAATTTCTGAACAGGTCTTAAAAGAATTCAACTATGTCAGAAATTTGAAAATTCAGAATTTCTCTTCACAAGCTGTATTTATGGCAATACAAATGGTTAATTTATAGAAGTGAAATACTCACAGAAAAATTTATAACATATTGTATTGTCCAAAATAGAGGGAGAATTAGCCATCAGATACAGTTTCCACTTTCGTGAATTTCTCCCTAAAAATGGGATAAGACCTGCAGTTTTGTTGTTCTATAAAAGTTCATCATGCTGTCTATGAAGAAGCATTCTGAATTATACCGAGTTTTTGAGAAGCCTGTCTTTAAAGCTTGCAGAGCCAAGTGATGAATAAAATATGTTACAAGAAAAACTGATTGATTTTGGCTGTTTATCACTTTATTATCTTTTTATTTTCTAGTACTCTGAACTGGTCCTGTGGAAAACCATTGAATTTTTGTCAGTGGCATGCTGTAAAAGAGAAGAAACTATTGGCATTATAAGTGGTATTCATATTTTTGTTTTATTTGTTTATTTATTCTTTAAATGTTCTTAATTACTAGTTCAAAGTCTGCATACTTTTGATCTCTGCGGTCTAATTTTTTCAAAGCTTGTATCGCATAATTTCATAATTGTCAATAACTTTTTTTTTTTTTTTTTTGAGATGTTTACTTTTTTGTTTAGTTTATTTTTTTCTTATTTTCCAAATTGATTTATATGTTTTTTTTTTTTTAGTTTTTTTTTCCCTAAAGTGATGTTACTTTGGGGCAGTTAGTGACTATGTATTAAATTTTATAAATTTCATGTAAATTGAGAAAGTTATTAGGGCTGTTCTTAAAAGAAAAAAAAGTATAACTTTTGGTAAAGTTACATCAATGAGTAAAACAATAAATATTTATACAGTAAAATTCAATGTGGTATTCTTTATTAAAGCATTTGACCCAGGCAACTCTTTAGTATATCATTTTATGTTATGCTATATTCTGTCATTTATTTAATCTCTATTATATGTAAATTTTTTATGTCAAGTTGCATATTTGACACCAAGTTAATAAATTGCATGCAAAATCAAGTCTTATTTGCAACATTTTATGAAGTAACAATGAAATAAAGTATAAAAATCAATTTTTAGTCCCTTCAGATTAATTTTTTTACTCTGCACCCTCACTACCTCTTAAAAATATGTTGTAAGTAAAACCTTGAAACTCCTGTAACTTTTATTATTATTATTATTATTAATGTTGTCACTGCTGTTGTTGTTTAAAATGTAAACTGTAAAATGCTACTTTCAGAGATGAGATTTAAGAATTTAGTTTAATATTCAGACCTTTTTCAATGTTTATAAAGAATTCAGTTTTTTCATTTTTTTCAAAAATTTTCTTATTTTTCAGTAAGGCAAAATTGTATATAAGTAAGATAGATTTAGTATCAATAAAAATTAAAATATTTATTGCTCTTGAAATTCATAAGTATAATTGCTCAAAAGTTGTTTGGACATTCTTTCAGACTTTTTTTCCTTTTTTGTTAATCTCATATCTGTACTTTGGTACAAACCAAATCGAAAACTAGCCTACCAGTTTTGACACCATATTACATGTACCACCATTAGTGGTAAAAACAGATGAAATATATTATTTTTTAATTTTACTAATACAATATGTAAATGTAAACTTTACTTCCTTAGTAAATTCAGATTTTTTAAGCCTGCAGTATTAACAAAGTGCAATAACCTTGTCAGTGTTCACATGTTGTCATATGTATATTTGAATATTACTCAAAAATATCTTTAGTCTAGTTTTTAACTGACTTCAAGAAGATCTAGGTTATTAATTGGGGTCAGTACTCAGAGGTGTAGCAAGAATTTTCAGTGCCCGAGAACAAATTTCCATCACTTCCTGTTTACCAAAATGCGCTGGAAAAAGTTTTATATACAAATTGGTGCCTTTTGGATCCTATGCCCTGGGACAAATGTCCCCCTCTAGCTACACTTCTGAGCATTGAATCCTTGTAATTTACCAGACTGGATATGAAAAGTATTTTCAAACTTCCGTTTAATTATTTATTTCTTTTGTTTATCTTCCACATATAGATGTGATCTTTGCTAAGAATGTTGTTATTTGATGATATTTTACTTGCTGTGCATGAAAAGTTTTTATTGCAAAGTTATCACTTTATTTTTTACTCAATTTTTGATGTACCTAAAATATATTACAAGTCCTGAATATTTTCTATTTTTTAATTGATTGTAATAATTTGCAAATTTAACTCACCAATAGTAAGTAATGTGTTTAATATTTATTTTGTCACTATTAGTTTGATGTTTGTTATTACGCACAGGTTACTGTGATTCAGGGATAATTTTATTCCAAATTGCTTTGATATGGGATTTTCGCTTCAATACTGTCCCCAATTATTCTTTTTTGTGTTACCTCAGAGGATTTACCTCACAAAATAAAATTTTGTGAAGTAAATCCTACAATGTGTTCCTTACTTTTAATAAAGTATTTTGTGCTCTCAATCACTTTGCATATCAGTATATTCTAATATTAATAGAACATAGAGAACAGATTATTTTATAAAACAGTACAAGCATTTCTTATCTGTAAAATTAAAGATTTTTTTCTTTTATTTTTTGCAGGTAAAAAAAATAGATTTTTTTTTTTTTTGAGCTGCTATATTTAGGTTTTATTGCAGTTTTTTTTCCATTTGCTTTTATGTTCAGTGGCAAAATTAAAATGTAAAAGGCAGCTTAAATTCTACAACTTTATTTTATTCATTTATTCATAATTTGTACAATTTTAACAGTAGGAACCCTGTTTCCCTTCCCTCTCTTACTCAGAAGGTTACAGTATATGTAAATGTTACTTGAAAGTATTTATTATTACCATACATAAATATGGTAATATGAAAAATGGTAATAAGAAAGTATTTATTATTACCATTTTTCGGTATGCTTTTGTGCTGTTCCAAAATTGTATTTAACCTGCTCCTAAAGGTGTTCCAAAATGTATGTAGATTTGCAGACTTTTTATTATAAAGTTATCCTCCGATTTTAGTGAAACTATAAACAAAATGTTTTCTGAATCAAATGAAAAGATCTGCTGACTTATTCCTCTGTAAATTCATCACCTAGTTGAAAGTGTTAAGCTGTGCTTTAGTTGGAGATTTAAATTTGGCACTAATCCATGTACACACAAAACTAATTTTAACTAATTTTATTTTGTATGTATTTAACATAGATCTAGTTTATGCTCTAGTATATTCTAGCTGCCAACTCTTTCTGATTTTGAGCCTTTCTTCAGTCTTATTCAAATTATGGGGAGGGGGGAGGGTACCCTTTTTTTATTAGGATAGAAAAGCAGTTATGTTTTAACTTTTAATTCTGTAATTACTTGTTGAAGTCATAATTTTTATCTTCCAGATGCTGTTAGAAGAATCCCTGAATGTGAAATAGTATTGAAGTACTCATATTGAATCCAGTGATTGTATTTTATATAAATGTAACAATGTAATACAATTAAACCAAATTTGTAATAATTTGTTGTGTGTTCACTGCCATTGCTTTTATAATTCATTCAAACCTGCATGAGTCTCAATAAGAGATATCTTCCACTTTTTTCAATTCGTAGGCTATTTTTTACTTCTGCAGTTCTGTAATAGTTTAAATTTTTTTTTTTAATTTAGAACGCATCGTAAACTAAAATTTGCTAGGCTGAAGACTACTCTGGACTTGGAAGTTCCATTACTCATGTTTTTATTAAGACTTTGCTTATATATTTTTATTAACTGTTTTTTCTTTCTTTTTTTTTGGCCCTCGTATTAATTGAACTTTGTTCTAACATACTAATGAGTTTTTCTGGCTTTACTTTCATTTATTGTTCTAAATCTGTTTTCAATAGTATAATAATTCTTGCATAAAATCTATATTAAAAGAATTTTTTTTTCAATTTGAAGTTTTTAAAAGATTAAGTAATTTGTAGCTATTTTGCTGTAAAAGTGAAATTGAAATAAATAAAATCACACTTAAAAATAAATAAAGAAATGAATGTGTATATATATTAAAAAATTAAGAAAGGGCTTTTATTTTGAAGTATGTATAAATTATGTTCAGAACAGGAATTTGGTTTTTTAAGAGGTGAAAAAAAAAATCTTTTTCTTTGAATCACCACCCTCCCCCCTCACCCAGACATTATCTATGGAGGTTAATATGGTTCACCCTCATGCTCTAAACTTCAATTATTTCTTTGCGTTATGGCAAGTCTACAAGAGGGGTGTCTTCTTGGGGGGGCTGACTTGGGTGGTGAACTTTTTAAGGATTCTAACCTGTATTCTTGCTCATGCCTCTAAACCTTAAATAATGGTTTTTGGACAAGACAAAAATGTTGGGTGTATTCAACAAAATGGGCATTGTTGGGGAATTATGAAATAATTGGTTTTGATTTATATTATTTATGTATTGGCCTGCACAAAAATATTTCTTTACCCCTTTTCACAAAAAAAGAAATCAATCAATATAAAGTAGTTTCCATTTTAGAAATATTTTATTCCTTTTTCTGGGGGGAGGGGGAAGAATAGAAAAATAGGTATTCTCTTAAATTTCCAAACATGATATGTACATTAACAGAGGTTATCAGCAGATATATTTATATTTTTGATTTACCCAACAATTAGTTTATTTATTTAATTTTTTTTTTTTTTTTTTGGTTTTCAATTAAAGGATAGCTATTGCTCTTTTAACTTATTTTCGTGTTTCATAATTCTTGTATTTGTTCGTATAAATGACTGAAATTTAATTTCAAATAATTTCTTTTCGATAACAATTCAATCCTGTTCATTTCTTATTTATTTAAAATTTAAAAAAAAGACTTGTTAATTGTAATAAAGTTGAAAAGAAAGTTTGAATAAATTATGCTTAAAATAAAACCTATTTAAAAATCAAAATTATTAGTATTCTTTTGATTTTATATAAATATCTTATCATGAACTATGTTTATTGTTTTGTTAATACTGTTGTAAGTGAAAGTTGTTCTGAAATGTACCATAGGTAAAAAATAAGCTTTCAGGGATTTTTTATTTCAGCAGGAGAAAAGGTAACATTGAACATATCAAATATTTCTGCACACTGTTGAGTAATGTGGATGTCCGAAACTCTTATTTCTATTCTTGTTTGATCACAGATTACCTCAAATGAAGTTATAGTACTGCAGACAAAGAAAATTCTTATAAATCTCCTGCTGATGGATTTTACATAGCTCAATGGCTATACAGATCACCTCCAAGCATTTTGAAACTTTCACTTCTATTCCTGTTACGTTTTGACTAACCAAACAAAACATAAACTGTTAACGAATTCTGTAACTAAATAGATCTAGAGGTTATGGAGGTTTGTTTTAGTAACCATGTGGAACTCTTGGGGGTACCTTTTAGTGATGCCATCATCTGATTATTAAAATGAAACTCTGTACTCCTTCTTAATCTGTTTAATTTCAGAATAGGCTGTTATTTTAAATACTGTATGTTTTGTGTCAACAGTCCACATTTCACTCACTGGAATGAAAGCAAGAATCTAAAAATGCATGGGGTCAGATATTACTTGTACCATTGAGCTACGTAAAATTTATTTTCCAGCTGTTATGGATCATTCTGAACATGACAATAATCCAAGATAGCCCAGAAATAGATATCTAAGAAGTTCTGGATATGAAATAAGTATCAATTTCTGATCTTTGGATATTTTGAATATGAAATAGATAGCCATTTTTGGGATATTCTGGATCTTTAAGATCTTCTGGAAGTTTAGTTATTATAACTATGCTACATATATACAGATACCTGTATATTATAGATGTTATTTACTCATTAGAGAGATCACACCTCAAATTTCTAATAGAGAAATCTATTTTATGTTGGACTTCTAATAGATATACCCAATATCCAGCTATGATGTATTAAAGATTGCCTATGGACAAACTTGGGGGGGGGGAGGTAAATGCGGCAAAAATATTTACTTGTACGATATGAAGAATATTTTCAAGGCGCTCGATATTGCAGATACATTTTAAATATATTTAATTTAAATTCAATAGCAGCAAAGTTTTATAATTTTTACAATATAAAGGTTAAATATCAACTTTCTACTTTTTACCAATACTAGCTTTATTCCCAGTGTAATATTGAGTAAATATTAACCAAAAAAATTAAAAATGGTATAAAGTTATGTTAAAGTAATTACTTATCCATATTGAATATATTTCCAATGTATATCAAATACTATAAATGCATTTTAAATATATCTGAGGCAAATATTAACTTTGCTACTTTGTACGAAGTTACATTTGATACATTTGACGAAGTTACAGTTGATCTTTGTTTTCAATTTTTTTTAACAATATTGAGTTAACATTAAAAAATTTATCAATTGAGGACTACTTCAAAAATATTTCCAATACAACCCTATATTAAGAATATATTTTTTTGTATGTTAAATTCAGTGGAAAAGGTATTAGTATAGTCATACTGAAAGTATAATGTTATTTTGAGAATTTATCAGACCTAAATGCTAATTTTTACCAATATTGGAATTTTATTTACCAATATTGGAAACTGTTTATTCTCAATGTGTTCACTTACTACTTTGTAATATTATTGGTTTTTTATATCAATGTTTTCACAATATTGAGTTAATATTTAAAAGTTCATTGGTAGTGAGACTGCTTCAGAAATATTCTCAATATATAATTAATATATCAATACACACTTCATATGTTAATTAAAATTTTACAAATAATAATAACATTTTGAGCATATATCAGGGCTAAACTCTAGTTTTTACCAATACTGGAAGTGGTCTTTACTCTCAAAGTATTCACATATATGTAAATTTTAATAATTAAAAGTAATTAGTACTTAATAATATTGGAAATATTTCTAATATACACTCAATATTATTGATAAATTTCAAATACTTTAAGATTCAATAGTATTAAAATTTGACTTCAAATGGGCAAAATATTAAATTTATAATATTGGATTTTATTTTCAATGAATTCACAAGATTGGATAAATATTGATGCTATATAGAAAATATCTTTTAATGTTTGCCAAATATTTAAAAAATAATAATAATCAATGCTGTTACCAGATACATTCATATATATATATAAGGAATTATTTTAATTTCCCTAAAGTAGTGATAGCCAGAAGCAAGGCATATGCAAGGAATAAATCCAGGGCCGTACCCAGACAAAAATTTCAGGCAGGGTCCAAACCGTGGAAAAGGCAGAATTTTTCACAAAAAGACATCATTATTATTATTTTATTAACAAAAATCAATTTTTTTGGGAGGGGGGAGGGTCCGGACCCCTGGATACGGTCTCGAATAATCACCCTATAAAAAGTGGCGGTCACTCTTAAAAAGGGTCATAGCTCACTCTTGATCAGAGCGCTTCACTCTTTAAGGGATGGCGTGCTGTCACCCTTTCCTTAGAGTGAGGCACTCTTTCCCGGAGTGGGTTTTTGAATTCTCACTCCTAGTCCAGAGTCAGAAATGTCACTCTTCAGAATAGTGATTTCTCACTCTATGGAGGTTGGCTGATTTTTGTCACGAAGGTAGGGTGATATATCACTCCTCAGCACTGGTTTTTCACTCTTGATTATTAAGAGAGTATAGTCGCAAAAGCATATGAAAAAGTCCCACGAGTCTAGAAGTATTAGTTTAGAGAATTGCCATTTTATGAAAAAATTCTTTAACAACCCAAAGTACATTACGAGCTGTGAAATGTAAATATTTTGATATTCGGTCACTAATAGAATGCTTTAATAACTGTCAAAAGGAACACGGGATAAAAAACACATAGTGTATGATTTTACGATGCAATAACCTATAAGTGAAAAGTAATAAATTAATTAATTAATCCGGACTAATAAAATGAATTCCTAATTACTACATGTCTTATTTACCTAGATTTAAATAAAATTTCTGATATCATATTAGTTCTGCTTGCTTTTCAAAATTAAACATATAATCGTATAACTATATATGAAAACACTAACCTTCGGCTTGCACTTTATGTCTTAAAAATAATTTTATCTTTATCTTGAGTATTTTTCTTGATCCAAACCACATTTATTTATCATTCGCTCTCTTTTTCAGGGGGAGAGGAGCTTACAAGAGCTAATTAATAGAAATAATGGCTATTTCGTATGAAACAATTAATTAAAATTTTTATTTATTTGTAAATTTAATTTTTTAATAGATTTCTAAATATATTTTGAACCTAATTAGAATTTTTATATGATAGCACAATGCCAGTCAAATGAGTTAAAATAGGCATAATTTGTATGAAAAGAAAATGTTAAACAGAACTTCTATTGTGGTCAATCAAATGTTTGAATAAGGAAGTTAGAGAATTTATAGGTATGCAAAGGGGAGTCATTTGCAAGCTCGTTTCCTTGGGGGTTTCATAATTTTTTTTTTAATTTTTTTTATTTAAGTACTAGAAAAAAACAGGAATAAAATGCTAATGTTAGCTTCTGTGATCTCACCTCCAAAAGATAGTTGCTGGCACCCATTAATTACAGCATTGAGTTTTTATATTAGTTATTTTGATATTACTTACATTTTTATTAGCTTACTGCAAAAAAGTGTCTGACAGTTGAGCTTCTTTTGCAAGTACAGAAAAAATTCCCTCTTTTTTCATTAATAAATTTATGGAGAAAGAGAAAAAAAAATAAACCACCCAAGGAAAATAAAACATATGACATTCATCAAAGCATTTAAGAAAGTATTTCAATATTTATAGATGTGTTTACAAATCTCTTTAAAAATTGCAATTAATTCCCATTTGCTTTGGGTGATATTTTGTTCTAATTCCGTAACAAAGCAAAAGTAAATTTGACAAACGGAAAAAAATCATAATAAAGTACACCTGGGACCACCACCTGTGTATCTTTCAAGTGAATATCCAGAGCATTCCATAAAAAATGAGCAAAACTTTAAGAGGTAATGCAGTGCACATCCAAACAACAAATCCAAAATGTATAGATACAGAATTAAAGATAGTACCCATCTACGAGAAAATGTCAGCTGGTATGCACGCTGCACAACAGCGAAGAATTCTTGGCTAACATTCATGGGCACTCCCCATTCATACAGCGCATATCCCCTGCAGTGGCTTAAAGTTTAGCGAGGATTTCTTCACAGATTCCGTGACATGTCCCTGTATAAAAGCCTTTAGGTGTCCCCCAGAAAGAAAAAAAAGGAATTGAAAGACCTGGCGAGCGCGATGACCAAGCTGCACTCCTTTTGTACATAAATGGCCGGCAATCCATTCTGCTGGAACACCTTTGTCCATCGGAAGTGTGGGAAATGTAGTTTGACAGGTCAGGTAGCACCTTTGCAGAAACGTTAGGTAGTTAACTCTGTCAAGGCATTCTGACAGAAGACACGTTCCGAATAGGTGGCTGTCGATTATTCTTGCCAAAACATTGACAAAAAAGCATTTCTGATGCGCGTGCGAATTTATATCTACCCATGTTGATTAAGGGTGTGAAATGCATTTTCACGTGAGAATGTACGTTTGACAGTAGAGAGTACTTCTGACACACTCTAGCGCCTTTGCTCTTGATATGGGAATTCGCATTCCTCATTGAATGTTGTTTATGTGTGTACTCACGTCTTAAATTTTCCCCCATGTGTTTTGAAACACCCTGCAGTCCTCTACAGGGTCCAATCCTTCAGTCCTCTGCTGACTCAAGCAGATATTAAAAAAGATGGTTTGAAGATCGTTTTAATGAAGTTTAGTTAATTTTATGGAGAGATTCAGGGGGACAATACTAAACATTTACATAGCAGCTATGTCAAGATAAACTGAAGTCCCCGACTTGTCAATAACTCAATTGTTGCGGGGAAAAAAAACATATTTAACCATTCCTTACTGTTTATGCCTAGTTGCATTAATTAAAGCAGCACAGCACTCCCACAAATTCAAGCTCTTTTGGAAATCGGCATTACATACTAGCACATCATTAAGTGTTTTTCGTCTAGTTATGAATAAAACTGTTTAGCATATGATTTTATTTTTCCTACACTCCTCAACATTGGGACTTTTCATGCACGGCACGTGGCGAAAGGCCTATTGCATCGTGAACTGCCGAAATCCGATTAACTGTGCATTCTAGTTCAGTCTCAGACTCCCGTATAGGTAACATGCCTTTTTCTCTGTCTTTAAAACTATGTATGTTTACTTGTAATTATATCCAGGATGTGAACGTTAAGTTAACAAATTAAATCAAGAATTATGTGCGTATTGCGGATTTTAGCTGCGAAAATAAAGCTTTTAGTAGACCTTATTTGGTCGTATAGCCGGTATACACTACGTATTTAATAACTATGGAAAGTCTCACTTTAAATGAATCACAATCATACGTAAATTCATAGGCGGATACAAAAGATGTAAAAGGCGAAAAATGTACGAGAACATAGTAGGTCAACTTGGCGACAGCGCTAGGAGCAGGCAAGAACGGTCGCCAATTAAATAGCCAGATTGTTAAAAAAAAAACAAATCATTTTTCAGATAGAGATAAGACATTTGCAATCAAATTTAAATGTCGGTGCCAACAGGGGATAGGTAAGGAGAGCTTGTAACTCAAAAAATATTTACAGAAGCTCCGTGTTAAAACACAAGGGGGAGGATAAAGAGACCCTCCAGACAAACGCCATTTGAAAGGAAAATAACACTTTAACGGTTAAAAGACAGAATCATTTACCAAACGGAATTAAAATAGCGTAGCTGGCAGAAAGATGGGAGTTTAAAAATGGCAGACGATTAAAGGTAGAATAGAGAAATTTCAAAACAGAACAAATTAAAAATATTTAATGAGCTATCACAATTATTTCTTGCTTCTTTTCACTGACTTAGAGTCACATTCATTTCTATCCAAACTATATATATATATATATATATATTATACTTGTTATTGCATAGAAGACTGTCGGTAGGCCACAAATTTGTATGTGTTATTACTGAAGAGAAACTGAACAGGTACGCATATTTTGTTACACACTTTGTATGAAAAATTATTATTTTCATCGAATAAAAAGCATGTAATAAAATTATATCATTACTTAGATAGCCTTACCTGTGCTGCTACCAAACATCCTTGTTTAGATAACCTACTTTTTAAAATATTTTTTTTAAATGTCTTAAAAACTAATATATTTTTAAAAGCATTTTTTAGATAAAAATACTTTACTCCAAAAAAAATCTTAATTTACAAAAATCTGAAAGTAAATTTTGATACTTTTGAATTTTTTATCCCCAAAAATTTGATGAAAAGAAGTAAACTAAATCCCCTGTGATGAAGGTATTCTTGAGATTATTTTTAGCATTCTTTGAAAATATAATTCCGTTTCTTATCTTTCTTTTTTGTTTCTTTTCCTATTAAAAGCCTGTCACTGGATTGCATATTTTCAAAGAGTTTTGCCATGAAGGGAAAATAAATAGTTCTGAGATCTTTCAAAAGCCTTGATTATTTAACGAGTTTCGTTTTGATTTCAATGCAAATATTAACTTTTTATATTTTCACATTTTGGTTCCAGAAAATGAATTTATAAATATTTATGTACTGATTTTAAACGTTATATAACATATTATTTATTGTATGTCCCTTTTTCAAACGATCTTTACAAAGGTTAGCTTAAGCTTTTAAAAAGAATTAATGCAATGGAAAAATTAGTTATGTATATCTGAAATGCAAAGAATGTTTATTTACGTTTATATATATATATATATGTTACAGTTAAAACCCGAAATCAGTCAAAACCCGATTTAACTAGGGAAAACGCGTTCTAACTGAGTGCGTTAGTGAAAACCCGAATTAACTAGGCAAAACGCGTTCTGACTGACAGCGCTAGGCAAAACCCGAATTAACTATAGGGAAAACCCATTTTATCCGAGTAGCGGTAGCACGTTTTCGAGGTGCCCCTACTGATGAGGCATATTTTCCAGGGGCCCCCTAAAGCGATGGCCAGACCCACTGATGTTTTCTCGGGTCTCGCAAAGAGCCAGCGTTAGCATATTTTCGTGGGGGCCCCCTACATTGGTGGCCGGACCCCATATTTTCCCATGTGAATTCCTGAATGTTAATGCTTTATCCACTAAAAATTGGATCTTGCTCCCCCTTCGAAAATATGCTATTGCTGGCCCTTTGCGAGACACCCAAAAACATCACTGTGTCCTGCCACCGCTGTAGGGGGCCCCCTTCGAAAATATGCTAACGCTGGCCCTCTGCGAGACCCAAAAAAACATCACTGTGACCTGCCACCGCTGTAGGGGGCCCCCTTCGAAAATATGCTAACGCTGGCCCTCTGCGAGACCCAAAAAAACATCAGTGGGTCCGGCATTCACTTCAGGGGGCCCCCTCGAAAATATGCTAACACTGGCCCTTTGCGAGACCCAAAAAAACATCAGTGGGTCCGGCCACCGCTGTAGGGGGCCCCCTTGGAAAAAATGGTAACGCTGACCCCTTGCGAGATTTAAAAAAACATCACTGGGTCCGGCAATCGCTTTAGTGGGTCCCCTCGAAAATATGCTAACGTTGTCCCCTTGGAAGACCCAAAAAACATCAGTGTTTCCGGCCATCACCTCAAGGGGGCCCCCTCGAAAATATGCTAACGCTGGTCCTTTGCAAGACACAAAAAAAACATTACTGCGTCCTGCCATCGCTTTAGGGCCCCCCCCCCTCGAAAATATGCTAAAGCTGGCCCTTTGCGAGACCCCAAAAAATATCTATGGGTACAGCATCACCGTTGGGGGTCCCCTGTAAAATGTGCTAACGCTGGCACTTTCAGAGACCCGAAAAAAATCAGTGGATCCGGTCATCGCTGTAGGGGCTCCCTGGATAATATGCCTCCGCTGTAGGGGGCCCCCAGGAAAATATTCCTCCGCTGTAGGGGCCCCTCGAAAATGTGCTACCGCTACTCGAATAAAACGGGTTTTCCCTAGTTAATTCGGGTTTTGCCTAGCGCTGTCAGTCAGAACGCGTTTTGCCTAGTTAATTCGGATTTTGCCTAACGCTCTCAGTTAGAACGCGTTTTCCCTAGTTAATTTGGGTTTTGACTGATTTCGGGTTTTCACTGTAACATATATATATATGAGACGTCAGATATTTCAGTAAAGTTCCAGAGTTAAGGCAGGTAAAACGGTTTATTAAACATTATCTTTAAGTTACAATATAGAGTGAGAAGGGGAGAGGGGAGACGGGTACAAAAATCAGCGTGGACTAGTTAAGCAGTTCCAGTGGCAGAAGTCTCTCGTATTTTCAATGTGCGGGTGTATTTACGCTCACCTCACCACGTGGTTTGCGAAGACATAACTCCGCCTCTCTCTTATCTCCAATCGAACCACACACATTTACCAACATGACCCGCATCGGGGACTACAAAGGCGTGGGGACACGTGTACACTCTAAAGAATACAGAATCGACGGCCTGATGTCTAGCAATTAACTAAAGAATTAAAACATAGCTCCAGAGCGCGCGTGGCAAGTATGACAGGAAAGCAAAACTTACAGTGAAAGTACCCGCTTGAACAATACCCAAACTAGTAAAACCCAAATTACCTTTTTGTACATTACATATATATATGTAGTGCCATTCTATCCTGCCACTACCAATACACTATATAAATCGTCTTAGCGCACAAGATGCCAGACTTCGCAAGAGATGCCGCCACCTGCAAGCGTCATCAGTTTTCATGGCAACGAGGCTAGTGAAATCCCCGTTCTGCTTTTCGCGCCAGAGAGCGATATAATGAGAAAAACTATTGAGACTGAAATTTGACGTGCGTGATGATATATGTTCTAAAGAACTATTACTCATTTTTTTAAAAATCTTTCTCTTCTAACTTGTAAATAAGCTGTCTAATTTGTATTATGTTTTATGCTTTCATTAAATGTTAATTGTACTATGCTGGAGTATCATTTTCTATAATGGTGTCAGAATTCAAGAACGAAAAAGCGCCTGAACTGTTGACGAACTGATGAAATATTCTCTTCGATATTTTTCTCGGAACTTTTGACGATACGAACTTTAAAATTGTTCTACAGCCGACGAACATAATGTTAATAATCAGCCGATGGGAATTACTTATTCTTCAGTGCCACATTGAATTTAGATGATAAAGCAAGAGATGCCGCCACTTGCAAGCGTTATCAGCTTCCCTGGCAACGAGGCTAGTGAAATCCCCGTTCTGTTTATGTTTTATGCTTTCATTAAATGTTAATTGTACTATGCTGGAGTATCATTTTCTACATATATTGAGATAATATTATGTGGAAGTCATATTTTGTTAAAATTACAGGTGTTTATTCATAAATTGATAGGATACGAAATATATAATAGAGTAAAAATACATTTTTAATGTCTTTTTGTATGCGGCATTTTTTAAATGCCTGTATGTTTGTAAAACTGGGAGAAATTCGGGTGAGATGGGAAATTGAAAAAAAAAAAGTAATTTTTCTTACATTCTTTTTATCAGTAGTACAGTTTACGAGGTTGATAATACAGTACATGTAAAATTAATTAGAGTATGTTAGAATGTAATTGATAACTTAGACTAAGTAAGATGAAAAATAAATAAATAAATGAAATATATGACGTTCTTCTGGTATTGTATAATAATAGCGAAAGTTGGATTACAAAATATACAATGTATATATTGTAATCCAACTTTCTCTCATATGTTATTTTTTGTTTCTTTCTCAAACTATAGGAAATAATTAAAGTACAGAGATTTAAGAACAATCATAACTATTATTATTTTATAACTACAAGGGCGTATGAAAACACAAAAGTCCTGAGTGGTTGAAAGTCGAAAAATCCATGTGTAGGTGAAGCACAACTTCCAATTTTGTGAATGGTTTAGAAAATTGAGGCAATTAATTTTAGCACAAAAATGTATTTTCTATAAATGTTTACAGGAACATGTTATTTCGATTTCTAAAGAAAAACAATACGTATTGATATTCTTCTTTAAGGAACTTTTGGCGACAGTGTTTTTGATAAATAAATGATAAATTGAAAACTTATTCTGATAATATAGCTTATTCTGTCATTTATAGTAACAGATAAAGAATGTAGTTTCCATTTAGCAATAAATTAATACAGGCTGTATCTAATTCAGGTTAAGCATTGTTTAAAAAAAGTAAGTTACCTTTTATACATAAAAGAATTATTGCATTTTTTACAAAACAAAGATAATATTAAATATAAAATAACAAGTAATGGTTTATAAAAAAATTAATTGGTATATTAGTGAAATAAATGCTATGAGCCTCTTTCAGACCTTAGTTTTAAATATTTCCAAATTTTTGCGTTATTTAATAATTTAAAATGGCGAAATTTTTATCACGCAATTTATGTTGGTAAATCCATATAGTTATTCCTGCTCGTTTAAAAGACATTGTCCTTAATTTTTATTAACTTAGTGTATCTTTTCTTTTGTTCTCGAATGATGATGACAAATGTATAGAAAAATTAGACAGCTTTATCAGGTAAGTGCTGATATTGATTCTCAATTTTGTATGAAAAATCACTAAAGAAGAGTATAATTAAATGATGTATTTTTATTCCGGGAAAAAAAGAAGACACATGTTGAAATTTTAGCTACGAAATTTTATTTACGTTATTCTAATTAATCTTTCCTATAATCAGTACAAAAACTAATCAGCTGGGTAAAATACATATTTGCCTATCACTTAAGTTTTTTCTTTTATTCCTCTATTCGATTTACTTTCTGACATGCCGAGGTCTGATTAAAATATGAAAGGCTGGTCTTCCCGTAGACTATGATGACCGTTATGTTAAATCAAATACGACCTTCCAGTGTCCAATTAAATTAAGTTATAGATCAGGATCGATGCAATCTATAATAAAAAAATAATTTATGAGATAGATTTAGATTAATCTTATGGGAGTAATTTAGTGCTCCATGTATTTTGTCAGCTACACAAAGTGTATCACCAGTGAATTGCAAAATTAATAAAGTTTTAATATGATCATCGTATTTTTAAAATATGATGATCATAGGATTGAATTCCATGTTCTTACTACCATGAAATGGGCATTTAAAATGCAATAAAAAATATAGCTACAGTCATGAGAGATAAAACTTTTATTTGTTTGGATTTGTCACAATATTTATTTTTAGAATTTTGTTTATCTTTAGTAAAAGTTAATATTTTATCATATAATTTAAATAAAATATTTCATAAATAAATTCATGATGTAAATACGGAATAAAATTACAGCATTTTAAACTTTACTAAAAATTCATTCGTTTAAAATACTTTTTAGGTTATTAAGTTTATTAAATATCAGTTATATTGATTTTTCACATCTATATATTTAGAATCAATTTCAGAAATTTAAATAAGCTCTCCAATAAAAAAAAGTACCTGTATATAATGTATGTAGACTTTATCCGTCCTCGTAAAGTATATAACAGGTAAAGTTACTGGATATTCAGACCAATTATCAATGTATCAAAAATACTGTGCGTATAATCAAAGAGGCTGAAAAATGAATAAATAGCTTCGTTAAACATACCCTTATATTTTACGCCTTACTTCTCTAACATATTCCTTTGCGTAAGTTTAAATATTAACCAATAGTTTAATTGCAAATCTTGTTTTATATATATTTTTCACTTGATAATACTCAATATTTAAAGGTACGTGCGTTTTAATAAAAAATAAGGTAAATAAGGTAAAAATGCTGTACATACGTAAATGGAAAAATGCAAAGATATATTTATATTTAAGTGAGTTTCCTGAACTTGTCTGACGTACTTTAAAAGGTTTTCTTCATTTATTTATTTATTTGTCGGACTGGGATTTGACTATTGACTGGGATTTGAACCTGCCACCTCCCGCCTTTTAGTTCCGAGAATAGAACCTCTCAGCCACTGGTGGGGCGTTATTTTGTAGAAACTTTCATTCATCATTTAAGTCTACGACACTAATTATAGTATTATGATAATTGTCACAAAAATATTTGCAAAGCTTTCCGTGCATATATATCTATTTATATATTTATATGCACTTTCAAAAATAATATTCATTTGTAAATAGCTGAGACACCAATTACCTACTTCGTTATGAGTGGGTACTAAAAAGCTTCATGTGCGTAAAAAAAATGGCATTTCATATACAATAACATAAGATATCATGTTTGTGCTGGAAATGAGGTTCTGGCGTATTTATACATGCTAGATGGTTCGTTTAAAAATTAGCTCTCAGAGATAAATCATTAGATTGAAAACCCAACTTACTCCAAACCATGGAGTTCCCTCTAACACCATTCTCCAAACAATGAATTTTGAAAAATGCAAAACTTAAAATATTAATGCATATAATTTTCAATTTAATTACACGCAATACTTTTAGTACATACATGTGTACAGTACATGTGTTGTGTTTTTTTAAAGGACAGCGTGCCCTACCCGTTCTTTATCCATTATTGCGCATCTTTATAGATTTTGCAGATACCTCAGTCAGACACTGAAAGGCATATTGTATGTTGTACCACTATTTCTTTCTTTAAAAACATAATGCTTTTTCAAGTAATGATCATTGTTGCTGTAAGGAAGTCAGGTTTTTTTTTCTTTCATATCGTGTTGCAACCATGTGGTTCTATAACCCTCCAATTGCCCAGTGAGAGTAAAATACAGGAAGTGTCACAATTCCCTCCCGGGTTTGGAAGCCTTATAACAAATAATATATTAGCAATGCAGAAACAAATCTGACTTTACTGGAGAAAGAAACTTTACAAGTTTTGTTTCTGCTCTCTGCATATTGATCTTTTGTGTATCTTTAAAAAAACAAATCATCTGTGTTCAGTAGAATACATGACACAGCATGCAGTAATATGTTAAATGAATTTTGCAGCAACTGTAATAATTTAGCAGTATGTAGTCGGGCTAAGAGATGGGTAGACAGATAAAATGGAATAAAGCGTTCACTTTATGTTCACAGTGGCGCAGTTAGGGGACGGCAATGAGGGTCTATCATGCTCCAGAACTGCGTTCAGAGGGGCGTCGTCTCTAAGAAAAAGGAACTACGACCAAAAATAGGAGAGAAGGGCGTCAAAAAGGTAATCATGGCCCGGGCGCCTGTTCTTCACTCTACGCTACGGTAAGTTTATTGAAAGTATTAAAAATGATTACTTGACCAGAAAAAGCCACAAAGTCATGGAAGAAATTTTGTAATGAAAGTGAACCATTACTACGTTTCGGCGGTTACTTTTTCGAAGATTTTTCAGTAACACAAAACACCGATGATCACTCATCCAAAAATCTGAGAATAATTTTGTCGAATATACCTTTCTTTGTAACAAGGGGGAGACAAAAAGACGATTCCTACAGTACGAAAAACGCATGGAATGGTTCATTAAACAGGGAAACGATCTTCCGATTTATGTGCTTTTCGGTTGAGCCATCGGCAAGATGCCTCATCAAAGATAGAAGTATAACACCGATGAAAAATATTCAAACATCAACCCGGTTATCTTTAAAATACTGCAATTAAAGTGCATTTAAGAAATATAATCAATTTCTTTAGATTACCATGATGCATTTTTTTCTGATTTTGCATTCCCAGCCCAGTTACAAATAGTAGGTGTATAAAAATTGAAAAACAAAAAACTTGGGCTTTTATTCCTTGCACAGTGATCATAAGGATAGGCCGAATATGCACTTTTACACCGATTTTCTAAATTGATGAGACTGCAGGAAAGTTGCCTCTGTGGTTAGTTAATAACAAAGTAACTTTTTGTTTTAATGGGACGATATCTTCAGGTGGTGCCAGCGCCTTTAAAATCGCGAATCTGAGCCAAAACAGGCATTTTTTTTTTCCGCGGAAAACACAATTTTTGCAAATTTTTAAAAATCGATGTTAGCCGAGTGCGGAAACGTTCTTTATATGGTGCACTCTCGGATGAGATATGAAGTATTTTTACCTCACGGCTGGTAACGATTTCCAAACTCCTGTAAATTTTTATCTTCGGACGGATAAAAAAGGGTGTTTTGTCCAAAATACCCGATTTTAAATAGTCCGGGGCGAAAGATCGGATTTAAGAAAAAAAAATATACAGTCCTTAACTAACCTAAGAGTTAACTTTTCCGCACTCGTCTGCCACCGATTACGGAAATTCGAAGGAAAAATTGTGTTTTTGGGGAAAAAAAAAAGGCTGTTTTGATCCAAATTCTTGATTTTAAGGGAGCCGGCCCAACCTGAATATATTATCCAAAATAAATAAATAAATAAAATATAAGGTTATTAACCCACCCAAGGGCAATCTTTTCCTTCAAGGGATTTCGAAAATTGGTGCAAAAGTTTATTTTCAGCCCACGCAAATAACCATAGACATTCTATTATATAGTTATGCTGACACCTGACTGACTGACTCTGGAACAAATCCTTTTCAACCACTCCAAAGCACATTTCACCACAATTATCCCAAAATGATTAAAAAGTTAAGCATAAAAAACGTAATAAAAATCCACACCGTCTGCACGGTCAACTTGAAAATTTTCATAACTATGTAAAAAATATATAGAAAACAATCTGCGCTACTTTAAAAATCTGAAAATCCCAATTTCTCTAATTTTTAAGCGATTTTTCTCTATTTCCAGCTCAATTTTATTTCCGAGAATAACAATAGTCAATCATTTGAGTGACAAAATGCAGCTCTCGTAATTGATATTTATATCATATTGACGTCACGATTATCAAACTTTGAAGGGAAAATTGCGAGTCCAATTCTTTTAAAATAGTTTTTCCGGATGACACTTTTTTTTTTTTTTTAATAAAATGATTTACTCTGCATGGAACATTGATATAAGAGGGACTGTTCCCCCAAAACCGATGTCATTCGAATGCGAAAAGTTTCCACACATTTCCAGAAAAGCATGGAATTTGATTTCAATATCGTGCGCTTGAATAAATATATACAGGGTGGACATAGTTAAACTGCACTTGTTCAAGGGGTGCTGGAGAGAAAACTACTGGGAATATTCCAGTGAAACTTGGTATCTACACGTTTCAGAACATGCGTAAGTGAAATATGAAAAAATCGCCATTTTCGACTGATAGATGGCGCTGTATCGTATTTCAACGCTCCCCGGTGGCATGTACAACTTCCAAAACCAATAGACAGAGCATAATGACATTCTAAGAGGCATATAAACAATATAAAACATCATTTACTGTTTATCAAAATTCAATACAATTCGCTTCTGTAATTAAATTGTTACACTATCATGTAATCAAAAATTAACGTAATTTAAGATCACAAATTAAACAATCCATAAAGACGCTTTGGAAAGCAATTAAACCATTATTTATTCTCATTGACACTCATTGGACCTCTTCTTAATCGTATTCTTTCAGAGTAGCTGAATAATTGCTACAATTCTGATATAATTTCTTCACTAACAATGCACGTTCCTTCTTATTCAGAGTCATGATTGACCATTACTGAATGTCGTCTTGTTTTTATACTGTTCGATGAGATTAAAATTTGCATATATAACGCCGATAAGCGTTAAAATACGATACAGCGCCATCTATCGGGCAAAAATGGCGATTTTTTTCATATTTGACTTGCGCATGTTCTGAAACGTGTAGATACTAAATTTCACTGGAATATTCCCAGTAGTTTTCTCTCCAGCATCGCTTGAACACGTGCAGTTTAATTATGGCCACCCTGTACTTCTGGTATCATTGGTATTTTACATATTGGTATTAAACCTACATATTGGTATTTTACATATTGGTATTAAACCTACATATTGGTATTTTACATATTGGTATTAAACCTACTTATTGGTATTTAACCTACATATAGGTATTTTACATATTGGTATTAAACCTACATATTGGTATAAAACATATCTCAATCTATTAAAAGCGAACATTTTATACAATACTCATATAGTGCAGGAGGCACATTTTACTATCGGGGAATTATTTTGTATGGGGCACGTGTACAAGTTTAATTTTGTATTAATATACATTTAAGCTCCTGAAAAGTTTAATCGACAGTGTGAAAATTTGTACCCTTTTTAGACATAAATAATGTGCATTAAAGCCAAATAATGCGTGATTTAAAAATAAAAGTTTCATTTTTTGGTAATGAACCAATTGCAGATATATCAAAAATCTGGAATAATTTCTCTTTCACAATCAAAATTTTATTAGAGTGTTTTACAGGAATGTTTAGTTAAAAAGATGCAGCTGAAATCATTGAGCCTAAATGATAAATTTAATATAATTTTCATAGTGATTGCTTTGTAAATGAGAGTGATATAAATTAAAAAATTCCCCCAAACGTCAATATTCCATATATTGCATAATTGAGAACACATAATTCTTTAAGATATATGCATAAATATATGGAAATAAATTAATTTACTGTACATAATTTAAGCTCAATAAATAGCTATTACGACGCAACATTTTACACACTTCCACAAACACTGCGACACATTAATGTGTCACTGTGAAAGACGTGGCATTTAATTGGATATGTGAGTGAAACTATCAAGACTCATATATTCATTAACATGTGATTGACAATGTTAACAAGCGTGAAATGCTTATCACTCTGAAAGCAGAAAACCATGTCTTAAGATTTAAGAGCATTTCAAATGCTGTTCTGACCACACTATTGGTGTTAACCGGTTCTCAAAAGCGCTAATTATAAAACCAATCAAATTTTAATGAAATTCTGCTCAGAGTGATTGGTCAACACGCTTTTATGATATGTCTGCTAAAATTTATGATTCGGAGTCTGGATTAGTTTATTGCGATATTGATTATATCAAAGACTATGTTAAAATCATTCATGGTGACGAACGCAGCATTTGTTGCTAAAAATTAAAATAATTTTAAAAACTTATTACTTAAAATAATGTTTTTAAGCTTTAGAGTTATGTGTTTAAAAAATAAGCAAATAATTAATTTTTAGTAAAATACTGTTGTTTTATGTAACTAACGTAACATTGAAACTACGAAATGTTACGTTTGTCACAGCCCTTAAATAAAAAATATTACAGATAAAATAATAAAAACTTTGTAAAATAAAACCGTAATGGTTGCTTGAACGGCTATACAGCTGTTTCGAACAAAAACATTTTATTCTTCATCAGTGACATGCACCTGTATCCAGAAGCGGGGAACTGAAAAGAAAGTAAATAGAAAACACAAGCGATGAACAGATCTTTGCCAAACAAAGGAAGAAAAAAGAAAGAAACCATGGAGGACAACAGAAAGGGGGTATAGAAAGTACATATATATATATATATATATAAATATATATATATATATATATATATTCTATTTCAGCGTGCATGAAATGATCATAAATGAAGAAGAAGTAGTTTATATTTTGATAATTATATAAATGCTGACACTTATACTGATTATATAAATACAGTTATTTAAACTGACTTGGTACTTAAATCTGTCTCTCTCTCTCTCTCTCTCTCTCTATATATATATATATATATAGATAGAGAGAGAGAGAGAGAGAGAGAGAGAGAGACAGATAGATAGATAGATAAATAGATATAAGTACCAAGTCAGTTTAAATATCTGTATTTATATAATCAGTATAAGTGTCAGTATTTATATAATTATCAAAATATAAACTAATTCTTCTTTATTTATGATCATTTCATGCACGCTGAAAAGCTTTAAAAGTCTATTTATTCTAAAAATAAGTAATAAAAATAATTTTAATTTTTAGAATTTATAGATTTATATTAACTATTGTATGCCATGTTAAGTTAAAACAATTAGGTCTGCAGTGAGACGTATATTATTATTTGTGGCAAGGAAAAGTAGTACGCACAATAAAAAAGACTATTTAACGAAGTAATACAATGTACAGCTGCGGAAAAAAAAATGTCCCACTTGCTCTTTATTTCGCCGTCGTTCGTCATAAGGGAAAGTTATGTATACCATTCGTTTGCAAACAAAGCATACTTTAATTTTTTATTAATTTAATTTGCGTATTTTGTCTTTATTAAACGAAAGAAAACATTCAAATTACCCTGAATATAAATTTTCAGCAATTTTCTACGATAATTTTGGAGATATTGCGAATTCTTTTTTGCGCGTTTGTAAGGGACTTTCTGCAAATTGAAAAACGCTATTTGTAGGTTCCGAACTTTTCGCCTTTCACTCTTTTCGCTCAAGAGAGTTGAAAGAAATAAACATTATTTTCAACTCTCTTAAAGTTTTTTGTAGTAAGAATATCAAGGGTAGAGATTAGAATATTTAGTCAGTGGTCCAAATGACCCGTGAGTCCATAAGTTATTTGGTTCGTACACATAACTTTATGCAAAACGACTTTATGCAAACGAACTTTAAAGGAAAATGCAAAACGACTGTTCACGATTTAGAAATCTTTCTAATTTTGAAATTGTTATTGAGTATTTCCCTTGATGGTTCTCTTAGACAGGTGAAATGTTGCCAGGAGTGAGAGACTGTTCTCTGCTATTCTGATAACAATCAGGAATGTTACTCAGCTACGGTCAAACTTGACGAATGGTTTCATGATTGAAAATTTATTTGTTTGAATTCCATGTAAAAAACGCAATTACTTTTTTGCTGACCCAATATTATCACTGTGTTTGTTATTTCACTTTCTTCATTTAATATTATCGTCTGCAAAGTGCAATATTCTTATAAGACTTTTGGCGGAATTTTAATTTATATTCAGATGAAAATTTAGACAGAAAAACGAGATTTTGAATGTTTTTTTTTTAAATGTTTGATAAAGTATGGGGAAGTCCAAAGACCTAATGTTTCCAATATTAAAAAAGGTCAAATTCATGCCTCGAATATTGAGGATGTTAGTGTTTCAGAAGTAGGACGTTGTATTAGAAGACATACACCTACTGCATTGAATTCTATACCTGGAAAATATTTTATTTGGGGAAGTATGGTAGCGGACGTAGCAATAGACGCTTTATAGAATCAAAATCAATCTGTAAAAACCTGTAATTTATTTGCAACATATGGGGATTTTGGGTGCTCATAACTCACCCATTTTCAGTTCAAATTTATTGTAAATGAGTATCCGAGGTTAAAATGAGCTAAATTTTTGAAATATGAAGTGAAATCTAGGGGTTGCTATGGCGAAAATAAAGTTGGTGTGAATTTTAATATGTAGATGGCCCCTTATGCAATTTTTATACATAGCAAATTAAAGTGTACTTCAATCGTAAACGATTGGTATCTGTAACTTGGCTGTTCGACGAACGACGGCCGAAAAAATTACAAGTGGGACTTTTTTTTGCCGCAGCTGTACATACAGATTTACGATTATTGAGCTGTATGAAAAAACAAATTAATTTTTCATAAACTACTGAGTTAAAAAATAATTCAAAGTTATTGTAAATATTTGAATTTAGTTGATGACATGTCCAATATGCTTGTCATTAATGAATGTGACAGGCTGCAGACAAATAACGAAATGCAAAACTTTCTGAACACGTGAGGGTTATCTCCACCATTTTCTCGAATCAAAATAGTCTTCTAGTCTAATTTTTCATATTTTTACTACTTAGAGAAGATGTCATTAGCTTAATCGGATTTCTTTTTAGCCCGAATAGGGCTTGATGATCGCTCAAGAAGGCTATATATTTCGGCGTACTCACTTAAAAAAGAGCAATAACCACAGATGGAGTGCGCCTGCTAAAAAGAAAAAATCTAAACGTATAATATATGTAACCGCCACTATTTTACTGAATTTCTCCTGCAGTTAAAAAATTAAGGTTTTTCTTAATATCACTAAATCATTGTAATGCAGCATATTTCTGTTTGCACATCTATAACAACCAAGAAATCCTAACATTTTATACGTTTGCTTGAGATTTTGATCAGGTACTTTTGTGCAGTGATTTCATATAGCTACGAAATAGTTATGTATTTTGAATGCTACTGGAATATCCTCTCAGTTAAAACACATAATGCTTGAAAACATTATGCAACCTGAATCCTTAAAACAACTTTCCTTGAGTAATTAGGCCTCTATTACTCAAGGCCTCATTCTTAATATAGAAAATCGCTTAATAATAAATGAACTTGAAACTTGCAAGCTCAAAAGAAATGCCACGAATTAGAACATAAGATACACTGTTAACACTTTCGCGCTGACTCTGTACAACACATTTACATTTTTTACACACCTTCTTCATATACAAAAATTACTGCTACAGTTTATTAAATTGAAAATGCATAATATAAAAGTGTCCCATAAATTAAAGATTGCTGGGAAATTTGGTTTTCGGACGACATATTGATTTCAGGAATAAGTCAGAGAAAAGTTACGATTTAAAATTGTTCAACTTCAGTATACTTTTTAAAAACCTTTTACCGACACAAGTGAGAAAGGAAGTTCGTTAAAGATTTCAGAAGTTAAAGAAGACTTCTTTTTGAAAAACCTAGTTATTATGCTGTAACTTTCTATTGCGAATTTAGTACAGGAAATCCACTGAAAATAGATCTTACAATCGAAAATTTTGCCACTATGTACACTCAAACAGTAAGAGAATAAAAAGAGCGTTAGAAATGTCAGTGAATATTGACTGAAATTCAATTTGAACAACTTTATAACGTTTATTCTAACAAAAACTTTCAACGCATTTTATCTCTCTTTTCATTTTTGCACAATTGAATGAGCGCAATTTTTTTTTTAATCGTACAATTTAGTTTTAAAAAGAACCAGGCAAAAAACATTTTTTAAATCGTTTCAAATGTTGCTGATCATTATTAACAATTATAATTAAAATGAATTTACAGGCTATAAAAATATCCAAATGCCTCCTGCAATGTAAATTAATATTTTAGGGAAAAACATTTAAAACGTTACAAAATGAAGAGGATTTGTGTAGTTTTGTGAATAATAGAATGACATGCGCAATGTAAAAAGATACCTAATATGTAAATTTACAAATTCACAATGCATGGAGTTTGGATAATAGATAAATTTTTAAACATTTTGTTGGATTTACTAGAATACTTTTCGCATAATGCATGTGTAAATGCAAGCTAATAAAGATAGTTAGGCATTATTATTTTTAATTTTCGATATAAAAACATTCAATATATATATATATATATATATATATAAATTATCCACATATTTCTGTATGACTCAAAATGTTTCTAAAAATATTGCTTAGCAATCCTATTGTATCTCATTACTTAATTGTAGGCATAACTTAGTAACTATTTTAATAAAAACATTTTATTCAGATGTTAAGAATTTATGTATAGTGAGTAAAAAGGTTTTCAGGCAATAAAAAACCTTAAAGAAACAATTTTTTATGAACTATAATATTTTTTATATTAAAAGTCAATTATGAAAATTTGAAGGCGTGTTTATATTCCCAGTCCGTAAAAAACTTAAAAGTAATAAATCTTTGAAAAATGTACATATCCTACCGGGTTAACTCCGAAATATTATTAAAAGTTTTGAAAAACTAAACTTTTGTAAGCATCCGTACTTTCAAACGGATGCTTACAAAATTGTTTTTCGATTTAAACATGTGATTAATTTATTTACCAATATTTTAATTCCCAACAATTTTAACATATTTTTATAATGAATATTTTTTATCACGGCAACATGTTGCGATTTGCTCCAGGAAGAAATATTTTTCCTGTATTGAGTTGAATTCAAATATCACCGTACCAAGATCATACGCGGGCGTTCATATGCTAGCATTAGAATGTTGCTTTTAGTATAGAAAATATTTATTGTTTGACTTAAAGATCAAAGAACTTTCTGGGAGCATGCATTTTATGACAGCATTTTTTACTTCATAGAAATGCTAAATGTTTAGCAAAATGCTTATTTTCAAGAAATAGTTGTAAAAACCTTTCCCATAGAAAACGAAAATCACATATATTAAATTCTTTATTAAGAATTTCTTAGAATTGTATGAAGCTATTTCTTAACAGAAATATGATGTATTATAAAGACTATATTTATGTTTATTTAATACATCTTTTTAAAATACTGTAAGAGTGCTGTTTTAAATTTTACAAAAGAGAGAACATTTCTGACAGTCGGTATTAATGACGTTAGAAGTAGAGTTGTAAAAACATTTGAAAAAATTCAAGGTGAAAAATAACTTTTTAATACGCACTTCTCTATCCAAATTCATAAAGAAGCATGGAGTTACTATGGAAGTTACTATGGAGACAGCTATGCCCTTTTGATACTGCATCCACAAAAAATATACATGCTTAGCATGTTAACGGAGTGTCCTTTAACTTATATTCTGGAAGTTGCACCATGGAGCAAATCGCAAACAAACCTTACACAAGATAAAGAATTACTTCAATTTGACGAATGTTTTTCAGTATAGTTTTTTAATTTATTTAATTTATTAACCCATTAACGCCCAGCGATCTATTTTTAGACTTTCGCGAAATTTGTAAGTCGCTCAAATATTTAAGCATTAGTTTATTTTCCTAATATAATTTATTGAATAATAAATCTGATTTCCACAAAATACTCAGCGATAGCAAGTTTAAATGAGAATATTTCCCTGTCTTATTCACATTTTTAGAAAAAGATTTAAGTTCTTTATACCACACAAATGTCAGAAATTCATTTATCACTTCTGACATCAACATAAATTTGAGAATGTGCCGAAAAAAGTTGGGAGCAAATGTGTTAAGCATTCTGTTAAATACGGTAATTTCTATATTTTTCATGAAAATTCTGAATTAATGTTTTGGCCAGCGTTACTTTCTATAAAGGGACGGAAGAGTTAACAGCTAAAACAAACTCGGGAATTGAACTCGGACCTTCGTGTAGTGGCCTAGTGTAGTCACTACACCACCTGATTGACATACTTTTTTTTAAACTAAAGTAATAAAATGTTCTGTAACTTCCCCTAATAATTTGGTCACCCATTGTATTTAGTCACAGTATTTAGACACATGGGAATGAAAAGTCCAGTTTCAGTTTTATAAATTCAAATCGAATTCTTTCATTTTAAATCACTAACAAATTCCAATGCTATATTGAACTACATGTTTGAATTTCGTGTACCTACAATTCATTCAAAGAATATATATTCATTACATTCAATTGCTTTTAATAAAGTTAACATCCAAATGCGAAATTTTTAAATGTTTTCTTTGATCTTTTTAATTAGAGCCTATCTAAAGTAAAAAATCAGAAAGACTTGATATTTTAATTAGCTTTCTGCTTAAAACAAATTCTTAAAAGCTGCAAAAACAGTTTTTACTTTTAAGAAATACGGAATTTAAAGTAATTATTTTTGAGTCAAATTAGCTTGCATAAGCGCTTTAATTTCCTCTTAACTAAAATTTTAATTATTTTGTGCTAAACACTTTCCATTTAATACGAAGACCGAACAGATATATATTTTTCCATTCGTGTTCCGACTGTTATCTAAAAGTAGAAAAAAGAAAAAGTGTTTAACGGTCTCTGAAAAAAATTAATTGAAATTATGCAGAAAAATGTGTGTTAGTGCAAGGTATTAATTTCTTATTTCAAATAAAAACTAAATAATGTAACATGTGGCAAACATTTTTGTTTAAAAATATACTTATTAAAACTTTAACATCTTTCTCTATCATTCTTCTCCCGAATTCAAAGAAATGCCGAATTTCTAGCCAAACCTCCGTTTAAATTTGATTATCCAATTCCAAAACATTAACGGCCTTATTTACCTAATACTTGACATACGAATTAATTCAAGCGCGCGAGTTAAACGTATGGGTAATATATCTTACCGGTGACTTTAACACGTATATTTGAATTGACCACAGTGTAAAATGTTCGGTGAATAATACCATTAATATATTCATACGAATAGCAACAAATTATTGAGCAGCATACTTCTGAAAGCTTCAAATATAAATGAAAGATCAAATAAAATCTATATATATATATATATAGATTTGTATATCAATATATATAAATCTATATATATATATCTTATATATATATATAGATTTTGAAGAAAACAGCATGTTTAACTATAACTATTAAATCTTTATCTTCATGTAATGATTTATACAGTATTTGCGTATGCAATATTTGAAACTTTGTAAAATAGCACACATAGAAGGTACATATAGTTCTGGATAAGTACGTTTTATGTGCTATTTTACAAAGTTTTAATTAATTTATCTTTTAAATACCATTTGTTTTCACAAAATTGATCATGACTCCTGGAGAGTTATGTGTAGAGTGTTGATATAAGAGCCCATTTTGCCAACTTATTTGCCTAAATAAAGAAATACACAGCCCATATAGAGAAGGCACCCGACGCTGCATGGAGCTTCTGAGATGGAGAAGTATTGGAGTGCTAAAAACCAAATGAAGAGATACTGAATTTTTAAGTTATACATTCATACCAAACTTTTGTTTTGTTTTGCTTATAAATCTTATTCTCTGCTATTGTAAATAAATCATTTTTATTTTTATTTATAGTTAAATATTACTATCAACTATCAGTTTGTTATTGGCGTTTTTTTGGGAGGGGGGTTTGCATTATCTACATAATATTAAGATAAACCTAGGAAACACTTTCGTTTTTTATTAAAGAATAATTCATGACCTATTTTAAGCAGTAAAAATCAGATTTTGAACTTCTAAAAACCCTGTTAAATTCCATTTGCCGTTATAATGGATTGACTTTGTTAAATAAACATTTTCAATAGTCCAAAATTTCAATATTATTAAATTGAAATAGTTTAATGGGAATAAATATAATTTCGGTTCAAATTTGTTACAAATCGGTCAAATTTGTTACGGTCAAATCTGTTACAAATTTGTTGTTGAAAAGAAATAAAAAGAATTTACATAACCATTTGCTTCACTCTATTCCAACAAAAAGCCGCTGATATTTAACATATGCGAAAACCACTTACAAATGTTTTATATAGTTCAATTCTGATAAATTCATATTTTCCGAGAGAAGTGACTGAGAAAGGGGGTGACGCACTTATTGTCTCCTTGTTGTGGTTTAGTGTATAAGATAAATAATGTGACCTAGAAAGTGTTTTACAATCAGTGCGTTTTGTTACATTTTTTCTTTTATTTTTTGTAAAGAAATTTCACTGTTGAGAGATAGAATTTTTTAACTTTTTTCTCGTGGCTTTTACTTCTTCGTCTCATTTCAGCGATTTCATCTTTAAAAAAATTTGCATTATTTGTCTACGTATTAATTCTGAGTACATAATTCACCTTTTTAGAGTGAAATTAAAAACAAGTTTTCCCATGAATTTTCTTTTTATACAAAAAAACAGCTTTATATTGTGTTATTTTGCTTGATGTTCTGATATACTTTTTGTTGATACGTTTCCTTTATTTAAGTACAATTCCTCTCCATAATTTCTGACAATCTGAAATATTAATGCTTGACATCGCAAAATTAAGAAAGAGATTTGCTTTAGTTCATCAAAGTTACGAATTAAAATGCAATTTTAAAGAAAAGAGCTACATTACAAGTTTGACATTTCAGAAGATGTAAAAACTGCAAATTTAAGTAACCAAAAGAAATTGTAATTATCTATCTTGAAATGTGAAATTTTATTTTTCAAATAAATCTCTTGACATTTATGTTTTACATAACCATCTCTCTATTCTTTTTTTAAACTTTTATACTCAACTTCTTTCAACTTCCTAATTATACATATATCCATTTCTAACATAAATGAAAACCTGACTTTTGCTTATGTAATTACTTGTAATGCAATTCAAACATGAATCGCTTATATTGTTTTTGAGGTTCAAGTGATAAATTAACTTGAGGATTAAAAGCGAAGCCAATGTTTTCGTTATGTTGCCTAAAACTGAAATGTACGTTTTAATAACAAATTTAAATTCAAATTTTTATTTCAGTGAAAAGATAAAAGTATATAATTTTAAATTGTTTTTATCTACATAATTAAGGATAAAAAAGTAATTATGACTATACATAATGAAATAAAATCAATTTTACAATCACAAAGTATGCGTGATTTATTTTATGAAAATTTTAACATGGAAAAGTATCACAAACAATAAAATAGGATAGTTTTAAATTATAATTTAAAATTATAGCCTTGAATAAACGCAGTAATAAATAAAATAATGAAGTAGGGAATCACGCATTTCCAGAACGGTTGAAAGGCTGTCACGACCCCTAGGACCCATTACTGGGGTTTCCACAGTCGAGGGATCATTTAGCCCGTCAATATGGCTTCTTACTTTAGGTCATATTTCTGGAACACGCCGAGAATCATACCAAATTTAGCAATAGTAATTCATATCTAAACACCCATACTGTAATAAACCGAGCCATATTTCTGCACATTAAAGTCTGTATTTCTAAATAAGTAGGAAGGTTAGTGCTTACCTTTTATGAGATACCAAGTTGTTTTTTTTAAGAATTCTACTTGGACACGTAATAGACCGATCGCTTAAAGACCGCCATTGTTTCTTCTTGAATTAGCACAACTAGTTTATGTGTTACCTGATAGATAGCACTACCTTTCTGGAATAAAACGTGTATCGTTCTGCCCGCAAGGATCATTTCGGGACACCTTCCCCTATATGTGTGTGTGTGCGTATGTATGCATTCTTTGGGCCAAGTTTATTTTCAAAGGCAACAAAAGACAGAAAACTCTGGTCACCGTACAGACTAACTCATATTTGAAGGCAGCGGTAAATGTGTATAATCTCTCTATATATAATGGAAGATATCCTAACTGAATGACTGACTGACTATCAATGCCTAGCCAAATCTACCGACGATACATCCATGAAACTTTAGGAACTTATAGCTTTTCTCAGCAAGGCACCATTTCAGAAGCATTTTTTTTAAAGTTCGTACCCAGACGGGGATGGCGGTCCAAAACGTTTCCCTTCATATCTCACAGGATAGAAGCGATAACCATAAAATTTACCACCTGGCCCAGGCATATGCTTTTGCACCCCAGAGCCCATGATCGCGAAGGTGTGGTTGAGGAGCGCAAGTCTTGGCCCGCATTTGGGTTGTTGCGCCAGTGACACATATTCTGCGAAATTGAAGCAGACGATAGTACTATGGCAACTCAATGTTCATGTTAAAAATATAAAATGAAATTTATTATTCTTGATGCTATTTTCATAACATGAGTTTAAAATTGTAATAGCAAGTTAAACTCTAACAAGATTGTGTGTGTGTGTGTGTGTGTGTATGTGTGTGGATAAAAAAAAAATATATAATATAATCAAGGTTATTCAGTCTCGAAACATGAATTCAGATAGAAATATATAAATAATTTAAGAGACTAAACATTTGCTGAGACCAGAAAATGTATCTATAACAAAAATATACTTATTTATTTATTTTCCCTTTGTATTTGTTGATTTTGTAATATAAATTCCTTGCGAAGAACGGGTAAATATTTTCATGTAATAGTGCGTTCAACAAATATATATATCAATTATCAATTTTCTGAAATGTTTGCTATGCAATGTAAGCATTGCGAAAGAAAAACAGTCCCTTAAGCTGAACGAACTAAGGCAAAAGTAAAGTAACTCATATCGATGTAAAACAATGCAACAAAATTAAATTAAGATTCATACAGATTTCACTGTGAAAGTGTCTTCTATTGTTTTGTTGTATTTACTACTGCAAAATTAATGATCCTATGTAATGGAGTTGAAGATTTTTACATTTTTTGGCACCCATTTTTTAATACACTTACAAAATACAAAGATTCATCATAGAATATCTACGATTAAACTAAAAATTTACTATTGCAAAATAAAGGAGATTTTCCCACTTTCACGTTTTTCTTTTCTTTTCTTCTTTTCTACTTAATTTCGCTTACTATTAATATTTGTGAACATATCATTTTGTGATTATTCATGACATACTACATTTTTCTCATTCCTTTGAATTTTTTATATTAAATATGCCTTACCTATAAAATAATACTAAAACAGCAAAAAGGGTTTAGTCTATTCATTAAGTATGGTATTTTAAAAATATGCCATCTCCAAATTCAACAACTAAGCACAGATCTATTTATATTTTAACTCTAAATTATAATAAATATTATTTTACAGTTTCCGAAACTTATGACAAAACTGAACGACAAACTTATTATGACTGAAACCAAGAATATTAGCTCAAAATTTAAGTATTAAAACTTAATTAAACACATTTACCCCAATTCAATAATTGCACACTAAATTTCTATTTAAATAACACCATTAATAAGCCACACTTTCTCATTTAATAAGATAAATGGCTCTGTACAGAAGAAATAAATGATTGTGAAAAGAATTTTAATATATATTTGGTGATAGCCATGCGAAAGCATGTAAATCCAGAACAAGAAAACCGTAGAGAATTAAAAAAATTGTGGCGCAGGTGATCCATGATAGTGGTTAGTGTTTGATGAATTAGTTGAACACAGGGTTTTTCCCTGATTTACGTATTTTCCTTCTAACATCTTAACAAACACACACATATCTAGAATACTTGAGCATGCAGTAAACATCTTTATCGAAGGAAAAGAAAACGATCATCAACATGCAAGGTGTGAATAATTCCTTGCACTAAATAAAACATCACTTCCGAACTCTATAGATGAAGACGAATGAAAATGCACTATTTCTTAATTCACCGTAATTGAAGAAAACAGATTATTGACGATAATGACAATTTTTTTTATTTTCAGGATCACAATATCAGCTTCTTGGTTAAGTTGCACACAATAAATATTGAATATAGAAACAATTACATATTTTCACATAAAATTAGAATATATTATGGGCACGGACAGAGGCACAAGCCCCGAAGGGCAAGTGCTTGTCCAAACCTCCAACGCAGCTCTACTCTGCTTGCTAACTTACAACTAACTGCTCATATTCAAAGATGCACAGGGGGGTATGTCACGAGGTCAACTTTTGCCGTTAAGCTATTACATATGTAAGAGAGAAAAAGGAACACGAAAGACATTACTAGAACATTCGATGCATGCAGCTGCACTCAGAGAAACAAAAAAGAGAAACAAAACACTGCGGTTTGGGAGCAGTGCAATACTGCAAGTTAGGCTTTCATATGAATCATTGCGAAAAGAGGATGGGAAGAAAAAAAATCTAAATAAAACAGATTGCAGCTGTAAATTTGATTAGCATAGCAGAAGGCAGGAAATCGAAATGATTAAAAGTGCGTTATTGCCTTACAAATAAAATGGCTGAAAGGAAATTTGAAAGCTTTGAAAAGAGTTACTGTTAAAAACTTTTAAATTAAATTTAGAATAGACTATTATTTAAAATTCAGACAATATTAATTAAGATTTGTATTAATATTTTTTATAAAAGATATGCACGTTGTGTCAACGTGACATATACTCCCCCAAGTTTAGGAGAAAAAAATGTACGCATTATATATTCAATCAGCAAAACACAAGATAAAAATATTCACTTCTAAAGCAATATTGAAGATTCAGACTCTTGAAGAAAAAAATAAGGTGACTACGTATTTACTGAAAATATTGCAGTTCAAATATAGTTTTTGCGAATTACAGTCAGAAAAGTTCTTGTAACATATCACCAATAAGCAAGTAGTATCCTAATAAAAGAAATCTTTTTAACACAAGTCCTTTTTTTTATGCATAGTCTTATGAGCTCAAATTCAATTACTATATGCAACATTTTCGCAATAAAACTTTGAATTTAAAGGTAATTGGTATAACTGTTCTGTTCAAAACACTGAAACAAATGCGTAAAAGTCTTTAAAAAAAGTCCTGGAAGAACATCTTGTTACCATACATAAAATATTTGGCATGGAAATAAACTTTGGTAATACACATCAAGTTATTTAATTAAAACTATTCAATCTCAAAAGTTGTAATATATAAAAATATTTGTCACAATACTTAATAAAAACATACGAAACTTCTAATAATATATATACTATCGTCATATGCAATTTTTTTATATTCACTGTTTGAGAGACAACTTTCACATATAATATTCTCAAATTAATTCTTTAGGATCCAAAAATATTTTTTTTAAATTATAATTCTCAAGCATAATATTCATAACCTAGGATTTTATTATTATCATCATCAAAAAGGCCATTTATTTTGCTTCAACATGGATCCTTGTAACATTTTTATGGTACCAAAAAATTATTTTAAAATGACAAGTATTGTTCATATTTGAACACATTAACCTTAGAGACATAAAACATACACAATGTATTTTAAATAAATATCCAAAATAACAAAAGAGTAAAAAGTTTTAACATTCTAAATAACAAAACAGTTTGTGTGTCTTGAAAAAAATTGAAAAGAAAAAAATATGTGTGCAAAAAAATGTAGTTTGGAGAAAATTGAAATTGTTTGATTTCACTTAATTTCTTCCAAGAATCAAAAACACATATGCATAGAATAGTAGAAAATACAGAAAAATGTTTCAAAATGACACGTCATTGGGCAAAAAAATGCAAAATAACTGTGTGTAAAAAATTACTGAAAATTTAAGAAAAGAAAAAAAAAACTTTATGTGACTTGTAAACACGAAACCGGAACCATCCAATGCAAATAGGGGATCAGGCTATTCACATTACAAGGCTCAAGCACTCATTTAAAAGTACACAATGTGTGCAATACAACAATATAATTCAAGAGATTAAAAAATCAATACTTCAACCATAAAATTGTATAAAAAATGACATAAAAAGTATATTGTGAGGTAAAAATTGGAAAAAAAAATTATATAAGCTGAATAAATTTCACATATGTTGTGCCATGGACTGAAGTATGCAAGAATGCAGTGTGTAAAAACAAAAATAAAAATAGTTTGTACCTCAGAAAGGTATTGCCATGGACATGGAAAATTACAACAAGTGTGTCGAAAAAAAAAAAAAAAAACAAATGTGGCGAAAGCAGACTTTGACATGTTGAGGAAAAAAAGAGTGCATGTACCTCAGAGAGGCTATACCATGAATATCAAAATGTAAAATGCAGTATATAGAGAAAGAGTATGAAGCATGGAACAAACTGCATAAAAAAAAACGCAACGCAAAGCAAGGTATACTGTTGAAACTATCAAAGACAAAAAAAAGAAAAAAAAAAAAAAAAAAAAACTGGACCAGCCAGTAACCAAAAATGATGCAATCAAACACTATATATCGCATTGCAATAGGGTATGGAATTCACAATATACAAAAATGAGTGTAGAATTGTAGCCCTAAAAAAATTTCACCAACATGTGTAAATTTCATAAAAAGTCTTACATGATAAAAATGGGTACACTAAAAAATGAAAATTATGTAAACAAATGAAAACAATTATCATAATGTATTTACAGCAAATCAAAAACATGTATATATCTAAATTAAATCAAATAGAATATAATGGGTATACGTTTGTGTAACTCTTGAAAAGTTGTAATTGCTGTTCGGGGAAAATTATTATGAAACTCAAGTACAAGCAACAAGAGTTTAAATTATAAAAATAAGAGACATTGCTTGTTGAGGAAAAGTGAATCTAATCTTATGTTATTATTACTTGAAATCATCTCTTACTTATCTCGGTATAAAAAATTACGTCACATATACTACTACAATAATTACTTAGTACAGCAAATAAAAATGTTCATGCAAAAATGACTGAAAAATTATCATAAAAAGTTGTTCTCAAATATTACTCATCATTTTTTTTTTACACTAAACATACACACATATAAATTTCTTGGATATTATATTTATACATACATTAATACACTTCGTACTATTACAGTTTCCAAAAAGATCAAGTAAACAAATAAGCAATAGGGTTCTTATAAAACAATTTAGCACTTTGAGAACATTTTAATGTCAAATTATCAAAAAGGTTTTGAAACGAAAAAGGTTAAAATCCAAGTGGAAATGACAGTGCAAAAGAATACAATAAAAAAACTATATAATGCAACATACTTCGCAAACGGTTCATATCCTGGTCACGGCACCAGATGTACAGAAGAAATAAATGATTGTGAAAAGAATTTTAATATATATTTGGTGATAGCCATGCGAAAGCATGTAAATCCAGAACAAGAAAACCGTAGAGAATTAAAAAAATTGTGGCGCAGGTGATCGATGATAGTGGTTAGTGTTTGATGAATTAGTTGAACACAGGGTTTTTCCCTGATTTACGTATTTTCCTTCTAACATCTTAACAAACACACACATATCTAGAATACTTGAGCATGCAGTAAACATCTTTATCGAAGGAAAAGAAAACGATCATCAACATGCAAGGTGTGAATAATTCCTTGCACTAAATAAAACATCACTTCCGAACTCTATAGATGAAGACGAATGAAAATGCACTATTTCTTAATTCACCGTAATTGAAGAAAACAGATTATTGACGATAATGACAATTTTTTTTATTTTCAGGATCACAATATCAGCTTCTTGGTTCAGTTGCACACAATAAATATTGAATATAGAAACAATTACATATTTTCACATAAAATTAGAATATATTATGGGCACGGACAGAGGCACAAGCCCCGAAGGGCAAGTGCTTGTCCAAACCTCCAACGCAGCTCTACTCTGCTTGCTAACTTACAACTAACTGCTCATATTCAAAGATGCACAGGGGGGTATGTCACGAGGTCAACTTTTGCCGTTAAGCTATTACATATGTAAGAGAGAAAAAGGAACACGAAAGACATTACTAGAACATTCGATGCATGCAGCTGCACTCAGAGAAACAAAAAAGAGAAACAAAACACTGCGGTTTGGGAGCAGTGCAATACTGCAAGTTAGGCTTTCATATGAATCATTGCGAAAAGAGGATGGGAAGAAAAAAAATCTAAATAAAACAGATTGCAGCTGTAAATTTGATTAGCATAGCAGAAGGCAGGAAATCGAAATGATTAAAAGTGCGTTATTGCCTTACAAATAAAATGGCTGAAAGGAAATTTGAAAGCTTTGAAAAGAGTTACTGTTAAAAACTTTTAAATTAAATTTAGAATAGACTATTATTTAAAATTCAGACAATATTAATTAAGATTTGTATTAATATTTTTTATAAAAGATATGCATGTTGTGTCAACGTGACAGGCTCTTAATTAACTCTCTTTAATTTGAATCGGAGTTGGTATTCTGTTAAAAACAGTTAAAAAAAAGAAAAGTAAGATAAAATAATTTTAATAAATGATACCTTATAATTATTTATATAAGTTATAAATTATATTTCAAACTTTTACTGTGTAAGTGTTTCGAGCGAAATTGAGCTTTTACAGCAGTAAACTCTCTCAGCACTCTCTTAAAATAAAAATGAAAATGACTAAAAAACCCGCTGAGAGTTTTGGAAACAGGCTATTTATGTAAAGTTGTTTTTACGGTAAAATTTTTACACAGTGTTGAAATTATTTTTGTAATTGACAGGATTATTTGTAATTTGAAAAAAAAATAAGCTCTTAATTTCAAGTTCTAAAATCAAGATATGTTTTATGACACCTGAGTGTTTTAAATTGTATATGTTGTAGATTAATTGCACGAAAACTGAAAGGCGGACGGTCTTTTACATCTGAGTCGCTTGGAGGATCAAATAACATCATAAATGGCCCTTATAAAGAGTAACATATCCTCGGGTCGTACAAAAGAGTCCAACCTTCATCTGTTCCAAAAAAAATTAAAAATTCATGCAAGTAGAAATGTGGGAGCTCGCCTGAATTTTCTGACCTCTTTCTCTTGAGTCTTCTTATTCCTCGAAAATTAGAGTCTAAATTTTTGTGAAATGTTAAAACTTCCGTATACCCTAAGAGTTTAATTATTTTAACACTTGAAACGTGTATACTGTCTCTCTTAGAATGCAAATCAGAAAATATACGCATAGTTTTGAATGTATGTTATCTCTCCCCATGTTCTGCTAGTGTTAAAAATATAATTATAAAGAATATTGGAGTTTCAGAGGAAGCATGCATTGATGTTCACTGGCTTCAAAACGGAGCTATTACATGAAAGATGACAAAATACTTAACTTTAATACTGCTACTTTCACAAGCTGCAAATAAACATTATGAAAGACAGATCTTTGACGCGTTATTGTGACTGGCAGACATTTTCTCTAATTCTAAATTTGTTATTTTTGAAAAATGTTAGCCGATTTAATAAAACGATTGGCTTTTAGGGACTTAAAAGTATCATTCGAATCTCCCATTTTGTTATCTGTCGTAATTAAATGAAATATTTATTGTTTATGTTCTGCATGCCGAATATCAAAATTATCTCTTTTCCCCATTTCTTGTTACATTGCTCCCACATAAGAGAAGAAAGTTACAACAAGAAGTTATAATAAGAAAAGAAAGTTATGATATCTCGCATAATCAAAAATATAATTCACTAACCCTCGTTTTCTATTTAGTGAAGCTTTTAAACTTTATGTGTGGGATAACCTGCATAAAAACAAATGCTGTTTTGGAAAGAAGGTTGCTATAAAAGAAAATTTCAAACAACATTTTTTATCATACACTCATGTCCATAAATTAAGGATAATTCAGAATCACACAGAAATTGATCTCTAAAATAAAAATTTCACCTGTGGAATGATCACACACATCTTGAAGAAGAATATGCAAATTACAGGAAACCACCAGATGGCGTGGATGGTACGCCACAATGACGAGAGTGTAAGAGAGGGGTATATAAGGAATGGTGGCAAAGAAGTAAAATTGTTCACAAGCGCTGTGAAAGCCTTTCAGTGCAAAAACCGCATAGGTATGGCACAAAGGAGGCATTTGGATGATGTTTTACGTGGCAGAATTAACGGACGACTGGAATGTGGACGTACACAGCTGGAAGTATCCGAGGAACTTGGAATCGCCCAGAGTGTCATCTCCAGGCTTTGGCAACGATTCCAAGATGATGGTAATGTGAGTAGACGTTACAGAACAGGTCGCCCCCGAGTTACAACGCCGAATGAGGACCGCTATTTGGCAGTTACTGCCAAAAGAAACAGACGGAGTACAGCATCAGACCTGTCTCGTCAGCTCTCTTCAGCTACCGGTACGACAGTTTCAAGGCAGACCGTGTACAGACGCTTAGGGCACATTGGTCTATATGCTCGTAGGCCTGTCAGATGTGTTCCACTTACCGCAAGTCACTGTCGCCTGCGATTAACCTGGAGTAGAGAGCATGCATTGTGGACACCGCAACAGTGGTCTTGTGTGATGTTTTCCGACGAGTCCAGGTTTAGTTTGAAATCTGATTGTCGCCGGACATTCATCTAGAGAGCGCCAGGTACCCGTTACCAGCAAGAGAACACCATTGAAAGACACCGTTACGGTGGTGCAGGAGGGCTCGTTTGGGGAGGACTTATTCTTGGTTCCAGAACTGACCTGCATGTTCAGAGTGTAACGATGACAGGCCACATCTATCGGGATGTCATTCTGGAACAACATGTCCGTTTGTTTCGGGGCGCCATGGGTGCTGAATTTGTGTTTATGGATGACAACGCCCGTCCTCACTGTGCAAACATTGTAGACGAATACCTTCAATCGGAGGATATCACCCGTATGCATTGGCCAGCATACTCACCGGACTTGAATCCAATAGAGCATGTGTGGGATATGCTTGGCCGACGAATTGCAGCCCGTCAACCCCCTCCCACCTGTCTACCGGAACTTCGGAATGCATTGCTTGATGAGTGGTGTAATATTCCCCAAGATCAGATTGATCATTTGATACTCATCATGCCTAGGCGTTGTCAGGCCTGTATTGCATCGTCCGGGATTCATACTCCGTATTAACCATCCTACTAACCATGTTATACTGTTTTTTGTAAATAGGTTCTTTTTTGAAATTTGGTCAAGGGAGTAAAACTTGCAATTTTTATTAATTATGTCAAACATATAGCATCTTTTTTGCTCTTTACTTTTTGTTTAATAAATAGACTTTACAAATAAGTCAAATTTGTTTTGCTTCTTTCTCTTTCTTTGCCTGAACTTCATTATCCTTAATTTATGGACATGAGTGTATTATAAATCTTTCAAACAACATTTTTATCATATTATAAATTGCAGTTTATATAATTACGAAACATAAAACAATCGCTATATATAAACAACTTCAATGAAATGGTAGGACTTACATAAAATAAATACACCCAATCATAAGCGTCAAACAGCAATAAATAATGTAACATGCTTAAAAAAGTTTAACAGTTTAATACAAATGAACATACCTTATACGTATTTGTGAATGACAAAGAATTACATATATATATCTATATAAATAAAATGAGACTTTTGTCTGTACATTTCTTGGAATTCAAAAATTTTGCGATTTCTATCCGTTTCAAGCACCCGGGAATCCGATGCAGCCCTCAAAAAAATCTCTGTCTGTCTGTCATTCTGTCATTCTGTCATTCTGTCCGTGACGCTTTTTTTGTTTAAGCATCACGTAAAAACGGCTGAAGCGAATGATATGAAATTGGGTGTCATGATAGGTGGTCACTCAACTTAAAACATAGGCGTCGAATTTTTAAAAAATCTTTGATTAGATTTTCAGATTTTGCGAAAATCGTTTCAAACTGCGTAAATTTGTGTTCAAGCATCACGTAAAAACGACTGAAGCGAATGATATGAAATTGGGTGTCATGATAGGTAGTCACTCAACTTAAAACATAGGCGTCGAATTTTTAAAAAATCTTGATTGGAATTTGAGATTTTGCGAAAATCCTTTCAAACTGCGTACATTTGTATTCGAGCATCACGTAAAAACAACTGAAGCGAATGATATGAAATTAGGTGTCATGATGGGTGATCACTCAACTTAAAACACAGGCGTCGAATTTAAAAAAAATCTTGATTAGATTTTGAAATTTTGTGAAAATTATTTCAAACTGCGTAAATTTGTGTTTGCACATCACGTAATAACTGCAAAGGTGAAAAAATGATATTTGGTGACATGATAGGTGGTCACTCACCTTAAACTATAAGCATCTAATTAAAAAAATCGATTAGATTTCGAGATTTTGTGAAAATCGTTTAAAACTGAGTGAATCTTTGTTCCGGCATTACGTAATAACAACTAAAGTGAATGATATGAAATTTGGTCACACGATAGATGGTTGCTCAACGAAAACTATAGGAGTCCAATTTCTTAAACATTTTTATTAGATTTTGAGATTTTGTGAAAATTCTCTCAAAATAAGTTTATGTTTCTTCAAACATCACTTAATAACGACTAATACGAATGATACGAAATTTAGTGATATGATAGGTAGTTGCTAATCTTAATTTATACGTATTGAGAGAGAGAATTTTAAAAATATTTTGATTACATTTTGAGATTTTGCGAAAATCGTTTCAAAATGCTGAAAATTTGTTCCAGCATCACGAAATAAAGACTGCAGGGAATGAAACGAATTTGGGTGACATGATAGGTTGTCACTCAACTTAAATTCTAGGCTTTCAATTTTTCAAATAGGTTGATTAAATTTTGAGATTTTGCGAAAATTATTTCAATATGCGTAAATATTCGTTCGCGCATCACATAATTACGACTAAAACGAATGAAATGATATTACTTAGTTACTCTCTAACCTGTAATATTTTAACAATACATAAAAATTATAATTTCGCTTTCTTTACTTTGGCAACATACTACATCCATTCTGTGTACTCCTACAATGCTGACGAAAGTTCTTGCTTTTTGGAAATTTGCATTCACTAACCCGTCGAGGACGGGTACTTCAGCTAGTATATATATATATTGGTGGTTTTTGACAAATGTGCTGGTAAACTGTTGCCTTTCCAATCGTATTCCAAACCATCAATAATTTCTTGTGTCCGGCATTTATCTTGGCGAAAAATCGCTCGTCTTGGCGGACTGCCGGCATAATACGTAAGTACCATATATATATACATAAATTGGGCATTTAAAATAAACTTTACAATCTCAAATTTTCTAAGAATTTACAGTATGTAAATCGAACCGGCTTATATAACAAACAGTTTCAAGAACTTTGAAGTGTACACAATATAAGATAATTATAATTATTTGTATCAGGAGTTCAATGATACTTACAATGTTTTACCATTAACTAAAAAATTAACTCATAAGATAAGCCAATTTACCAATAAATATTCAGCATTTTCATTTTGCTATGCTATGTACTAGATTCATATCTAACAGACGAATAGCAAATAGGGCACTCCAAAGTGATTTTGAAAACTTTGCTTGATCATATAAATGCTTACATCAAACATTATATGAATGAATAAACCAAACACAAATACGCATATACGGTATAAAGCATTACAATGAAAGTCTAGTGTAAGTTTTTCACCACATAAAAAAATTTTAACACGCGCATACACACGCACTTTTAGCACTAAAAAAAAAAAAAAACATATAGATGAGGATTTGATAAAATAAGTCGTAAAGGAAAGAGAAAAAGAGGGGATTAAATAAAATTTAATATTAATTGTCTTTCGAAAGCCACTAACGAAGCGAGTCTATTCCGAAAAGTTAATAACTTAAGCAAGACATGTAAAATGTCTACCAATGCAATACCACGATGAAATAACACCCAAAATATAATCAATTATAAAATGAACTCTTCCAAAAGTTCATTATTACATATTTAAGAAGCACAACGGATATGCATAACACTGGTTATAGAGTGTTAATTAAGTCAGAAAGTCTTAAAAAACGAAAAAAATCCTCATAAAAAACGGATAGGAGATGGAATAAAAAAAAGATAAAATGTCAATTATGGATTATAATAAGACAGACAGTATTTTAACTAATAGTCTTCTTAAAGCACCTTAAGGGAAGTCAACATCTTTTGACCATTATTTCTCTTTTATGAATTTTCATTTATCTCATGATATTCGTATTTTTTTTTTATTAAAACAACGTAATTTTCACATGGAAAATAATTATTAATTTATCAGAATTTTTTTTAAATTTTCATCCAATTAAAAAATATTCCCCCCATTTTTATTTCCAATTATATTTTGGGCAAATTATTTTGTTACTCTTATAAATGTATGCTTTGCATATTTAGGAATTGGATTTGCTATCTATAAATTGGTTTCTTATGGAAAAAATTGACATTTACATTCGCGGAAAAAAAATAATTAGATTTCTGTAATTTTATAACTTTTCAATTGCTTTTTTTTTCTCAAGCAAAATACATTTTTATTTCTAGGAAGCAAATAATGCTGAGCTCACAAAAAAGCACCAGTTCTATATTGAATATTCCTTGAAGTTTTATCACTTTAAACACTACTGTTTTGGGGTGGTGGAGAGACTGCCAAAACTTAGCTTAAATGCGTGGCATTTAAAGGGAAACAAAGTCGTTTAAGCCTTTTTATTACATTTATATTATTCGGATTGTTTCAAAAATTTATTTGGTTATACTTGATGTATCAAATTACATTTTTAAGCAAAAAATTGAAAGAAAAATATTTTTTTATAGTTATTTGTCATTTGAAAGGTGAAAAATCCCTTAAATGTGAAAAAAAAAGATCTGTCATTCTTTCTAGAACTAAACCAATAATTATTATATTAATTTCTTATTCATGAAAAGTAAAACCGTATTAAATCAACAACCGTATGAAAATCAACATGATCTATTTACAACAACGATTATTAATCCCAGCAGAATAGTCTTTAAATTTTAAGTAGAGGTAAATAATTTCATCAACATACAGAACAGAACCAATAAATCAATATGGCTAATTAGTTTTATTTATGCAGTGGTCTCGTTAAAATAACTTACATTACAATAAATCAACTGACTCTTGTGTACTCAATCTAATTTTATAGAAGTGAGTCCTCACGACTATTTCTCTACAGCTTCTATCCGGCTTTTGCCACCAGTTATAATGAGCGTTTCAGAAATTAAAATTTACGCTCAATAGATTTTTCGCCATCCGTCATGATATCCGGATCCGTCACAAGGCTGCCACGGTAACGTACAAAGCAATGCTTTTATGTGGCACCCATGGTTCAATAATTTCAAACTTTTCGGAGGGGGGGGAATTGCTATGTTAAATAGGTAAATATTTGCTCATAAACAGCTTTTCTTTGAGCTTATTTAATTGTTTTACATGCTGCATTTTGTTTATTATTCTTTTCTTTTAAAGAGATATATTCTCAGAAAATTCTGAAAAATCTCAAACGATATGTTTTGCTATTGATTGATAATATCTTGAGGACAGTGAAATTCGAGATTAACGCAGCGTTTTCTTATACAATATTTAAAGTTTTATTTGTTTCATACTTCAAAAATGTAATCTTAGATGCTTCATTATAGTAGATGACTAGAATGCATCTGTTAAAAAGTTATGTCAACGTTTCTAACTCGGTTTAGTCCTTTAATGCATTACCTTAAAACTTATAATAAATTATGATTTTAAAAATTCTTTCTATTTTTACTGAGGCATGACTATCACATGTTTATAATTTAATGCTCTAGACGCTACGAATTTATTTTAGCAATCTAGATGCTTAAATTCAATTTTCAGTCTGGCATTTATAATAGATGCATATGAATTTTACTGCAATATTAATGTAATGCTAATTATTTAACGTCTTACAAGTTTTGGTAAAAACTATTCCAGAAAATCTCTTCTGGAATTAACACGGTCTATCGTATTGCGGTACATGGTACGAAATTATTATCACATGTTGAGTTGAAAGATCTTGAAACACTGCATTGCCGTGAACGACACAAATACACCCATGTCCGTGGCAAGTATAAAAACAATACCTGTAAAACACAACCCAAAATGTAGGACACTAAATAAACTTACATTATTTCGGAACGATGATTTCATAACCTAATGATACGTTCGGAAATCGGACGCGGCATTATCCGAATAGATTTTTTTTTCACGCATTAAAAAAAATCACATTCTGAAGATTCACTAAAAAAATACGAAGGTGGTGGCATATCACTTTTTTAACTCTCACACACAACGATGTCGTTGAAGATAAACATTCTTTTCTGGCAGCGCACGTCATTTCATTCCCTTTTCGTAAAGCGAAGTAACACATAAAAATAGATAACTACAAAGCACATATTTCTTTTTAGATGCATTCATTAACTTCCTCAGAACATCAGGCTTCTTGATTACGAAAATTTTAATGCAGATTTATATACAAATAAAAGCTTGGGAAGCAAATATCAGAAAGTTCCTTAACACGTCGGTGGCGAAGGCCACTCCACATAAGAGTGAGGGCGACCTCACCACGCAGACATTCTGCAGCCAAATGAAAAACCGTTACCAAAAAGTCGTTAACGAAGATTCAAAAGAAATTTCGTGAAAATGAAAAGCATCACAAGACTCTTTTGAATGCTTACCTAGCATGAGTATAAAACCACATATAAACATAATAAAACTTTAATGTTAATAAGAAACAAAAGGCGTATATTAAATTCCAGTGTTCAACGAATTAAAACTAGAAAAAATCAGCATTATCCGAAAAATTACGCGTAGGTTATTCTGTATAATTTAATATTTTAAACCAGAAGATAAGACCCTTTTGGGAGGCAATAACAATGGGCATTAGAAAAAAGGATTGACTTAAATATGTCTAATTATATTTAATATTTAATCTTCGTCCATTTAAAATAAATAAATTCGAATTCAATTTTTATTCTATACTGAAATAGGATCTTATGCTTTTCTGGAAACGTGCGGACAGTTTTCGAATTTAAAAGCTTTCGTTTTGTGGGAACAGCGGTGACTTCAGTCAATATCAATTGCGACAGATAATTTTGTTACACACACACACACACACACACACACACATATATATATATATATATATATATATCATGATATATGTATATATCACATATATATATATATATATATATATATATATATATATATATATATATATATACATTTATATTCTACTCTCGGAAATAAAATGGAGCTGCAAATAGCAAAAAATCGCTTAAAATATAGATTACAAGTGGATTTAAGATTTTTTAAGTACCGCAGATTGTTTTCTATACTTTTATACATAATTATAAAAATTCCAAGCGGATTATACTAACTGTGTAGATATGATTACATTTTTAGACAGTAACATTTTAATATGTTTGGATTAATGACGATTTTTGAAGTTTTATCTTCGAGTGCTTCCAGCGCAATTGTTACAGAATCTTTGAGTTTGTGAGTCAGGGTTCAGTGTACAGTCAAAGAAATACCTATAATTTTCTGTAATAAACCCATCACCAATACGCCTGCATATTTTCCAAATTTGTTAAATTTAGTTCTAAGCTGCTTTCAAGTTTCGAGCTGACTTCTTTATGGCATGCAAAAATAAGTTAATTTGCTGCCACAATGATGTCGTACTGCAGAACTCATGTGACACTATTACAATGACATGACTAAGTCTATATTACATTTAAAAAAAAGAAAAAGAAATTCTTTTTAGGATAAACTAGTTTATCCTAGTTGATAATCATGCTGTGATTAATTTTTTACGTGAAGATTTCGAGTCCCGATGATATGGATTTATTAAATAAATACGCAAGCAATATATATATATATATATATATATATATGATGTAGTAAAATATGTTTAAAACGCTAAACAAAATACTGAATTTACAGCACAGTAAATAGTTATGATTCATACATTCATAATGGTAGTTAAGACACTTTAGAGTTTTAAGATTTCGAACAAATTTATTCTTCTAAATCTTTTTTAGACACGCAAAAAAAAACTTGTTTACAAAAACATGTTTTAAAAAATAAGTATCAGAGTAAATTTCTTATGCTTTTGAAATTTTATTTCAAAGACAGTTTTGAAAGATATTACTAATTTCCCACGGTTAAAAATACTCTCTGAATAGTGCTTTCTTGGAATTTTTTAAAAAGCATTCTTTCTTTGATTTTTAAATCGTTCATTGTTAAAAAAAGCGGACATTCCTTGTTTCAAAGAATTTCCACACAACAGAAAAAAATCCTATAATTTATCAGAAGCTTTGACTATTTAATGAGCTTCATTTTACCTTCTAATGCAAATATTAACGCGTTTTTACTTTTTGTTACTAGAAAATTAATTCATAAATACTTATGTTTTCAATTTAAAATATGTTTTCAATTTTATTGCAGGTTCTTATTTCTTATTTTTATTTTCATTTATTTTTTTAATTATATTTCTTGAACATTAAAAACATTCTAAAGATTTTTTTTTTCTTTTCTAGTGAAAAAGCACTTTAGTGAACATATTTCTATTTCTTTAAAACGGAAATAAACATACGATCGGTTTACTCAATAGAACTTTCTCTAGCTAAAATTTATGAAAAAGCTGATCTTTCAAAAAATATAAATGAAGTATTTATCTCATGATAATATACTAAAATAATATTTTATTTATCAAAGTCGGACAAATCAGATAAATATTTTTCTGTTATGAAAGAGTGATTTCAACGTTACAGCAACCAAAGTAAAATGCGAAACTTGTTATATTATAATAAAGATTGATTGAGAGATCGCTTTATAGATTTCGATGAAATATAAAGGAAATTAAGGAACTCCTTCTCAATTAAAATTCCAAGGTACTAGGCACCACCTGTAGAATTTTAATTAAGGATTCGGTACATGGTTTCATACTAATAAACTGGAGCATCAGTCAATAGTGGGAAAATGGTAATGTTTCTAGCTGAAAAAAAACCCTCAAGAGTTGGGTTCAAAACGGGTCATTTTCTTCCTTTTTTTTAATTTTATACATTTTTTTAATTCTATTAATGATCGTTGTTTTTAAGTTAATAATACCTAATCAATTAAAATAAATTTTTAGTTATAAAAATTATAAATATTTATGATTTGTTTAGTTATATTTTGTTTACAATGACATATAAAATGCTTAACATAGAATAATGTAACTAATTCCTAAAAACATAATTAAATATATAAATATTTACTTCACCTCATCAGTTGAACATTCCTACATGTACAACAAGTTTTTTGTTATGTTAACCCTTTGAGGCGCAACCCTTTCCCAATGCTGAAAAAAAGGCAACGGCTCTCCTTTTTTGAGCACTGGGCAATCTATCCAGCTGTTATTGCATTCTTCCATTTTTCGGCAGATGTCAGTGTCGTTATAAATAATCGTGACGATTTTTTTACGAGAAATGACGTGCTAAAACGTGAAGGATTCCCGTCGAGCTATGTCACCTGCTACTATTTTTATAGAAATCAAATCTATTCTTCGTGACTGGCAACAGTCAAAACGTCAGACTTTGGTGTTCCCAGAGTGGGAACACTGCGCGTTGAAGGGTTAAAGTATAAATGGCGTACTCAAAGTTACAGACAAACGTTGTTATATAACTATCTGATCATCTCGGAAACGAACAAAAACAGCGTTAAAAGGTTTAATTATTCCCTTAAACTCAATCTAAAGACACTAAATGGAAAAAAGTGTGGTAGAAGCGGTGGTAAGTGAAAATGGATCTATACATTTGTTAAGATTAAAAATTGAAAAAAGAAGGATGTATTTCCTCTGAAGTCCACTTTCAGCCATTTTTTACAATTAAAAAAAATATTTAAAAAATCATTTATGGAAGAGTGATTTAAAAGAAAATATTTTGTGGTTTTAATTTTACAATGTATTTTATCATGTATTTTTTTAAATCTTGTACATGACGCTTTTAACTTTTATAGGGTAAAGATAATTTTGCTTCATGTTCTCTAAAAAGCGTTATTACATATTGATCATACACTGGGAAAATATCGCTCAAAGTAGCATAAACTATGATAACCATGGATTCCTTTCAAAGTATACCATTTAATTTTCGAAAATAATACCTGTTTACAATATCCTAAAATCCTTCAGTACATTTTCTAAGAATTTATATTTAAAAAATTCAACTTATACATTCACCAAAATCAGACTACAAATTTCACCAAAATATTAAATTTTTCTATAAAGTTTAAAAACTCAGTTCATAAAAAGTAGTGATTTCTTTCACTTGAACATTTTCAAATGTTTCGTTGTGTTCTTATTTATCAACTCTACAAAGAAATGTTAAATAAAATCTAAACGCTGCATTAAGTGAATCAATTAAATATTCAGATATAAACAGTAAAAATAAAAGCAGACGTAAAAATAAAAACAGAAATTGGGTACAATTTAACTTTTAATCATAAAAAATGACTCCCACAACTGTAAAAATAATAACAAAAATAAATTTTAAAGTGTTTACCTGGTGTGCAACATTGTTAATATCTTCTACACTTAGTTTGTTGGTGTTGTTTTGGCAACGCTACTCTGGCGATCTGCTGGATGGAGGGGTGCCTTGGTCGAAGGGGTTTCTAAGAGGTTCTAACGCGTATTCACGTCACATCTGGAGAAAACAGATCAAAACACCAGACCGTTAGATCGACAGCCGAAAGATGGTGCCCACATCCGGAACCTTCATACTTCAGCCGTCTACCATTGTGAGGAACTTATCCACTCTGCCATGGACTTCTACACTTAGATTCTTAATTCAAGGAATTTGCGTCTCACTTTAATGTACACACTTCATAAAGAGAAAATTGCTTAACATACTCAATATACAGGGTGGTCAATGCTAACAGTGCCCAATGGCTATTTCCTAAACCGTTAATCATTTCCTAAACCACATAGCCCCAGTTGCAAAAATGCTCTAAATTGTATAATCTATTATATCAGATACAATCGAAGTAAATAAATCAATTCCTATAAAAATTATGAAACTTGAACTTCTATACGTTACCCCAGTCCTATCAGTTATATTTAGAAAATTTTCTTTATACAATTTCATGCAAATTAAAAAAAAATCCCTTTCTACGGCTAAAATTCATTGGAGTTATATAAGAGCAAACATTTTGACTAAAGTCACTTTTCCACGTTTAAAAATACACTGAGACGTAAACCGTTAAGGGCCAAAAAAATATTGAAATTTTAAATTATAGGTTATAATTTCATTTTCTGGCATAATGCGGTGAAAGAAGCAAAACTAATTTTAGAGTACTAATCTATGCAAAGGGTTATAGTAAGCCTCAATAAAAATCTATCCCTGATCAGACTTACTTAATAGTATATACCAGGATGTTTCAAAAAGTAAGGTAACAAGTCCATTTAGAGAAAACGTTTATTCAGTAAAAAATATATGTATACAATGTAAGAAGGCACATGTACATATTACTTTTCTACATAGTCACCATGGCTATCTAGGCATGTGTTCCATCGGTGCACCAAACCATCGAAACCGGCATCGAAGAAATCAACGTCAAGGTTGTGAAACCACGTCAAGACGGCTTGCTGAATTTTAGCATCGGTTCTGAACTGCCGACCTCCCAAGTGTTTCTTTAAAGGTCCAAAGAGATGGTAATCGCTTGGTGCAAGGTCGGGACTGTAAGGAGGGTGGTCCAATACCTCCCATCAGAAACGCTGTAGCAAATCGAGAGTATCTGTGGCTGCATGCGGTCGGGCATTGTTGTGCAACAACAGGACGCTCGCGTGACTTGTCCCGATTGTCTACAGCAAATTGCCTTTCGCACTCGACCCAGTGTAGCACAATTCAATTGCGGACTGTGTTTCAGTTAACGCAGCCATCTTCTAACTGAAATTTTGTATTGTTATTGATAACCAGCTCCATCTACCGGCATCGATCGAATACTGTGATCGTCTTAGTTATCTTAAGATGGATTTTTAGTCATACGGATAATTTGCACACCCGTCAGAGCTCTTGTTACCTGACTTTTTGAAACACCTACGTATATGTAGCATGCTGATGTGCAACACCCAGTATTCTACGCAAAGTACAGGAAGAGTTTTCTACACGAGTTCATATTTGCATTGCAGCCGAAGGAAGCTATACTTTAAGTAAATGTTATGCTAACAGGATTTGTAATGTTATTTTAAGTTTCTAAAATTTTAAAATTCATATATTCGTACTTTTAAATGTTTAATTTTCTAATTGAATGTATAATGAAGTGCTTTATTCTCTTGTTTTTCGTATTTTAAGATATTTAATACCAGTTAATGTAAAAAAAAAAATCTTTAAAAACTCTATTTTCAGTATAAGCTATATTTTCATGTTAATTTATTAGATACACATAGTTAAACATTAATCTTTATTGCAATCTACTACAATCGTAAAATAGTTGATGAAAATACTAGTAAATATTACAAGGCACAAAACTGTGTACATTAATTTTTCTGAAATTCATTTTGTATACAAACCCTATTTCGCATCTTGAAAAGTGCTCTAACTTGTAGCAGCTGTAACTCGGTAAACTTAAGTCGTAGTAGGATGATTCTTTTTATTGTGCGTGAATGTGTGTAAGGATTTTTTTTTTTCTAAATATAACTGGTAGGACCACAGGACCGTATAAAAATTCAAATTTTGTTTTTTTATAAGAATTAATTTATTGACTTTGTCTGTTTCTGATATAATACATTATGCAATTTAAAGCATCTTGCAATTGGAACTATGTTTCTCTGACTAACTGTTTAGAAAATAGCCTTTGGGTATCTTTAGCACTGGACGCCCTGTATATATATATATAAAGATATAGATAGATAGATAGACAGGCATAAAACTAAGTATCCCCTCCATCAAAATTTTATAGAGGCGTAACAGCTTTCGTTTTCACACAAAGGATTAATATCGTGATCTAAATTTAATAAAAAGGCAATCAATATTGCTTCCCTAGTATAACTGGTAGGACCACAGGACCGTATAAAAATTCATCCCATCTCATAGTCGTCACAGCTCTAGAGAATTTCCAGGGACAATGAGACCTGGGCATTTTAATAGTCAATAAATGCACCTTTGTTCAACCATGTGATTTACTTTCAAGTCATATGACCCAAGGTAATAAAAGGATTCCAATCCGGACCCAAGGCGTGATAGAATTTTTCTTAAGCCACTACACGGCACCACCTGGGTTGCTCCTGCCGGAATGCAGAAAATTCACCATGATCACGTCACAGAAAATAACATCGCGCCCATCTCTCCAGATCTAACAGCGTGTCCATCGGTCTGAGGCATTTCGAATGTCTATTGAATATTCGCATAATATATTGAATATTCACATGAAGTCTGTCATTTTATATTGTAAAACATACTAGCTAATTACTTAAAAAGCAAAAATTTATTGCTTTATTCTTAATGGTAAATACATTAAGCACGCTTATTTTTTGCTAGAAATGTAGTAGCTTAAATTTTTATAACTTTATTTACTTCTTTTTTCGTATCACAAATGATGAAATTAAGAGATGACAACGATATATCGTTTCCGGAATATAGAAAAATTCGAAAGTTTTATCAGATAAGTGCTAATATTGATTCTCAATCTCCTGTGATAAATCACTAAAGAAGAGTATGATCAAATGCTCACTCTTTCTTTTAACTCTAGGAAAGAAGATCCATCGAGAAATTTCAGTTCAGAAATTTTATTTAGCGCTTTACTAAGTAATTAATCTTCCCTATAACGAGTATATGAGTAGAAAAAATAAAATGCATGAGCAGAACACATATTTGCTCTAGTCATCACATTTGCATCATGCCTCCTTTTCACAGTATTTTCTTAAAAGCCGAAGGGTTTTATTAAAATAATATGATAAGTTAGGGGCTGCAGTTGATTGATGGCATTCCCGTTAAAATAGATATGGCCTATAGATCATTATTTTTCAGGGTGCAATTAAATAGGGTAGCGATCAAAATTAATCTACTTTGCCACATGAAATAAGTATTTATTTTCTGAGTACTGTAACAAAAACTAATTTGCATTATTATGTTTTATTTTTTCTATCTGTGTCCTTTAAAATTAAATTTAGCGTTAGTTTTGTTTAAATGTGCTTGGATAATCTCAGAACAATGCATAAAAACGCAAACCTCAGAGTTCAATTATGATTGATGGGATCCGCAATTTTTACACATTGTGTTAAAAAAATTTCAAAGTTATATAATATTCATTAATTGATTTACATGACCAGACTAGATTTTGTTGCTTACACTATGCTATGACTTGAACTAATGATGCAAATATGCATGTAGAAGTACTCTCATTCATAAATCATTATGGCTACATTTGCACAAACATAGAAACTAAAGTACTTTTGTGGAACAATTAATAGACATCGCAACTATGTATACATTACTGAAGAAATGGTTAAATATAATTATTAAAATAGTAATACTAAAAATAAATAAATATGCCAAAAAAAGAACAATCATGCAAGTCTCTAAAATATAAGAATCCGAACATATCAAATAATGATGGGGAAGCAAAAGATGAAAATTTGTGGAAATGCCAATATTAAATTTCATTTAGTAGTACAACTGCCATGTGCGATATGTAGATCTATTACAGTTACATAAAAAAAACTATTAAAAATGTACTCATTAAGAATCAATAATAGCATGTTAAGTTTAAGTTTAACATTATGAATAATTATATTAGATGACAATATGCATACTAATAAAAATTTACATCAATAATAATCACTTATCTTAAGTGTATAAACAAATCTTAAAGCTTCTCTGAAACAATAGTTTTAAAGTCAAAAGTTACTTGGGCCACTTTTCTCCAATACCAAGGTGTAGAAAAGTGCATGCATATCTATGAGATTTTTGAAGGTAAACGAGTATAAAACAACTTTTAAAAATGCAGATATTATAGTTAATTTTTCGTTATATACACAGACATGTTATTCCGTATATCATTTCATACATATACTCTTTTGAAAGACCAATCAGAATCACGTATCAATATGGGTTCGTAAACATTATTTTCATGTTTCTATTAGGTATCACTTCGTTAGAAGTGCTAATGTGTACGCCCAGCATTTTAAGTTCGTTTTGTAAACAAAGGTTTCGTGTCTGAGAATTGGATATATAAAATAGTATGAATGTAATATTATTTGTATAATGTAATTTGCAGTCAAGTACTTTCTGTGAGACATCAATAGACTTTTGACAAAATTTCATAAATCAATAATTTATAAAACTTTTCCAAGGTGATTAATAACAGGTACACGAATACGAAGTTTCTGATTCCCGTTCGGTTTTGTTTAGCCCTTGTGATGGAGATCACATATCTAATTTAATAATCATTTACTTTGGCTTTCTTTAATGTAATCTATCACAAATCAAGAATTCTAAATCTTTTCTGTTCTCATTTCTCTGTCACTTCGGCTTTTAAATCTGTATATTCGCTTTTCCCCGTATGCACTATTCTTAATTGTTTATTTGTCTCTTCAGACAACCGGAGCCGTTGTGCTAAAAATAGATTATATTACGCCCGTTTGCAATCGCAACGAACTTTTGCTTCCCTTGTTTGACATCCTGCTGGCGTAAGTTATTATTTGTTGCCCTGCGACATCTTTAAAATTAATTTCTCGCGATTACGTCATTTTAATTTTATTGGATTAACTTTTAGGGTTGCTCTGGAATTGGTGTTATTGATCTCAGACAAGTTAATGTCTCTCCAATGGGTAAGTCTCTGCTGGTTTAATTTTTAATACATTTCATCTTAATTTCACTGACCTTATAGGACGTTCTTTTTATTACGCTAGCCACCACCAGCCGTTTTAATGTTTCAATAGTATCTTTTAAATAAATAGTTTTAAGCATTCAATTTCTTTTTCTTACTGCAACTAAGTGCATCGAACCTGGATTTTTAACCGTCACAACGCAGTTCTAATAATTTAAAATACCTATAGCAATTAACTTCGTTATAGCCCACATTCTCCATCAGTCTGTCGCAGTGCTACTGAGACACTCCGCATATATGCACATAATATCAATTCCATAAAACAAGGAATTTATTTTTTTAATGAATTCAGAAACAGTTTGAAGTTTTCTTAGCTTTATCGAAAAATTCATTATGACCTTCAATAAGCTGAGAAAAGACACTGCAATCCAACTACAGAGCAACTCGAATGATTTAATTAAAATGAACTTAAAAAATATTTTTTAACTAACCTTTCAGATTTTTATTTTTAAGTTTCTGCTCATGTATACAAGAAACATTTTTTTCTTGAGTTTCATATTTAACGAATCATATCCTTGTTCTGACAATGCTTACCTGCAATTTCCAGTTTTCTCTTTCATATCGCAAACGTGTACTGTCTGTACAATACATATGTTATGTCTTATAATTTGATGGCGGGCACAGTTTTGTTTCTGAGTAATTACAAATGAACCAGTGCTGTTAGGCCCTATAATAAAGGCTTCAATTCAATAGAGGTCTAAAAGAATAGCTTTAAAAATACCTCGGAGCATGACGTTGAGTAATGTGTCCTTTTCAATGGCATTGAAAAAGTACTACAAGAGTTTGCTTTTAAAAATAAATCATATTTGTATTTTTTTTTTACTTTCAGCAATATTGCTCCCCTTTTTGAGCATAAAAATTATGCTTTCATGAAAACACACCGTAAAAAATAAAATTAAGTAGATGGTGCATTATTTTTTAAGCATTCGTAATTATGTTCAATGTTTAATCTTACTCTTTACTCATATTCCTGAAAACAAATCTGTTTTTAGACACTTATGAATGAATATTTATGTTATTATCCATAATACTGATTTAAAACATATTTTAAATGAATAGTTCTTGATTGCAAGGAAAATATTTTCAATATACACATTTTTAAGTGATACACATTAAAATACAGCATGCAACAGTTTTGAGTATATTCGTTTAAAGAAAATAGATATATTAACAAGATCAAAACCTTTATTTTTTTTCGTCTTTTAATCATTAACCTACAGAAGTTATCGTTTGTCATTTCTCAGACAGAAAATTGATAGAGGATATTTGTTCTCAGTTTTAATTTTTGGCAACAGTTTTCTTTTATTTTTTTATTTTTTAGAACAATTTTTGAACAAAAGCAAATGATATAATTCAAAATATTATTCTACTCTTCAGATTTTGCAATTTTCCCTTTATTTTTTTGGTTATGCTTTTTATACGTCATATTACTAAATTAAATAAATCAGAATTAAAGATAGCCAGTTAACAAATGCATATACTTCGTAAAATATCAATGCGATACATCTGCAATGTTATAAAATGTTTCCAAATTTAATTATCTTTTCATTCAAGATGAAATTAAAAACCAAATGCCTTTGTAATACGCAAAATACAGTAATAACTATCTTAAGAAAAGTTATTAAATATTGCAATAACTACAATTTAAACAAACTTGCAATGTGTTTTCATTTATAAGCCCATTTGAAATTAATTACAAGTGTTTAATTTGATATTCGATTTAGTGTGTTCATTATCGGAAGATTTTGTGTGTTAAGGCAATATTAGATAGCTGTAGAAGGAAAAGAGTAGCAAATTAATTTTTTTCATTAATTTATGTGCATCTTTAATTATTCATTTAATAAAGATGCAATCCAATATGTCTTACGTTAAATAAAAATAAATGTATTGATAATTAAAAATGATAATTCGATATACCATTACCAAGAGATATCGAATTACGGAAGATAAAACATATCCAATCTACTGCTAAATTTATTAATTTTGAACAGTTACTTAACTATCTAACATTAATAATATTTGAAATTAATAGCTATTTAACCACTTCCATTCTTACCATTTTGGATGCACTGTTGGATGAGAAAAGTTCTTATTAATATAAATGTACTTGCCAGGATAGTTAAAACTATTAATATATAAATTTTCGCTCTCAACAAAATAGTTAAGCATGGGGAAATTACCTCATTCTGTAAAATAAAGGGCTAAATAAATGGTTTGAAAAAAGCACTCATATTGCTACTATACGGTTTATTTCCTTCTACCTTTCCATTGCGTAAGAATAAAGATTCCATTGCGTACCAATAGTTAAACTGAAGTTATGGTATGACAGCTGTTTCGAATATTTAATGTCTGAAGTTCGGAACGTTTTGTATTTAACCTATTGAAACATTTTCAATAAAACAGTTAAAATATATATGTTCATTTTTTTATATATCTTCTAAAACTTTTCACAATTATCTAACGGTGTGATAAAGAATCATTGTATTTTAGCATGATTATTTTTTCTTTCTCCAATATCATGATTAGAGATTAAAAACTGCACTTTCAGATCGCTTCGATTTCACTTTTTTCTTTTACGATGTCACTTTTTTTCTCCAAGAATGAAAAAGCTTCAAATTACAGTTACCACTTTTAACACCTTAATGCCTACATCGAGAGATTAAAGACAAACCAGAAAATTTACCAATATAGAAAGAAATATAACAAAATGAAACACGTACAGTAAATGAAACATAACAAAAAATACAATTTTTTCATGATAAAATATTAAAGTTTTATTCGAACTATAATCACTTTAAAGTATCCATGTAAAGTATGTAATAATAAAATGCCCTAAATGGTCTTAATGAAATTTACAACTGCCCTCAGAAAATTTAACAATTAAGTAACACACGATTTATATTGTCATATTTTATCTAATTGTTTTTAATATGTATCTCCACATTAAATTCAATTTATTAACACGTAGTCTAGCCTATTTTACAGTACATAAACATTACGCTTATAATTATCATGGCATATTAAATTATATATAACAAATCTTATAATAACTAAATATTGATACTTTTTATTTTTTAAAATACTTAAAATAAACTAACGATTTAGAAAAGAGTGGTTACAAATTTAAGTATCGCTTCAAAATATTTCGCATGTTAGTGTGCACGAAGATGATATTCAACCATCCTTTTCAAAATTCTCGTTGAATTATCTCTTTGCACTTTTAAAAATATATTTTAATTACTAATACTCCAATAATGAAGAGCCAAGCACTGGGGTGCGAAAATAAATCTAGGCATCTAATAAACGAATTTCTAATTATAAAGACAATATGTTTTATCACAACTTTCGTGTTTGTGTACTTTAAATTTACAAACTGCTAACATTTTACATTGCAATTGTAATATTTCACCAGAATCACAAGGAACTCGAGTCTGGTGAAATATTACAACAAACTTTACAGCTACGGCTCCCAAAATACTACAGCTACGGCTCCGTTCCTCGGATTTACTGAGGCATTGGCATAGTAACGAAAAACTTAAACGAAGTCCGTTTAGTGAGATTGAATCTAATAATTTACTTGATTATGGTAGAACAGTGTTTCTTGAGGCAATGCACTGACCCCTCAGAAGGTTTTCCAGGAGTCAGTTTTCTTACTGAACTACTATCTAGGGTCTCAAAGAAAAATGACACTCCGATTTGCCTTCAGCAATTTGCCCTTGAAATTATAAATAACGTCCCAGACGGCACTACGCTTATGTATACTGATGGTAGCAAAGATGAGGAATCCCACTCTGGTAGTGGAGTGCTTATCAAAGATCCCAAAGGATATGATAAAATAAAGAAAAGGAATCCTGATTTTAGCTCAGTTTTTAAAATTTAACCCAGTGCCATCGACGAGAGACTAAGCAATATTATGTCTTTTTTAGACCCTGAAACTATCTGGATTCTGTCTGACAGTCGTAGTGCTATCCAACAATTGTCAAACTGGTGTAACGCTGGTGACGAAACCGGAACTGCAATCCTTACTAAATCAAAAGAAGTCTCTCCTCTTGTGATGTGCATGTTGAGTGGATTCCTTCACATGTTGATATTTGGGGTAATAAGGAGGCGCGTGTCTTGGCGAAGAAGGGTGCCTCGGAGGCTCTAGCTACTTCTACTGCCTGACTTACTTGAGCTGTATTCTGCCAGAAAACACACTGGTAAAATGACTTGGCTTGTCCCTCCGCACATTGTTGGTACCGTGCAGATTCCCCTTGTGGATCCTTCGTGAAGAACTGCGATAGAAAGATGTACCCAGACAGCACTCTCCCGATTTCCTAGTAGCCATCTAAGAAGCCTCGCTTTCCAGGGTGGTCAAAAAACCCACCCGATTTGCCCGTAGTGTAACAATGAGCAGGCTTCTCCTGTACAAATTCTTAGGCGTCTGGGTTTGTTCCACGACGGCCTATTAGATATTCCTAAGCGAGTCTATGGACTTTTAAGGGTAAAAAACTCATAGATCTCGTGCAGCAGAAGCTAGACACATCGATTAGCAACAACAACAACAAATTTACATACTACTCTTTCAAACGCTCTGCTTAGAGAAACTGCAATCGATAATTCTGAATACCTAATATTGAACCAATTTCAGAGGAAGGACCAAGCCCCTGAAATCAACATCCCCAGAGGTATCATTTAACAACTCGGAGGGCATTGGAGCCACAACGAAGTTTACGTGTACCAGCTCCCATTAGCGTACACGGTCAAACAGCAGTCGAACCCAGAGGGAGTGCTCTGGGACACTGGGAGTGCAGGGTGTGCAGACGGAGTGCTGTGGGTGCCAAGCACACGCCAAGCCAGATGCTGCTTCACTTGCCGTGTTCTTTTGGAATAGTGTTTAGCGCCCAGACTACTAAGGGACTTGTTTTTGTGATTATCCTAATTACTGTGACCTTTCTTTTTTTTCTTCAATGAACGGGCAAATTGCTGCCCCAAACCTTTGCCACTCCTAAAGTCCAAACCACTCATCGTTTCATTACGGGGCCACCTAATGGGTGGACAGCATTTCCTGCTAAGAATGGTTTCCTAATTTTGAACGAATTCCAGATGAAAGACCTAGCATCTGAAATCGTTTGAACATGGAGGACATTGGAGCCGATAAAGCCATAAACCAATGTTACGTGAACATGCTCCCATTAGCGTACACGATCCAAAAGCAGCGCAGCCAGCAGAGGTTTTTACCCATTCTAACACTGAACAAGCCGGTGCTGTTTCATTTTCCGTGCATTTATGAGAACGGAGCTAGGGTACTGCGCAACATTTCTGTTCTTTCTATGAATGCAAAATTATGCAACTTAATGTGAACGCAAGAAAAAATGTGAAGAAATTGTTTTTTGGTTACAAACAATAAGGAAAGAAGAAAAAAAATCTTATTAACGATTACAAAATAAGGATTTACATAAAAATGTGTACGTAAAATTCATAGCTCGTCCACAGGATCACTAAAAATAATTCCAAAATATTGCGATCTATGACAATTTAGAAACATGAACCTACCGTCAGACGCTTAAAGTACGATCGTAGACCAGGCACACTCTCTCAAAAAAATATTCGAGTAATAGCCAAATTTCCTGGTTTAGTTTTGCGAATAACTGATTAGTTTAAGAAGAAGAAGCCATTAGAAAGAACTGCAAGTTTGTAGAGAGTTTTTGCGTTACGTTTCTTCCCACGGTAACGCTAACGTTAAATGCCTTCGAACAATACAGCGCATGCGCACGAATAAATTCCGGAGCCTGATTGGTCAAAGTACTCCAAATAGCGGATAACGTTAGTGTGGGAAGAAACGTAGCGCAAAAACTCCCTATTTATTATATACTAGCCGAAGTACCCGTCCTTGACGGGTTAGTGAATGCAAATTTCCAAAAAGCAAGAACTTTCATCAGCATTGTAGGAGTACACAGAATGGATGTAGTATGTTGCCAAAGTAAAGAAAGCGAAGTTGTAATTTTTATGCATTGTTAAAATATTACAGGTTAGAGAGTAACTAAGTAATATCATTTCATTTGCTTTAGTCGTAATTATGTGATGCGCGAACGAATATTTACGCATATTGAAATATTTTTCACAAAATCTCAAAATCTAATCAACATTTTTGAAAAATTTGAAGCCTAGAATTTAAGTCGAGTGACAACCTATCATGTCACCCAATTTCGTTTCATTCCCTGCAATCTTTATTTCGTGATGCTGGAACAAAATTTCAGCATTTTAAAACGATTTTTGCAAAATCTCAAAATGTAATCAAAATATTTTTAAAATTCAACGCCTATAAATTAAGATTAGCAGCTACCTATCATATCACTAAATTTCGTATTAGTCGATGATGTTTGAAGAAATATAAACGTATTTTGAGAGAATTTTCACAAAATCTCAAAATCTAATAAAAATGTTTAAAAAATTGGACACCTATAGTTTATGTTGAGCAACCATCTATCATGTGACCAAATTTCATATTACGTAATGCGGGAACAAAGATTCACTCAGTTTTAAACGATTTTCACAAAATCTCGAAATCTGATCGATTTTTTTTTTATTAGATGCTTATAGTTTAAGGTGAGTGACCACCTATCATTTCACCAAATATCATTTTTTCACCTTTGAGTTATTACGTGATGTGCGAACACAAATTTACGCAGTTTGAAATGATTTTCGCAAAATCTCAAAATCTAATCAAGATTTTTTTAAATTCGATGCCTATGTTTTAAGTTGAGTGAGCACCTATCATGACACCCAATTTCATACAATTTTCTTCAGTCGTTTTTACGTGATGCTTGAACACAAATTTACGCAGTTTGAAAGGATTTTCGCGAAATCTCAAAATCCAATCAAGATTTTTTAAAAATTGGACGCCTATATTTTAAGTTGAGTGACCACCTATCATGACACCCAATTTTATATCATTCGCTTCAGTCGTTTTTACGTGATGCTTGAACACAAATTTATGCAGTTCGAAAGGATTTTCGCAAAATCTCAAAATCCAATCAAGATTTTTTTTTAATTTGACGCCTATGTTTTAAGTTGAGTGACCACCTATCATGACACTCAATTTCATATCATTCGCTTCAGTCGTTTTTCTGGTAACTATACATAATCACATCATGTTTTGGGCTTTACAGACTCTGGGCAAAACATATTTAGCAGCTTTTCAAAATTATGTTTGTAATTAAAGATCTGAAAAAATTCCTTCTACCACCACCCAATACAGAAATAAGAAATCAAGTCAAGTAGTGTCACCCAGTAGAAAAGTCTGCATTTCAGTAATATTTTTAATTTCTTTTATTTAAAAAAGAAAAAGAACATCTTTTTAACATTGGTAATCGATTCGATTGTGAATACATTGAGCTGACGTCACTATGCCTCTTAAGACTACTAAAAGTCGAGCTTATTCTAGCATTGGTCCTTCCGTGTTATCAGAATTATCGTCTGCAGGAGGCCTTGAGTTTAGAATTAATAGTTGGCATTTTATTCCGTTGCTTAGGTTTATGAATGTAATTACTTTAACTCACTCAACTGAAAATGTTCTTCATTTTGAATGTTGATAAATCACTTTTGAAACGTGATGCATTAAAAATTTCCCATTTACTCATTTAATTTTGTATTTAACCATGCTACAACCGTAACATTACGTAACATATGCATGCTGCAAAATAAAATTACTTTCCGATTGCATTTCGCTATTTTTGGTATATTTCTTTTTATTTAATTTTTTTTTTTTAGATTTTAGAACAAAGTTTAAGATACCTAATACGAATGTAGTAAAATCTAAATCAATACGGTAAAATCCTCTTCCAGACGCAATCTACCTTAGTTAAGCACTCCCAAGGGTTTTTTTAATTAACGAAAACGCTGGAATGTTCTTTCAGTGGCAATCAAATCTAGTTCAATCATAGCACAAGGAATAAAATGGCGGCTTTCACAAGGGTTGCCATATATTCACAGAACGTTGCCAAGGATATGACTGGTTTAAAAAAAAAGCGTCATCTTTAATATTGAACTCCTGGTATCCAAACGATCTTGCTATTTGAAAATAGTTAACTTTATGTTAACACACGTATTTATTTCTCGTGAATCCTAACTTGGCGTAATTCCAACTTCATGTTTTTTCGAATCCAACATATTTTTAAGAGCTTTCCTGCTTTGTTGCGAAAGCATAAATCGTTTTTTGCTGGAGCAAGGTCGCCAAATATGGTAACCTAGATGCTCATTTCTTCTGTTTTTAATTAATATCTTCTAAATAATTCGAATTTCAAAATTTTTTTGCGGCACTGGCTTTTTTTTTACCTATTTAGCCTCTGTGCCAAATTTGACCCGGATCCGACAAGCTCTCTGGCCATCTATAGCGAACACACACACATACATTTCATTAGCATACTACGCTAATATTAAAGAGGATAATCATTTACTTTTACTGAGAACAGTATTTTAAATATGAAACGGATATAGGAAATTTGACTTGTTCTTTCGAGAGAGTGTACCTGGTCAACGATCGTAGTCTACGTGCCTAACGAGGGTTAATTGTAATATAAAGTATTTTAGGGGTTATCTCCAAAATCTCGTTAAATTTGTATCAAAATAAAGACTTGTGTTGGAAAGTATTTTATAATCGATACGTCTGACATATTTTAGCTGCCTTTTTTATTATTATTTATTGTTTGAACCAACGAACGATTCCTTCAAATTATCAAGTGCGTTTGCATTAATTCGCGCAGTTTAATTTTAATGTGTAGGGATATCTCCCGTTTGGAATTTGGAAAAATTTACTCTTCCTGTTAAAAAATTTTTCTTATTATGATTATTCTAATCACTGTACATTCTATGAATACAGTACTGGGCGAAATAATGTATAAAACAAATTAAAATAAACTTTTTAGTTTTTGGTATCATATATAATCTTTAATTTTGAAAACATACGCATTTTTAATGCGCATTAAAATTTCCTATTTTTTAGAACACACTATAATGTAAATTATCTATTTAAAAATCCAGAAACAATTTCAGTTAATCCATCATAATACTTTAATGGTTATGTTGAAATCCAAGTTCAATTGATATAATTCCCTTAAATGAGACAATATTTTTATTAGTTGTAAGCTATTATTTTTATAGTTGTAAATAAAAACAAATTAGTCTTTAAAACAGTAAAAATAGTCTAGTTATATATTCTGTACCATCTTTTAGTTTAGATTATTTCGAAACAGAGAAAGAGAAATAATAAACATGATTAACTGTTTCAGTAGTATATCTGAACAAAATTATATTACTAATATGTATAAAAAGTAAAAATGTGATAACGTATGAATTTCTTTTAAAAATATTCAACATTCGGAAACTGTTTTTCAAATTTTAAAAGTCAGAACTATTAATAAATTTATAAAACGATTTATTTGGTTTCTGCAAAGTATATATTATTTTTTATTAATTTTTGTATATTTCATTGCATTCCATTAATGGTATTAAAAAACAATTTTTAGTTCAAATGTCAAGTTTTCTGCTAAACTTTATAAAACTCATCTGTTTGTTTTATTCATGAAAAAGAATTATTTATTTATTTATATATATATATATATATATATATATATATATATGCAGTGTTAGACGAACATTGTAGTGGTTTTTCGTAGTCGGGCGATGCTGGGAAAAAAGACGGCGTAGTTTCCCCGTCGAGTTAAGCTCAGCACCGGGTCTCGCGGTCGGAGGACCTCTGCTAGAATCCGCCGGGCGCAAATGTCCGACGGTTTACCCTGGCTGGGGCTGTTGTACGGAAAAACACTCCGGGATTACGATGACATATTGGAATGTGTGATCTGCGTATCTTTTGAAAGAAGCCTACGAACATTCCTTTCAAGGACGCCACAACGGTTTTTGCATCGATGTTGCTATCCTCCTTCCATCGTTCAAGTGTGTGCAACAGAGAAAGGAATTTTTGTGCTCCGTTAGAGAAACTGCTTTCAGATTTTATCGCTCTCCACTCCATACAAAGATTGGTGAAATTTTGCCTTTCCAAGCCATGACGTAATTTCAATCAGCTATTCTTCGATTTCTCTGCGGGTTTACGTATGACAGTGCTTTCGGTTCGATGATTGTTATGGGTTAAGCGTTAAATAACATATAAAATTAAACAACCTCTCACAATTCAAAATTTCTATTTGCTTGCTTCAAAATTCTTCAGGGCGTAGTGACTTTCGTTTTAAACAAAGGTTTTGTATCGGGATCTAAATCTAATTTATACGCAAGTAATATATCACCCCTCTTTCCCACGGTCTGCTGTCGCCACACCTCGCATATTAATAACCAATAAATGTATATCTTTTGGAACATTTGATACTGTGTAGAACACGTGATCCGATGTTATATAATTTGAAACGCAGCTCAGAGCTGAGATTTTTCGTGACTTCAGTTGCCATGTAAAACAATGTGAAACTAAATAAAAACATGCCATCGTTATCCCGGAATGTTTTTCCGTACAATAGCCCCAGCCCGGGTATACCATCCTACATCTGCGCCTGGCGGATTCCGGCAACGGTCCTCCAACCGCGAGACCCCGGTGCTGAGCTTAACCCGACGATGAAACTGCGCCGTCTTTCTGCCCCCAACATCGCCCGAATACGAAAAACCACTACACCGTTCGTCTACACTACATACATATATATATATATATATATATATATATATATAGTAAAACCTCCTTTAATGACCGCCTCCAAACAACGGAAATCTCCGAAGACCGGTCACATACCAGTGGTACCGAATAGGATTGACATTGGAGGTAACATTCTGAAGGAGGTAACATTCTAATTCCGAACAACGGAGATCTGTCTGCATCATGAAAAGTCGCCGGCTTTCCATTTTCTTCTTTTTTTTTTAACACAAAGTGTGAGTAATATAAAGTTTATTTCCCACATCACAAAATAAACGTACAGTTAATATGGAGTTTCGAAACTAGTGTCTGCATAACCCGGGGGCAGGACTAAATTTTGGCATATCGTCCATATGGAACTCGGGGCACGTGCCCCACTTGACTCCCAGTAGTTTCGACCCTTCTCATATCGAAACATATTCTGATGCTCTAGCAAACCTTCGTGCGATAGAAAATTTAGATTCAATGAAAAATAACGAAGAGTTGTATGGTAAAAAAACAAATATTATTTTTTTTGGGGGGGGGAAGATCTTAAGAAAAAAAACGCGGAAAACTGATTTTTAAATATAAATTAAAATAAAAGAGATTTATTGAAACTGAAATAATGTATTTGTGTATCTATTAGCAACTTAGTGAAATTAGTTTTTTTGAAAATATTTAACCTTATAAACAACAGCCACCTCCGATGGGCGGTCAGCTTTGAATAGTACCCCAAATGACTGTACTTTATAGATATATATATATATATTTCGAAAACTCTCTACATTTAAATTATATATTAGGAATTTATTCATGCCATTTAAATAGTTTACTACATAATAAAACGAAACTACATACTCTACTATTTAAAAAGTAGCCAGCCCATTTTTGTAAATATAACATTTTTTATAATGAATATTTTACTGTAGAACATTATTGATCGCTTCATAAATAAATAAAACACAAATTATTCTATACTAATTTATTGTGTTACTGTTCTTTACCGTTTGAGGAACAGTCAAATGATATACTTCAATGTTAGAATATTATACCAAGCAAGACACGAAGTATATGCCTTTTCAAGAAATAATTTGAGTCAATGTGTTGAAACCGATTTTTATTTAATTTATTATTGGATCTAATTTTCACATTTAGTTTTAATTTTACTAAGTTTTAATTTAATTTTTATTTTTTTTCGTGGGTTCTGAAATCTCAAAGGTTGGCTTTACCTGAAATACTACGGGTCCCTAGCACGCTCTAACGAGAGTAGGAGGCACCTCCGTATATTCTTACCGCAGAAATTAGTATGAATTAAGGAAGTGGACAGAAATGTTGTTTTGCCGCGCAGTATTTCTCCTACACAAAACTAATGAACTTCATAATACGAAATTCGGCACGTATGAGATATTTTAAAATAGGTGCTGGATTACACAGCAGTTTCCAAAATGAGCAGGCAATGGGGCTAGGGAACTAAAACACTATTTTCACATATATCAATCTATCTGAAAAAAAAGATGAGATATCTTTAAAATTCTTGCTGTAACATACAACACATATGAATACCTAAAAATCGGTTTCACAACGTTTTGAAATCGGCCCTCCAAGGACGCACCTAACACCTCTTTTCGCATATCTTTCTTGAAAGATGTAAAAAAATAAAAATAAATAAAAATAAAATCATAAAAATCTTGCTTTATTGTTTGTTTGTTTTGTTATGACAAATCTACGCATGGGTTATCTGCCTAGGATGGGGTGTACCTTGGTCGGAGGAATTTTCTAAGGTGTTTTTCCAACGCGTATTCATGCTGCATCTGGTGAAATCGATCAAAACTCCAAACCGTTTATGCTGTTGTACTCAGTTGGGGTGATTTAAATTACGTCGAGAAGGTTTACTTTTAGAAGCGATAAAGTACATTCGGAGGGCGTTGTGAAGTTGTACAAATAATCCAGTTAAAACGTCACTTTCCGAAACAATTATGAGAGAGACATTTGTAGAAGAGCAAAACTTCTACAAATGTCTCTCACATTTGATGTCTTAGAAAAGATTACATGATCGTGGTGGCTGGGAGACCGTTAGCTATGATGGTTAAAAAGGGTATCATTAATCGGAAGTCAAATTCAATCGAAGAAAGATCAGGAGGTTGGCGAGAAAGTTAAACTTGGCATATTAAAAGAAGGCCCAAACAAGAGCCAATAATGCATTCATTATTAAAGACGCCGAAATACCGCTGAATATTCCCAGTCAACAGAGAGAATGGCAAGACATAACAATGCGCTGGGCACCAAACTATTGAGGATAAAGACAGCCAAATTACAGTAAACCCGTGTGATAGAAAATTAGTTCAGCTGTATTTTAACTGATGTGAGGCCATGTCCATATTTGGTAATGAAAGGAAATAAAGTATGTACATATATAGAAAGACGTTAAGCATAGATGCACATTAATAAAAAGTAAATGTTCTGCTTAAGAAACACATGTTTCTTAACAGCTGGGAAAGCTAAAGAAATGTAACGGATTGATTATTCGCATGGGACAAAGGGCGATAGAATAATTTAAGCATGAAATCCGGATAAATAAGCAGTTAATTGAAATTAAACATGTAGAAAAAAAGCGTAATACAAAATTTTGTAAGACGGTGTAGTTAAAAATGAGAAGAGAAATTAAAAGTTAAAATGCTTAATTTTAAATATATTAAATTTAAGAAAATAAACACAAATCAACATTATTACTAAATATGTGATCTCCATCACACCGTTAGATCGACATCGGCGGGATAGGCCAGGCCAGAACACTAGTCCTTCAGGCTTCAGCAGTCATATTCATGACTAGCATTTATATTTCATGTGAATAGAAAATACTTTCTAACCAACGAATTATTATTCTGAATGATTGCAATTATTTTTTCGTTATTTATCTTTTAAATGTGCACATTCTGCAATGTCTTTCAGGAACTAAATTTAACCCTTTAGTGCGCAGTTTTGCACACATACAAAGATGCATATCAGAACAAACTTTAAAAACGTTTCCGAATGCAAGTCAATTTTATTATAAAGTGTTGTTCTTTATAATAAGTAGATTATGTATTATATAATAACAACTTCTAATGTATCTTATCAGCTGTATGCTTTTATCAAAATTAATCCGTTACGCACAAAATTATTGTAGAAAATTTCTCTCATACTTGAATACATTTTTAAGTGGATGTACTAACTATTGATATTTCTAGAAAAATACGCTCATTGAAGGATTAAATATACATACATATATATTAGTATTAACACAGCATCAGTGTCAACACGATGCTTACAGTTCCACAAATACAGTGACATATTAAGCTCTCAGTATGAAGGACGATGGGTTTAATTGGATGTGTGTATGAGACTATCAGGACTTATACGTTTATTAAAACATATGATTGACAATGGTAACAAGTGTGAAATCGTTATCACTCTGAAAGCACAAAATCACATATGAAGATTTAAGAGCATTTCAAATACCGATATGATCATGTTATTGGTCTTAACAAAATCTATAAAGCGTTAATTATAAGAACAATCAAGTTTTGAGGAAATTGCCCCCAGATTGATTTGTCAATGCACTTTTATGATTTGTCTGCACACATTTATTATCGCTGTCCAAATTTATTTACTGAACAGTTATGCATATCATTTGCGTTACAAAAAAAGTGTAATACTATATGTAAAAACATGTTAGACATAAAATAATATTAATCATCAATATAGTTATAAATTTATGAGATGATTCGTGTTCTTAGCTTTAATTTACGCTAACGTGGATGTTCTACTTGATAAATAATTGAAAAATGTCAATTTATTTAAATATAAACTGTCAATTAGATTTCAAGTTATTAAGAAATCCTCAAATTAACCTGACATTTTAAATTATTCAATAAAAGTGTAATTAATTTTAAGATGAATAATTTATTTTCTGAAGTACAAATTTGAAGCTATATAATCGGTTAGTCTCTGTGTGCTAATTTTCTCTCTTTGATAAAATTTTTAAAAACGTTCTCACACAACTGCTCACTAATTCCATTGATAGAGCGCGTTCGTTATCATTGTGGTCTGGAATGTTCTATGGATCATTGGTAAAAGCTTTTCGTTAAACCTCCCTAAAAAAGAATGTATAGGCTCAAATCACACGATATTGGTAATAATTGTGGTGGAAGCTTAAATACGCACCTTCAAGCGCATCACGGCGCACAGCGCTCAGCATGATTGCTTTCAAGATAACATTATAGTCCGGGAGCCAGCTGCCATCCAATCTCAGCTTTTTTTCTATGATGACCATAGTGGTCATCATAGAAAAAAAGCTGAGATTTTGTACTTTGGTTCATTTTATATAGTTAGTAAAGAAAAAGAACGTCAGTTGATAGAGTAGCGGTGGATGTAGCTGTCCCAGCCACCCAAACACGCAAAATAATTTAAAAAAATAATTATTATAAAAAAGTGGATAATTTGATCATGTGTTTATCACGTTGCATACAAATGAAAAGAAAATAGTCAGCACATTTTATAGCGGTTGATTATACGCCAGCTGCCGAAGATGATCTGCATTCGACTGTATAGCTGTGGATTACACGTCAACATGTAATGAATACCCGTTAAGGAGAATTATAATAAAAAAAGTAGAAATTTGATGAAGTGATAGTTAACTTTATCAGTTTTATGGAAAAAAATACAGACAGCCGAGTTTTCCGTAGTGGTAAAGTGCTCAGCTATACATGTCAATGAATGTCGACACAACATACTATGGGTCAATATGTTCTTTACATATTGACCCATAGTCCACCGCTATACAACCGAATGCAGCTCATCGTCGGCAGCTGACGTATAATCCACCACTATAAAATAAGCTGACTATATTTTTTTTCATTTGTATACAAATGAACAGTAAAATGAATGCATTTTAAAAAAGGTAGAAAACGTATTTTTAAATGATTTTTTTTTTCCAATAAAAGCCTAATTTTCAATCCCTGTTTCAGTAGTAAAACGTTACTATCAGCCATAAACGAAGACTTTCAAGACACTTTTAAAGGTGAATTACGCCCTTAAAATTCTTTTTAGCTGTATGAATTTCAGAAAAAAAAATATTCAACAAATTCAACTTAGGAAATTTCAATAGCACTCAAATATTCTTCTGTGAAACGGCAAACACAGATAAAATAAACGGCACGCAAAACCAAAATATATGCGTTAATGTGTAGGATTTACACATTCACGTGCGTTAAAATTATTTATTCAAAATTAAAGCATCGACACATATCAACGTCAATTCAGAAATACAAAATATCTTAAAGAATCGTTTTAACAGTGGAAACAAAAAAGTCTACATATGTGGACCACTGGAAAGTACCACAACACTTTTTTTAGGTCTTGATTTACTCGAGGGATACATACAAAGACCCCTATCGTAAGTGAAAATCTCGCGTTGCGAAATAGGGTCGATATGTACGATTTTTTTTAAACACATACACTCATAAACATCTCTCAAACTTTCTAAATAATTCCCGAACTATTTCTTATCATTTCCCAAATAAAGAACTGTTGAATAAAGCTAGGTTTATGTGCTTCCGCCTTTGGTGATGCAACGAGTGATGAAATACCGTTTGCCAATAGGCTCTCAGTAGCCATGCAGAAGACACCTCACAAACCCGCACTTCTGTTTTGACCTTCTTACTGTTGGTGAAAAATATCCTATTGCGGATGAGGAGTCCACGTTAACTCTCAGATAATTTACTTCTGAAAATTTTGCGCAATATCCCATTCGCTACAGACAGATCGCGATGTGTGGCGTTACTCCACTGTGTATATGTATAAATTGTGTTTGAAGGGTTTCCTGATTATTTTTCCCCCTCAAAATAAATAAATAAAACAGACAGTTTAAATTTAATAAGTGAATTTACTTTTAATCACGAAAAGAAATTTTCTTAAATGTAATGATCATAACAGTAATCATAACATTTACTGTATTAATGATTTTTGATTGACAACAAGACATGACATGCAGTGTATATTTATATTTTATCAGTGTATTTTCAAAGATTTTTAAAATTATATCTGTCATAGTTTAAATTCTTCAAAGCATTTTTCCTTAAAAAAAAATTCATATAAACTAACATTTAGTACTGTGAATTTCATGCTTTTGCTTTTTTAGCAACCATACTGTTCTAAAGCAAATGTTTCTTTTCTACAAAGGAAATATTTTCGTAAAATCCAGAAATGATCTAATTGGAAACTCTAAAAGAAATATCTTTAGTATACCCCGAAAAACTTATCTCGAGTGGATTAAACTGGAAAATACATTAAATATAGTTTTCTGTTATTTTTATGTTAAAGTATATAGCATTAGACTCAAATTTATGTTATTTCAGCATTTATATGAATTATGTGTTATAAACATCTCCCCAATAACTATACTCAAACCAAAATTAAAATTAACATGTAAACTAATTGTGTATTACTCATAATATTCTTTTTATTATGCGAACCATTTTTTAAGTATCTACACTTTTGATCTTCTATTAATCATACAAATTTATATTTTATTTTAAAATTTTCCTTTGTTATTTAGTCTTTTACATTAAGTTATCGACTTTTTTAAATATGTCGGTTTTCTAAAATTTCAACGAAAACTATTATTACAGTAATTTTTACGATTACTGTTATGAGCATTACGTTTAAAGGCAATTTGTATAATTTTACAGCTGAGTTAAATAAGTTATTGTGAATTATGAAAATTTCAAGTGCATCGTGCAAACGGCGTAGATGTTAATAGGCTTTTTGTTCTTGACTTTTTAATATTTCTGGAGTAATGGCGATAAAAGTTTCATCTTGAAATGGAAGCAACAAATTGTTTGTGAGTTAATGAGTCAGGAATCAGCGTAACTATATAGTAGGATAATGCGAAAGGTACAACGATCATTTAAAAAAAATCGAGTCTTTGAAAAATTTCAGAATTAAGTATATGAATAATTCAGCTATCCTCCCCCGTAAACATACATAATTCAACTGACATCTGATGACCTGTATTATTTTATTGAATGACAGAGTTCTAGGCAGACCGAGTTATTATTGCAGAAATAAATGTAAGAATTTTGTCTTACATTGGAATATATTAGGGGTGTGTGTATAGTAGAAACAATTTCACGTTTTTTCTTTAACATATAATGTTTACTGAAAAAATTAAGAAATAAATGTGTGTTTAAATAATCCATATCGTTAAAAAAGAACGTATGAATCTACGTGTATATGCACATTGAATGTTTACTCTTCGACGACTGACTGATTTGTTTGATCTTTGTACAGGTATGCACTCGAACAGAAAAAAAAAAGCAAAGAAAGAAAAATAAAAGTAAAAAGAAAGAAAGAAAAATAAAAGTAAAGAAAGAAAGAAAAATAAAAGTAAAGAAGAAAGAAAGAAAAATGAAAGTAAAGATGTAAGAAAGAAATGAAAATAAAGAAGAAAGAAAGAAAAATAAAAGTAAAGAAGAAAGAAAGAAAAAGTAAAGTAAAGAAGAAAGAAAGGGCTATATAAAAAATTTGAAGATCCAATAATCTTCACATTTTTAATTATTTTTCGCTATTTTAGCTCCAGAAAGTTTCTTCGATATTGGAGAATAAAAAGATGAGCCGATAGACAAGGAAAGTTACGTATGGTAAGTGAAATTGATGTCATTTTCATGTCACGAAAATGACATCAATGACATCAGATGTTACCACCCCTGAGATAACTTCTCAAATTCTCCTTTTAAGTATGTCATATTTTTTGGTGAAATAATAACCAAAAAGAATGGCTGTTCTCTCCGGAGTTAAAAATATCATCTGCAGGAAGTTAAATGCTGAAAATTTCATGTTTTAATTTTTTTTTCATTGGACGAATTTTTTCTTGAGTTTAGCATCCACAAATTGAATTTATCCGTCAGCGCTGAACAACCAACATAGTGTAACAGATAATGATTGATATCATATACTACGCTAAACCAATCGAATGAGTGATTCTTTGGGTGCATTTTTTTTTTTAAAATAGACGAAGTTTTCGAAAATGTTTGTCTAACCTTGGGTGGAAATGTTTTCACTCATGCGAAGAAGATTTAATTAAATATAGCTGTAATAGTTATTTTTTAAGAGCCAACAAATTAATGTTACATTTATTTCATATTGCCGCGTTTCCAAGTCTAAAAGTCTCAGAAATGAATTCAATTTCTGTTTAGTTGTTGAATTTAGCATCTTGTAACATTATATTGAAACTCTTACTACGGTAAGTGTAATGGTAAAAATATATTATTTAATTAATTATATAGTGTAAATAGGCAAAGTAAAATGAACTGAGTGTCGTTTTCATTAATAAAAAACAAGAAATATTTTCCTGCAGAAATATTCTTTGTTTTATTGTTACTATAACTATATTTTTGTTTGTTCCAAGCAAAAAGATCTAATCTCAGCCACTAAAACAAATTCCTTCATGGGAAAATAAAATTTATTATTTTTTGTTTTACGTTACATATTCTGATGCAAATGTTAACGTTAGAAGTGAAATTATTTGTATGATCCGATCGAATAAGCTTCTTCAGGTTACAGGTTTTAGGAAAATGCTTGTTTCCTCTCGTACAAAGAACAGATAATTCAGCTAGTAATTGATTTTGTTGCAAAAATTTTAAATGCTTTTTTGCTCTGAGCAAAAAATGAAGTGCTCAATGCAAAGCAGGCCAAAAATGCGTTGAACACAAAGAGCATCTACAAAGTTACGGAAACTAGTCCACTTTAAGGTCAAGTGGAAAATCCGTGAAACAATTTTTACATCAGGGCTCATAATTTATAAATAGTAATTCAATGGACATCAGTCAGTTAGTCGTATACTTAAGAGAAGATTTGTTACTGCTCTGCAAGGTGCAAGATACTACAGTGCACTATTCTAATAATGTATACAACCGGCTCTCGCTAATTGTTTCACAAAAAAGGCAAAAACATCACGATACTCCTTTGGTCCTTGCTCGACTGACAACTAAACGAAAGACAACTGAATTTGAGCCGACAAACACCCTTTAAAGCCTTTTCACGCTGTTTCTTAAATTTTCGTGTACTTCTTTGTACTAGATACCTCTGTGGCATCGTTCGATTGCGTAGCAATATTTTTGCTGCGAAAAAGCACACCATACAGAATTCCTGCCCAAAATCCCGTTAAATGTGACCAAGATTGGTGACGTTTTACAAAATATTTCAAAATCTGAAACCATTATTACTGAAATTGCAAATTAAAATGTGTAACAATCGGATTTAAAAGTCACAAAAACAGTCACCGTGACGTCATAAAAATGATCATTCCCCTTGTGACTTCGCAATGACGCACTTAATTACTAGTCACATAGGCCGCACAGTCATGTTACTTCGCTTGCCAGTCTCATTTTGACTATTTTGTAACCCTACTTGATGTGACAGTGACTGTTTTGTGGCTGTCTGTCCTAATAGGGCAATTCTAAGAAAAAGGAATTATTGAATGTATTGTCAGCTTAGAAATAAAGTGATTTAAAGTTGCGCAACTCCAGTATCCTTTTCAAAGAACTTTTACCAACATAAGTTAGAAAGGAAATTCATTAAAGTTACATGGAACTTTATTTGAAAACCTAGTTGCTATATCAATAAGTAACTTTCTATAAGTATTTTATTCCACGAAATTTATTGAAACTTTATAAACCAGTAGTCTGAATGTACGCACACACTCAAGGAATTTTTCATTGTTTCGTAAGAAATTGCTTTGATAGAGCTTCTCATAAATTTTAAATTTTATATTAACTTCATTATACCTTCATTAAATATTGAGGTTCACGTATTAATTTTCAACATTTTTCTTTTCAGTGAAATGACAATCTACTGTGCTTATTGAATATAAATAATTAAATAAGTGGAAATTCAGTACATTAGAATGAATATTTTAATGTATTTGATAAGAAGTTTTGAATGCACGGATTCTCAGGTTACGCAACAAGAATACCCAAGAAAATTATTTGGAAATTTTGAAAATGACTGAAAGCGAGACTTGTTATCCGTCTGTAAATCCATTAAATTTGGATTAAGTTACTCATAACGTATTTATTTTCTTATACTGTATGGAATATGAGACTCAACAATGTTATTTGATGCAGACAGACTTCGTGTTTATACATATAAAAAATGCATAAATGCAAGGATTTAAATGGTACTTTTTAAGTAATAGTATTTCTATCTTTCTTTTTTGATATTTCGTGATCGGTTATATGTTCAAATAAACATTCTTCAAAATCTGAACAAGTTTATTGCATACACATAAGTAAAGCGCCTAAGAATGCTGAATTAAAAAATTAAATATTAGTTACTCACAAAATTAATTATTGGGCTCAACTATTTTCAATTATACTATAAAAAAATAATGAATCAAGCGCATATCCCCATCAAAAGTTATGATCAGTAGCAGAATTTTACACAGTTGTTTAATATATCTGTGCCATTTTTACATATAATACTTTAGTTAAAGAAAGAAATTTAATATATGCATTTTCGACTGAGTGAATCCCAAAGCGGTTATTAAAATTCATGAAATACGCATTCCAAACAGATTTTAATAAAAAAAGTTATCACGTATTAACATGAACGATTTTTCGAGATTTGAAACTTTATTCCATATTTTTGAAATGGATCATTTGGATTATGACATATTTCGATTTCCTGCTCTGAGAAATATTTTCCCCGCTTTATTTTGAATCCAAAGCTCGCAATATCAACAAAACATACAGCGGCATGTATAAAGTAGAGCTTGGATGTAACGCTTTGATACAGAAAATATTTACCATTCGTCTTAAAGTTGAAAGAATTTATCCCAAATGGAAAAGCTATTTGCACGAGATTTTTTTTAAAAGCAAAACCCATAAAAATGTTAAAACATTATTAAAATAATACATCTTTTGAAGTTTTAAATAATTTTTCCTTTAAACTAAAGATACTTTACAAAGATACTTTTTTACGTAAACAAAATACACTTGTATAAATAATTTTCAAAGAAATTTAACTCCCTTATTTTGTGAACATAATATAAATAAATAGCGAAATTTAATTGGTAATTTCTTTATGCTTTCTTCAGAAAATACACACATTTGTTACATTAATGCTAAATTGTATAATACTCCTGAACATAATATTAATAAATAGCGAATTTGTAATTGGTAATTTATTTATATTTTCTCCACAAAACACACACATTTGTCAGATTAATTCGAAATTTGGTGATACTCCTCACTGAATTAATTCTTATAGCAAACAAGCAAACAAAATTATGAATGAATGTTATTGAAAATGATTTCTTGAATACTATTATTACTGATGACTGTAAAAAAGGCTTGTAAATGTAATATGGCTTAAATAAAATGGTACAAACAACTGAAATAAGAACTTAAAAAAAGAAACGTGAAATTTGAAAAAAAAAAAAAAAAAAAAAAAACGTATGCACTCAAAGTTATGGATTTCCAAATGCTGGTATTTTTGATGAGTAAATGCATTTTATGATAGCAAACTAGCCAACAGAATCAGAAGAAGTTGTTATTTTCTTCATTTTTCTAAACAAAGGTGTTAGACCATAACATGATTTAAACATAAAAAAATCGCTAAATTATTTTTCCCATTGATATTAATTGCAAACGATATTTATCCATATTTTGATTTTTCACAGTAGTTTTATTAAGATTCCTTAATTGAGAACTTTTGTATTACTTTTAGAATAATTTTGAGTCTCCTTTTTGTATCTGTGTTGAGCTTCTTGCTCAACAAGATACAAAGAGGAGATTATCGTTAGATTATATTTTCGTTAGATTATATTTTCAGAACTGTGAAAATCTACATATTCTGAAATGAATTGGGGTCTCAAAAAGAGACAAATTGGCAAATTTTCGACCATTAAATCTAATTGAAAAATCCAACATCAAATTGTGATGTCCACAGTTCGCAAAATAAAAAAAAATAATTTAAAGTATCTGTCAGGTTATGGAAAGAAAATTTAACAGTCAGAGTGGTCAAAGTTTAAACATAACATGAAGAAATCGAAGATCTATCTTAAGAACAGAATCTAGTACTGCAGCTTCAACTACCCAAATTCTAAATACTTCAAAGCTAAATGTAACTTTCGAACAACTGGACGAATTCTGAACTAGCCCCGATTAAGAAATGGAAGGAAATGAAGCCTAATTCAAGATTTCTCCTGGAAATTAAGGTGATGAACATTCGTCTGGCTGGATGAAAAGAAGTTGAACTTAGATGACCCAGATGACTTAAGTTACAACGTTCATAAAAATCAAAGGATAATTTAAGACAAAATATGCTCACTAACTTAATGATGCAAGGAATGTCCAATTCAGCAAATATTTAAGTTAATTAAATACAGTTGAACACAAAATAGCACTTCTGCGCATACGTTACCGTGGGAAATATGCAAGTTCAAAGATTCACTAAATGGTGCTCAATATATGCATGGGCGAATTCCAGTCTGCAGGGCTGTTTAAAGTGAATTTGATTTCTGAGAGTGACCAGTGTTTATTAGATATGGCTCAAAGGCATTTTTCAACTGAAGGTCTAAAGTTTCAAATAATTGGTAGGATCCCTTTTTAATCAGTGGATCAGTTGATAGACAGCCTGGGAGCAGCAGACACGCGCGACGAAGCGCAACAACTGCATCCGGACACCATTTTTTAATTAGCCGGTCTATTGCAACATGAAGGCTTAACGAAGTTGGACTGTTTGCGTCCCACACACTCCAGCTTCAAACACGGAACCGTTTTAACCGGTACCGTCGTCGTGTTAATTGCAACCAATAAGGCTGTACCCAAGTATTGTTTACTGACAAATCCAAATATAATCGGAGCATTGATTCTAGACGTGTCTTGATCTGGAGAGAGGGATAAAAACGCAACTTTTTTTTTCCCTAAACGTGTAATATTCTCTCTTCGTGACCGCAGTTAAATGATTTGGAAAGGAACCATGAAAAATGCAGACACCAAACTGCTTATCTTTTAAGGAGTTTTTGTTACTGCTTGGAGATATGCGGACAAGGTATTGAAACTCCAAGTTAGACATTTTTAGGAGTGCTGTTGGCCCATTCTTTTTGTTAACGGATCATACTTCTCAGCCACACCAGGTATATGTGGTGCCAGAACACTTGCAATATGAAAATATCGCTCGAATGGACTGGCTACCCGTCTTAAACCTGAATGACATGTCTGAGATGCCTTAGGGCGCCCAATTTCGAGCGATTCCACAGGAATTGATCGACACTTCGGTATTGTCTAAGAAATCATAATGTGAAGAATGCATGTCTCTCTAAGGTGAACATACACTATATATAAAAAAAATCAAGTTCACTTAATTTTTCAAATAGATTTTATTTCCATAAATGTGACTATTTCAATATGTTGAAAATAGCCAACTGCCAAACATTGTAGTTCACTAATGATTTTGTAGATTTTTTTATTAATAATATTTCATTCAGTCACGTTTTAATTTTGATGACCGGTATATTATTGACATGCTATTAAGCATGAAGAATGGTATGCCTTCAATCAGTTCAGGATCCGTAATATCGGAATGGTTTTTTCTCCGAATGGTAAAGCAGCACAGGCTTTCTTTAACCCCTTTGTGCCGATATTTTAGCGATTTTCTTCAATTTTTGCTAATACCAGCAATAATAGATAAATTTCTGATACCAACTTCTTGAACAAGGGATCACTTGTTTTAAAATCATTATGTATAAAAATTCAAATGTAAACATTCTACTTGGACATGTTAATGCATTGAGGTTCAATACTCGTAGATAAGGGCTAGAGAAAATAAATAATATTTTCGACTGGTAGAGAAAATGCAGTCACAAAAAATAGACACGGAAAAGGGATACCGTAAACGTCATAATCACGCCCACGTGGGGTGAGGGGAGACTTTAACGGTGACGAAACTGGCCCGGTCTTATTACTATTTACAAAGTATTATACACATAATACTGTGTAAATAGTACGTTACCGGCAGCGATAAAAAAGCGGAACGATCGCGACTCAATACATTTAGCCAATTAAGCTTATAATTAGTTCCCACCATTTTGATAGTCAGCACTTTAAATTTTATCGTTGCATAAAATTTAGTGACATTAGTCGAGTATTGCGAAAATGTTGTCCTTTCATTTCACAAAGAATTCTTTTATTTATCTCACTTAATTATTTTATTTTTTTAAATTTGACTAAAAATATCTTTAAATTTCAATTAATACATATACATGTCATAAATATTAAAACAAAAAATTAAGTTTTTATAATATGCTTTTTACGTTTTATTTTTGTAAATTATGCCGTAATGCAAGTATAAAGTTGAACTTTGTTTTTATATTCAATAACTAAAAGCTTCTTTATTGTGAGAAAAACACGTGTATATTTAAGGAAAACATTTTATTTTATATTACTGTACCTTTATATTTTATTCAATAGCAATAAAAAAATCTTTTATAACAAAAGAACTGATTTTCTTTTTTTTTTCCTAGTGGATTATAATCAGCCCCTGACTAAGCATTTTAAGCAAATAGAAAAAAGTGTGGGCGTGTAATCTTTACGCGCAATTGAATTAAAACTTCTTTGACGTTTACGACACATATCACTGAAATGATTAAACTTTAACTTAAAATAAATATCATATTATAATTTAATTATGTTTATTATTCATGTACTTTACAAAGATTATATAAATGTTATATTTATATTATTCATTGGAAATAGGTACTTGAATGTCATCGTAATTTTTTATGTATATGAAATTATAGGTTTGTGGTAACTATAATGTGAAATCTAAATTTTACTGCTAAATTTGCAAATTTTCTTGAAAATACAGCATCTATCGTTGTACCGAAACGCGCTGTTGTTTGAAGTCGAGAAGTATTGATAGTTAGATCAAATTTTTCTTTTAAAAATCAACTGACGGCTGAGATTCTTGATAGCGAAAATTAACATTAAAATCTCCAGTAAGAATCATCGGTAATTCATGATAATTATTTAGAATCCGGAAAGTGTCCGAGTTGTAGTATTATTCTTTAACTGTTTTCTTATACCATTGTTCCGTCTGGAGTTTTGGTTTAAATGGGGAGAATGTCCATAGTCTAGTATTATACTTTAACTGTGTTCTCTAACTGATGTTTTCCTCTGTTTGTTGGGTTCGAATGCAGGTAGTGTAATTTTTTTTTGTGTTTTTCTATCACAGTGTTCTTAAGCGTTGATTTCGTCTGCTGGTAGGTTTCGAATTATTATTATGTCTATGTGTTTTTAAACTGCAGGTTCTGTCTATTGTTTGGGATTGATTGCAGCCAGGATCTGTTTCTTTTTGCTGCTCCATCCCCGTGTTAAACCGTTGCTCCGTCTTGAGGTTGGGTTAGAATCCACGGAGTGTCTCTTTATTATTCTTTCATTTTGTTCTTAAACCCTTTGCAGCCAGTGTTTGCTTCTTCGTGGTGTTACATACCCGTGTTCTTAAACCGTTGTTCCGTCTGGATATCGGGTTATCCAGGAAGTGTCCATGTTGAACTATTATTCTTTTACTGTTTTCTTAAATTGTTTTCCCGTAGGGTTTGAATCGAGAGAATGTCTATGTTGTGGTATTTTTCTTTAACTGTGTTCCTAAACTGGTGTTTTCTTCTGTCAGTTGTATCGAATGCACGAGGGTCTATTATTGCGTTTTTCTATGGCAGTGTTCTTAAACCTTTGTTTACCTCTGCTGGTTTTGCTGGAAGTATTATTCTGTTTAAAAATTAAATTTGGCTCATTATTATCAATAACTCAAAAACGCATGAGCAATATTAAAAGATTACATACTATTTAAGTACAGACAAACAATATTTCTGTATCATGGCCTCCAATCATGTCAAGTTTTAACTCATAATTCCATTAAATATTGTAATAATGACATTGAAAACGTGAGTAAAGCAACGGAGCTTGGACCACGGAATGCACCATTGTGCCACTTTCTGTATTCGGTGCGTAGGCCTTGTTTATCGGAGGTGACGGGTTGGGTCGCCGCCTGTAACAACAGTGAGAGACAGACAGCTGGATTGCCACCTTTTCAGCGAAAGGCTTCCCACAGTGGCTCTGACAAGAACCGGTCCACTTATCCACTGAACAGAGTCATCAGACAAGATCTTGCTTCAAAACAGGTAGGGAATAATGTCGACGCGTAGGGAGCACAGTCGACATTCGCAGGAACAAACGCCCGAGAGCTGTTCCGCAAATGAAGGTAGCAGGGGGGGAAAGGATACTTCACTTCTCTTACTGAGCATTAATTCCGTCAGAAGAAAAATCTGAGTTACTCCCTAGTTGCGCCTAAAGAAGTTTTACTTCAAAAAAATTTCTGTATAATATCGGTGTTTGTTTATTGAAAATATGCACATTTTATTGAAAAATTGTTTTACTTTGCAGAAAAATAATTGACATAATTACAGAATAAATTTTCATATTCTTTAACAATAACAAAGTTTTTAATCATATCAAGTCCTCAGATAATATATAATACAAGTTTACATCCAATTCTGTAATAAAATATACACTGTAAGACGCTACCCTCAGCCCATCGTCTCCCTTAGGGTGAAAGGGGGGGGGGGAATTTGGCATCGCATGCGGTTATCAGAAGGCATAAGCAACAAGAAACAAATATTCACCGTTCACTCCCCCCACCCGTCACCCCAGAAAAATGTATATTCCACTGCGAAGGAAATAGGGGGAAATGCTCTCACCATTTGAAGCAGTTCGTGATTATAGTAGACTTAAATGGAGTGGTAAAAATGTATTAAATGGTTTCAGTACTTATGTTTGTAGATTCTTTTCATTTTGTATTATCTTCAGGAGTATATTATAAAACACAAAAAATCTTTCTCAATTTTAAATACTTAACAAGGAAAAAATAATCTTTTTTTTTTTTTAAATGGTTCCAGGCAATAAAAATTCAACATCTGCTATAGTTAGCAAATGAAAGCCGAGGAATAAAATAAATTAATACTTGCAATGCTCTTGTGAGTATTAATTAAATAAATTTAACTGGCCGTTTTTTGACTGCAATTAAGATTAGTTACCGTTTGACCTTAACAAATCGCAAGGCTTTTAAAATAGCAGATAATTTTATTAATCTGTCTGTTAACGCTTAAATCCGCCTTGTCAAATTGGAAATTATTAATTATCTTAAACACTTATCCACTTGTTAAAAGCATTCAGCGAACCTGGGGATATGAGATATAACCAAAAATAAATAAATAAATAAATAAATAAAAATTAAGATAATGCGAAATCTTATGCGAATGCATTTTGCTGCAAGTGGAGGGAGAATGGAGAATCTGTTTTGGGTAGCACGAGACCACAGAGTAGAAACGAATTGTATGAAGTAAAACCTTTGTTGGAGGCATGACAAAAAGGAAGGGGGACGAGTGACGAGTTTGATGAGTGGCCAGTTTTGAGAGTGAGGAGTGACCGCTGGACATAATACCAGGGACTGTATCATTTGAAAATATGAGAGAAAGAAGGCTGAACGATAATACACCGAACTAACATTTCGTTGATTTTTTTTAAAACTAGGATTGTTTCTTTTTCTAAAGTTTCCGAAATTCCGTTAGTAACCGTAAATATAATAATTTATATATGTATAACTTGTATATGTATAGTATTAATTGACTCATTTCTTGTGCTGCACATAAATATTAAAATAAATTTGTTTTGTTAAAAATACAGATGTTTGGGTTCCTTTCTCTTATGCTTTTCTTTTGGGTTCATTTCTCTTATGGTTGTCTTTAAGGGTTCCTTTCTCTTATGCTTCTTCTATCATGGTTTCAGCTGTTCGTTCTTATCATTTAAATAGTTCAGTGTGTAAGATTATTCTTCTGTGACTAATGTTTCTTCTCAGTTTAAATATTTGAACTCTTGGTTTGAAACGAAACCATGTATAAGTCACAAAAACAGAGACTATATTGCTGCATTTTTTCAACGATCAGAACGAACAGACTAAACATGGGTTAATCTGCTATATAAACTCTCTAACAACCATAAAGATATTTTAGGTTCAAATGTATTCTGGTAGCATGCCCGGATCCAGGAGAAAGGTGCAAAGGGGTCCGCCCCCTCCGAGAGAAATATATTTACTCTAGATAGCAATGGGGTAATAATGCTCATTTCATGAAATTCTGAATTTCATTAAACTGTTACAGCATCCCCAGTCCTCTACGGAAAAAAATTCTGGAACCGACCCCTCTCTCGCATCGCCATGAATTCGCATTTCATATTGATAGCCAGTTACCAGCATTATCTGGGGAGTTTTTCAGAGCTTAACACTTTTTTAATTTTTTGGAATGAAGGCGGAGTTCCACGAGAAAACATGTATTTCCTGAATCTGCACCTCTTTCCAACTTGCAGACCAATCCAGCGAGATTACACACAGGCTCACACAATTAAATATCCCATTCACCACACAGTACAATGTGTTCTTTAATTATGCTGACTTTTGAAAAAAAAAACATGAAAGACCTCATTCCTACCAAATGAGCTTTTACGAGCCTTATTTTAATTTATCTGATCAAATAAAAATTTGTGAGGTTTAATGAAGAAACTGCCTCCTCTTCTGAAAAAGGCGGGCTAGTATAAAGGGGTTAATTAAAAGGTAGTGAAAGTTAAAAACAGAAGAAACAATGGAGTTGTTGGTACGTGAACTTCCTAAGCTTAAAACACTGTAAATGGTAGGTTAGTATCAAAATTATAAATTATGGCTGTTAATCAGTTTTTATCCATTTTGTTAAGAAACTCCATTTCTCGCCAAAGTCGGTTTTAGCCTTTGGTACAAAACCTCAGCACAGTCACCTGCAAATGTGCTACCCCTAAAAGTCTAGCAGACATTTCACCGCTGCTTGTCCAAGATGTCTATTTTTGTTCGCTCGTGCCAGCTCTGTTTTTAGGTGCACGAGGAATGTTTTTAAGTCGACATCCCTCCAATTACCTACATGTCTATGTCGACGCTTAATTGTGATAGCCGACGCTGGCCCGCCACTTACCTGACAAGGATGTGCTTGCTGGGTACTTCTACAGACTGACACAAGACAGATATTTGTTTCCCTACGTTTTATCAGCTAACTAAAGTTTATTTTAGATAAAATATGATTTATCCAATCCCTTACTAAGTTTTGCGATGGCAAAACGCAACATCAGCATGAAATGTTATGATTTTTTTTTTTGTTAGGTGGAATTCTTTAAAACACTCAGTATGCAGAAGTACACTACATTTACTGAAGATATTTATTGTTTCTCGAACTATTCTTAAATTCGAGAATATTTTTAATTAGATGATTAGCTTTGCCTTTCTTTCTAACACTTTTGCTGCATTTCAAATTATGATGGACATCCGACATTGCTCTGCAGTGAGAAATTTCTTATGGTATTATCGTTTAAGAACTTCTTTTGGGATTGCGAAAAACGTGAAAACTAAGCTGCTTAAGGAATCAAGAAAAAACATTTTAGAAAATTTTCCAAACATACAAAGCTTTCATGCACTTCTTTGGCTACATCAATAAACTTTGTAAATGTTTAACCTTATTATATTTAATCTTATTTTTTTTTTACCTTAAACTTTATTCGATAAATTGAGATACAGTTGTCAAGTAGATCGACGTCTTCTATCTGTTGTTATTGTTTTCTGAAGTTATGGGTTTGGTATATTTATACTCTACTTTTACTGCCTCGAATATGTCTTTGCTGTACTTGGATAAAAAACAGTGTTCCAACTCGAAGTTCTTTTTTTCCTTTCATTTTTTACCATTTTCTATGCTGCCGTAGAGATTTTAATCAGGTTTAAATATTGATTTGTGTGTCTATAATATGTTTTGAAGGGAAAATATTTACAAACGAATTTTGTTGCCTTTTTTCTTTAATTTTTCAAGGGAAATAATTATAGCTCAAATGATATTGTAATCCTCAATTTAAATAAGTACTTTTGATTTTCACGAAACGATTTTACTGGCCTTAAAACCTTTACGCCAACATTACATATGAATATAAATAATTGTTTCACTGAAAGATATATTTATGTCTTACCGCACGAAAGGTACACACTTGCGGGTCTTTCAAATGCCGGGATGTATTTTGTGGCCTCGTAAACTGCGTCGGTGCCCGTCAATGTTTGCCACACTACTTTCTCTAAAAAGGAAGTCGAAGTCTGGTGAATGATACTTCGTGGTTTGCGGAATTTGTTGCCATGTTTTGTGGGTTTTGAATAGAGTGCTACATGTTGTAAGGTTTGCTTCGTCGGGTTTCGGACTTCTGATTACTTGATGCCTCACGTTGCGGACCTTGAGTGCTTGCTGTATTACGCAGCGAATTTTTAGGACTTTTTGCTACGCGAACGACGAAAGAATGAGCGAGAGAAGGATGTTGCAGCTGCTGTCATCATCTGCCGATGAAAATGAGAAGAATGCATGTTCGTTTCCCCGGTTTACTACTGAAGGTTTGTCGGGAGTTGGGATCGAATCTAATATGTGGAGCGTGGTAGCTTAAGGCGTAATCTGACTTTACAACAGGTATCTACTTGAACAATTTCCAAATGCGGAGTGTAGTTTATCATCATTTTAATACCATCTTATTAGCCGCATATTGTTATTTGAATGTATGCATTCGAGATTGTGACTATTTAAAGCGGCAAAGCTCTAATAGTTTTGGTTACAGTGAATTGTTGTCAAGCACAGCTTACGTCGTAGAACACAAGTGGTTATTACGGATTTGTTACAGCTATATCCGATGATATTCACTTCATGCATCTTCTACGTTTTAAAGCTTTACGCTCATTATTTCATTAGGTCACTGGAAATTAATTCTTTCTTTTGTAACTATTGTATCTTTTCGTAAATTGACATTTTCATGTGTGACATTTCTTCTCATTAAGTGACTTCACAGGGGTTTTTCTTTATTTCTCGTGCATCAACCGACTTTAAAATCTAATGTTATTTACCAAGCCTGTTATCAGCTTGTTAATTCAACATTAAGCTATCTAGATTACATTCTGATAGTTCAGCATTCGGGCAACTATACGTACATCCTGTTAATCAGATGATTACTTTAAACGCGTAATACAGCTCAGCTTCCACGAGTACTTAGTTTCTGTAATCAACATACATCAGGTTAATTAGGTCAATTCGCTGGAACTGTAATTTCTGCCCATTAAGCACATTTCAACCCCGTTTCGTATTATGACATATGATGCGCAAAATAGCCGTTCAAGTGGTCATTTACAGCAGATAATTTGGGTTATTACTTTCATTTCTCGCCCCTAATTACTCTACATTGCTAATTTAAGTATTAACTCAAAAGTCATGTTCTAGCAATTTAAGAAACTGCATCCGTTGATGATTCTTATAAAATAAGAAAAAAAAATAATAACACTTTAAAAATGCATACGTTTACTGGTCTATATACAAGCGTGTGTGTAAATGTGTAAAATATTGTTCGATTTCATTTTTCTTTCCATCTAACAAATAAACTGCTATTTTTCATCAATCACATTTATGTAGTAAATATTTGTTGAAACATATTACTTGCAGATTTTATTTTTTTCTAAAGTATTACACAAATTACTACTTATTTAAAATGATTTTTAAGAAGTTAAGTGCAGCTATAACAAAAAAACTAAAATTGTAGTACAAGAATTAGGGAAAATTTGCAATAGTTAATTAATAGTAACTAAACTGACGGAGAAATTGCCTTAAACATATTGAAAAAAATATTCTGTATTGATTGTTTCTTTACGTAGTGAGAAATATTTTCATTTAACATTTGTATGTTGTTGATAAGCAATTCTAAGACTTCTTTTGTCATTAAATAAAAAATGAGAGATATGATAAATAATTAACTCTATATTATTCAGTAGTAGAAATATTGAATACGACACAAGTTAGTAAGAACTACATAGGTAAATACAGAGATATATCTCGTTGTCACTAGTGTAAAAGTTTTAAGTGCATTTTTATAACCTCGTATCATTCGCATCTAAAGAAAACTAGCAAATTCATTAAGATTTACAATAGTATACTTCCATTAATAGAAGTCTCAATTCATAATCAACATATTTTGTCCTCCTTACTCTCATACGTAAGATAAAGTACATTTTATTGATTGTATACAGAATTTTTACAAATAATGAATTTTAATAGTAAAAATAACAATCAAGAAAAATGAAATTAATGTATTTAGTAAAGCGAGTTGAAGTATGTCTACTGCTGTTGCCCGCTGAAGCACTACTAAATACCTGGGAAGTTCCCACAATTTCAGCCTTCGCTGGGAGGAATTTCTTTCCCGCTCTCCCTTCCACCTAATGATCAACTAGATCAACTGAGAAAGGGACAAACTGCCCTACAGATACACAAATATTTGGTGAGGAAGAAACGTACCAGGGTTCTTTGATCCAGGGTTCAGCACCCTTAACAGCCTAACGACCATGACTCGCATGCCTGCTGTAGATGAAAACTTCCAAATTTCTGTACAATGTCATAATATTAGTTTTGGTGCAATAGGATCATGGTTAGTGAGTCGCATGTATTTGTACATTTTATTTTCCATAGTTTTATGGTGAAAAGACGCTCCTTACTAAAAGAGCTGCATGAAAATTTATTACCTAATTATCTGGATATAAAATTTTACTTCTATTAGTTAGATGTTCAATAGTAGCATTTATTAAAAGTGTTGTATTCGCAGCATAAAATACTATTCTACAAGAAAAAAAAACTATAGAGAAATGAAAAATAACAGTGATTTACAGAAATTGTTTTGCGTCTATTTAATTTTATATAGATAATCTTTTGTAAAAATAAAATTTCTGAAAGAACTTGAGAGTAACGAAAGAATATGGTAAATTTCGTGATCTGTCGTGCAATTCACACTGTTTTATTTTTTAGTATTTCATTAATTCTGTGATATATTTTTCAAGGAAAGCAAATATAAGCATCAAGGTACAAGAAATGTCTTTAAATAAGAAAGTACACAGTTATATACGGGGTGTCTCAAAACACGCTTTAATAATTTATTTATTATAGATAATTGGGCAATGTGAATTGAAAATTGTTCAAAATAAAGTGGGGAATAAAACCCACTTTAAGAAAATTCCTTTTGGTAATTTTCAAAAAGTTATACTTTTTAAATTTCCATACGACCCCCGTACAAAATTATTTCTAATCAGTAAAATGTGCCCCACGCACAAAGATTTGATCTACATAATTTCAGTCTTTCATCATGAAAATTTTCAGATATATCTAAAGAAAGATGATCGGGGACTATGCATGATTTTAAATGTAAAAGTTTGTTGCTATTGTGGAGCGAAATTCCTACCGCAATTCTTGTATGTCCCCTGAAATTTGATCATACGACGTTACTTTTTCCCTTCGAGGGCCACTGAAAAGATGTTTAAGATTTAGGGCAGTATATATTTATACCAATACCTCTGACACTTTTTAGGATATAGTACTCAAATTTTGTGCCTTATCTCATTAATGTTTGGGGCACATTTTATTAATCGCGAAATTATTTGTACGGGGAGTTGTATAGAAGCTGAACCCATTAGCGCTTTTTTTTTTCAATCATTGTCTCCAATCTATGTTGATGCTGGATGTGAAAAGGGATTTTCGCCATTTGTGGGGTATAAAGAATGTGTTTCTTTTTCTAAAAATACGAATAAAATAGTGAAAGATTCGCATTTTACTTTGTAATCGCTCAGTATTTTGTGGAAATCAAATTTATTATTCCAGAAATTGAAATAGAGAAATAAATTAATCTTTATTTGTTTTTGCAACTAACGAATTTTGCGAAAGTCCCAAAAGTAGGACGCTGGGCATTAATCTGTTAAAGCATTTCTTTTAGATATTGACGAAAGAACTTTTTCCCTTGTTGTAGTCTTTTTTCCTACCTTATTTTAAACATTTTTTTTATCAATTTATATTGCCCTCTTATCTGTAATAGGTAAAGCGTGTTACTACTTTTTTGGGACACCATGTATATTGCTATATTATATGCAATGAGAAATTTAACAAAACATTTCCAAATATATACACATGTATAACCTCGTCGTTATTTCCTTACCTTTTTTTTCTATTTTATATCTTTTTTTTTAATAGCGCATTATCTTAAGGACAGTGAACACATCCAGTAGTCAATTCCCACAAGATCCGAAAAAAAAAGAAATGTAACCAAATTTAGACAACAAATTAATTTCTTCCGTCTCTGCCTGAAAAAAAAGTAAGCCTTCGGAATTGTTTTTGCGAATTTCCTTATAAAAGGATTCTTTTGTTGCCCCCCAAAACCTAACCGGCAAAGAAAAACACACATCTGGTAGTTTGATAATTTTTCAATTTCCGTCAAATTTTCTGCTTCACTGTTGGCGAATTCCGAAAGTTGCGTGACATCAATATTTATTATTTTAGAACTCTTCACAGCTTGAAAAAATATTTTGGGAACTAATTCATTAGTCATTTGTTTACTTTGTCGAAATGGATCAAAAGTGAGGTGATTGCTAATTAGGAAAATGTGTTCATCTGCGGGATTTATTTCTTGCATGAATATGAAACATGTTAAATTTCGATTTGTTTAAAAAAAATACTGGAAATACATTTATACTTTAATAAAATGATGCTTCAGTTTAATTCTACAATAACGACATTTTCTACAAAATGAGAACATAAACACGGTTGATTTAAATATAAAATCATATTGAACGAATGGAAGTCCGAAATAAAGTACGCTTATTTATATCACTTTACATTTTGGAATGGTATTTTTATTTTAATCCGCATGCATTTAGTGTTTAAGTTTAATGGAACGTCATTTTCAAACCATCTCTCTTGCACGCACATACACACAAGCAAAAAAAATAAAAATAAAAAATAAAAAGGAAATACTGAAAGAATCTTTGAAATAAAGTCTGTAATTGCGGAAAATACCTTGCAATAAGTTACATTTGACTGATTTTTAAAAGCTTAAAACCACTTTTACTTAACATATTTTCAATACATAGATAATGACATAATATATTAATATATAAATATTAGCTGAAGTACACGTTCTTCGCACGGGAATGAATGGACTTTCTGATATTACGATTTGTGGTGATTACTATTCATTGTAATAAACAGATATAGCAAGGATATCGCGTTATATTGTGTCCAATAATCATGCATACCGAATTGCAAGGCAATCGTTTGTACGGTGCAGAAGGCCATGCGGCGTAGCGCAATCTAGTGGCGAGTTTTAGCAAAACGGATACGGCGAAAATATTCTTCGCATTCAGATATCGATGTATACGAATTTTCATGACTATCGGCTGGACAGCCCTGAAGTTCATGTGTTGACGTGACATCTAGTGGTAAGTTATAGGAAAATGGATAGCGCCAAACTCTTCCCCGTGTTCAAATATCTGTGTATACCTATTTTCATAGCGATCATTTGCGCAGTCAAGAAGTGATACACTGCAGGGCCATCTATTGATTAATTAAAGTAATGATTTGCTACAGCGCCGTCAAGTGGCGAGTTATAGCAAAATGGATAACGCCAAAATATTCTCATTGTTCAAATAGCTATGTATACTGATTTTCATAGCGACCGTGTTCAAATATCTATGTATACCAATTTTCATAACGATCATTTGCACAGTCAAGAAGTGATACACTGCAGGGCCATTCAGTGGTTAATTAAAGTAATGATTTGCTACAGCGCCGTCAAGTGGCGAGTTATAGCAAAATGCAGGGGCGTAGCCAGAAATTTTTCATGGGGGGGGTTACGACTATACTACAACTCATATATATGTATACGTGTGTGTGATAAGGGAGTGAAGAATATACATTTTGTATGGCAAAAAATTCCTCATGGGGGAGGGGTTATGACCCCCATAACCCCCCCTTGGCTACGCCCCTGGCAAAATGGATGACGCCAAAATATTCTCATTGTTCAAATAGCTATGTATACTGATTTTCATAGCGACCGTTTGAATGGTCAAGAATTTGGCCTGCTGCAGCGTCATCTAGTGGCGAGTTAAAATAATAATGCATTGCAGTGTCATCTAGTGGTGAGTAACATCAAAAAGAACGCAGTTAGAATATATTATTCGTGCTCATAGGGATAATAGCGTTGCAGCGCCATTTAGCGGCAAGTTACAGCAAAATGGGGAGTGAAAAATATTCTCCGTGTTCTAATATCCGCGAGTTTTTCAACCTCATACACACATACCACCATTCATTTTTATCTATAACCAGTGGCATTATATATCCCAGTCTCAAATAAAATCCAGTTTCAAATCTAAGCCTCGCCAAAGTGCCAACATACGCCATTTTGCAAGCGTGTTTTTTAGGAAAACATTCGAAGCATTGACTTAGCAGCAATCAATATGGGAAATGGTTCGACCGCGAAAAAGTAAAGCAAGCCTTTACTTGAAAAGTGGAATCCCTTAATACAGCCGAATTTTTTAAAATTATCAACTATAACGTGTTTTATTCATCGTTACTCCGATGTACTAAATGAGAAGATTTCAATTTTCTGAAATTTGGCGGAATTCTCCCAACTTAAATCAATGTACTCATTTGGCGAGAATTCTGGAGATAGATCGCTTGAAATCCCTTAATAACTGCATTATTTCTTCACGGATCATTAAAATTTAACGCTGTATTCTAATAAAACCTTTGCACTTGTTTTCAAAAATCTATTTCCTTAAGCTCTCAATAAAATGCGCTTAGCCGAAATCTGTGCAAACCTCTAGAACTCACTTTCTCAAAATCGGCATTTGAGCCATTTTATTTTTTCGCCAAACTAAAAATATTTATCTATTAGCCTCGGAAATCTTCAATTCTTGTTTTTTGCGTATAAAACATTTCATTCCTGCTCTGATTTCCCATGCACAGGATATTATAATTAAAAAAAGATAACCTTAGGAATATAAACTAACAAAAAAAATTATTATCATTCTTTTATTTTTACTTTGAGAATTTAAAACATTTTATTCGGCAAAATCGCCACACATGGCAACCACGATCCTTATTTCACACTTTTTTCAGTACAGGGGTTACAATTACGGAAAGATTTTTGCGTGAAGAGCATAAAAAATCTCTTAAATTCCGCGAACGGGTGGACTTTCAAAGTTTTAAAGTGGACTACGATTTATTCTATATTATTTTACATATCTGTGCTAAATTTCAGGCCGATAGGTCCATTTTTGTGGATTTATATACGAATCAAATCCACAAACAAACAAACAAACAAACAAACAGAATTTCACTTTTATTTATAAGATAAATTGAAGAATATCGCAGACGATCAAGAAAATTGTGTCAGGAAATAATGCCTGTAATATGAACTGGGCCTTTCACTTTCAGATTTTGTAATCTCTTTAATAAGATATTTTAAATCAATTCAGTAGTTGCACTGGTGCACTTCCTCTATCATGATAGCATATTCCTTTGCAGGTTTGTGATATTAATATCGACTCACACATTGAAAAATATGAATACGTAATATACTGATACAATGTAATTTGCACTAAAATATGATGGAAATTTTCGAATGCATTTGCTCAATTAGAAATTGTTTAGAAAATTCTAATTTTCTCAGAATCTAGTCACAAATATTTCATTTTAATTTAAAAATAAATATTTAATTTTTTTCTTTAGCATTTATTAAAAAACAGGAAATCTTAATTTATTGCAACATTGCATCCTGTGATTAGAACAGCACTGATATGATCTCTAAGAAAACCAATTTTTTTAAAAAATCCAAACAGCTATATGGCCGTTCAAGCAACTTTTATAGTGTTATTTTACAAAATAGTTTACTGTTTTATGTCGATCAAGAAAGGAAAATACGATACACTAATGGATTATGATACAGTTTGCAGCATAATGGACTATGGAAGAGAAATACGGAACATGTATGATTATCCTGTACTTTCAAACATAAAGAACAAGGAAGAAAAATAAGGCTGATGCATGGATTATGATGCTATTTCCAACATAATGGAAAATGCAGACAAATAGGACCGACGCATAGATTAAGGTACACTTTTCAACATAATGAAACAGTGTAGACAAACAGGTCTGACATACGGATTATGGTACACCTTCCAACAATCTTTAAAGACTAATCGGATATTCGCATTGATTACAATATGATTCTAATGCATAGCACTTATAAACTCACACACACATATATGCATTATTTACATACGAACGTTTCTCCATAACAGTCCTATGCAAAAGAAAATATTTTTAATGTTGCATTATAGAGTTACTTCAAATGCAACGGTTAAGTTATAGAGTTACTTCAAATATATTTTCGCGCGATTTATTTGGGAACAAGACTACACTCTGATCCGTAATAAGTATTAATGAGGTATGTCAGTCAGCTGACTTAAATTTCAAAATTCGACTTTTTTGAAAGATATTAACAAAAAACAAACAAAAATAATATAAAGAAAAATAAAGTGAATTCTTACTTAGGTCAACAATGAAAAATTTTATTTTAGTTCCTTTTAATAAAAAAAACTGCATTAACATAAAGTGTCATTTACTACAAGTTTAAAAAATGTATTTAACCGCGAGTGGATGAATAAAAAGTATTTTATTAACGATTGAAAATTTGAACAAGATGTATAAATATATATAGGGAGAGTGTGAACTAATAGTAGGAATTGAAAAAAAAAGCAACATAGTTGCTTGACGATTTTTGTTAACGAATCAAATCAATAGACAAAAATAAGATTTCTAAAAATAATTAAATAATCTTGAAAGGCCATTCTTAATCAAAATATCATCTTCATGCATTAATAAAGCCGGAATTAATTACCTTAGGTAAAATAGTAAAGATTTATTGCGACAAAATATACCTTATTTTAAAATTTTACGAGAGTCTGGTTTGCGAAGTTCAACAACTCTGAGGGGGAAGATGGGATGTTATTGAAAACAAAATGTTAAACAACGAAAAATAATCTTGCGTTAATAAATCCGGCAGTAGTTTCAACAGAGGGGACTGTATGAATCACTATTTTTCAGTGGGGGAATAAACATTCTACGACATTGATAATATAAATAATACATTGTTCTTCCCAAAGGTAAATTAATTAAAATGAAGAGTCATACTGAAAATTCCTACCGATATACAATTTAAGAACGTTTAATTAATTGTGATTCTAAGAAAAGACTCCGTAAATTTATGATGCCGTTTAAAAAAAAAAAATGGATTTTGTATACCATAAAATTAACAAGAGTTTAACAGTTTTAATGGGACATATATATTACGACATGAAAATTAATCACCCATGTAACAGAAAGCAAACTTTTTACTAAAGCTACAACATTTTTGAAGACAACTGAAGATAAAACAAAAGTACCCAGACAATTCGAACACATGTATAGTGAAACAAATAAATGTTTATAAATATGGAAGTATGGAAGGGTTTAGTAAAATTCATGACTACATATTAAGGAGTTAAGTTTAGGAATTATATCTATGCTATCGTTTAAAGTAGACATACTGTGTATTATAATAATCCCATTATTCTGACATTCATTTAGATGCTCTAGTATTGTGAAATTAACAGAGAAATTAATACAATAGGCATATTTAGAGTAATTTAACGAAACATTAATCTTACAACTCTACAAGTAATAGCTGCATCGGAGAATTTTCTGATCAAAATCCTTTGTTGAATATTACGAACAGGACTATGATTATTAACACTTTAAAGCTTCATGTATCTCCAGTCTATTGAAACAATTAAACACCCTATTAATGCATTCAAATACTTAAATTTTAAATTCAAACGCTAATTTCTTAAACATATTTCTTGATACATTTAATTAAATATATTCCAACTGTCAAAATACTGAGAAGATTGATAATTTAATTACATCCTCTCAGAAAGACGTTTTTAAAAATTACATCAAACCAGTTCGTATTTCTAAGTAGTACGGAAATTTAGAGAAAATGATTTATGTCTAATTAGCTTACATTTATATTTTAATTAATTTGTAATTCAAATTTGATTTTTTAAGGTCTGACTTTTTCTCACTGTGCATAATACTGATTATTAATTTTTGCTGGAATTATGAGTCACATATTCAATATGAGTCACATATTCAATGTAAGAAAAAAGTTGATTTTATGCTCATAGAAGGCCCATGCTCACAGCAAAATCACAATGCAATCATGCACTCATATTATGTAAGTACAAAAAGTCTTATTTAAATTTTTCTGAAATGATTAATTAATATAGTACATAACACGTAAATTTCTTTTAAGTTAAGATGTTCATTTGCATGGTGATTACAAGTAAAATAAATTTTAATTGCTTCTAATTTTTTTGCTTTTAAAAATATCAAGAAAGTATGTGCATTCAGTTAATTTACAAAATGTTATGATATTAATTGCCTTTTCATTTTTTCAATTGAATACAAATTGCTTCTTAAACATATAATATCCATATATAAATAGCGTAGTTAAAAAATTATTAAAATAACGAAATTTTAGTAAATAATGTTTAGTAAGGCTTCGAATATGAGAAACACATTTTTTTAAACTGAAAATAATTTAAATTTGTTACTAGGCACACATGTCAGATAAATTAGTTTAATTGCACAAATTAAGTTCTAAAAAATGAGAATTTCCGTCATTTACAAGTATTCTTTCTGTATCTTGAAAATTTTTCTTATATTAAAATAAAATCATGACATATTCGCAATATTATAATTATTAATTTTAATCAAATTGAAAGTATTTGACTCCGTTGAAAAAAAAAATATTTCAAAACTTCACTACTTTATTCTAAAGCTCTAGTCTTAGAACCAAAGCTGCTTTTATTTTAATTCTGTTTGTTGTAGAACTCCATTTATGGCCCTTAAAATAGCAAGCGACGGCTGTCATAGTTACTGCAACATAAATATGATTTCTCAAAAACTAATGAATGGTAAGTTATTTAACTTTGCATGCATGTTCCTGATTCTACATGAGTGTAAAAGGCGGCAGGTTTTAATTTAAACATAATTTCTTTCAGAGAACAAAATGAATTTGCTTATTTACAGTTTTCGGATAATAATGAATCCCAAAGTTTAAAAAATATAAATTAACTTGCAGTCTGTTGCATTAACAACAGATAAAAAGTTTGAGTTTGCAGCACGTATTTCCCAACGATGAAATTTTATTACATTTTTCAATAAATTTTCAATTGACAATGTATAAATGTAATTTTAAATAGAATTTAAAAAATTTTCTTTGAAACACGCATGAATAAAATACTCAGTATGTTACATGCATTCTCAGTGCTTATTTTTAATATCCATATTTTTTGTTTACCTATGCTACAAAAAGTTTTAAGATTTTAAAATTGCTCAGTAATTGAATTTTACGAAGCTAAATTGCTTAATTTGGAAATTGAATTTTTAAATAATGCATGGCATATATTATGCATAAAGGGAACAAAAATGCTAATTTCATTTTGGCTGTTACTCTTGGTTTTTTTTTTCCACAACTTTTAATAATTCGTTTCTTTGTCATACCATGGAAATGTTGAATACGCATAACAATGTACTAGGCTATCGAAAGTTGTGCGATAGGAACATACTTATCTTTATATATCTTTTGTTAAACCCCAAAGTTCATAGCAATGCAAAATAAAATGCTATAAAAACAAGTATTTTCATTTTTACAAATGTTTTGCATCGCTTTTAATTTCTATTATGTGACTGTGCAAGTATTTTCTCGATATCAGTCAATTAAAATATCAGTTAATATTTTATTTCATCTGTAAAGTCAATCTAAAAATTTGACAGTTGAAACGCCTTTAATTATATTTTACAACGTTCTCTATAATTGTCAGTTTTCAAAAATAACTTTTTAACTTGTCAAAACAGTCAACTGTATTGCATATTTTATTAGATTAATATTACTGGAACCGAATTTAACTCATTCTGTGAGAATGTATTAAACATTATGAATGATGTATTTACCAACTTCTTAAAATGTACTACCTAAATATTCTCTTTCAAAATTCACGAAGATACTTTTTAAATATGCATGTATACAGATCATACATGTATGGATAATAATACGTATATTACGTACTGAAAAGTATAAAAGACAATTGTTTGATCCATGCATTTAAGAAACTTATAGCAGCTTTTTGAAGTTAAGACCAGATGCATCTGTAAAAAATATGCTGAAAATCGTTCTATTATAAAAATTAACACCAACCTATTTTCAAGTGATATCTTTCTTTCATTATATATTAGTTCACATTCAATGTATTTTTAAAATAAAATTTTAGTTCAATATCTATAAACTAGATATCAAAGACCGTTGTGGAGGCAATTACAACGGTTGGTAAAAAAACATTTTACGAAAATATGTCTGCATTCAGTACATTTAATCTTAACATCGTCATCTTAATTACACCATCCACCAAAAATAAGTAAGTTCATATTCATTTTTTTTATATACACTCTTAAAAATTTGGCACAACATTTTATCAAAACATGGCACTAAAACGTTGGCTCCCTAAGACGGTGAAATCTTGTTCCAAAATTCGCAGGTTCAACCATACTTTGTTGAAGTACCAAATCTTGGAACTTGATTTCACGATCTTGTGGAGCCAACCTTTTTAGTACCAGGTTTTGGTGAAATGTTTGATACAATTTTTAACCCAAAATGAATTTCATGCTCATCTGGAAACTTTAGGCATTTGAAAGATTTCGTTTTGAGTACACAGCGTTTCTTATATCGATGCAGACGATTTATTTGCGAAAAATGAATTAAACTATATAATCCGAAAAATCTATTTTAAACGAATTGTAATCGAAGATTAACCATGATGAATATGACGTCATATCGATTGCAGCAAGTCATTTTGTCACACAGATGATTCACTTATTTTACTCACGTAAATAAAGTGGAGCAGAAACAAACAAAAAATCGTCTAAAATCTAGGGAACCGGTGGATTTTCAGATTTTATAGTAGCACAGATTGTTTTATATTTTTATACATAATCAAGAAAAATTCAAACGGATCGTACAAATGGTGTAGGTGTTATTACACCTTTTCTGCTTTTTTTAATCTTTTTTCAACTTTTTAATCTTCTTGGAGATGGTCGGTAAAGTATTTATATTGAAGTGATTACCCGGAATGGTTACAGAGTGAGTCAGTTAGTCAGGGATCAGGGTAACTATATAATATGATAAAATTACAGCACTTTTGCTGCATTATGTCAGTTTTTGTTGTCATGTACAAAAGTAAAAGTTGTACAACTGTCTTAATTAATTATTCTTATCTCATTTGTCGTTAGGCGCTGTATCAGAAATGTGCAGATGAAAGTTGAATAGAAGTGTACATTGCTAACAAAACTGGCATTAGATCATTTAGGTGAATTAATTTAGTTTTATCATGGCAGCAATATGATTTTTTATGTTGACACTGTGTCGTATTTTTACTACGTCTAGTGGATAAGATGATATGCGTTTTGTCTGCATACTAATAAATACTGGAATGACTCCATTCCAATTTTCGAACACATCATCTGTACCAAGCGTTTGAATAAATTTCATTCAACTCAATCGAAAGTAATGTTCAGGTGCAAGCGCACTTAAAATAATTTGAATGCATACGCCTCAATGTAATAAGAATACTTTTTAGTAACCTCGTAAAAACTGCAAGCCGTACACACATTAACATCAATGCAGTATCTTAGACAGTGGCCTAAAATAGGCGAACGTGCGACAGTAGAGTAGTATATATATAAAAAGTTTGAAGTCAATGGAATCCATCGTTTATGAGGTATCATGTTCACTCATACACACACATACACTGTAAGAAATACCTGTAATTTTACAACACATATTGCTGTAAAATAATACAACACAAGTGCTGCAACTTTGGAATACAGTAGTGTGTGTTGAAAATCCACCCACGAAAGACGTAACGGCGTCGATCAGCCAATCACGAAGAACCTTGTACAACAAATTGACACAACCTTTACACCACTGCGTGCTGCTCTTACCCTTACCCCGTCGTTGTGCTGCCATCTAGGAAGATATCTTTTGCAGTGTACATTCATGTGCCAGCATAAAATAAGCATAAATGAATTCAGATCTCAAAACTTGCAAAAACGTTAAAATCTCAAAGCCGATTTTTTACATGATTACAACATTTTCCTATTTCTATATGTACTCCAAGAGTACATATAGAAATTACTGCAAAGCTCGCCAAAGTGCGTCCTTTTTTTGCGAGAGTGGGAGGCGTTAAAACAGGAATCAACTCTGTCTTGTTGCATACAGCACACATTTGGAATCGAAATCTATCTTAAATTCTCTTACTGAAACTGTTTTACAACCTTCACCAAACATATTCCAACTACACATCACCATTTTAAATAATGTTTGGAATGGGCATCATAATCCATGAGGGCGCCATGTTTGTCTTTCTTGTTTCATAAAAAACATATTTGGAATTGAAATCTATATTAAAATCGCCTACTAAAACTATTTTACAATTCTAACTTTACTTTTCTACTATACTTACTACATATTCTAACTATACTTTTCTAGTTTCTAGCCGAATTCCAAAATCATCACCAAGCTTTTTCATGTTTTGAAGTTATTTTTTGGAAGCAAATTTGACGATCAATTATCAAAAATGGCAAACCTTTTGCGAGTTTCAAGATTTTAATCTCCCCCCCCCCTCCGCGTTCTCTGGCAAACACATTAGAAAAGATCTTCACCCTGAAGGTTCCTGTCTACAAAATCTGTCTACAAAGTCGCGAAGACAAAAGTCTGGGCGTGAACGAAATAGCACCTTTGTGCTAACAATATAGTGAGCTAGAATAAAGCAGTGTAATTGTGCATGCAATCTATATTCCTCTTATAATTTTAATGACACATTTATAATCAGTTAAGAATTCATATTTCTGTACTACATAACATTAAAGATATTTTTGGTTCAGTGACCAGTTTTCAAAAAGAGAAAATTATTTAAAATAGGTATCAAACACCTTAACTCTGCGGAAAAAGTTAAAAATCTCACTTTGAATGTCACGAAAAGAAAGAGACATTTTGTTTTCTGATCATGAGGAAGAAATTTGAAGAAATTAAGCCTTTATGTTATTACACTTGAAATATGCCCAGTAAATATGAGTTATATGGTACGTTTATGTAGTCTAAATTTACTCTTTTCTATTATGCTGTATTTAAATGAATATTTTAAAGATTTGGAATTGTGAGGTGAAACATAATACACATGAGAACATTCACAACACATCAGAACATCCACCTAAAATTACCCAGAATCCTTGTCCTATTACGAAACGCAGTGATGGAGTAAAATTTTCATAGATCTTGATAGCTTATGTATGAATAGAAATGCTTATCTCAACTTTGTCTTTCAAAATATTAAATATTCATGCAACCCATTTTTCTGACGTCTAGAACTGTACAGTGGGTCAGTGAACCATTGTGTCCCCATTTATACATTTATTGTCTTTCTGTAAGTTTCTTACTTTTTAATATTTGAATGTTCTAACTGTAGCCAAGTCTTCCACATCAGCCACACAGTCTTCAGTTTTTCAATAAAATATGTAAATGACACCAGAGATGGAGAAAGCTTTTTCCTAACTCTGATGCAAAAGAGAAAAACTGAGAGGCAACCTAAAAAAAAAATCAGAAATTCTAACAGATACACCTGTAAAAATCATAATACAAAATAAGATGATTGGAAAAAAAGAAGATCTAAAGATATGAAGCAGGAGAGAAAAGAAAATGCAAGCAAATACAAGAATAGTTCAACTGAAGAAGAAGAATCAAAAGAATCTTCTAATGAATCTGACTTTGAGAATTTGAAATTTGCAGGTGTAGATTTTAATGTTGACGTTGGAGATTTCGTATTATCCAAGGTCTATTTCAAGAAAAAAGTGCAGTTTTAAACATTTTGTTACTAAAGTTGTTGTCCAAATTGAAAATGAATTTGAAGTGCGCAAGGGTATTCAGACAGGTTATGCACTTATCTTGGATGAGGCCGACATTTATACAGCAGACAGTGAAGATATTGTCAGAAGTTGCCAAAATCAAATGTATTGCAAAGAACTGAGATAATGAAGTTGCCTTTTGGAGTAGATTTCCAGTTATAATGTCCGATAGTTATTGTAAAATAACAGTTTTTGATTTAATTCCATTAAAATGACAATAGAACTAAAATTTTGTAAAATTAATAGAACATAAAGTGATATCATCTACTAAAACCCTTTTCTTCAATTTTATTAACAAAATTAGTGTGTGTATGTTTTAGAACCCTAAAATTAATTTTTACCCTATAGACTTTGAGCTACTTTAATATCTAACTTTATGCTGAATATTGTTGAGCAATTAAAAAGTTTAAATTACTCACTGTCGAGTTAAAGAAGAATTCGTACTGTGTTTCTCGCTAGCTGACCCAGTGTACCCCATTTGTTGACCCAGTGTGTCCCTTTATAGGGTACAGCAATGGAGTCAGCAAAAGTACTTAAAAAATGGTTTTTATTATAAAAAAATATTTCTTAGAATTAAATTATAATTAATTAGGATAGGTAATAGATCAAAAACATATTACATTAGTTTGATATTCTGCTTTTAAAATATTTTTATAATTATATTTAAAAATCTAAAAATTGACCCACTGTTCCCCCGTCTGCCTCGTACACTTCCAAATGACATTACATATCAGAAGTTTAAAATATGTACAATAGATATATTTTTAAAAAAAATATTTACAGAACAGTTGATTTTTCAGAACATCCACCTAAAATTACTCAGAATCCTTGTGTTATTACGAAACGCAGTGATGGAGTAGAATCTTCATAGATCTTGATAGCTTATGTATGAACAGAAATGCTTATCTCAACTTTGTCTTTCAAAATTTTAAATATTCATGCAACCTATTTTTCTGACGTCTAGAAGTAAAGAAAATCAACTGTCTCATATCCTAAACAAATGTTGAATTTTAAACAGACTTTGATTTATGCATCCCTAGGTTTTGTTTGTAGATGTAGAATGTTTACCGTTTTAAATGTGGTATTTTATTTTACTTTGTTTTCGCTTTCTAGCTTTAGATCTAATCGCGAAAATTCCATGTCATATGATTTAATACGTAAAATCAAAATTACATGATCGGGATGATAAAGGAATATTTTTGTTCTATATGCTAATTAGAAATACACTTGCAATAAATTTCAGGAAAAAAGAGCAGTTTACCATTTTTAGACTAAAAAACATTAATGTTAAAATATTCTTTCAAACTTAATGTTGGATTTATGTTTAAGTTTTTATGTGTTTCAGAATATTGAAGACATTTAATATTGAAATTCAAATATTTTTACATTATAATATAAAATTCGGGAAACAAAATGACGAAGATAAGTAAATTTACAGTACAAATAGTGTAAAATACAAACGAAAGTGACCAGTTTAGCACTAATTGACGAACAGAAAACCAATTTGTTATTCCGTAATTGTTCTCTGTTTTTGAACGCATTAATCTTAAGTATTCGTACAATGAATCAAAGCCAGGAGCAAAATTTTCAAGTTCATGAACTACTATTTTATTACATATCTGACTATATGTAATGAAACAATAGAGATATTTTCGAATAAAATCAAAAACACATTTATAAATTTTCAGAAAATTTTAAATGGGTAAAGTACATTAGTAATAGAAATTGAAAGTTTCCTTTAAATTTCAAAATTTAGCCATGGCTTTCAAACTAGCGCTCTTTAATTAAAAAATAATGTCTGGAAATCCAAAGGCAATTAGTAAGTATATTTTCTACTAGTGTTTTCATTCAAGTTATGAATTAATAAAGCATAGCTCAAAAATTTTGTATCTCATTTAAATGTACTAGTTGTTTATAATTCAACATCCATAATAAACATCATTCTGCAGCTAAATCGGGCAATGCCATGTGCACTGTACACGATATGCTCTCAAGGAACTATTTTATAATGTTTAGTTCAAATAAATGATCACAGATTGCGCTTTACATGTTGGATCGAGCTCAACAGATCATCCAAAACAGTTAATAAATGACCAGAAATTATAGAAAAAGTGTTGAAATTGTATGTACGTTTCAAATTAGCCATTTTCCATAGCTAATTTTCTTTTTTCATGCGAAACACTACCTAGTGATCAGTTCTTCAGCTATTTTTTTAAGTTCTTTGAGCGCATTTCATATAGTCTAAGTACCAAATTTGATTAAAATCCGTTCAAAAGTTTTATCTACAGAACCCGTTTATTGGATTGGTTTTAATCATTCTATACATGATTTTTTTATTAAAAATATAATATAGTCTAAAATAATAGAAAATAAAATTTAGCTCCAGACATACAATTACTTTGAAAATTTTCAGGTAGTTATTCAAAACCAAACTTTAAGAGAATGCACAAAATGTTTTAAAACAGAGAACTTAATAAATAATTTATTCCTTAAATTCGAACTGTGTGAATCATTTTTCCTTACTCGGGAAAGAAATTATACATTGTTCGTGAATAAAACTCATGGAGCTTAATGACGAACATCGACTTGCATAGTAATTCCAAAGTAAAGTTAAAAAGAGCCATCCATATTTCATTTTCAGACATAATCTATTGAGAAAGCCTTTTAAGCCTTGAATGTAGCTTAAAACGTCTGTCCGCAGCTGTACTTCGATCACATCACACTTACTTTCATTTTTTTTATTCCCATCTTAGGTGAACACGAGAAACGGGAATTATTGGGAAATTATTGTGTTACACGTATTTTATTGTTTTATCACTTGTGCCATATATTTTTTTAGTTCCAACGCATTTGTAAAGTATTAATATTTTTTCTTTGAAATGTGACATAAAATATTCGTTACAACCATTGATTTTAAAAATTGTTTTACTTTAAACTTCTCAACTGGAAACAGAAAATTCATTTTGCATTTAAAAAAAAAAAAAATCTGTCACATAACTTATTCAATTTTATTTTGGGCAAACTTTTGACTATGTTACTGCTAAATGTTTAAATGGAGACTTATTTTTTTAGAGTCACATGAAGACTTGTAGAAGATTTTTCCACTCGCTAATAATCTTTCTGACAGAATTTTTAAATGTACATAAATCTGAACGCTATATGACAACTGTACCATGTGTTTTTAAGTTTCAGATTACATAAAAAAAACTAGTTACTTCGATTCATTAGCTGGTGTTTACAGTTTGAATGCTACTAATTATATTAGCTAATGACGCAAATGTTAATTGGAAACTAAATTATTCTTTTATATTTTTAGATGAAGTAAAAATCATATTTTCTTTTTCATAAAACATTGATTGAAGTATGCACTAGGGGTGAATAAATTAATTGTGTTTTGGAAATCTAAGGTTGTGAAAGTTATCGATGTTACTAAAGCATACTTTATAAAATTCATTAATGAGATTTAGAAAAGGATTTTTGTGAAGAATACGTGATTAAATTCAGACGCATTAAATTTGAGATGACACTTTCATTTTCGTTTATGCTACATCACACGCTAGAAATAATTAGAAATGTTTCAGATTTTCTATAAAGGATGGGCAAAACGAAAAAAAAAAGATTTTTTAAAGTTTCGTTTATATTAAACATACACAAACGCACGCACACGTTCTACATAAATTCACAAGTCCACGAAACTGTACTAGAAAGTATATAAGTACAGAGTCATTGGATAATTTAAAAGAATTATTCCGTAGTGCTTTGAAATCGGAGCTGTGTAAAGCGATCAGTAGTCACATGTATACAGAAATGCAATATTGTCGAAATAAAATAATAAAATATAATTTTATGAGAGTTAAATAGCATTGCAAATTAGGCAACTACTTTAAGGCACTTTATTGACGCCTCTGAATATATCCTATTAAGATGAGAATGCAGGGAATTAAGAAAGTATTTAACTTAAATAAAAGCTTTGTAAAAAAACACACATAAAATGATACTTATAAGTTATAAGTAATAACAAGATACGATCGTTTCGACTGAAAATGTATTCAATCTTTGTCAGTCAAAGCACTTAGTCTCACAAAACAGTGGGAAGTGAAAAAAGATAAACAAACAAGCATGTTGTCACTTGGAAAAGGGAAAAGGCGAGAAACCACGGACATTAAAAGAAGTTGAGAAAGGGGATTGGATGAAAAGAAATGAATAAAATAAGGAAAAAAATTCATAATAACAATAATAATAAAAAGAAAAAACATACGAATACAAACATACACACACAAAAACTAAAAACAGAACAAACAAAAACCAAAAAAAATATATATATATATACAGAACGGCACATTATTTTTAATTAATAAATATATTAAAATAATAATAAACATAAAGGAAACACTGGGACACACACACAAAAACCAAAACAAAATAAAATAAGGAAGAATATATATATATATCAAAGGAAGAAGGAAAGAAAAAGAAAATTGGCAGCAGAAAAAAAGAGGGAGCAGAGGAAGAAAGTTAATAGAACCTTACAACAACAGCTTCCAAGCAGAATGAACAAAAAGAACGGAAGAACCATCGTTCACACGACGTTCCAAATGATGGGTAATGGGAATACCTTTCAAAAAATCAAGATGGGAAAAAAAATGAGGAGTGCACAATATCTTAGTCTTAGAAACCTGAAAACGATGATTAGAACTCCAAAAATGTGAGGCAATAGAAGATTTGGAAAGCTCGTGCTTAGAAACATATCTCTCATGCTCTTTGAGCCTAAATTTGAGAGCTTTTCTGGTCCGAGCAATATAGCCCAAATCGCAAGATCCACAGGGAATATAATAAAAACCCCAACAGTCCTCAGTATGAATAGGATCTTAAAGGGAAGGAAATTTATGTTTATTTATTATATTCCTTGTGGATCCGAAAAAAAAAAAAACACGTGACTGTGCAACGGCCATTACAGTAGTCAAAAACCTTCCCTCTAACGCATTTCCCCCTCCAACTTACACCTTATTTACAGTGATTCTGTACGGAATAAAATTTGCAAATCTCATTAATAGAGAAAAAACAGGTATTTCTAAGGAATTTTTTATCGGCCAAATATTAACACCTGCGGATCTTTACACGTATATTTTTTCAATAGAAAAACCACATTACTATGTTAAGAAATGAGTGCAGGTAAGTGTGGTTATTATTTAGGTAAAAATATCCGATATTAAGGAAGTTTATTTAACTATCAACAAAAATTAAGGATCCCGTAAAAGATTTTGTTGAGTTCTTGCAGCATTGAAAATATTACTGCATTTGAATATTTAAAACTGTTTTTCTAAGTATTGCGGTATTTTGGCATTGAAAATAATTTGATCCATTCACTTTCAGAGAAACATATAAAATTAAATCGGAAATAATTTTCCTCTACTTAGTATGCTTTTGTTTGTATAGAGACAGTTTTTATTTCATACTTAAAAGAAAAATAAGCCATGCATCACTCGAAACGAAGAACTGCTGAAAAAAGAAACATTTGCCCGTGATTCGTTATATAACATTCGTTCCCAAAAAGCGTTCATGCATTAATTTGATATTCATACAATTTGCATATGGGATCACCTTTATATTTAAATACGCGTCAACTGCAATTTTTTTTTAAATAGAAACACACTATTTTGACTTTATTTAATGAAAGGAAGCCTTCATATTAACCTAAATTTAAATTTTCACGACGTTTCTATGATATTTCCCTCTGATATTACGGATTCTTTTTTCGCACGATTATACACGTCATCTCCAAATTAAGAGCGGCATATGAAGGTTCGCCTGAGAGCAGTTTCGCTTCAGTGATTTAAAATACACACCATTTCCAATCAGGAACAAAAAAATTCTAGTTTTTTACACTGATAATGTAAAATATGTCATTAAATATTTCGTTTAATTTTAAATCGACAATTTCATAGTTGAATTTTAAAAACGATTAAGACAATGTATTATTAAGTACTACTTAATAAACAAGTTTTCCTTTATTGACCACTTTTGACCAAAATAAAAATGATACATAAAATGTTTGAAGTAACTTTTTTTTTTATAATTTTCATTAATTTTCCATTATACCGCAGACTGAAAAAAATAATTTCAAACTACAATCTCAGTTAAATTGAAGTAACAGAGTATGTTACTTATGATTTAAGCACGGTTATGAATTGTAAAATAAAATATATCATAATAATTTTTCTGACGGTGTTTTAGTCAATTGCCTTTTAGAGTTAGAAAATTGATGACATAGTTATAAGATGCAATATCATTGTTATACATTGCTAATAACTGTAACATAAACTATTCAGTATTTTAGAGCTCTATCACTATATGAATATATATCGATGTTTTTCATCATGAATATCTGACAATAAGTATATCATTATCAATCTTCCAGTTATAAGTAAGTGGCATATATGTATCTGTGAGCGTACGTATATGTGTGTGTCTGTGATTGCTACATAAAAATAGGTTCTTAGAAACAAAAACTACAGACAGTCAAAGAGGGAGTTTGTTAAAATGCTATAGCACTCAAAATTTTAAAAATCTCCTATTATTTGCTTCAAAGTTTGCTTCAAAATTTGCTTAGTTTTAATTCCAATAATTCGAAAAACTGTAATTTTAAAAATTTGCATATGGTACCTTAACTTATCAAAAATAAGACATTTTAATTAATAGAAAATCGACTTCAGGAGTAAAAGTATGAAATTTTGGAAATATAGGTAAAATTTTTGCAGCATCTATTTCCACTGAAATTCCTTTAGATTTCTGTTCATTTTTTATTCGAATATTTGATATTTTATTAAAAATTATAATAATGATGAATTATGCTTGGGCTATTTATTACTAAGAGCAGGATCAAAAATCACTTTCCTTATATTACTATCAAATGAAATATTAATTAAAATATGAAAATATATTTTAACTTAGTTTGGGGAAATTTTAGTAGCTCACAACTCTTAATCCTTTGTTCAAATGTATTGAAAACTGATATCTGGAATATATATATATATTTAATTATAAAGTGAAAATGTTGTGTTGCCTTTAGTAAAAGAAAGTTCGCATGCATTTAAACATGTATATGACCCCTTATGCAAATAGAATTGATAGCAAATTAAAGTGCACAGTATTTGTAATGCAGCTGGTATATCTAACTGTGCTGTACGACGAACGACGACGAAATAAATTGCAAGTAAGCTTGTTTTTTCTTTTTTTTTTCACAGCAGTACATGGTTTATATTTTTTAAATTAATAACATAAATTAATATAAATTAAATTTTTATTTTTATTACCAGCAGTATGAAAAGCATTTTAAATATGCCCTTAATCTAAATGTCAATGTCATTCTAACTGCCTTCAGATATTTTGTTAGAAATATTTTTAACAAAGACAGATTTCGTTCTCTAATTAAATTCTTATTAGAAACGAATTCTTAAAACTGTCACGGTTGTTTCTCATTTTTTTTTTGGCAAGGTATTTGAAATTTAGAGCAATTATTTTTATGTCAAATTAGCTTAAATCAGTTCTGCATTTTTCTTTTAATTCCAGTTTTAATTACGTTATCTAAAAGAGTTTCAGTTGCCTAGTTGATGATTTAGCAGATATAAAACGTAATTTGCATTCTAGTTTTTATGTGTCACAATGGGGAAATACATATTAAAAGTCTAATCCTCGTTAAAATAGGTGTTTATACCGTTAAATGAAAAAAATAATAATGAATCTGTTAACTGTTTTTAAGAAACTCAAAAAGTTTATTTTCTCATTTAACAGACTAATATAAAAAAAAACAGGCAGCTTCAGCGTAAATTCGTTTTGTTTTGGATAATAAGTAATTATTTAAATGGAAATGATGGCTTAGGAGAAAATAAAAATTGTTATAGTTAAGAAAGTGAACTTCATTTTAAAAAGCTGTAAGAAAAGTAAAATGTTTATGGGCTATGTTTCATTAAATAAATATTGGTACTACCAAGTTTGTTGTAATAATTATTTTTTTCATGCTCATTAAAAAACTGTGAAATCTGCCCATGGTGTATTTCTGGAATAAAACAGTAAAATCCTCCTTCCAAACTTTTACATTTTGAAATTTTTAAAGAAAATGAAAAGTAATACCTTGAAACCTACTGCTCGAGAGAAAACTTAAAATAATCGGTATGAAACCTGCACTTTTCGGAGAATAGTATGGCATTTTGGTGTTAGCATTTTGTTATTCTGAAAATTTACAAAAAAAACTAAAGAGGATAAATCGATTAGAAAAGTTAGTACAGTATGTTATTACGTATCCACTTGCCCAACCCTGTCTACTTATATTGTACGAAAGTTTTAAGTTTTGTAATTATGGGGAAGATAGTTTTCTGTAACAAAAAATAGAAAAAGGCTTTCTCTACATAGAATTTTGGTATTTCTTTCAGAAAAAATCATTACAGAATTTAAAAACAAATAAGATTTTATTATAAAAAATGGAATTTATTTCTTGGAAATAATGAAATAACAATTAGCGGCGCTGTCTATATTTATGTTAGAGCTTTTGTAAATACGGAAATTTGGACTTTTCATGCTACTCAGATATTTTCACAAATAGCACGAAGAAAAACTCAATACATTCCAACATTCATATATTCTGATGTTTACAATAGTTCTGTAAATTACTGCATATAACACTCTTTTAAGAGTGCTGTATTGAGTAAAAATAGTAAAGTAAAAGATTATGCAGGAAACAGGGGAAAAAATAACAAACTTCCACTTTTACATTTATTATGTTCTCATATGATCACATAAATCATGTTATTGAATTTGTCGAAAGAACTGGCTTCTGATGGGTTTTACAGGAATTAGGAGTTACAAATACATAAATGATTTTCGTTTTACAGTGTTGTGTAACTTAAACAAATTTTTCGTATTTTTTTACAGAAAAGAATTTCTAAGAATTTTTAAATACCAGGAATTTGAGTTTTGAAGGAAAATTTTCTGCTTGATTCAAGAGGTGAGTTTCTCCTTAAAAGTGTAATCATATATATATATATATATATATATATATATATATATATATATATATATATATATATATATTTATATGATATATATATATATATATATATTTATATGATATATATATATATATATATATTTATATGATTATACTTTATGATTATACTTTTTGGGAAGGGGGAGGGGGGGCAGGAGTTTGATTACTAAAAATTTATTATTACGAAAATGAATTATAGCTTTTTAAATAAACTCATAAAATAGCAGCCAAGTTCAAACCTTTCCCCTTCTCTATTTCGACTAGTTGTTATAATTCTGAAAAAAATCTATCAGTGTCCGTTAATTTTTGGACTAAAAGTTTCTGCATAGATGAAATATATGCATATAAATTCCTGGCCGGATTACATGACATTAACCAGTAAACTTAATTGTTTGGGCAATGCAAGAAGTACTAAACTAGTGTTTGAGAACTGTAGGTTTGAAGAGACGCAATCGAACAGGTACTATTGAGTGCTTGGCATGAATGCGAACACCTACATGACGTTGTGTCTGTCAAAAGGGGTGCACTGAATGAAGTTTATACATCACTTTACTTGCTACTAAAAACCATATTTTTCCGTTATTTTGCATAGTGCTTCGATTAATGAAGTTTAAAGATGGAATAATTTACAGACAGCTCCTGTATTTGTTCTTTAACATTTCATGCTTTTATTCAAAATACTTTTGATAATAATCAGATTTAACAGAAGATTTTTATTAAACTAAAAGTTTATCACTCTCAAACGCAACGTGAATGATCCACAATTCAAGCGCTCATAAAATAAACACCTGCGGTTTCAGTGATCGACTAATAAATCAAATTTTCTAACGGTGCTAAAATTAACATAATCTTTTTTTTAATCTTTTGCTTTCGTCAATCATATCGCGCTTTAATGTTAAAAGCTCCTCAGATTCCGATAAAACTTGTTCAAATTTTTCCTAAAAATGATTTTGACGTAAGAGAGTATGCTATTCTGAACAAAATAATATAAATGCTCCTTTTCTCTCTCCTACAATTTATTTTTTCAGCCGTATTTGCGATGCCTTGAATACTTCGCATTGCATTCCGCATTACTCAGGCGACAGCAGATTTAATCCACAAAAATAACGCTAGAGGAAATTTTGTGAGAGCAAATTTTATTCCCCAGGTAAAAGATTTTCCAACGATGGGGATAAAAGAGTAATTCTTATGATGGAATATTTAAAACAAATATCACTTCAACCGGAAATGAGCATGGTGGTATTAAATTACCGGGAGCCTGGTGCAATTTCCTCTTACACGGCTGTTTTTTCTGAACTCGGGAAATATAATTAATCTTCTAATATCATACAGTGTAAAATAGAAGTTTTTACTGCCTGATATGTAAATGTAGTTTTTGATTTAATATGATGGGGCAAAGCATTTCTTTTATGATATATTAATTTTTGGGATTAATATACAAAACAGTAATCAAACACATTCAAATACACACACATGCATATATATAATGATTATATATCTGTATATCTATATCTATATATCTATATCATATACATATATATATATATATATATATATATATATATATATAATTAATAAGTAAAACACAAAGAATATTAGTGCAAGAATGACGTACACCTTAGGAAAAAAAAATTAAATGTATATGGCAGCTTAAACAGAGGGCCAGACAATATGATGATCAAAACACAATGAACCATAAATTATACAAAAATTAATGGAATTCAGATTATAATCTCTTGGACTCTCATCGGGGGCCATACCCAGAAGATTATAATTAAAGACAACAAAATACGTCAATTTCGGTTATAGTGAACCCGGATGTAGTGAACTTCGTCTATAGTCAACTCAAATCGTTATTCCCGGCTCACTTACATTAGAAATGTGTATAGCAATTTTCTGTTTTAGGAAACATGACTTCGGTTGTATTGAGCCAAAAACTGAACTCCAAAAATTCTGGAAATGTCGGAGAGGAAATTTTTCGCCGTCTACATTCTCTAAGGATGGCTATATTGAATTCGATAAATGCACAAAGAGATTAGAAGCATCTGTTCCGAAATACAGGGGAATTGTCAGTGGCTAGACTAACATGGCGAGGAGGAGAAGGGAACAATAGCGTCCTAGAGAAAAGCCTTTTAGATTCTTGACCACTATGAAACCAGGAATTTTTTCATTGCAGTGACGCTCACTATTCTTTAGCTGTTCAATTCCCTTGCAAAATAGCCCAAGTCTTGTGGTGTATTCCTCCCCGTACTCTTTTTCTCCGATACACTAGTGCATTAAAGATAAGCTCATCTTTTCCACCCTGCAAGAAAGCCCGTGACACCCACACTTTCACAATGAAGAAGGTAGCAATGGCAATTTTTAAAAGAAGCATGCAATTTTTTTCATTCTCATTCTTGACTAGAAAGAAGAAACCAAAAGCTCTTACATCCAATTCATCAGACTGTGCCCCTACTAATTGCATTCAAGCTTGCTATCCGGGGACGTCTGTAACAGGGTATTAAATTCTTAGTCGGTTAGATTCAATGTCATTTTTCGGCTACTATGCACTTAACAAAAAGTAGGGTGCATTTCATGGTGAACAAAAATGCACATATCTCTCGTCCTTGAACGATTGCATGTCCCATTCCCGGTGAAATGGCACAGGTTAAGGATCGCCACTACTAGCTATTGCTTGATTGGCTATAGCCCTTTCTTGCCAATTGAATGGAATCTCTCAAATTATTGTAGCACTTAGCAGTAATAAGACAATAAAATTAATTATGTTTGATTTACAGAAATATTCAGTGCGCGTATAAAACACTACGTTTTACTTATGTATGTGATGCATTCCTTGCTCATATTGAGCATCCCTTGTTTATATCGAATTTCAGATACAGTGAACGAAATCTGCCGGTTCCCAGAGGTTCACTATAACCGGAGTCAACAAGTAGGATTTCGGTTGAGTGACATATCAAAAGGGATGTTCTCTCCACACATTTAGGCCCTATCCAATATAGAACAAGAATATAAATCAAGAAAATAAAAGCATAAGTCTTTTGAAAGCCAAATAATTGAAAGGCATACCCAACAGGAACAATGCAGATCACATAGCACGAGACAGCAAATTTAGCTGTAAGAATGTAGCCAAAATCATGAGGCGAAACACCAGTGTTGCCAGAAGTCGAATGTGTAATAATAGAATTAAGATTATAAAAGTGTTACCAGAAACAGTAGTGTAAAATTATTTGACAGTGTTAAAATATAGGTATATTAATCAAATTAACATAAAGGAATATCTAAATTATGATCCTAATTATTGAATTATAATAAATAGCAGGTATAGTCAATTAAATATTAAAAAAAATATTCTTTTTAAAACTCTAATGAATATATGTACTAGCTAATTAACGAACATATGGTTTATTTTTCAGACATTTATTCTAATATTTAGAGAGAATATGTAAAAACTAAAATTAGAATTAAAAATGTATAGTCACTGCATAGAAACTTCTTTTTTTCTCCAAATATATATATATATATGTGTGTGTGTGTGTGTGTGTGTGTGTGTGTGTGTGTGTGTGTAACGACTTTATAGCCAAAAAAAGTAAAAGCCGTTTTCATTATTATACACATATCTTAGAATTGCTTCTTTTCTTTAATTCATATTTGTTACATGATGTATTATGAACAAAGTAGAAATTTTCCGATAAGTTTTTGCTTGCTTTCTTTGTATCGCTCGCAATCCTCATCTTCGGTGGAAAAATCAGGTCAAAAAAATATGCTGTAGGATTTTTTCTTCCAAAATTTTCCATCTGTAAGAACTTCATTCAACATTATTTCAAATTCTGGTTATCACCCCCCACACACACACACAATCCCGTAAGCTAAGTGATGTAAATTGATGAATTAAAAGTTTTGCAACTTCAATAGCTCGTCTTGACTTACTATTTTCTCCCTCTTAACGTATGAGTCTGCGTGTATGTGTGATGTGTCTGCTAAGTTAAACCTACTGCAATGAGCTATGAAGTTATAATTGACAGCAATTAAAAATTATTCATAACTATTTCTACATTTCTTGAATTTTCAGTAGCTCTTAGATTTTGAGATAAAAGAATTACCGTTAATCAATTTGATGTTTATGATTCTGCATTCTGTACTATATTATCCTTTAATCATAAAAAGATATAGTATTTTTTAATTTGTTTTTTCTTAAATTCTTTTTCGATTTTGAAGGTCAAGTATCAAACAATTAAACAAGCAACAAGGAGTACGTTTATTTATTTCCGTTGTTCTTTAGATTCATAATACGTATACTAGTTATAAATGTCACTTTAATTGATATTACTGAATAACAATTCGTTCACCTTTAGATCAATTGGAAATCTCGTGGGCAGTTTACGGGGAAAAAATATTTAGTCATCTCGGTGGCAGTAGAGGCCGGGCAGTTCATTTCAATATTATCATTTCAAACCCTCGAAGAATGTATAATGTATATGCTTACTTTTCTGCGTAATAGCTACGAATATTAAGGCATTCCTCATATTGCGAGACCAGCTTTTTGATAACTTGTTAGAATAACATTGCAACGAGTTTTTAAAAGCACGTTGGAAAAAAGGGTTTAGTGTTAGAAGTATGTTTTGAAATTAAATTATTTTTTATGTAATAGTTTTTACACTGAGTCAGGCTATAAAAGTTCATTTGTTCATATGGTCTGCGAAATTTGGCTGTCTAGACACATAATCATCCCTTCGAGGAATGAGTTGTTACATGTTATTTAACTTAGAAGGCCTAAGTAGCTGATTGATGTTTACATCACTTGATATAAGATACAGTGTGTCTGCGTTGGTGTATGGTGCCTTGATTATAAATCTTTCAATGGCAGGTGAAGTTATTCCAGTATCATTAGTGATGCAGCAGTAGAAATTTTTTGATGGTCGTAATAATCCTGGATGCACGATTCGGGCGAAAAAGGTTAATTTTTTTTAATCGGAAAGTTGAACTACTATTGTGATAAAATAATGGACATTTAAAATTGACAGTACGTATACCCAGCTTATAGAACATTTTTTTTTTCTTTCTGTACTGTTGCCTTGACCCCCGCTTTCTAACATTCCATCTTAGGTTGAGAGAAACAAAAATTGTATATGCCTTTGCTCTTCCAAACAATACTACCAGAATAAAAATGCATACTCATAGTAAATCGCGATGAATTATTTCCCGGCCATAGGGAGTACGATATCTACCAATAGAATTGGAAGATATTTTCGAATTCAAGAACGTATTCATGAGAACTCTATATTAGTGGAATTCTTTGTTAACTACAAAGGACTGTTTATTTTTTCTTTGTCAAGAGAGTACATTACTTTAATCATACAGAAAAAAATTATGTTCTTTTATATAGTTTGGCTTTGCACAATAATTCCCTTTGCATTTTCCTCACAGTCAAGCAGAAAAATACAAATATAGCGTAAGGGGGGTATGTCTACTAGAGTTCAACCATCACGAATGACGACGGCCATGAATCATGAGTCATGTAGTATTCTCAGGTTTTATTTTATTGTTTTAACTAAAGCATGAGAAATTAGGAAGTGAATTAGGATTGTCGAGACATTAATCCTAATTTACTTCTTATTTTCTACTTCCTTAAACTTGAACACAGAGATAAGCTCTTAAAACAGCAGGTGACTCATATAGCCGACAATTTGTGTTGTTTTAACTATGCTTGCTTGAACTTCAGTTCGTGTATTTTAAGAATTTTTTTGCGTGTTACTTGATGTTGATTTTAATATACAGGTAAATGACCCAACATAAGCAGACCACATGGGTTCTCTGATGGTGATTACACGTTTTATTATGTGCAAAACGCGTTCTAGTTCAGAATTTGAACTGTTGCATATTCATCCTCATGTCCTTTTCCTAGTTCTCAGTAGGGCATGATACACTTTTAATGTCCGACTATTACACGTACAAAAATCATACCTCACAGTTCATCCTACAATTTAGGTACCACGCAGACTACATTCGCTGAAAAAATCAATACATGTGGGATGTGATAATTGCAAGAACAAACGCTAAAGAGTTCGCTATTAAAGAGCCGCCGTTGCAATGAATAGCCACAGCTAAGGTACTGGATAAAAGATTTTTCCATAGTTATTTGAAGTTTTTTGTGCAACAAACAAGAAAATGAACAAGCTAAACACGGCTTCATGAGTACGCTTTATACAACGCGTTATGCACAGTTAAAGAACTCACAGTCTGAACAAGTTTTCAACTACCACACACACATTGTGCGCGCCTTTCCCTGACACACGTCTAAATTCCGTACGCAATGAAAATGCCGGCTAAACGTGCTTACTTATAATGGCTTTTTAACGACCTTGTGCTTCTGGGATATAAAATCCTATTCGTGATGAGTATGTTCTACAAATATCTTCCTGATCATCTAAGGTAACTTTCTTTGTGAATATTGTGAGTAAGTTCATATTGAACTCAATATTTAGTTTTTTTCTTTAGGACTATTGACATTATCTAGAACTGTTTTGTCAAACATATGGCTATTTTTAGTTTCATTTGGAGTTGACTAAACGAATAGGAATAGATCTGTCATGATGACCTTATTATTTTTTTTCTTCATAATATACTTTTATTCACAAATTTCTTCTATAAAATTTCGCTCAGACAGACTTTCATAACTATTTGTAATATTACTATCGCATATTTTGTACTGTAAAATTCATTTTATTAAAAGTGCAAAGACTTCGTGTACAATTATGCCAAGATATCTGAACAAATTCACGTCTGTCAAGTTGAATATGTAAATTAGAATTGTATTTACTATAAGTCAGGGTGTTCCACAGCTGAATAGGTAGAAAGGAGACGCCATAAATTAATTTACCATTTTATCAAGCATTCCTTATTTAAAATACGTTAATTATTATTACTGACAATATTTTAAGCGAAAAAAACCTCAATAATGTATTCTTTTAAAGTATTTTTATTTAAGATTTTGAAATGATATGAAAAATAGTTTGTGAAATCATTTATTTTAAAATTAGATTTCGTTATTTTTAACAAATAACATAAACTCTTTCGTTTTCATAATTTGTAAATTATAAATACATTATGAACAAAAATTGCAGCATGTCCTTTACCTTATGAAAGCCAAAATTAATATTATAGCAAAACCATAACCTATACCTCAAACTTAATTTTATTTTTATATATTTCATTAACTGAATTATTTTTATAAAACTTCTTCTGCAGTAATTAGGAGCACAATCTTTAAAAAGACGTATTTTCACTGTAAATGACCTCTTTTCTGGATGTTAGCTCACTCCAAAATCCCCTAACGTCGAATGCAAATATTAATGATATATCTCAAAACTAGACAGCTAATAAAATACTTTTTAAAATTCTCGTTTGAAAGGAAAATATTGCTTTTCACAAGAATTATTTGATAAACTTAATTAACTTAGGAATTATTTTGCTTCAAAAATAAGGTTTAATCCTATACTGGTGAATTTTTGACAGAAAAGTAAACGAATATATTTATTTGTCGTTAATACAAACGTCATTAATTATTTTAGTGTCAAGAGTATAGTGTAAAATATTTAAATTTAAATGAATTGGGAGATACTAATGTGTGTTTTCAGCTTATTGACATGTTATCGAAAAATACATTTGATATTTGCTTAAATATGAATTTTATTCATATTTTAAAACATATTTTCGTTTCTTAAAGTAACCATTTACAAGCAAATAAACTACAACATAAACATTTAATAAATTTTCTAAAAATAAAAGCAAACCATAATACTAAGGCATCTGAAAATATCATTCTTTCGGATGCAAGTACATAAAACTGTGTTTTATTCCTTATCGTATACACCACAAAAATTAGCATAAAAGGAAAAGAAAATATAAACACATCCATTATTTGCAAAAGCCATAGATCATGAATTTGAAACTTTTGTCGTACGGAATGATAAATCCTACAATCTGTCTTGTTCTCGGGAAGCACAAAGCATTTTGATTGCAAAAAATCACACGCATGCATTTAAAAATTAAATTTGTTTTGAGAATTTAATTAGAAACCTATAATTTCAGTGTTTTAAAGTCTCATTTATATTAAACAAAATTACCTTGATATTATGCTGGTTAAATATGAGAATGGAATGTTGAGGAAAGGTAAAAAAATTATACATTTGCAAGAGCGCCCACAGAGTAAAATTTTTAAATATGTAAAAACTAGAAGCTCGTTGTGGGGGCAGTTACAAAGGGAGCTAGAAAAAACATTTGAAAAAAATCATGTCTATATTCATTTATTTTAATCTTCGTCCACTCAAAATAAGTAACTTCGTATTTAATTTTTATGATGCAGATCTCCAGTGATGTCGGAGCCCAATGGCTATTTCCTAAACCATTAGTCAGAGACGCATAGTTCCACTTTCCAAAATGCTTTAATCTATTATATCGGAAACTATGGAAGACAATAAATAAATTCCTTTGAAAGTTTTTCATTTCATTTATTTCATAAAAGAAATATGCACACTACAGATTAAAATCCATTTACAGTGATGCATAAAAGGACAAATTACATAAGACAAAATTAAAAAAGATAAAATACAGAGATAAAATAAATACCAGTCATGACTGCAACAGTTCAAAACACTTAACTCTAAAGACTTTATAAGACATGTTAAAAATATCCAAATCTAAAGAAAACTTATTAAAAATTTTATAAAATTTATATAACGAAAAGTATATGTAATTATATTTTATAATTGGATCCACAAATAAATGGATATTACGAAGAGACCTGTTCGGTACATTTACACAAATAGTTTGAAGAATATCACTGCAGTTTACCATATTATTGACAACTTTATAAAAAAATAATAAACAAAATAGATCACGACGAGAACTTAAACTAGGAAGACCAAAAAAGGAACCAAGGAAGACCAAGTTAAGAAATTTAAATTTTTATACGGTCTACTAATCTTATCAGTTATATTTAGAAATTTTTTCTTTCTACAATTTCATGCACAATAAAAAAAATCGTCCTTCTACGACCAAAATTCACGAAGTTGCAGTTTCTTAAAGTTAGGGCACTTTTCGAGCTGCGAAATAGGGGTTATACACAAATACATTTGAAAAGAATCCATGTGCATGATTTTGAATAATAATTCATATCAAAAGACCCGGATTGATTTTCAGAATTAGTTGCTTCTCTTGCTTTTATAATCCTTCTAGCAGCAAGTTCACGAATGTGTTTCTCAGGATCTGAGAGCATCGACAACAGAATCGAGAATTCTCAGGATGGTCAAAGAAAATGTTCCGCTCAATGACAGGGTCGACTACTTTTTTTTAGTTCATTTCGAAGGTATCGAGAATTCGAAGCCAATTTCTAAAAATATCAAGACCAATCTTTTCATGACGTATGAGTTTTAATTTGGAACCAAACAGGAGCATAAACTCTAATAATAAACGTGGCAAGATGATTAAGGTTTTCAGATGGTTTATAGTCTTAATATCCTGTTGGCTTTTGTTAACCATCGAGCATGCGATATTTTCCCTGGAGCTCTGTGTGCTAGATCGGGAGGACAATCGCCACTAATTACAGCTGATGTAATATCGTACAAGTAACGTTAGTCAGAACTTAGGTTTTTAATGATATCGGTCAAAATATCCGGCAAAACGCTTTCTATCTTTTCATACCGTACAGTAGGACTTTCTTCGCATTTTTCTAGCAATCTTCCAATAGTACCAGAATAGGAACTTGGCCCAGTAGTTGCCCCATCTAAGAATGAAAAAAGGTGTTTTAAAGGCAATTCATTCGTGTGTAAAAGGCATATGATCTGTTGTAAAGGTTGATTCAAATGTTTTTACGTTTTTCTAACAACCGTATTACACCACCATTTTTCCCTGTGTTTGTTGCTGTTCCATCATAAGCAACAGCTACAGTTTGTCTCAATGAAATGTTTTCAGAAGAGAACAAGCCATACATAGCACGTTCTATGCTCTTGGCCGTCCCAGTACTTGGGACAGCGTAGCCGACATAAACAGAGTCAGGTTCCTTGATAACAGAAATGTGTTCTTCTACAATAACTTGACGGTATTTTTTGACTCTCTTTTTTAAGACATTTAAAACTATCTTTTCTGCCATCAAAATATATAGCTGTAACACTGACAACTCTATTTTTAGCTAATATTTCTTTGCGTCCTTTTGATCTTTCACGGCGCAATTTGTATCTATCTATTGCTTACACATCTGAATTAATGTCATGAAGAACTGCTGATGCGATTGCTGCAGCAGCTCTATCACACACGCCATATCGTTCACATTTTTCTGACAAAGATGGCAAGCTGAGTTTTGACTTTTTCTTGGACCCTTGGTGCTATGAAGAACTTCTAAGCCATCGTCTATTTCTTCAGTATCTTCTGACTCATCCAATATAAGAGTGCTCGTGGGGAAAGTTCAACTCTACTCTCCTATTTATCCTCATATGTCACAGAAGCATAATATTGTTCTAGTTTTTAATTTCTATCATTTCGTTTTTCAATTTTTTTCGTTTGTGAAACGTCTATACCAACAATAACCATTTTCCTGTCAGTCCTCTGATCCGTCAGAAAAAGTTGTTCTTGTTTCGCAACTCTTCTTTCTTTTGGGCATTTGCATTGGCGAACGTTGCAAAATTCAAATCAAATGCGCGAGTAGATAGACTCAAAATAAATAAAAAATACTTTAGGATACGCTTTTTGAAAGGTTGGGTCACATTCTTATAGCTATAAAAACAATTTGGCAAAATTTAATTTTTCGCTCCATCCTACTGAACACCCTGTACACCAAAATCAAATTTCATGCTCTTCTGGGAGCGCGTGGAAACTTTTCTCATTCGAACGATTTCGTAATGTGGGTAAAGCCCCCTTTTATATCAATGCGTTATGCAGAGGAAATCATTTTGTTTTCAATAAAATTGAACTGGGTAATCTGAAACAACTATTTTAAACGATTTGAAACAGCCATTTTCAAAGCCTGAAAAACATAACTTTAATTCGGCGTGACAGCTTCAATTGTGACAGCTTATTTTGTCATGCAAATGACACTCTTTTTTTACTCTCGGAAATAAAATAGAGCTAAAAATAACGAAAAATCGCTCAAAAATAACGGAAAGGGTGGATTTTCAGATTTTTTAAACTAGCACTGATTATTTTCTATATTTTTATACATATTTATGACAATTTTCAAATGGATCGTACAAATGGTGTGGATTTTATTACGCTTTTTGTGTTTATCATTTTAATCTTTGAGTAATATCGTGCCAGAAGTTTTAACTTCGAATGGTTGAACACCGGAATTGTTCCAGAGTCAATGAATTTGTGAGTCAGGGATCAGCCTGACTATATAGTAGAATGTAAAAATGAAAATGAAAAATGTTTTTTAACGTTATGCAATCACGATTAAAATATTTTGCTTCCAAAGTGGATCAAATAGAAATAAGTTTTTTTTTGTTTTGTTTTTGTTTTGTTTTTCTTCTGGTGAAGCCCTGAATCGATAAGCAGTACATTTCAATAAATCATATCTAGAAGAAATTTCACTATACTAATGATAAAATAAGAGTTTTTAAATTGTAAAAATTCTTTTGAAAAAGTCGAAATAGCGAAATATCACGAGAATAATCTGTTGTACATTTTAAGTTAGAAATGTATACATCTCCTAGGAGAACATCTATCGTATACTGCATCTTTCCGGATCCTACAAGCGTAAAATAAGCCAGGCTAATGATGGTTTATCCTCTATAAGTTTTGAACTCCGAATCATGTAATCATGTTATTTTCAAATATTAATAGGAGTCTGATTTTTGCTTCAATAACACCGGCACTGTGACCTCAACAGATAAAATATTCAGGAAATACAATATGCTCTATTACCAGAGTCACTAGTACAATTGACTATGCTCTGTACTGAGTGTAAACTAGTACATTGAACAATTTTGACTTCGTAATTTGGATTACCGAAAGTGGAAAATAACGATAAGAAGAATTATTATTTTGAATGTACTTAATTTTATTATTTTATTTATTCCTAGTTAGCTAAATGCACCAATCCAATGTACGATTTCTCTTCTCTATCTTCTCTACTTATTATAAAAGAAGATGTCTGTGTGTGGGTCTGTGTGTGGGTCTGTGGGTCTGTGTGTCGGCGGCGTTACGGACAAACGGCTACACCTAGAAACACCAAATTTGGCACTGGGGAAGATCTAAACATGAAGTTGTGCACCTCGAAGCGATTTTTTCAAAATTCGACCTAGAATTGTTTTTATTTTATGTTTTATGCGATTTTTGGCATTTTTTCTCACCTAATTCGTAATAACGGCGGAAATTACGTTCGCAGCAACACGGCAGTTGTATCATCGGATAGAGGAGAAAATTTTCTTTTAAAAACAGTTTGTTCGGAATACGTAACATGATTTACTGATTTTTAGGAATTTTTTTTACTAAGTATCTGTTTTGACGAATTTTTCGTAAAATAATTTTAAAACTGCCGCATCTTGAATTCTATCCGTCATAACTTTTTGATATTTTGACAAATCGTGAAACATTCTTTTCTCCCTCTTTTAAAATAAAAACGAAAAAATTATGTAAATTAGATGATATTTTACGAATTTTAATGCAGCCTAATGTTTAGAATTTAATAGCATCAACACGATATTCCGCCATTCATTACATTGCGATCGCGGCAGGAGAACTTATGTTCGGTTGTTGCCACAGAAAGGATTACAAAAAAAGGTTTTTTCAACCAATCGAGCTTTGAAATGGGATATCGGAATTTCAATTCGCAAGTGAGAATCTATGACGTCAAATGCTTTAAGATACGTACAAATTAAGCCATAATTTTAACTCATTTATTCCAGCTCTATTTTCAACACAGGGAGACGATATTTTGATTAAAATTTACTGTAGAAATAAACTAATAAATTCACGATTATTATTATTAGAAGTGGTATTTTAATCCGGTGCTTATTTAAAAATTGAAATGTCTTCACGGTGCTGAAAATGTTCATTTTAAAGTTACAAAGTTCGTTTCAAAGCGCGATATATTAAAATTTTTCTATTTACTATTTTTATTTTTGGCATTTAATTATGGCGCAGGCGTTGCCTAACGTATGCATGCACGTTGCGAGTATAGTTTTATTTTAACGTTGAATTACGTTCCTCCATAAAGGAGAGCTTACGGGATTGCATTAATTGATCATGGCACGTGTTAAATTAATTGCGTTGCCACAAAAAGGATTAGAAAAAATGTTCTTTTTCCAACCAATCGATTTTTTAAATGGGATATCGGAATTTCAATGCGCAAGTGAGGATCTATGACGTCAAATGCTTTAAAATACGTAAAAGTTACGAAACAAATTTAACTCATTTATCCCTGCTCTTTTTTTAACACAAGGAGGCGATATTTTGATTAAAACTTACTTTAGAAATAAACTGAGAAATTCATGATGCTAACCGGGGTATCTTTTACGGTAGTTAAACAGTGACGTCATAAATTTTTAAAAATGCGTGAAATTTTTAACTTCTGCAACTCTAACGTCCTCTCACAGTTATAGCGATTCTAAATAGCTCCTCGAGATGACAGAGTTTGATGTTTTCAGTAGACAGAACTATGGAGGATTTATAAGATATCTTTATATTGGATACATGGATATTTAAGTTGGCACCGCTTGAATATTTTTCACCACGGTGAGATTAAATGTTTTGCGGTGCTAAATACGCCAATCCTACAAAACTATGCATAAATTAAATTTGTATGGAGAGCTTCCTAAATAGCAACTATTATGGGAAATGAATAATGTTTATGGTAATGCGTAAATTGCTAAAGAATCGCCATAGAATATAAAGGTCCCATTTGTGCCAAATAATGTAAGCTGTTTCGTTAAATTGAGCATTAAAGAGGGAGAAGCGAAGATAGATAGTATTAATATGCGTAATAGGTAGTATTGGTAGATTTGTAAGGATGATATGAATAAATCCCAATATACAACGTTAATAAATATTTCATGAAATTAAAAGTGTTCTGTTTATCCTTTTTCAAGGGTTGTTTCACAACCAACTGAACGATAAGTAATTCTAATTTGCGTTGATATATCCCGCAGTAATTTCGACAGAGGAGATTACTTGAACTTTTTAAAAATGAAATTCGCAGCTATTTTAAAATAAATAGTTGTTCATTTCATGTAGTGTCTGAGGTATTTAATGCTACAACTTGAACCTCAAAACAGTATGATATAGAAATAACACATTTTGAAAGTCAGGAGTTCTCTGCAAACCGCTAAGCTTTTCACTTTTCTGATCGCGAATGACACTGATGCAGTTTTTTGAGTCATGATATTGCAAATATGCCAAGTTAGTACTCATGACGCAAACTTTACATTATAGGTCAAATAATTTCGCTTTTATTTTAGCTTTCACATCACTGGAATTAAGTGGAATTACACATGTAAGGAACATTTTCGTTTCCTACCGTGCGAAGAACGGGCACGCAGCTAGTATAGAAATAAAAAACAATACATTTATATAATTGGAATCTTTTATACTGTCTCACAAAAGCTCATTGTTCAGGGTCTCGATACTTTTTTATCAGTCCTGAATAAAATGTGTAATGTTGCGTACCTACATTTTCTGAAATATTTAATTTTCCTCTTTCTAGTAACGACTTATCTAAGTTTAAGAAATGTATATAAGATTTATTCTTAAGTTTCGGTAAATATTGAACTAGCATTTATTTATTTTTGAAGAAGAACTCACATTCAGATTTAACATGTTCTATAAATATAAACCAGTTTTTTCTGTCCTCACAGCCTGGTTCTAAATAACATAAAAAACATTTATGACGTCATCGTATATAAATTTTAAGTAATTAAAAGTTTTCAGTGTGTATATACTTTGTTAGTGTAACTTCCAAGGTGTGTGTGTATATAGTTTCAAACTCCTCAAAATTTAGGCACAAATAAATATTTTACTTAAAAATATTATATTCAATATTTTACTTGGAGACCAGAAATTGTTCAGTGCAATACAGTATTGTCTTTTAACAAACGAATATAAATTAAGTTTTACTCATAAGCCAACAATTTTGAAGGTTTTTTATGAAAAAAAAATATTATATTTCCTTTAATAGCTTAGAATGACATGAAACTTATTATTTCCATTCATTCATATTTCTGAAATTGTTTCCGGTTCTCTGAAATTCCCAAAACACTTTCCAAATTTTTCTTTCCTCTCACACATACGTTGTTAAAATGTTCATTCTTGGAGGTAAAAAGGAAAAAAAATGTTCCTTTTGTCATTTTACGTAATTGAAGCTATCTTTCAGCAACTTCTGTTTTATTATTTTTTTTCCTATTTCTGTTTAAGGAATTAATTTCAACTTTTCGAAGGATACCATAATAAACATGAAAGTAAATGGTTCCCTTTCTAAAAAGCATTCATTCAAAATTGAAAATGGCGTACTGTTCCAATCAGAGAGTTTTGCTTTATCCATCTTCCTTACATCTTGCAATTTAATTATTTCCGACAAATGAATGATTCCTTTGCTTAAGGAAAAAAAACATTTTTATGATATCACAGAATATTTCAAAGTTTTACTTTGACAACGCATTCAAATACTTTGCAGGCTGCATTAAATTTGAGTAGGAATCTCACGGTATGTTTTTTCTGTTATAGTTCATAGGTAGGGGGAGACGGGAATTGTGGAGTGGTGGGAGGGATGGGACACCATCAGTTATGCATAAAGGAAACATTCTTTTTAATTTTTTATTTTTCCATCAAGTTTAGTAGTCACAGCACTATAGTCGTTGCTATAAATCATTTCAACTTCAAATTTCTGCTAGTTTATGTGGGGTGGGGGAAATCCTTTCCAGAACCAAAAGTAAACAGTTTATTATACTTTCGATGCAAGTCTCATTTATTGTTTTATGGTAACTAACAAAATTCTTCTTAATGTTTTGCAGACCTAATAACTTCCTTTTTACAAATAAACAGGTGGGTCCCACCAGTGGCTGAGAGGTTCTGCTCTCGAAACTCGAAGGCGGAAGGTGCCAGGTTTAAACGCCGGTCGCACCAGACAACGCAGCCGTTCAGAGTTTTCCGTTTAGATTTCTCCGAAATCTCGAGTATATACGGCTAGGATACCTTAAAAAGGCCCACACGGAGTGCATTCCCCCATATGCCTATGAACCTAGTGCAGTCAACCGGCCTTCATCCACAAACACAAACGCTTTAGTGTAGCCTAGCAGTATACTTTTAGTGATAATTTATTTTACTGATATGTTGTGTAAAGGGAAGTATAGAACAATTTAACTCAGAGAGGAAAAATAGATGAGAGAAAATGTCCCCTATTACTGTTCCACCATTGATTAAGAAGATAATATTGCAAAACTGAATCGAAAAAAACGGCTGACGGAACTAATCGTGCACAGGTATATTTTTCATTTGATATGAACAATATGATTATTGCATACGCAATATCCTTGGGAGCATAAATTATACACTATCTCTGTTGTATTGTTTGCGAATATTTACGAAAATTCTGCATAAAATTCAACTTTAAAAGCATATCCCATCCCTCTCTCCCGTAAGAGAGGGGAGAGACATTTTTCTTACAATTTTAATTTATCTAGAATACTGAGATTTGTCTGTACAATTTAAACAATTAACATCAAATTCATATTTTTCAGTACGTTAAAATGTTCCAAAATGTTACTGTGAAACCTTTCAAAGTTGTTCAACTAGACAATAATGTGTAAGAAGTATTTTAGTTAAAAATACCCCACCCATCCGGACTCTCTCTTATTTGAGGATAATTGATACAAATGAGTGCGATTTGTACGTTTAAAAATATTAGCTGTATCTTGCAGAGGAACAAAACTTTTAAAATCGAAATGCTCACCCATACAATGCTTATAGGCTGCTCCTTTTGTCTGCTAACCTTAAACATACAGCTTTAAAATTGCTCTTTTATGTCTACTTACTTTAAACATGCAGGTTTAAAATTGGGTACTTTTTAATACTATAATCTAATGCTCTTTTTCGTTTGTTTTTCAAGTACTGTAGTACTCTGCTAGAAAAATATTATTAAAATTTACATTTTGTAATAAATCCATACATGTAAATATCGTTTCACAAAACTTCAAATTCATTCATAGAAACATGCACATGCACTGTACATACATATCATATATATATATATTTCTCATTCTTATAATTGTGGCTATCAAATTAAATCGCCGATGATTTCTCTATGTCATGAATAGAACCTTATCTAATTATTATCACTTTGACTGTGGATGATTTCACCAACGATTTCCCTCTTTGCCCTCCAAAATAATTGATATTGTCTAATGTGTCAGATTATAGACGCATGCTAATTACTTTAACCACTTTAAGAGCTTTAATGTCGTGTATGTAAATTCGTACTTCTTTCATTTCAAAGTAAGATCATCTTCGTTTTTTTTAACAATGTTTATGGGTGTATTCTTCCCCTGCATAAACATCAGTAATATTTTAGGATTATAAATATGTAAAGAATAATGATGCTGCTCAGTAAATGTCTCGTTATGAAATTCAATGGAAAGATTTGCATAGCAGTAACAGATCTCGGATCTCCTCACAGGCTAGATAGGTACACGCCACGGTCCTCAAAATTCTGCTTTCCAATAAAGACACATACTAATAAAGTAAGGTTTTAAATTCCTGGAGGGTCCTAAGATATGAGGGACATAATGCAGTGGCTCTTTTTAGAGTAATTTAAACATGTTATAGAGGTTTGAGATCTAGAGAAGTCGTGGCCCTGTTCACGCTTCAAAGATCCTCTTTCTCAAGAAAATAGAGCGTTAGAGTGCTCAGTGTGAACTCTACACGGTCTACGATTAATAGTTAACATGAAAGGGATGTCCGAGTTTGTAGCATCCCGAAAACCTCACACACGCTTCTAAGACCTTATCCCTACATAGTTGAGAGGTGACACTATCAAAAATGTACACTGAGTATGAGTGCCCAAGATAATATCTCTCTGGACAAGGATTGTTCTGCTAAATCGGGTTATTTCACGAATAAAAATTGATCGGCCACTATCGCTATAATTGAAGACATCAAAGCAAACCTAGGTTCTCTCCGAGTGAATACTCGCGATGAATCTTGACTCATAAAATAGACAAAAAAGAAACCCGTCTCATACTTTTTGTATTTAAGACTGGTGTGCTTGACTCCATAACAAATGAGCTCGTCTGTGTGATACTTTCAGAGTTTGGTGGACTGCTGGGAGCCAAGTGAAAAGTTCCTTCTCCTACACTTCTGAATGCTTTTTGACAGGAATTTTTTTCCAGACTCGGGAGCAAGGTCTTAACAAAATTCAGTTCTACCAAGCTGCTCCCATGCAAAGTTTTGTTCCCTTCCGAAGAAGTCTTTCACTTAATTTCATTAGCCTATCATTTCTCTTGGAAAGCTTTGCTCGGAGTTCCTGGGGACAGAACTACTTGCATGACATTGGTGTCACAATCTAGCTGTCAATCACTTTCTTACCACTGCATCCGAGTCATCTCCATTTGAGACTGACCAGATACAAACTTGACAACAGACCACCATCTCAGTGAATTATCCAAACGATTATTATAAATCATTCTCATTTCAATCAATCAAACTTATAGATTTGAAGTCAACATTCTCAACACTACAGACAAAAGTTACACATGACTTAATGGTGAAATCTTGCGTTGTTGATCAACGCCTTAGTATTACAATAACTGTTCTTCAAAATACATGAAATATAAATTTTCTCAATTTTACTGACGGCAGTTTTGAATTATTGATTAGTATATGTAACTTTAGTTTTGAACAACAATATATCGTTAATCATCTTATGAATCTATATCCTGAAAAATAACGTTAAAAATTTAAACATTATAGTGGATATTTCTTAATGAATCCATTCCTAGCAATAAAGTGCATAAAGAACGGCTATGCTAATTGTTCGAAAGTAAAAAAATGCCAAAAGGGAAATAAACACCGGAAATTAAAATTAAAAAAAAAAACTAAACCTGAAATTAGTTTCATCAAGTTGCTTTTGTTCATTATATTCTTACTTGTATAAAAGATATTTAACAGGAGAGAGAATCCAATTACGCCACTCTTGTTCCATTGAGATGCTTTTCTTGGTTAATTACAAAAAACAGCCACCCAACAAATATCTTAATTATTCTAAACGAATTTGTCATTAGACTCTTTATAAGATATTCTCGGATGAAGCCTTTAATAAAAGTTTACCATTTGTGCAAATAAAAGTGACGTTTAATGAATTACATGGATTAAATTAATTTTATTATGACAACAGTGTTTTTTACTCCGCCAAAGTGTTTTTTTCACTCTAGTGGTTATCTTGATGGGTGGTTTTTACGCATCCTGTTATGCTTCATGAATAATTAGATTGCTCTTCCAATTAATAGTATAGTTTTATATGATAAACAATTTTCAGTAATTATAAAGATATATTTCCCTCTGTAACACAATTTTTATTTCATTTACCAAATACGTTTACCAGTCTGTCCAGTTTCATGTAAGTAGAGAAATTGGAATGTGCATGTTAACTCTTTTAATTTAGATTTTTTTTAATTTGAATATCGCACATTGTTTAAAATCTGTTAGGAATCAGTAAATATACAATCTTTGCACGTCTGTTGTAAGTAATACTTAAGTATTTTTAGATCAGTCTTCCAGAAGCTAGTTTTATCTTGAATGTATATATTTTTTTGATTTACACACACAAACCAGAATTACATTCTCTTTACAGAATAGTTTTGGGAGGTTACATTTCAAATATAAAACTTAAATATAAATAAATATTTTTTATTTTTTCAATATTTTTTCCTTAAAATTGCAGAAGATATACAGCTACCAGAATAAGGACTCGTTCAGTGGTATTAGACTACCGTTAATCGTGGAGAAAATATAGGGAAGGTTACTAGACCATTTTTTGGGAGGCGAGATTGAGATTACCAGCTTATTTTTCGACACGAAACAAATTAATAATACGGTTTATGGAGTTTGAGAGACGAGACAAAGCTTTTCGTCTGTTTTGCGAGACGAGATAAAGCTTCTAGGCTGTTGTGGGAGACGCGAGAAGCTTATTTGTCGTCTCGCGTCTATCGCTAAGGAAAAATGTACAGCTTAGAATCGTCTACTGGTAACATATACTTTAATTTCCTCTGAAAAATTTGCTTAAAGGGCAATGCAAATCTGCATTAATTTGTGCCTTAATTTTTTAAATAGCAACCATATGTAAAAGAAAAGTAAATAAATAAAAATTAAAAAAAATTACTGATTTTACGCAATTATCGATTCTATAGTAAACATATGCAACTATATATATATATGATTAGGACCTAGCTAAGGGTATTTATAGCACCATAGCATAATTGAAAGACATTATTGGTATATGCGTGTTAAGGACAGATAGTACAAACACACTAGAGAACGCATCGCCATTCAAAGCCCGTTGGAAATGTGAGGCTACGATAAACCATGTGACTTGAGGCATGGAGACATTAGCTTTATCGTCTTATGTGACTAGTGGTAAGAGTAAACTACAAGCGAAAATTACTGCCAGCATTCGCACAACAAACGCTCTTGGCATAAAAATGAATTATCGCCAATGTTTAGTGAATGGGAATACATTGAAAAATTTTCAATTAAAATAAAACCTCCGGCGAAATGTTATTCCTCAACCATTAACAAAGCATGAATTGCATCCTTGCGCAGAGCAACTATATGTATCATTTTTCCTTAAAAACATATAGACAAAAACCGAAATGAGCACACTGACCACAAATAATTCATAAAAAACTAAGGAAAGGTGCATGCAAAGAATTATACACGTAAAATCTTGCCACAAGTCAGCTGCTGGATCAATTATACCAAATTACGGTTAACAAAGTACTCTCTATCCTTTATATCTGCTCCATGGTTAAAACATGTTTAGATAACTGAAGCTTTTATTTTTGTTTTCGAAAAAACTCCAACAACTTTTTTTTGACGTGGGTGTGTGCCTGTGTGAACACCTATATTGCTCATTTAAAATGCCAAACCAAATTGTGATTAGCATCTCTGTGTATTTAAATAATAGAGGTATAAGTTCCAGAATTCCCATGAATACTGCCATTCACATGCTAGACAGGAGAAAAGACATAGGCTGTTATACGTTTCTTTATATGATGAAAACCATAGAATCTGATGAGAAAAATCTTCTGTGGCTCTTCTAACTTCATTCAACCAACTGTGCAAATAATTAGTAAACAGGAACATCAGACCACTAAGTGAATTAAAAGGATGATGTATGGAATATCTCGAGTTCTCTTAGAATAATAAACAAATATATATATATATATATATATATATATATATATATATATATATATATATATATATATATATATATATATATATATATATATATATATATATATATATATATATATATATATGTATGTATGTATGTATATATATAAATGCATTCTTTCTAAAAACTTAATATTTGTAAAATCAATTTTAATTTTAAAATGCTACTACTTATTGAGAAAATACTTGTAAATAATGTTATATAATTTTTGCCGTAAAGTTCCATTAAAATTACATAATCATGCTCTTTCAAAAATTAATTAAAGTTCCCCCCATCATGATTCAACATTTTTGTAATTAAATGTAATATTCTTTTTGTCAGATATTTATTTTTTTTTTTTTTATCTACACTATTCAATATTTTTTCTGATGTCCTGAGCACTTTTTATAGAATCAAAAAGAAAATAGAAAAAATAAATGAAAGTATTAGAAAAAAATAACAAAAACATTTTTAAAGAGATGCAAATTGTTTTCTTTCACATTATATGCCATTTTTATTTATTTGTTTATTTATTTCGCATTTCTGGTCTATTTTTGTCACATATTTTCCTGTACTACTTTGTCACATATTTTCCTGTACTGTTTGATCTTATTTCTGCATTCCTTACATAAATCGCTTCCCTGGTCAGTGTACTATTAGCAAATATAGCGCGTATGTACTATAGTTAAGGAATATTATTTTCATATAAAACTAGTAGTGACAAACTCTTTAGTTAAATCTATTCATATGGTGTTAACTTACAATTTCTTCCATTACAGTGTTGGAATGTTATATGACACACTCACACACAATTTCTTGTTGAATTAAAGTGTCTATAATACAACTAGAAAGCTAATATTCATCGCAGTGTGGTTCTAGAGTAGATGAAATTTGAGAGGGCGTTGTAATCAACTAATGTCTGGTTAAAAATGCGATAGATGGAAGTCTGATCTATAGTGTCTGCGGTCACTGTTCCTCAACTACACTTTAAGAATAATTGAAGACTGGAAGAGGGGTAAGGAAGTGTAGTTCCTCGTAAGCGTGTAAAAATGTAAAAAATGTTATGCCCTTGATTAAGAGATTAAAAAAAATAAATGAACGTTAAAATTTAAAAAAAAATGAGATATTAAAATATTTTTTAAATCCTACTACATATTTACACTGATCCCTGACTCACTTATTTCGTCTGTCCCAATTCAGGTTCAACCTTTCAATTAAAAAAAAATAGAGTCATTAATCCAAACAGATTAAAAAGTTACTGTCCAGAAACGTAATAAAATTCACGCCGATGATATGATCGGCTTGGACATTTTTTATAATTATGTAAACAAATATTGAGAAAAAAAAATCTGCGCTACTCTTAAAATCTGAAATTCCACCCGTTCTTCGATTTTTTCCTCTCCATTTTATTTCCGAAATTAAAAAAAAAAACTTATCATTTGCGTGCCAAAATTAGGAGTCACAAGTGACATTCACGTCATATTGAAGTCACGGTTGTCAGGCTTTGAACGGAAAATTGCGATTTCAGTTTGCTTAAAATATTTCTTCTAAGTTAATCAGTTGTTTTACATTTTTACTGATAAATTTAATTCCATGAGGGGGAAACTTAAAATTGATGAGTTTGCAGACGAAGACTTATTTACTCACCTTTTCAAACGCTTTGGTATAATCAAGGAAAACTGTAGCAGTAATTTCTTTTTGAGCTTTTACAGCTGTTATATGCTCCACAAATTTATAGACCTAATGGGGCGCTAAAAGATTTTCACTAAAGCCAAATTGTTGGGGGACAGAAATATTGTTTTCATCAAGATGTTCTTTAATTTGTAGAGTGATGAAATGATTGGTATTTAATGGTACAAAACAATGGGTCAGAAATATAAACTTCTCTATAACCTCAGACATAATTTAACTGAACCATCATGGGCATGTATCGGATGAAAAATATCAGTGTTTTTCGAACGATCAATCATCATTCTTCATGCAGTCTTTTGAAAAATGAGCGTTGGCGCTATTCACCATATTAAAATGCCCTCCTGAAGACAGTTCAGAACAACAACAATAAAAGTGGTATAACCACACGGGCAGAAAAGTTTATTCTCTCCTCATATCCAGTTTGAGTTTATTCAGCGTGAAAAAGAGTAATTTCTTGCAAGGGATATGTTTTAAGGAAAACAACTCTTGTAATGGAAATGAATACAAGAATATTAAATTGCCGTGGAAATCGAGAGAAACGTCCCAAGAGGCGAGAAGTGTTTTTAAGGTTTTGAGGCAATAAATCTTTCTAAGTCTAGACACATAAAGTTTTAAAAGGCAACCTTTTGGTATTTTAAACACAGGCTGTTTCTTTATGTAATTCCAACCCTATATCTTTACTCTAACAATAAAAATCTGACTTTATTTTACAATCCAGATTTATTTTTTTTGCTATTATTCTCTCAAATGCTTGTTAAGGTTTTATGATACGCTGATTTGTTAATTAAAGTTGCAATTGTGTATCTTAATAGTTTGTCTTCCCTAGTAATTTATTGGCTCTAGTAATAAGTTGTCAAAGAAATGAATAGGCAATTTAGATCTTTTAACAATACCTTATATCAAAGTAATCTACATTATCCTCCACCACCTTCTGTCATTGGTTAGATAGTGCAAAGATGCCACTCGCTTTGAAGTATTCATCTTCTGATTCAATGAAAAGATTTCCGTACTTCGTCCACTGTGGGGAAGTGTACAGTAGACAAGACAAAATTCATCGACCAAATTAATGATAGTCCGAAGCGGGTGTCAGGGTTTTACGTAGTTTTACAGGTATTAAAAAACTTCCCAGACAAACATTACTAACTTATCCTCAACAGCTACACCTTCACCGGGGTCCAGTAGTTCGTAGTGCATTATATCCTTCACATCCCACCAGAGAATGCAAGATCTCATGTGCAGAATCTGTCACGGATAAGTTAGTAATGTTTGTCGGGAAATGTTTTAACACTGGGTTTATAGACCTGACATAGCCCCTTCGGACTATCATCTATTTCAGTCAAAAACAATAGCTTGTCTTCTGTACACTTCCCCACAATGGATGAAGTACGAAAATCTATCGATGACTTCAACGCATCGAAAGATTAATACTTCTACTCTGCTGGTACCCATGCACTACCTGACCAGGAGTTTGAAGAGATAGAGTGGTACTAATGGTATCAGTAATATTCATTCGGTGTCGGCTAGCCCGCATTGTAATAGCGGATAGACGTGCCGAAGTGCAAAAGCTCATCTGTCAATCTAACGCTGATGCAGCGCGACGTGGAAGCTGCCGCACTTAACAAAACCACCTCCTTTCAGTGGACTGTTGGAGTCATCGCTTTACGAGAGTCCTTGAGCTGACTGTTCAAATCAGGTTTCAACATAAAGATTGAAACATTTGAATAAACAAGGGCAAAGGGGGTGAGTATTTTTCCACAAGGATTGTATATTTGAATAAACAAGGTAGTGTGTCATAAAATGTTTTAAAACTGATAGAGACATTTGAAATATTGTTTGGGATAAACATCATCAGCAATGGTGAAGTTTCACTGTGCAGTTAATGTGTTTTGTTCTATTGTTTTATTTCGCTAAATTAAAAAAAAAAAAAGAAATGCACTATAAGAATTAGAATAATTTAGAAACATTCTTTATAATTTTCGATAAACCAATTCTTAAATAGGTATGGTGTTTCAATAGTAGATAGGCATATTTGAGTGATGAAAGTTCCACAGAGAAATGTACACGCCTTCTATACAGGCCACAAAAAAGTAATAAGTTACAAACTTTAAGACTTAACATTTGTTAAATGTATTACACTGCAGTTAAACAGAAATTTTCAAAATTACATTCTTTCATTTTTGTTTTTAATGTTGTTTTTAAACCAATATTTTCAGACAAGTGTAAAAAAATAACGATACAAGACTAGCAAGTTATTAAAAAATATTATTGATTAGTAGCGATAGTCTAACATTTGTACGAGAAATTTAATCGTAGAACATTTTGTTTTTTACCAACGACGCTGCTGTTGATGCAGAACAACAGAAAATATGCTCCAATGAACACAAAGCTGCAAATATGGAGCCGTTGCCATCCCTTGAATAAACTTCCAGCAGCAAGGAAATAGATCAAATCGCCAATCACGTGCCACACAGCATTGAGCAATCTGTCCCGTTGTTCTGTATAGACAGGCACGTCACCCTCACCAGTACATAAAGCGTTGGCCGGAGGGTTGCCAAGTGAAGGCAATCTTGACGGGGCACACGATTGGCAGTTATTATTAGCTTTAATATCCGTCACCCAAGCCCAAGCCGAGACTCGAAACCAGACCCCTGGTGTTGTAAAATGGTTTGTTAGCTGTGAAGCCACCAGCGAGGCACAGTTAAAATTTATTGCTAAAATGTAATTAAAAATATGTATTAACCTGATAGTCGGATATTTATCAAACTGTGGCTTATTCCTTAGAAAATTCACTAATTTTTGTCAGGATATTTATTTTCATCTAGCTTCCAACTATTATTTGATTCTCAAGAGCTACTTAGTCCATAAAAAGACAGATAATTAGAAAATCAATAAAATCAGTCTAATAAAAAAATCCAATATAATGAAATTCCTTATTTGAAACTATCTATCCGTTTAATATTTTTATCATCTAAATTTATTTTATATTAAAACGTTAACAATAAATGACATGTTTTATCTATTTCCAAACACTCCAAAAATAAAGTTATGGATAACTATTGAATCTCAAAATCCTATGCAAAGAATGAAAGGTAATGATTGACTTGAATAGAAAAATGAACGAAATTTCAATGAATGTTAAATTTAAAATTATTCAAATTAGTCTGTAGAAGTAATTTCAGTTCTTTGTTCAAATGCTTGTTTAAAATATTATGTTCTCTTTTTTCGCTACGTAAATTTTTCTCTGCAAACATTTACTATTTAATATTCCTTCGAAATTAAATTAAACTTACCGATCAGATCAAATTAAATTGTTAAACGTAATATTAAGTAAATATATTCTGTTTTATTCTTATCATAAGGCATATTAATCTAATCTAACTTCGCCTAGGGTGAATGTATGTTTGAATTTCTCTAATTGAGAATAATTGATACAACGCGCCCGTAAATAGAAAATTCTATAATTTTCCCGAAATACTGCCATTTATCGAGTTACCATTAAGTAATTGCTTGAAAGTTCCAGAACTGTATAGAACCACGTAAGTGTTTAAGTCAAAGACAATTTCAAAATGACTGGTTTTTAATAAACTCGAAAATGCGAAAATGCAAGTTGTAGTCAGAGAAAACATAAATGCGAATTTCGAATCTTGTTATAGAAATCGGAGTATTTATAATTCCCTAAATACATGAAGCATATGGTGATAAAATAAGGTATTCGTGTGCTTGAAAATTCATTTTTGATTCAGAAAAAAAAGTAAAGTATTATTAACTATTTTTTAGTATACAGTACTCACGAAGGTTTACTACAATAGGTAATGAAGGTAATTAGAATAATTTTATAGAATTTAAATAACTTTTCAACTAAACGGTAAGCATAGTGCTGTGTTGTTTTTCAAAAGCAGTTCTTTTCTTTTTTTGAAAAGCAGCTATACCAATTAAATTAAATAGTTTTCCCACGTATGAATGTTGAGATAAATACAATTAGTTTGACTTCAATTTTAGAGATAACTGATAACAATTTTGATAGTGTTTGACAGTGAAAGCTCTCTTTTACAATAATTTAGTTTAACATCTAAATAAAAGCAGAAATTAATTTTACTTTTGCATATAATTTTCATATAAATGTTTAGAGAAATACACAGATTAAAAAAAGGCTTTATTTTTGCAAAGGAAAAGTACTTTTTATTCGAATTATCAAATACTTTTCTTTGTAATAGTTAGTTATGTGGAAAATTGTAGTAGCAATTTGGAGAAGAAGAATTATTGGTGATGTAACTGATTTAATCTATTCTTTTTCAGTTCAGCAAAAATTTTATGATCAATTCATAAAATATGATTTATGTATCTTTTTTCTAATAGAAAGTGGCTGTACTTAAAGTAGAGGTGTTAAGAGCCTGATTGTCTTAAGTCTGTTGGGTCCAACTGAACCAAATTTGCAGTAAATTAGACCATGGGAGTTTTTATGATAAAAAAATAATAATAATAGCTCAGATTTTCACAACGAGGGGACAATATAACACTTTAAGATCCATTTTTTGGAGCAAAATAGTCATAGAACTTGCACAAAGTTAACGCTTTCACCCTGGTAGCTCTTATTATCAGGTTGTAACGAAAGTTTTCCGCCAGATTTGCTTGAGTCAGCTCACGCGGTACCCAGCTATTGACCTTATATGTAAAGTTTACGCGATGCTTAGCGCGACTAATGGACATGACACTAAAGTTTGACTCTTTTAGCTAGCTCTCGAGGGGATGAATATTTTATCTTCTTACACAAATTCTGGTAGGCGGGCCTCATCAGCATCAGTAGGCCGACCAGAGCGCTCTGCTTCTTTAATATCCTAGTCCTCGTTTTTGAACTTTCGGTACCAAATCTTCACAGTGTCATATGATACAACAATAGTACCTTAAGCTGTACACAGCTGTACAGTGTCATTCTGTAGCTGACTTTTTGCGAAAGAACTGAGAGTAAATGATGGATCAATCTGGTAGCGCGAGAGTTACATTTCCGACACCTTATACTTAATCATAACGATATTGTTTTACGATTTCACAACACAGTGCTCTAAAACAAGTCTTTTCTTTCAAATAACAAAAATCGTTTTACAAAATATTGGCAAAGACACCAACGCGAACTGCTTGTACAGGCAATACTTGGAGTGGCGGAAAACTTTCGTTACAACCTAATATAAAAGTTCCAGTATTTTCAAAACGCATAGCCATTTTTCTCTAAATTGTAATCATAGGACACTTCCTTAGGCCTTTTATCGGTGTAGTTCGAAACAATCATGAAATTTTGGTATATAAGTTCAAATAAACTAATTATGTCAGGCAGTTCAAAATTTTGACACTGTCTATTTACGAGCTGTACTACATACTGAAATAAACGATAAAACTGTATCAATTACAAAACTTTTAGAAAAAAAATTCTTAAACTTCGAAAATTTTGCAAAATGTGCCACTCTTCGAATATTTTTTCAATGCAGTTCCATATTTAAGAAATTTTCTGAAATTTTCACAAAAAGCACATTTTTTTCGCTTATCATACTGTGTAATGCAGCTTATGAAGAACCATCTTCAATTTTTTCGAGACCCTGCTGCTAGTAGTTCATTTCAATTTGTGCGCCAAGACCAAAAACAGTTTTTTTTCTTTGAACTAAAGCCTTAACCTCTAATACTCTCGAAGGGCGGCAGAAGTAATTTCGCGTCTTTGGTAGTAAAGTTTTACTACCAAAGCACGATCACGTAGAGTTAGCACAGTGAACTTTTAGCAGCAAAGCACTATCGTAACAAATGTAGAGCATTACTCATTGCGACACATACTGCTCGTTTCCTTATATCGTCAAACTGGTATTAAGTAACAATGGCATCAGCGTCAACTGACTAAAATTTGCATAAGATTTCGCATTAGTACCTTTTTTCCCAGTGAAAATCCAAATTCACTACAACGCGATACTGTGTTGGAAAGTCGTTGCTAAAATTTTCCTGCATTGTTTATAAAATGAATAATGCAAGGTTGAATGTGAAATGCGATTTCATTGTCAAAATGCTTTTAAAATGTGAACTTTCTGTACTTTCTATGCCTAGTTTACTTCAAAAATGGACCTTACACCGCTACCTTAGGTCCTGGTGGCAAAAATCTGAATTAATAGCATTTAATCTAAACCGCGTGATCTAAATAATAGTTACTGCAAATTTGGTTTAGTTTGGCCAAAAAGTTTTCTCATAATCAGGTTATAAACACCAATACTTTAATTATTACCATCCTATATTAATATGGCACACTCATTGTTTACATACTTTATCAGGTTTTTACTCTGGTTCTTCGCTTTGGATTTCGTGCAGTATGATCTGCAGATTTGTAGGGGCAATAGAAGCCCAGTTAATTCCTTGAAATTATTAGCTATTGTGCTAAGTCAAATATAAATATGCTTTTGATATGTACATATTGCAAATAAAGTTCGCTTTAAATACGGACAGACTATTTTAAGCACTTCCACTCATACTAGTTTCAAATCATTGACAAAGGTTCTATAACTTTTTACTTTTATTAAAGAAAGTCAAAGCCAGCAGGATGTAAGATTAAAATTATCAAGTAAAAATGAAAGGTTACGGAACAAAGTTTTAACACGTATTTTTAATAGCAAACATGTTACTTATGATTCAGATTAATTCAGATAATATATATATTTCTGTACCTTCGAACACTGAAAACAATACTGAAATGTCTATGATATTCAGCATTTCTTGTTTGTATGATATAGATAAATATGTTGTTTTAAGTATCGCATTAGAAAAGTGGTTTTCTCTGTTTTATCCATTATACTAAATATATCATTTATGCTCCTTTACTTTTGAATTAAAATTGTTCTACTGGAATGTTTACTCAGCTGATATTTTAAATAGTAGTTGTATTCTTTGAGTAATTTCAAAATTCGAAAAACTGTCTTGTTAAAGAAACTAAACATTTTAAATGCAAGTGTTTTATAAACAGCGCTAATTTCAAAAGCAGTGTTTACTTTATCTCGAAAGCAGTTAATTTCTTTTGCTAAAACTAGTTAAAAATTTGTAATATCTCTCTCAAAATATTTAAAATTTAAATTCAGATAAATATTTCTGTTTCGGCTTGGAATATTAACAAAAACACAAGGATTTTTTTTCTACTACTGTTTACGCTGTCATGGAAAAGTTAGAAATTTTACGAGAATTTTTACTCTAACGAAGTCGGAAAAAAAAAGTTTTGTCGGTTAGCAGATACGTTCAGGAAATTATGTGTTGAAAAGACTTGCAGTACAACATTTCTCAAAATACAGACAATAATTCCAATACAATGCTAGAGCGATGACAGCTCGTCTCTAGAGGACACAGGGACCTGCCCCGAGCATTTAACCATCATCAAAATATCTTCCTATGATGCATCACAAACCTTTTAATAATTTGCCCTTATTGAAAAAAGGTGCGAACAATTCATTCTCTTTCAGTGCTATTAATTAAAAACTATTCCTTAAAAAAATACTTTAAGACACGGTATTTGCGTTTTTCGCCCCATATAAACTAGGCACGGGCTATGGGCTTGCTTGCCCTGAAACTAGTCTTTCGTCGTTTACCGGGTTAACATATTTGCGTTTAACATTTAACGGTTTTTGCGCTGTCTTAGGAGCACAGACCTTCGGGCCCTAGCATGGTGTTTTTCAAAACTGAAAAGGGAAATTTCGACAATCCGTAGCTATTCGTGAAATTTTCCGTTCAGTGAGAAACTATTTTTAGTTGCGTGATCTTGTATTATTGAAGCCCAGTGGTGTAATGGTTAGCTTGACGTCCCACAGGTCCGGGGTTCGAAACCCGGGTTGGGCAAGGTCGACTCAGTCTTTCATCCCTTGAGTGGATCGATAAAATGAGGACCAAGCTTACTGGGGGCTTCGCGTCAGGCTGACCACCTGGCCGAGGCATATGCATCCAGATCCCATGGTCGCGAATGCTCGGTTGGGCAGCGCAGGCCTTGGCCCCTCTGAGGGACTGTTGCTCCAATGCTTGACTTTTTATCTTGTATTATTTGTGGTGCAGGCAGATATCTATATCTATGTATATAGATATATATGTGTAAATGTAATTTATATGTTAATATATTGATTTTAAAATGAAGACATCATTTCAAAATTATGAACAAACAGTTACATAAAGAACAATAAATACTAAAGAAAAATTAAAGATGGCTTTTCTTTAGTAATAGAACAAACTTTTTAACATAAACACAAATAGGTTTTTAACAGTAGCATAATTAGGTATAAAACAGTGATAGTAGGATCGTAATTTTGGTAATCATTTGCCTTTTGAAAAATTTCAAATGCTTACACTGTGTGCACAGCGGAAAGTTGGTATATAGGTATATATATTTTCCCTATTTGAACTGGCACTATGTTTTCGGGTCTGACCGCTGAAGCAGGTTAAGAGCCACCATTGTGTTACAGCATCATTCTGTGAACAGGTATTCGAATTGCAAATGGCTTGAAAGCAAATCCGACATAGAAAACAGTCGCATGCTTGAAAAACGTATTAAACCGTAAATTTTATTTAAATTTTTTTGAAATTTTGAATTGAATTACTATGCAATCCCAAAATACAAACCCAGAATATTTTCATGACTGAACAGAGACATTTTAGTAGTTGAATGAAAGCTCAAGATAAATAATCAACAAAGTTTTTAATTTGCATGGAAATTTAATGGATCTTAAAAGTGGGTTTAGACAATTGTTATTAAAACATAGTGTACTTTATTTTTGTACCATACATTCATTTCTTGAAATTTGACAATGCACCTTTAAAATGTATTTTCTTCAAGGGGAAAAGGAAAAGTGTAAATCTAATTTTTTTTGCTCGTTTCTTTTTTCCCAAATGTCCACATTTTTTTAAAGTGTTGTTAAGCCCTTACTAAATACAATGAACCACTTTTTGAACAGTATACTCGTTTATTTTTCCAAGTACTAACAAAACCACAAATCATACTGAGAAATTTTGCTTTAGTATGATACAGAAAATACTGTTCATAAAATGCAGCTAGTTATATTCCTTAAAGCTGGCTCTTCGTCGCATGGCTTCGTCGAGGCTGACCGTAAGGGTACGAAAACACCATGAATGAGATGCAACAATGACCATGAAGGGGTTAATTTATACCTGAATTTTCAGCCCGATCACAGGTTGAATATAGCTTTATGTCTATGAAGAAAGAAAAGTTAGTTAACTAAAATAGCAGAGCCTTTCGAATCAATCTTTTAAAATAACGGCGTATGTATGAGTTTCCCTTAAATTATGTCTATTTTAGCACATAAAATCGTTAGCAGAGAAAAATATTTTGAAAACGCATTTACTCCTTATGCACCATTTAAAAACCTTAGCTTTGAATCGTATGTCAAAATTTCAGAACCGAAGTACTTATTTTTTAATATTAAGTTTTCCATTTAATTCTTTTGAGAAAAAATAAAGATCATATATTATAAAATATTCGGTCTGTTGTTCAGTATTTTCCTTTCAGGCATCATCCACTTTGATTATTAAATTTTTTACCCATACATGGGGAGTGTATTTATCTATCTCCATCAATTTTTGATCTGATCAAAAGAAGCGTTCTCTTGAAATTCTATTTAAATTTAATTGAATATGTACAATTCCTAAGTGTTATTTCAGAAAGATTTACAAAGATTCAGACTAATTATTGAAAAAGGTTTCATTTATTTTTATTTTATTTTATTACAATTACTATTTTTTTCTTCATTTTACAAACGAAGCTTTCATGCCCCGGAAATAATTAAATTGCAAAACGAAAGGAAGATAGATAAAGGCAAAAATCACAGATTGGGGAAAATACGCTACTTTTAATTTATATAGATTCTTTTATGAAAAAGAGAACCATTTGCCTCTGTGTTTATTATGATATCCATCACAAAGTTGAAAAATCTTTCCTTAAGCGAAGGAAAAAAGTGAACTAAGCTTACTGAAAGATAGTTTCAATTAGGCTGGATGACAAAAGGGACGGAATCTCCTTTTTTTATTTCTGAGAAGAAAATTTTAACAACATATGAGAAAGAGAAAATACAAAAAAAAATGTATAAATATACTTAATCATGTTCAAAATGGGGAGTACAGGAAGCAGTTTTGGAATTATGAATGAATGGAAAATAAGTTTTATATTTTTCGAAACTTTTAAGAGGTAATGGGACTTTTCTTCTTTTAGCGAAAATTCATAAAATCACGAGCTTTAAAAAATGAAAAAGAGAAATAATATTTTCTTTATTATAAGTCACAAATGACAGAGCATATTTATCAGCGCATAATTTAACCGAGTTTTGAATGATTGAAGATATGAGAATTTTAAAAGCTACTTTCTAACAAAATTTCTTGTATGCTCAAAATTGAACGTCATGTCCTATTCCGACTTTATGTAGTAAACGATACATAATTTTGAAAGAAATGAAAAGACTTGAATTCAGCTTTTTTTCATTTAATGCGGAATATTTTATAAAGATACTAGGGCGTATTGAATGTAAAGCATTAAAAAAAGAAAATGTACTACAAATGGAATGATTACACGTAAATGAAAAAACAGGAGTGAGACTACTCGAATTTTGGAGCCCTTCGAAGCGCTTAAGTAAAGTTAAATCAGTGAAAACACACCATTTAAAATACGTGAAGCACAATGAAATCTGTACAGCTTGCGAAACATGCCGGCCTATAATAAATGGAATATAGTGAATACTTTCATAATAAATTGAATAAATAAATAAAATGATTTCTATTCTTGTTAAATGTTGTATTGACATGTTGACCTCCCCCTCCGGGTTGGGAGGTTTTGAAGATTTCTGTCTTGTTCTGAGGGGGGTCCAGTTATAGGGTAACAACACACGAGCTTTCTGACATAACAGTTTTTTTATTCTATTTACTCAACGGACAGATGAAATTATCAATCAAAGTTTTAGACAATTAAATGTACCGCCCTTGGCACTCTAGTGCTGAACTACAGAAACAAGGCTATTTAACCAAAAAATCGCGAGAAAAAAAGACGTCCTTCTGGAACATAAAGGATGTGGTGTCGAACGTGATAAACCGTTTCCTAAATCTTGAACAGCACTTTCGAATGGTCTCAGGTCCTCCACGGCTTTGTCAGGGCCATTTTTCCGATAGGCACGTGGCTAGGAGCAAAAAATTGAAGGGCAGAAAAAAGAACAAAAAATTAAAATTAGCTGATGTATCTCCACCTAGCTGTAAGTAGCCAAACCAAGCCAGTATCCTCTTCTTACGGCTGCCAGTCGAGGACACGGCGGGACCATAGGGGTAGATAATGGAAAGAATCTCCAAAGAGCAAAAACAAAGAAAGGGAAAATATTAGGAGAGTCAAAGAAAAATCCCCCCCCAAAACAAAAACTTTCAGAGTATATCTCAATGGAACTGAAGGAGGGGAGTGTTCGGATATACTGGAGCGGGGGGGGGTTGTAACATTTTAAAGTTCCTAGAGAGGTTAAAAACGGCCCTGGGCTTCGTCGACTGTAAGCAGAAAAAATATTAAAGAATTGTTGATTCTGTATGATGGCATCGTTCCTCTGTACAATCACTGGGTGGGGATATGGAATTCTAAGCTAAAGTTCAAGTGTAAGACTAAATATCAAATTATAACCTAAGTAAAGGGTGCCATTTCGTGTGGGGCTGCAGCCCCCTCATTCCCCCCCTTTTCTGGTTACGTCCCTGTCTACACTTGGCACACCACAGTACCCGAAATATCATCATATACGGGTGGTCCCGAATCCATGGTACAAACTTTAAGGGTAGGTACAGGCCATAGTAACAATCATTTATTGTATAGGAAGGTATGGACGCAAGTGACGCGGTCAGGAACAAAATAAAAAATAAGAGACGAAAGGAAAGATAAAGTATTTATTGAAAGCATCGTTGACAGATGTAATGTTTAAAATAACTGCTCAAAATTTCGTCCACCAGTAACAATACATGCTTTCCAGCGTCGGTGGTGTGATTGGCGTGAACGTTCAAAGATACTAGGTATTTTACGCGCACGTGCAGCAGCTTCGGATATTCGGGAAACGAGATCCTCATCTGAGTCAAGTGAAGTCGCATAAGCAAGATACTTCAGATGTTCCCATAAAAAGTAATTGATGCTCGATAAATCAGAAGATCGGGGGTGGCCAAAGGACTGTGCCACCACGCCCAATCCATCGCGCCCCAAACGTGACATTCAGGCAAGTGCGCATATCAGTGCTGAAGTGGGCTCGCGCCCCATCATGCTGAAACCGCTTGCGGTTACGGATGGTGATTCGAACATCCTGCAACAGTTCTGATAACACCTGCTCCAGAAAAGTAAGATAACATTCGCCATTAAGTCATGTCTGTAGTAAGTATGGGCCAATCAAAAATTAGTTGAGAGTACCAGCACATACATTCACAGAGAATCGTTGTTGATGCGCATGTGGATTCTCGGTTGCGCACTAATGGGAATTGTGCGTACTAAAGACACCCATGGGCATTAACGCCGCTTCATCTTTAAATAGAACATGAGCTATGAAGTCCGGCTGCAGCGCACATTGCTGTACTACCAACTGACAGAAGTTCAGGCGGAGATGATAGTATGACGAATTCAAAGCTTGTACTCGCTGAAAATGAAGGGTTGTAAGCGATTTTCGTTTAAGACTCTACAAGCAGTCTGATGACTCATACTTACGTGATGAGAAACAGCTCTTGTACTTGACTTTGGGTCTATCAGCCACAACGTTCAAGATGTTTCATCCAGGCTTGGACTATGCACTTCGTCGACCAGAATCATGTCTGATGACGTGGAACGAACCTGTCTGACGAAGTTGAGGATGTAACCGCTGAAAAATGTTGTAATCCGGCAGTCGTCGATCAGAAAACTGCGCGTGATAAATTCGTAGAGCAGCTCTGTCGTTACCATTTGCACAGCCGTACATGTAATGCATATCTGCTTTTTCGGCATACGTCGAGTCTCCCATCGTAGACGTTAGCACAACTGCGAATGGCGCTTTCCCCTACCAAGATGCATCATGTTGAAGGGCAGCTAGACATCTACGGCCCTCTACCGGCAACGCAACCAACCAAAAACTCCATTTCTCTTTTCTTTTATTTCCCGTTTGCGCCTCACCGCGTCTCACTTGCGTCCATACATTCCCATACAATAAATGGTTGTTACAATGCCCTGTATCTACCCTTTTGTACCATGAATTGGGGACCACCCTATATGCATCCAATCCAATTTGAGCTTACTCAAATGCACCATTTAGACATTAGTATATATTAAATTTCTTTATCGGAATCATGGGAACAAACTTTCAGTTCTGCTCACATCAAAATCTATGCCGGAAATTTGAACGTGACTTATAATATGCTTACCTAATTTTTGCTCAATCGAATGCTCTGTCTGGATGCTAGCGGACTTTCAAGAATTTGCGCCCGTAGACCGTAATGTACAGATTTTTTGGGAGGGAGGGGGGTCTGTATAAAATTATAAGTCTTATGCACACCGAATTGAATATCAGTGGCACGAGTGTACACTGTGATATACGTACCAAATTTCTGAACCATCGAGGACACCGTGTAGATTGTGCTCATACACACACACACGCACATACATCAATATGAAAGTAGTATAAGTGATTTCAGAATACCTCGAAACGTTAATAGATCATTATCTCACAGTCAAATTTTTTCATGATTTCAACATTTTCCATGCGTGGTGGAGTTCCCATAAGTAAAAATGAAATCAACTAAGAAATAAAAAGTGATAGGGCTATTAATCAAGTTGTTTGTGTATCACTTTCAAAATATAATTAAAATTAAGAAGTATTTCACTTAAATGTGGAAAAAAGCATGTTTTCTACATAAATTTGTCAATTTATATGTAAAATTAAGATTAAAAAATTCATTATTTTACAAAACCAAAATAATTTAGTAAATAAATCCCCATAGTGTTTTTTTGACTAACCCATACCGTTTTATCTCTAAAGATCTAATGAGACTAGTATGAGCTTAACTACAATTTTTCTTCACCCATGTCTATACTATCACGCTGCAAATCTATTTCGAGGCTCAATACTGGGTAATTTAATACATTCAGAGTAGAAGCAAATTTCAAAATATGTGTATTGCATCATTTCATATAATCATGCATTAGATAGCATTATCTAGTATTTGAACGACAATTTGGAAACTTCATATATCTTTACGATTAAAACCGTATATTCTTTCAGTTTTTAGGTATGTTAACGATCGAGTGCTAACGTGTATCAGAGCATAAGCATTTGCAGAAAATATTTTGCTTGAGAAATGTAGAATGCAGAGAGTTTGAGTATTAATACTAGTACCTCTTTTCTCGTATATTGGATACTAAAATCTGCGATTGTATGATACATTTTTAAATACATTTTACGTAAGAATTTTTTTCCTTTAATTTTTTATTGGAAAATGTATGCAGCGTTTAAAAAATAAGTTTTACGTTTTCAGACAGAGAGGTTTAAAATCACTTTTATGGTCATTTAAACAGCCAGTAACCATTTAGAAACAGGACACAACCTTACAATTTCTCACATATTTAGAAAAGAGCTCAAATTGATTTTGTCATGAAAATTTGATTTTGAAAGTATAGTCTCTATCATTGCATACAATAATATACGTATTGAAAAATGTTTTGTTTTTTTTCCTTTTACATTCTTCAGGAAAGATTTTATTATTCAGGAATTATTAGGTAGTTAAACGGATACTTTTATAAAGAGAAATCATTTAAGTAAATAAAAAAGTAATACAGAAAATCTAACCGTTCATATTATTTAAACAATATAAAAATGTATGGCTAGGAAAATGCGTTTTCATATGCTTTTGCAAAATTTACGTAAAATTCAAGTGGAAATAAAAATTTAAATGCATAACGTATTCATGTTAAATATATAGAGTCATCAATTTGCTGTCAAAAATTCGTTCATTCGTGATAGCCTGAATGCTTTGGGGTGAAAAATACACTTGGTTAATTAATAGTTTATCCAGTAATATATGGTAATAGTTTATCCAGCAATAATTTTTTCTCTAATTAAGTTTTGAAAATATTTTAAAAGCTGTCTTGTTTTAGGAAATGTCATTGGTTTCATTTCGGATAGTCAGCTGATTCCTCTCTGGGTTGGCACTAAGAAAAGAAGTTATTTAAAAAAAAAATATTTTTCGGGTTGGATTCTAATTACACACATATGAATGTCAAAGGAGGTTACCAATATATGATGTTTTGCTTATTAAATTTGCATGGAAAATATACTTAGTTCTACTATAAATGTTTAATAAGCAAAAAATTATTACTACGGGTTTTACAACTTCAGAGCAACAAAATGCAGAATAATTGCAAGGGAAAAAAAAAGAAAAACAACCATGTAGTTTGTATACAGTGCCCCCGCTTTAGTCTCTTGTCACCCAAATAATTACTGAACGGTAAGGGCTATAGCCATAAAAATGGAGTATAGGTATAGTAAAGTTGCCATGCGTTACTAAAAAAAAAAAGTTACAGCGCCACTTAGCGGCTAAATTTGAAGTTAGAGTTCTTATCTGAAAAACGGCTCGAGATACGAGAAAAGAAGATCATCTATAAAGTTGTTCAGCGTCATCAATTTATTAAGAAAGATATCTTGATCATATTAACGTTAAAAACTGAAGGTGTAAAGTACAAGGTGTAAAACCGTATTATTGATACTTTTGACAGTATCACCACCCAGACAGCACATAAGCTTAAATCAAGCTTGACATTTCTTTGAATTTGACGTATTAATACAAGCTTGACAGTTCAATTCATTTTAAGCTTGCAGCAAGCTTGGAGAAGTCATTTGAACTGTCAAGCTTGAATACAACTTGACTACTTCTTGATTTGGAAAGCCGCATCCACATAAAAAATAATTTATCATCAGTCATAAATGTACTTGACCATAGAATTAAAAAAAAAAGATTCTATATTTCCAAATATGGAAATTCTTCAAAATAAAATACAATTATACTTCGAAATTGATTTCAAATTCAGTCGTTTGTCTCGATTTTGTCCAATATTTTCAACATGAGTGTCGTGATATTGAACGTTTTAAAACGTGTGCTCCTTTTAAGTTTATATTATGCTTATTTCCCTATTAGTATAAGTCTATAAATCACACATAACATTATTTTAATTTTGATTCAACATATGGAAAAATAAAAGAAACAGGGCATCGGCCGCTGATCAATCTCGCCAGAAAACGGCGTGACAACCATAATAGTCACTTCAAACTTTAGTCAAGACAGCGCGAGTCAGAGTGTCTGAACGGTTAGGACGCTGGCTTCCCAACCCTTAGGTCCCGAGTTCGGTTGCGGCCGCTTGATGGAAACAGATTAAAATAACTTGAAATTTCAGCATAGAGGGAAAATGCGTGGAAAAATAAAATATGTGGGGCGAGTTCGCCGACGGGCGCCCCGTGTATTTAGGAAAATTTTTTAAGCTTGAAATTAAGCTTGCTATGGCAAGCTTGATTCAAGCTTGCTATGTCAAGCTTAATGCAAGTTGGGCAAGTGTAAACTTGAACACTTGATTCAAGTTTGCATTAAGCTTACACGCTTGAAATTTTCAAGCTTAATTCAAGTTTATTGACTTGATAAATCAAGCTTGCTGCAAGTTTGATGCACGTTTGCAGGGCTGTCTGGGCAGACATATTGTACAACTTTCCGACGGAATTGCAGACCAGCCTCCAGATGGGTATTGTTGATGACAAAAAATACTTTTAGCATGACGGATAAATGAGCTTAATGTCAGGTTAGTGCACTTTTAGAAAATTCAACCTAACAAATGGAAAAAAAATGCGTTCTATGCTTTGTCTTTGTAGCATTTTTGTGCGAATTAATGAGCATCGTATGCAATTTAAGGTGTTTTTCTTACTAAATCATTGATGCTGAACAATTTTGTAAAATGATTTTTTCCCCGTATCTCGGATCGTTTTTGAAATAAGAACGCTAATTGCGAATTTACCCGCCAGGTGGCACTGCAAATAATTCTGCTGGCAACGAACGTGATAAATATATGTATATATTTTCGCATGGAATTCTTATTAATCCCTGAAGCAGTTCTGTGACTAAGGCACCCCCCCTCCCATTCTAGAGAAATCACACATGCATCGCGTTACCATAACACAAAAAAATTCTCATTTTCTCAACTTACTATTTGAAAACTCTCAACTTTGTGTAACACACTTTGAGTTATTTATTTCATATACTTTTTAATTTGGCGTAAAATGGGCGTAATTGTAACTCATGTTTGTGAATTTCACGCGATTCTACTACATTGTTGCAAAGAAATGAATGATTTTATGCAAAATCTGGCAACCATTCTGTTTATTTTTTTTCAGTTTTATCTTCTAAAATAATTCGATTTTCGAAATTTAAGTCAGCTTAGCAGGTTCCTCGGAATTTGTCGAATCTGTGGGCACCTTAGTCGAAACTCAAATCCCCACGGTTTAAGAGGAGATAGGTCAACAAGCTCTGACAGCGCCAGCGGCTATACTTTTTTTTGAGTAGAGTGATAATTCACTGATTAATGCTGAACGTTAAATGCGCAGAAAAACTTCGAAAAAGTATAATATTCACCTTATAGCTCTCACTAAACAAAAGAATTATACTTAATTTATTCTTAATACTACTATTTTTTATCAGTTTTATATTTATTTTAATTTAGTAATAAAAGTTAGATTTTTTTTAGATAAAAGTGAAAATCCAAAAATAAGGGGCTTTTGAGGAGGGGAGGGGCTAAAGAAGGACGCGGTACCCCGAGAGGGGGGAACTTTTCTGTTTCATACAACTACATCAACAATCAATTTTTTCTCCAAGTTTCAAATTTTATAACTTTTTCCTAGATTTTGTTTTACTTGTCGCGCAATGTAGTTTTCATTCGAATTTGCTAAATTTATTGAAAATTTCAAATTGATCATTTAAAGATAAAGTTACAAATAATAACTTATTTCAAAAGTAATTGAATACTCTAGCAGTTTGCTCTGGAAACAATTGCTGTAAAACTGATGAATGAAGAACTATAAGACAAAATTGTTAAAAATTGAGATAAAAGAAGCGTTTTCCAAAAATTTGAGAGATTTTCTGAAACTATCTCGGAAGCTATTGCATATAGAAAAAAACTCAATTACAATCTTGTAAGAAATTTTATTAGCTTTAATTTTGTAATTGACATACTTCTGCTAAGATGCACAGTTTTTGAGATAAAAGCGAAAATCCAAAAAAAGGGGCAATTTGGAGGAGGCAAAAGGAGGGATGCGGCACCTCGAGAGGTTGAACTTTTCTGTTTCACACAACTACATCCCCAAAGTTTCAAAACTTTAAAAAAATTTTCCTCCATTTTTCCTAATTTTGCTGGACGATAATATGTGGATTGTATTTATAAACATTGCAGATGACGCAATGTTATTTTCTGAAGCGACTTATCCCACTGTAATTTACAGTTTTTGATTTCTGATAAAATTGCACGTTTGTTGTAGCATTAAAAACATCTAATAAATTATTCCAAATTCCTATTAGCTGGTTTTCTCTGTTTGTGGTAACCGTTGGATGGGACGCAAAGCTGGTGTATTTATTTTATTTTATTTTTAAAGTTTTCTGGTATTCATGCAACCTTAGTGTTATCTTTCGCACCAGGGGCTGCTCGTAGTTACAGTTATTGGGGTTGCTGCGTGCTGCTTAATTTTTTTTAAATATATTTTCTTAATGTTGTGTAAATTAATAATTTCTACCTTCATCTCTATATGGCTGTTGAGAATTTTTTTTTTCCATCGACTGCACAGCACAGCAAGTGCATTTAGCCTTTCAGAATTCACAGTACTCCGCGGAAAAGTTTTTATCCTTTACAGTGTTAAAAAGCAGTAGTTTGGTGTTTACGAAGTTAAACTCTAATATATATATATATATATATGTGTGTGTGTGAGTGTGCGTGTGTAATTGTATAGAATTTTTACGCAAACCTTTAATAGTACGAATAATTTTTTCAAACTAATACATTTCTCAAAAACAGTGAGTGAATCATGAGGTAATGCTATTTTATTGTCAAGGCAAAGCACACTAGGGCTATTTGCTAAAGGGATAAATGAAGGTGATATGTTAAACTTTAGCACTAAATACGAAACCTGATAAAATTCCAATCACTATTTCTCATGGCCTGATTACTGCTAACGTAGCTAGTCGGAGTTCAGGGCACCCTAGTTTTAGATGCACCTTTAAAAAATTATATCCTCTACTCAGTTTCATGTAATTAGGACAATTTGAAATACGAAATGTTTACACCTATGTCGAGCACATAAAAGAGCGTAAAAACATCATGCTTCAGCGACAAGCTTTTTAAACTAGCCCTTACATTGTTTTTATCTGCTAACTCATCAGAAATGCTGCAACACTGGAGATAGGAACTGTGAATTCCACAACTGTCTCATCGCTTTTTCTACCTATCGCAAAGCGAATCCCCTAGGTAAACGCGCAGAAGGAGAGTAATCAATTGCAATCCTGCGGTGGGCTGTATCGTGGACAGTTCCGTTCAAAGATTTTTATTGTATTTACCATACTTTTTAAATAATATTTTTGGGGAGATTTTTGTTATTGCTACGTTATAGCTACTGGCCTTCTGGCTAAAAGATTCTTTAAGGTACAAATATTAAGAAATTATAAAAGAAAAATAATAATTTTGTAATTATTGATAAGATTAGGGAAAAATTGTACTGCAGTTCCACACTCCCTATGCACGAGCCGCCACTGTTTCACACAAGGGAATTCATTTAGCATATTTATCTTCAGAAAACGTAGCAGTGGTTGTTTATATCTATAAGCAATAAGACTTTCTCTAAACTGTAAAAAAATACGTACCGTTTGTAATCCGCTTTTATAAATATCGGATTTTTTTTTCATTTCATTTTTGCCAAATGTTTAAAATTTTGATTTTTTAAACGTATACTTAAAAATACTACCAAATTTTACAAACATGATAGAAGTACTTCTATGATATTTTGTGGCCTGCTTTGACACTCATTGGATATTAAAATAGTGATTAATCGTACATATGACTACAAAATACAACAGAAATTTTCATATTACAAATTATTAAATTTCTAAAGCCAACATGAATATTTTTTGGGTATGTCTAAAATAGATCGTCATAAACTTGCATTATTATTCTTGGGAATGCGCTATTTACAAGTTTCTAAAATATACTAATGCTGCCAGGATACGTTTTATAAATATTTGTAAATGATGTATTTTTAAAGAGATTTATTTAAAAAATTTCTAACATATTTCATAAAAGGGATCATATGTAAAAAAAAACACACACACAAAAACTTGTTTATGCAAAATACTCATGCAAAAAAAACGAAAAAAACTGCTTTTTAGTTGAATAAAATGTGGACTTAGCTTCACCTGAAGATTATACGATTTTCTCTATAAAAATATAAAAATTTGAGAAGTTCTTCTCCCTATGAAAGCATGTTATTTAAAAAACATAAATAAAACATGAATCTTTACTTGGAGTAAAGTAATATACGGAGGATGTAACAGTTATATATGCACGCAGAAAACATTCATTCATAAAATATGCATGTATATTTATAAATGTCAGGAAGGTTCCCAAACTCAAATCGTAAAAGTTATTTTCTGAATACATTAAAATTCAAGTACATATAATTCAACAAGATCTCTGTGCACATTAAAGAAAATAATGAATATGAAATAATGTTACTATTAATATAAAACGCGATATAAAACTCTTATACAATCAGACGTTTGAAATAATTCATTATAAATAAGCTATTTCACATCAGCAAGTAATATAAGATTTGTGGGTTCATATCAAAAATATTCTTCAAAAATAATCTCTTTAAACTAACCAAAACACGTGAAAATTAAAAAATGATGTATCGCTATCACCAAAGTTGATCAGATAAAAATAATACCACGTAAAACTTCTCAATTTAGCCGTCACGTTGTGAAATCAAAGTCAAACTAATTACAATATTTTAAATATTTAAATTCAACCTTTGTTTTTCATTAAACCAAAAATCTCCAATTACCTGATTTGCAAGAAGTTATGTGATTAGCTCAGCCATAGACTAACTTTTTCTGTAGACAAAAGCGTTCAAAAAATATTTTAATGATAAGTACTATTATAGTGGAGAATAGCATCTGATCTTAATAGTATTAAAACCAATTATTTTTTAAAACTTGAATAGTTAGTTATTAACTCATAATTATTTTCCTGAAAAAAGAAAGGTGTTTATGATTATGATTTTTTCTATTTACCTTGAAAAGCTCTATAGAAATTGTTCAATTGTTACGAAATTGACTTATGCTGCAAATAAGTATTATGAAATGCCTCCTATCAAAAAAATTGGTTTTCAACTTGTTGTTGTTGTTGTTGTTGCTAATGCCCTCTGGCAACCGCGTTGCGGTGACAGATCCCCCTATATAGGCAGGCGATGGGCCGAAGGAGCGGCTTCCATTTCAATGAGCCCCAGTGGGAGGAAGTCCGTCTTAGCTCGGGGTCCCGTAATTTTGAACCAATTCCAGAGGAGGGACCAACCCCCTGAAATCGGCACCCCCAGAGGTATCGTTTAACAACTTGTAGGACTTTGGAGCCACGACAGATTTTACGTGCACCAGCTCCCATTAGCGTACACGGTTCCACAGCGGACGGGCCGAGAGGGGGTTTTCAACTTCTGAAGCAGGAACATTCAGTACATTAAATTTCAATACATAAATTCATATTTCATAATTAATTTCAATGCATTAAATTTCATATTCAGTAATTTTTTGAAGTGGATTTTAGCAACTTACACCAATCACATTTTAAATTCTGACAAAAAAAAAGTTAATGCATTCATTATAAAACTTTAATAATGTGTTAACTTTACGAATATAATTTATTTTACTATAACATGAATAAAATTGGTAAACATGCTAGCTAGATCTTAGATTTTGCATAGGGTCCTATATAAAGGAATTCCAAAGAACTACGCTTTATAATTGTTCATAGTTTGAAGTTCAATTAAACGGCTTTAATGCATTTAAATAAAAGAAAATTAGTTTAATTTTATCATACCCCCAAAACGGTTTAGACGAGTTTATGACTAGAACATTTTGTCTCTTGGTTTTGCAACATTAGTAAATAATCATTGATAACAATCAAAATATATTAGTAATTTTCACAATGCAATCTTTCATGTTGAAAGAAAGGTAAAGGTATAAATGAACAAGTTTTTGCAGGGACACACAAAATAATTCGTATGAATTGCAGAATTGAACTTTTATTGACATTTACAATAATATAGTTGCTATAAACTTTGACATCTCTTTCATAAAGGCCTATAGACCTTTAAAGAATAATATGAGTTTTAAGTGTGTTTAAATCGAATTTTAAAATCTCAAGTTAAATATGCCTTTCTGTTTGGGCTGTACTATCCATTGACTCGAAAAGATCGTAATAAAATTATGATGATTTAAAGAAATGTTCTACATTTCTAAAATAAAAATTACTTGTATAATATGTATAACTCGCTTACAAAATTAGTAACTAGAGTAATGATTGAAAGAAATGAATTATACATGTCAGGTTGTACTTTTTAATTACATTTTACGTAGTAGAATTAGAAAAAATTACTCAGTTGTTTTGGGAAGTGCTTTTTATTCTAATAATCAGGCATGGTTCATTTTTCTTATATATTTTTTTCCTTTATGCGAAAATGAGAAAAAAAAAACGCCAGTTATAAAATTTCATAAAATGTGAAGGAACAAATAGCTGTTCAATTTTTTTTCTTTCACATGATATGTAATTTTCTTTTGCTTCACTTTTTTTGCAGGCTTCATGTGTTTTTTTTTTTCATTAAATAAAGTTGAATAATCAAATTTGACTGTATTAAGATAAATAAATTTAACCATGTAAAAAAATCTGAAGAATGGAAGATAAAGCCATCTATGTGTTCGCATAAAGCATGAAAAATATTTTGGTAGATGTGATGTATTTGCTGAAAAGATTATAAATAAAAACAATTTTAATTTAACCGGAGTACGGATATATTCAATTAAATAGCTGTGTATTATCAGAGTTCAATAGCTCTGTTGACGTATCCTTTACTTAAGAAATAATGCTGTCAGCTTTATTATATTAATCACTGCCTATTATTTCAGCTGATGCAAAGACGTAGCCTTATAATAAAATTTTCAATATTAGATTAAACGTAGAAAATAAAAGCGTTGTCATAAATATTGCTTAAATGTATGTAGAAAGCAGTTAGGTTGTCTTATAGTAGATTATTGTTTCTCAGCTGGAAAGTATTTAATGCAATAGAATCGGAGCGTTTTAAGTTATGTGAGAAATAAATAAAATATTTAAAAAAATAAATTCTTAGATGCATACACCCATACTTTTCCACACGTGCAAACACGCATTCAAACATGCATGCATCAAACATGCCTTTATTTATTTCTGCAACATTCCGAATTGAAGTGTGTTGGTGAAATTGAATACACCAAGATAAGATGGATTTTCACATTGAAACTCAAGTCCAGAAATACGACGATAAAAAGAAGAAACATGAGGGAAAAAAGAAACAGAAGGCTCAAAAGATAGGTAAAAAATTTATACATAGATCGAGAACAGTTTATCAAACGACATACAACACATAATGGTTACATAATTTTATTTTCTGATTACAGTTTTGATTTTCATGCTTAATATTTAGACTGCATATGTAAAATATAAAACGGACACGGTATATATTTCTAAACGCGTTAAAAAGTTTATGAAGTTTGCAATAATATTACACAGATTCGATGTTGATCTGTGCACCAATCTCTATATCAAGAATAGTTTTTTTGGGGTACAGTAAAACCTATAGTCACTAAAAAGAATCTGTATGTGCCAAATTTTTGGACCGTGAAGGACGATAATATTAAACAGATCAACATCGAATCTGTGTAATATTATTGCAAACTTCATGAAATTTTCAACGCGTTTAGAAATATATACCGTGTCCGTTTTAGATTTTGCATATGCAGTCTAAATATTAAGCATGAAAATCAAAACTGTAATCAGAAAATAAAATTATGTAACCATGATGTGTTGTATGTCGTTTGATAAACTGTTCTCGATCTATGTATAATTTTTTTACCTATCTTTTGAGTCTTCTGTTTCTTTTTTTCCCTCATGTTTCTTCTTTTTATCGTCGTATTTCTGGACTTGAGTTTCAATGCGAAAATCCATCTTATCTTGGTGTATTCAATTTCACCAACACACTTCAATTCGGAATGTTGCAGAAATAAATAAAGACACATCCATGCATGTTTGAATGCGTGTTTGCACGTGTGGAAAAGTATGGGTGTATGCATCTAAGAATTTATTCATCTAAGAACTTATTCATCTAAGAATGTATGCATCTAAGAATTTATTCAAGTCCTTCACGGTCCAAAAATTAACGGATTTTTAGAATGTAAGATGAAAGGATGCGGTTGTTTTTGTAGCATTACAAGGTAGGTTCACATGCATCATGTTGAAACCCAATCTACACTCCTGAGTCAGTGATATACCATTAACTTTATTTAGCATAAACAGTTTTCGATTGATTAGGCAAGTTTTCACATGTAGTTTTTGTGTTATAAGATATCAGCAAAACAGGCAGTCACTCACAAAACTCAACAACAGTGATGAGATATGAACGATTTACCCGAAGCATATGGCTACATAGAACGTGAGTTCTCCTGGTTTCTTTCTTTGCCACTAAGGGTATTGAAGATTGCTTTACCCAATCATCTTTTCCTTTTGAGAATTCTTTTAATGAAAATATAACATGAACTTTTATTAATGATGATAAAGAAATTATTTTTGCCGAAATTTGTCACATTTTTCAGTAATTCCGCTTAATTCATGCTACGATAATCCTCAGGATGGAATTCTTGGATGCTGCAAAAAAAAGTAATAATAATACAAATATATGGCAAGTATATTAATCTAAGAAATAACCCTCTTGATTTAAAAGTATGGTTTTTGACCAGAAGCTTCTAAATAATTGAAATCTTTCATAGAGTGAATAAAAGATTACAATTTAAGCATTAAAAATTATTAATTACTGCTATGGGAAACATAGAAGTAATGCAAATTAATGAAACTTGTATGTGTTAGATGTAGATATAAAAGTATCATGATTTTTTAGAAATAAATTATCGAATTAAAAGGTTATGCAAAAATAATTTCAAATATTAAAAAAAAAACTTTAAGAGTAAAAAAGCCTCTTTTAAAAAAAATCTAAAATAATATCGATTAATATCGAATTAAATTATCGAATTAAAAGGTTATGCAAAAATAATTTAAAATATTTAAAAAAACACTTTAAGAGTAAAAAAGCCTCTTTTAAAAAAATTCGCGAGAACGTGCATACCTTAAGGTAAATATGCATGAAATGGAGTATATTTTTATACATTGTGCTCATAAAATTCTCTACAGCTTTCAAACAAAACAGAAAAAACAAAAATGTTTGGACCTCTAAATGTTTTGGTCTCCTTCAAAAGAGACTGAAGCAGAATATGCAGCAATTTAATACCTGCTTTTTTTTGCGCTATAGCATCATTTGTTTTAACTTACTCAGCGTAAAAAAATTCTCCACATTTTTTATAGTAACAAAATGGTTTTTGAAGAAAATAAAGCTTTCTCATGTTACACATTTGCTTTTATCATTCTGCATTAAGAGTGGGGCAGTTTTGATGGACTAGTTGCGAGGTAATGTATAGTTAACTATTTATGTATGAGAAAAAAATATATAAAGAAGTTTAATTTTAAACAAAAATTCACGTGTACTGCCGTTTTTTGCAAGAAAAATATAAAAATTCCATGGAACATAAAAATATATTTTTATTGCCAAAGTTCTTAAGATTAATAAAATTTACCTTGAATAAATCAGAGCTTTCTTTACTAGTAAAATTTGGTCAACGCATTCCGTTTTTCGATCCTGCAATTGAAAAATTGAAATTAAGAAAAATTTAAATCACTAAAAATAGTTAAATACAATTAACTTTAACTAAATAACATAAGAATATTAAATAACTCCAAGCGTATTTCGAGAGTACAAAGTTCTTTAAAACTAGAGGTGATTCAATGTCGGGCCGAAGGCAGGAACTGCTGAGCGTTGCTTATTCTTCTTCAAGAATCAAGCTTAATCTTCGCAGTACGACAGAAAATTTGTTCTTGAGGTTTAAACAATGCAAAACAGGTGGTCTAATGTCGGGTAGACTACTGTATCCAACATAACTCTGTAAACGATTTTTCGCATATATATATTTATTTATATATTTAATAAGACGATCCCGGGTACGGGAAGGTTGTTGTCGTGGCTTGATCAGGGTGGAACGAGACTTCGCTGTCCGTGGTGCTGGACAGGAGCGGCCCTTTCTAATATCACGTAGGGTTTAGCTCAGCATCGAGGTCTCGCGGTCGGAGGACCGTCGCTGGAGTGCGCAGGTCGCAGATGTTCGACGGTTTATTCGGGCTGTGGCTGTTGTACCGAATGAACACTCCGGGATTACAAAGACATATTTTTATTTGGTTTTCCTACAATTTTACATGGCAAGTGAAGTCACAAAAAAGCTCAGCTCCGAGCTGCGTTTCAAACTATATAACCTCGGATCACGTGCTCTATACAGTATCACATGTTCCAAAAGAGATGCATTTATTGGTTGTTAAAGTGCCGGGGTCTTCTAGCCATAGGAAATTATTGCGAGGTGTAGTACCAGAAAACCGTGTTCGTTTTAAACAAATCCTTTGTTTAAAATATATATATATATATATATATATATAGATATATATATATATATTTTAAACAAAGGATTTGTTTAAAACGAACACGGTTTTCTGGTACTACACCTCGCAATAATTTCCTATGGTTCCGAATTACGAATATTGTCAATAATCGATTAATCGCATATTAAATATTCGTGATTTCACTATTCGAATAGTATTCTCGATTAATCTCGATTTCACAAATCAGATTGTACTCACGGTTAATCGATAAACAATTAATCGAATACAATTCGGATTCTAAAATCGCCATTAATCGTTTTCACAATTCGAATTGCATTTGTAATTAATCGTTTCACTATTACAATTGCATTCACGATTAATCGCTCCACCAATGCTATTCGAATGCTATGGACTGTGTTCGAAAGAATTTTTCGAGATCGATTGATTCGAATAGATTTAATAATATATATATATATATATATTACGAGTCACGAACTTGGACATAGGACGTATTCTAAAAGAACTTAAGAAAATTTGCTTGAGGGTCGTAATAATTAAGGCGTGCTTTTGTAGTACATTGCATCATGATTCGTCGCAATGCGTCGCTGGAGGACGCTTATGTAGCTAATCATTAATAAAAACATAACTGTGTACACCGAGTAAAACGACAAACTTAATGACCAATTTTCATCTGAATTTTATAACTCTTTTCAGTAATATGAGGAAATAAAGCAATTCTATATTAAGTTTTAAAGTATGCATAGAAATTATTAAGGATATGAAAACAATGTCTGCGCTTTATTATTTTCTTTTGGTTTTTCATCACATGAAAAGCGTGATCGCTATGCAATATATATTTCACAGAATAAAACCATTATTTTTCCCCTTTACTGTGAATTAGATAGTATTGTTCTGACTTAGTTTATAATGTTATAAAACTTTCAAGTTAATAAAAAAAACAAAATAAGGCAATCTTTCACGAATTATTTTAGAATGCTGTAAAAACACAGATCACATTAATCGAGCTTCTTTCGACAAAATAACTAAGCCCCAAAATGCAACTTCTTCTGTGTTGCTTTATGAAACATGCTGGACATGTGCTCTAAATGTCCGAGATAATTAACTAACTAAACAGTAATACAACACACCCAAACCTTTGACATTCGTTTACCAAATACTTCAAATGATCGTTGATTACATGCTTAACAATGTACCATGTAAACAAGGACTTTGATTTTAAGTGTTATCTTTGAATTTTAAATGTAAACTCTTAATTGGGGCTTCATTTAATTGGAATTTGCATCAACATACACTTTATCAAACAATGATAGCGCAGCATAGGGATTTCCCTTCTACGTAAGTTGCAAACACTAGAGATATTATCGATTGTTTCTCTACTGCAATTTCAATACTTGTTTTAAAATGCAAGTATTATCGTTACATGTTCCATTATCAGATAGATGTCAAAGTAAGTTGAAATGGTTAATTACATAATGTAACAAATATCCAATTCTCATTTTCGCATTAAAGTAAGCAATATTTATCGCTAATTCGGGCCATATTACAATGAGTCGGATTTAATTAAAGCAAATTATAGAAAAGCGATATGCATAGCTTAAACATTTGTATTTTTCTGAATTCAGCACTTGAAAATAAGTATCGTCGTTAACTATATACTGGATGGCCCTAAATTATGGGTCAAACTTTAAGGTAGGTGAAATACGTACTAAAAGAATCAGTTTTTGTGCAGCAACGAGGGGTTGGAAATAAAAAGTGCAGACAAAAAACAGAAAATACTGAAGAAATGAAAGAAGGCTTTTTATTTACATAATATTACAGTAACTGGTCAAATGTGCTTCTACCTTCGTCGATACATATATGGTAGATTCTAGCAACTGAATCGTATAATACTTTGAAAGATGCGAGACGTATTCACGAACGAATCTAGCAGCGACCGAAAGTTTTCAATGAAGTTTTTATCATAGTCAATTGGATCCTCACGGAAAATGTATATTTGATCAATTCGATGAACGAGCTGGCCAAGCGACTGGTCTACCTCGTATAATGCATGGCAGGTCAAAGGTGGCATTGAGGTAATTACGCGAATTATTGCAGAAATGGAAAAATTTCTAATTACATAACATCTTGCTGTAAAGCATGGCATTTCCTTTCAAACCCACATCCATACTGTACTACAGGGAAGAGTAGTAATGAAGGGACATTTTTTGTCATTTTTCCTAATTATTTTCAAGGACTCAAAACTACATGATATTTGCCTTAACTATTTGGCCACATAAAATAAAAGTAATAATTTGAATACAAATTGTTTAAAGAAATTGATAATGAAAAAAAGAAAATGAAAGAAAAACTTTGACCCATTCAACGCCACTTGGGGTCGAATGAGCCATTTAAGGTAATGAATGGTTCACTAAATGAAATTTGAGAAAAAATTAAAAATTAACCTTTTTACTATTAACTCAAGAAGGCAGAATGGTAACTGTCGTATTATATATATATATATATATATATATATACAGGTAATATTTAAGGGATGTTTGTATAAAAATAACAGGACTTCTTTCCCAGCACTTCGCGTTTCAAATTTCTGTTTAAGTGGGTTTTCCCACAATATGCGGGGTTTTCTGCGCCTTTTCTTGGCTCCCCCCAAGCCTCATCTTCGGTTCAAAAGGTTGAGTCTAAATTTATTTTTGCTTTGTAATCAGCGAATGCAATTGCCATGATACTTCTCTGATGAAGTGGTTCTGAAGCAAGCCGCCAATCAGTCAGTATTGTTCTCCCCTGCCAAAAAGACTCTGACATTCTTATTGCTGCAAGCTCATGAACAAGTCATGTTAATCAGCTCTGGGTGGTGCCCGTTTTGATTGTTTTTACGTCTGCCATCTATTTTTCTTATGTTTGCTTTTTGTGAATACGCGTTAGAACCCCTTAGAAAGTCCTCCTGACCAAGGCATCCCCCTTGGCAGATCGCCCTAGTGTAGCGTTGCCATAATCACACACAACAACAACACATGTTTGCTTATTTGAAAAGTAAATAAAGTAACTTTTAATAAAACAATAGCCTCATCAAAATTAAAATGTAACGAAAACGTGACGTTTCTATCTATCTATCTATCTATATAAATATATATATAACTGTGTGTGTGTATGTATGGCAATTAACATTTGAAAAATGAAATTTCGTTTTTTCTTAAATCGTGACCAATTTTTATAGTCCTTTTATTTAGTTATCTTAACTGCTAAAAATAAGAAAAAAATTCTAACATATTTAACCGCCAAAAACTGCATGATTAAACAAAACAAAATTCATAGCTCTTTTGGGAGAGATCCAGACCCCTCAGACCCCCCCTCCCTAGTATGCACCACGAAAAACAATTATCTTTTAACTTTGTTTTTGGGCAAAAAATGCGATTTTCTGCTTAAATGATCACGAATTACTTTTGAAATAATGGTCAAAACTCTACAAGAACCAGTAAATAGTTTCATATCTTTAAGAAAGTAAAACAAAAACAAAACAAACGGAAGTAACCTAAATACATGTTCCCGGTAAGGGAAAAAATGACCCATTCATTGCTATGACATGTGACTCAACATTCATCCCCACCTATTCTTTTCAAATGTAACCACATTTTTGTGACAGATTATGGTGAAACGCAATCTAAATATACCTTAATATTAGTAAATTAATAAACAAAGAATAGTTTTCATGAAATAATAAATAATTTTTCAGTATCAGCTATTTTAGAAAACAAATAATAAAAAACTTACTTTTCAAGCATATTTTTATGGATGCCCCATTGGTGAGAAAATGGCTAGCGGCAAGCAACTGAAAATTTTGTGTTCCTCGAAATAACTAGTTCTATACATTGACATCACCTAAAATCATTTAATGTAAATACTTTTTCAGATACTAAGCAGCTCATTCAACCCCATGGCCCATCCATTACTGCTCTCCCCTACAGAAAAAAATGTTCAATTTAATTTTCTTGACAAAATACATGTTCAATAATGTGCATACTAAATTTAGCCAAAATCCGTCACATTATCAGCAATCTAGAAACCTAGTAATGTGAACTAAATAAAGGAAAAAGAAAATTAGTCCTGTAAACATTATTTCACACATCTTTTGTGATTGTTTACTCATAACAGGTGAACACTTGTAAGATGAATATTTAAGTACTAATACGCATTTTATCATGTGTTCAGCGAAATAAGAGTACATATGTGGAACAAAGGAAAACATTTCAGTTAAAATTTCTAATAGAACGGAATTGCGTAAGTGGACATACTGATGAATTATTTGTTTAGCTTTTACTTATTTTTAGAGCAATCAAACCTTATGATGAGAAATGGCGTAAAACGATAAAGATATCCACCATCAAGTGTTGTCCTTCTGAAATACTAGCTAGAGTTTTCTTTACGATTGCGACAAAATAAAATAAATCATATTTTGTGTCTGATAAAATATTTCTTGAGTAGAGGCAAGAATGTCACTCCATGTTATTGTTTGTTCCCATTAGTCTCCTGCTGACATTGTGAGTAGAGTAATCCAGTGGTCTAGTATTCTTCTACTATCCACACTCTTTTCTTCGTTCCAAACTTCATTGTTAAAGATGTATTTTTGATAAGTACGTATGTTCATTCACGAGATTTATGAATAAGAGGAAATATTTTTGTTTCGTAAGTCTGAGATTGCTGCAGAATTATGTCAATAAGGAGAAAACTTAAGATTTTGTGTTTGCTTTGTGTAGCCTCTATAACTTATAAGAGATTTTGTGTGAATCAATACGATAAAAAATCTCTTTCACACTTATTAGAAAACTGTAAAGTATTTTTCCTATGAAGCTTTCGTGTGTGTAGTGCCTGGAGTATTAGCTTCGTGATGAAAAATCAACTTTCAAACAATTAGAATAGCTTTACCTTATCAAAATACTTTTTCTTGCGAAGTAGAAAAACACTGTATTTTTATGCGAAAAAATTGAAAAAAAAATGATATCGTGAAAGTGATATAATGTGTATTTATAAGATTATACATTTATATATATATATATATATATATATATATATATATATATATATATATATATATATATAAATGTATAATCTTATAACTCGAACAGCCCATATATATATATGGGCTGTTCGAGCCTCGTCAGACCCCCCCTGAACCCCCCTAATTTTTTAGTTTCATTATTGCCTTATTAAAACGATATCAATTGACTATATCATTTTATCTCTCATCTTTCGTGTATTTTGCCTGGTAACCCTATGTTGAAATTTTTATGATTGTAACCTATTTATATAAAAATACATGTGATGCATATTCTGCAGCTTACGAAATATTGTAAAAATAGATTTAAGCTGTTGCGAACTAATAGTATTTAGATGTATGTAAAAAATACATGTGGTGCATATTCTGCAGCTTACGAAATATTGTAACAATAGATTAGAGCTGTTGTGAACTAATAGTATTTAAATATATGCAAAATTATGTCGCATTTTTATATCGCTTTTTTGGGACACATTTTTCGGACAATTTTTAATAAAGGGGGTGAGAGATAAAATGACATAGTCATTAATAAACATTCTAAATTTGACTGAAAGAAAAGGCAAAATCTAGAAATTGCTAAATTGCTTTCGCTTAGATATTCGGTCATGAAAGTCAGTTCTGAATCAGCTATTTTGTCATAATTGAATCGGTCTTAATAACATTTACCCATATACTGCAGCTCAACTGGATCGAATGGTAGTTTTGTTGAAATACCGCACTCATTTTGTCGAGACTGCCTAAATATTTCTGCGACATCATTTCAATTTCGTTATAAGGCAAGCAATCTAAATCAGAGATTTATTCTTCGAATAAAAGGAGCTTCATTGCTAAACTCTTTAAATATCCAATATATTGAAGTGGCTTAGAAAATAGAAACTTTTAAGAAACCTTTCATTAGCCACATCGAAATTATAATGAAAGTACGAGTCGGTTGGACTTAAATTAGATATTCCTAGATTGAAGTTTTAAGTACGTTATACGCGCTCTCTCTTTATGCAAGTGTGTATTCCTATACAGGGTGTCTCACAATAACTGGGAATACGCTTAAGGGAAATTAGGGATCATAATAAGGATTTAGAATCGCAGCAATGTGCCGTCCAAAATTTCTTTTTAATTTACAAGCTAATAATCGCTTTAGAAGAAATGTTGAAGTGTTCGGAGAAGTTCTTAACCGAGTCTTATATTGGTTTGTCTCAGAGAATTTTACCAATGAAATGAAATAAAAATTTTAAACTATCAAATTTAGTCCTGTGCTTCCTGTGAAAGAACCATTAGTTTTTGGCGAATCATGGTCGTGTAATGTTCACAATTATTTCAGGATTTCTTCAAAATTGATTAGTAACAGCTGCATGAAGTCCACGTTTCCGACCCCACATTCTTATCTGATTCTGAATCCTTAATATTTGCCCTACCTTCCAGTAAAGCTTATCCCAAACGTTATGGAAAATCCTGTAAAGTAGTTTCTATTGTAAGTATATAGATTTTTTCTGGGTGTTCTAGAACTTCGTGTACAAACTTGGAGGGAAGGTAGAGAATAGCGTTAGGAATCATAATTTACATAGGAAAATGTGGATGGAAGAGATTAGATTGCGCTGTATGCGAGTTCTCAGCTTCAGGAAGTGTTACCTTCTCATTTTCATCGCTGCCAAATTTTATGTTATATATATATATATATATATATATATATATATATAAAAGATTTTCTACGACTTTTTTATAAATAATTTACTGTTTAAATAAATCCTAATTTTAATGTAAAATGACAGATTTCCATCTTAAAATTTAAGCTTTGCAAATAAACACACTGTAACTCAATGCATTTTTGCTTCCAAACCTTAACTGGTTTTAAAAAGCGAATTGTCCCTTTTTCCAGAATAATCGTGCAGTTACTATTATTTTATTTATTTTATTATTTATTTTTGTCTGACCTAACATTACTTCGTTTATGAATGAAGTAATAACTAAACTACAGAACAGGCATAAGAAACTCAATATCTTTGTTGCATTGTCTTTAGCCAAAACCGTGCCGTTTTCAACGAAATGAAGATCATTTACGTCGGGATAAGAAATGCCGCCACATAAAATAATGTCCTATCACTGAATAAAATGTACAGCTACTATTGCAGGTGAAGAGATACTCTGGGTCGAAAGATGCCCATTTGAAATCTTGACATCAAGAACAGGTTTATTCATTGAATTTTCGGATTAAATCTTAGAGGATGTACAAGACCCATTTGAAAAACATCCAGCTTTTGTACGGAAAATATATATTACTTACATCAGAAAATTTAAGATCTTAATTCTTTTATAAATTAGTTTGTAGCCTCTCCACACTGTTAACCAGCAGATTCTTCCACAGTCGAATTTTTTTCTGAAACTTCTTTTGTGGAATGGTGTTCATGTCTGTCGTCACATTTTGCATTATCTGTTCTCTAATCTGAAGTATCTACGTAGGTTATAAGGGGGACTTTTTTTACGAAACATGACATTCGAATCATTCTCTGACATCCTTACACTACAGAAACGGATCGTTGTTACTCCTGGCGCAAGCGACAGTGAATATGACATAGGAATATTAAGACTATGGTTTGTATTTTCACCTTTATTTATTCGTTATAAAAGCATGAACTGAGAAATAACGCTTATAGCCCCTACTGTGAATGGCGTAATTCTTTTCATGAATGTGCTAAGATTTTTCCATTTGCCCATCTAAGCTTATAAATTTGCACCTTTTCTATCTGGGAAATGCATATATGCTCTTGGTAGATCAATAAATTATAATTACGTAACAAATTGTAACACATATTATTACATAAGACTGCATTTTTTACACAGATTTTTATTTGTTGTTTTGCGAGTGATTATCTTATAAATTATGCTTATCGCATCTTGTTGAATATCTTATAGTGTAGACATTATTTTGTATCACAAAGTATTAACATCAAATTAGACAATTACAAATTTCATTTTTTCGATAAAAGAAAACTTTTAAGTCTCATCTACGTATTTATCGCAACTGAAAAATTTAGTACTAAATCAGCTGAAACTGATTAATTACTCAAAATTAGAACTGAAATGGGATAATTTTTTATTGCATGCATGTTGCATGCTATTAAATTAGGTTGTCTTAAGTAATAGAATTATTACAAGTTAAATACCAGTATTCAGCAGTATCACTTAATAGTATATTTTAATAAGATTTTCATTTCATTTCATATAAGAAATAAGCATAGAACTATATAAAATATTATAACTTAAATACATGTTCTACACTTTTCTGTAAAATTCTCTCTTAACGCTGAGCAAAACACTTTTAAAAATAAATCTCTAACTGTCAAAAGACTTTTTAAATATTCATCATTGGGCACATTACCTCAAGAGCGTATTTATCGCAATTGTTTGATATTAGAGAATTCACTTCTGGAACAATTAACGAAAGTGACGTGATCTTTTGAGCACTGAAGCCTTTAATACCCCTGATTAGTCCGAAAAGTGATTTCGACAGAACACCCGCATAATCCTGATTATTACGCTAAGTCTGTATTCTTCGAGATTATTCTGCAAATAGCAACGTCCCAGTGAGCTGAAATTAATCTCTCGTGTCCGAATGTTTCAAAGATTAAAGAGGAACCACGAGTTTGAGCACTATTTCATTGGAAACTGATCACCATGCATTAAGTTCTTTGTCAAACAGCGGTGAATGGAGCCAGAAGATCTCTTTCTATTGGACAATTGCTTTCTAGTTATTGAATACTGAAATAGGTTTAGCTTCTCAAACGCCGCCAAATCAATTTATGAAATATGTAACTTGGTATTTTTTATAGTTTACAGCTTAGCGGTTATAAGCAAACTCTTGCTTATTTAAACCCCTTAAGGTTTAAACTGGTATAGTAATAAACATATTTTTGCGAGTTTTTCATTAAATGATATCTGCATGCTCTGTAGTTTAGTAATCTTAATTTGATTAATATTTTTAATACTAATATGTTGAAAGTGAGAAAACGTGATATTTATACAAGGTGGCTTTTTTCCCATGCAATGAATATATTTGAACTAAATTTATAGTATGTATATAAGTAAATTTTGCGTACAGCCCCATATGACAAAGTTGAATGTAGTATTCCGTGCATCCAGTTTAGCTGATTGTTTATCGAAAAAATTTAACTAGGCACACCTAGAACATTAAACTATATTAAGATTTTGTATTAAATATACGCCCAGCAGTAAAGGGGGAAAATCTGATAGTGGAAACATTTTTAGTCGCAGTACCTAATCAGTACGTTTATGCTGATGAAGTTTTTCTATCATGCAAGTTTCTATCAGCTTCAAGAAATAAAGAAGTCTCGATATAAATTTATGATTTATAAGGGACACTGTACATTTTTAGCAAAAATTTTAGAGGGTTTTTCTTCAGCATTTCTTTAAAAATATAAATAGCTTCTTTATATCAGCTGTAAAAAAAATCAATTGCACAAAAGATAAAGGTAAAGGTCGTCTTCATGTGGGTCCTCAAACGAAGTGTAAAATTATATTCGGATTTTACAGGAGATCCGTGCTCTAAAAGTCTAGCATTTGAATACTGCTGTCATTATTTAAATCATTATTATTATGGATTGTGAGAGCTCGAATCGCCTGAAAATCTCAATTTCATGAATACACCTTTAGACTCAAATTCGCTGCTGAATAAATAAATTTTTATAAAAAGAATTCATGAAAAAAATGGGATAAATGAATATCTATATTTAGGTAAAATCGCTCTTATATCGTATGAATGATGGTTATAATTCAAACTAATCACCAAATGGTATTCTTAAAGCTTGAAACAATAAATAAAAGTGTTAAAATTGTTGGAATTATACGAGTATTATTTTTTTTTGTACTTTTCGGACATCTTCAACAACAACACAAAAAAGTCCACATTTTCGGAATAAATAAATTTATTGGGATTGATTTTCGGTTGGAAATTTTCTAGAAAATGAGGTATTTTATTTTTTTCTCTAACTCGTATAATGACGAAGTCATTTACGTGCATCTACACGTTTTGTGGATCTTCATTTGTTTCATTAGAATTATTATCAAATGACTCTGGTTCTGCTGAATCATAACGTTGAAACTACACTTCAAATTCCCAGCACTCATTGGAAACATATTTAGAACACATTTATTGAAAAAAAAGCCTTCCAGTTACCTAAAAGTCTTCTGAAATGCGTTTCGAATGTTATGCTTAGAATATTTGTTAATCTAAACTTAGGAACACATTTGAGAACAGACTGGGAACACTTTAAGAACAGATTGGGAACACATATGAGGAACACATTTGAGAAAAGATTGGGAACACTGGTGAAATCATTGGTTCCTTAGTTATAACGATGTTGTTATGATGGGCAGCAAAGGGATGCCTTGAATCAGGGTCTGATTGCCTCATGGACAAGTCGAGACTTTGCGCAGGGCTTCTACTTTTCAGAAGTGCAATCCAATTTTCGTACCACGTGGGGGCAAAATGTTTTAAGTCGAGTAACGTACAGATTCAATCGCGCTTATTAATTAGTGAAATATCGTTAATTAATCCTGCGAATGAAGATTGTAACCCGCGTGGTTTTTCATTCACACTCAGCAATCCCAAATCATCCAAAAATTACAAGTCCAGAAAAATTTTCTAAGTCCGATACCAAAACAAGTTAATTCTAAAATTCAATAACATATGGCGGTACAAAAATTAATTAATAATTAAATAAAATTAGCTAAAATTCATTAAAAGCAGTCTCAACCATGCAAAAATTGCCTGTCCGGCCAAGGATTCTGCGAAAAATTTTCTACGTCTCATACCGAAAGTAAAGAACACTTCAACTTTTAGCGTTATGCAGTCGGAGCGCGAGTTTCCTGGTCGGTATAGCATCGGCCTCCAGATCGGAAGGTCCAGGGTGAATCCCGCTGCCGGTAAGTGAGAAAAAATAAAATCCAAGCCCACAAATTAATTCTAAAATTCAATAGCAGATGGCAGCGCTAAATTACAGTAATTAACTAAAATTCATTAATTAAATAATTCATTAAAATCAGTACCAAACTCTAAAAAATTCTAAGTCCAAAACTAGAAAGGTGGTTCCTAAACATAACATCAGACGGCAGCACTAAAATTAATTAATTAATAATTAAATTAAATTAACTAAATTAAATTAAAAGCTGTCCCAAAAATTACAAGTCCGAACTAAGATTCTGAGTAAAATTTCTATCCCATACCAAAACTAAACACTATTGCTATTGCATTGAAAGAAATTCAGTGATACTACCCCGTAAAAAATACCCTCGTAACCTTTCTCGAAAATAAACCGAAACTAATAGTAGACCCACATCTAGCAAAAATACAACAATCCAGGAAGAAAAGAACTCAACTCAACCAGCAGGAGGGAAAACATCTCAACTCAGGTGGCTGGAACTCGTTACGTCAGTTCCGGCCACCCCCTATGATGCCATAATTCCGTCCCCTTGATGACGTCCCTTCCGCCGCACCAGCACCTGCTCTTATTTTTTAGAAAGTGTTCTTAAATGTAATCCTAAAAGCATTCCTTAAAGTGTGTTAAAAAGGATAACAAAATAAGTGTTCTAAAAAGTATTCTGAAATGGGTTCCAAACAGTCTTCTCAAATGTGTTCCAAAAAGTGTTCTCAGAAAGGGGACAAAATACGTGTTCAGAAATGTGTTCCAAAAAGTGTTCTCAAAAAGGGGTCAAAATGAGTGTTCCAGAAAGTGTCCTGAAATGTGTTCCAAAAAGTGTTTTGAAATGAGTTCCAAAAAATGCTCCGAAATGTGCTTTTAAAAGTGTTCTTAAAAAGGGGACAAAATAAATGTTCCAAAAAGTATTCTAAAATGTGTTCAAAGATTTGCAGTGTAGTCTTTTTTTTTTTTTTTTTTTTTTTTTGAAAAATCTGGGCTTTATGTTTCTGCTGAAGACTAACAGTTTTCATAAAAGTAATAGAAACCATTTAGGATAAGACACATTTCAGAGATATGAGGGGGGAAAATATCTCTGAAGAGAAATCCGAGAAATGTTTCCTTCTGTTTGGATGGGCTCCGCCTTGTTTCTGGAGTGAAATAGGCCACATTTGGACTCCAGCATACACCACTGATATGTATACATATGGTACGCTATGAAAAATGGTGAGAGGATTGTTGGCAGATCAAGAATACTATTTGATCGGCATCACAAACAAAAACTCTTATCGTCGTAAGATTCAAAACATAACGGGATAGCAGACGAACAGTAGTCTTAAAATATTGTTAAAATTACATAAATATTTCGAGATCTAGTGATAAAATGGGTGTTCAGAGAGAACATTACAAATTCAATGATGTCAGCATGCACTGATTTACCGTGGCGATCATGACTTTTCCACCGAAGATTAGGTTTAGGTGGAGCGTAAGATTTACTTTTGTCGCCAATAGCGACACTTTGGCGGTAATCTAGTTCCACAGAATTCTGCTTTGTCGAGGAATGAGTCAGAGAAATTTGTGAGTAAAAAATACATTTTGAGGTAATTTGCGAGTTCAAATGCAATTTCTGAAAATTGAATTTAAAATAAAACATTAAAATGAACAATAATTTTTGATGTAACACATATGTTTAACCGTCTAAGGATAGAAAGGATGAAAAGTGGAGATAAGAAATCATGAGGGTCAAAATTTATCATAATACTTCCTAATGAAAAGTTTATTGTTTTCAAAATCTTCAGCAAAACTTATTATATACATGCAGAATAGGACATCTAATTCAATAAAGTCATACAAAAGAATATGATGTTGTATTAAGGTAAATAACATTTCGAATCAGAGTTATATTGGCGAATACATAATTTGAAATGAGAGCAAACGATCTTAATTTCAAATAATCCTTGTTTGAACTGCTACAACAGTTTAATATTCAAGAAATTACTGCCGTGAAAAGGTTGGCATTTTATTTTTCTGTTATAGTTAATTTCTATCTCAATCTACTTTTTCCCGAAGAGGTCGTAAAAAATAAATTATGTTTAATTTTCACGCTTTAATTACAATTTTAATGACTTAGATTGAAAGGGCAGCTACAGATAAGCCTTCTGGCATGACAGAACATTACTTCGTAAGAAGATTAATTTGAGAAAATTGATAATTTTTTTCCCGAAAAATTATTTTTCATTTCGAAAATGAATTGCTCACTTTTTATCCCCCATCTTAATAAATCCATTTTTGAAAAATTGCTATTTGTCATTTTATGCCAGATACACTCTCCTATTAATTCCAGAGTATTTTCATTTGTCAGTAAAATGAAATTAAAGGACGAAAAAATATAGTTTTCGCATTAAGATTTCTTTCTTTCTTATATTTAAAAATTAATAAGTGTTTCGTAAGTCGATTTAAAAATCTCAACATGTTAAGAATTAATGTGACTAATTAATTTACTCAATTGAATATCGATTTTCATCAGATGTGAATTGAACATTTATACATTTCAAGCACTCTGGGCTGAGTGAGTTTCAACATTTTAAATTATGGATCTGATAACTAGCTTCGGCCTAAAAAGCTTACTAAAAAGCGTAATAACTTTATGCCATTTATTTTGAGTGTATAATTATAAAAAAAGCAAATAATGAGATTTGTGATTTAAATATTTCGTTGCTTAAAAGTACTAAAATGTGTTTGATGTTTCAAAAAAGAAGAAGTTGTTGTAGCAGTTCAAAAAAGAAGAAATTCTAAATGAAGCAAATTTTAATCTAAATAATGCTTAGTGATAGAACACATTGGAGAAATAAAAATAAAATAAAAATACGTTATAAAAATTTATTGTAAAAAAACATAACCATTTATGCGATTTGTGCTGCAGTACTACGTCAGACATTCAGTAAACACAAATTCAAATACTTTGTATTCATTTTCAACACTAATTTCTAAATAGCATGTGTACTGAGTGTATATTCAAACATTCTTGGTTTACTTGTTGAGTCATTTCATACCACGGGATACTGGTAAGCCAATGTTATTAGTAAACGATCATATCGTGCTGAAAATATCCATTCTTGTCTCATGACTGAAAGCAAGTAGCACTGCACGAGGTCAATTCTTGGTAGGTGTACTTCCGGAGAATACAGCTTGTGGATTGTTCCATATTTTTTCTCTGTCGATATAGGAGCAAAATTTATTAAAAGTGTGCAAAAGCATCAGATATGTATTCAATTCCTTTGTAGCTCTGGACATAGTTAACCATCATCCCTTAAACAGTAGAGCAACCTCCTGGGGGGAGGGGGGGGGGCGATATTGCCACTTTAGCAATTTCGAAATCAGAACAGAATATTTATTTTATGTGTATATAATATTTCAATATTTTAAACACCATTTTTAAAAGGTGAAGTAAATATCCTGAAACCATAAAGTATGTCCAAAAGTGTGCAGGCACTTTCTAATGCTGTAAATCGAAAAAGATTCATACAGTACCATAACAAATATTTTCTCAAACGCATGTATAAGCTGATGTGCAATCAGGAACGTGCTCTGTCAGTTTAGTCTTTACAATTAACAATCAATACGCCTCAGTTCTATAACTGTCGGTAAAAAAACACCACTAAACTTCTTTTATTCAACATGCATTGAGATTTCTCGGAAAACATTCATAAAGGAGGAAACCAACACCCAACAACAGGAACCAGGCGGTCATTTCATGTAAAATTACATACTACATAGCATACAATACTACATTTTTCAGTGCATGTCAAATCTAAATTTTACAGGGCATAAGATATTTGTTCGCAGGCAGCTCTATCTATCTGCCATTACTTTTTTTTCCCCTGTGTTTTTCTATGACGCACTAGGAGAGCAGATGTGGCACTATGTTTATGTGTATCTATAATTATGTCGTGTAAGTAAAGAGTTAATTAAGAGTAAGGTTAAATTTCTTCATAAGGAAATTGGAAAATAGTGTGTTTTATAGGTTAATATTTCGCCAAATGCAAATTACTGAAGCTTAGTCTGAAGGAGTCTTAACTGAGAGAAACCAAGAATCATCGAGTAAGCAAAAATTTCATATTATAAAATAGAGTATTATACGACTTTATGAATCACATATACAAATATTTTAGACACTTATAAACACCCCTTTAACTGTTTTAAACTATTGCCTAAAATCTTCTCTTACAAGCACCTACGTTAAAAACCTCTCATACACTACACTCCAAATTTCGTATTACAGTAGACTCGCACTACAACACAATTTATCTTACGTGAATGGATATTGCTCCTCACCAATCACACGTAAGAAAAATATAAGACGGACGTAAATACAATTCGAACGGACACTACCCGGGGCTAAATTACGTGTTTTCACAGCAGCCGTCCAAAAATGCGAGTGCCCGACTCTTTTTTGGCAGGAGAGAAAAATAGTCGTTGATTGACAACTTACGTCAGAACCACGCGATCAGGGAAGAAACACGGCACACGGCAAGTCTTGTTTGATAAGGTTGACAAAGGAAAGATAAATTTAGACTCCACCTTTTTGCCGAAGATGAGGCTTGGGCAGAGAGCAGAGAAAAGGCGCTGGAAATCTCGTGTATTCTCGAGAAAGCCAACTTAACGGTCAAAGTAACGATTTGCGAAATTTGAAACGCGAACTGCTAGAAATTAAATTTTTATACAAACATCCCTCAAAATATTGCAGTATATATATATATATATGTATATATATATATATATAATACATATATATATATATATATATATATATAGTACATATATATATATATATATAATATATATATGTATATATATATATATATATATATATATATATATATATATATATATATATATATATATATATATATATATATATATATATATATATATATGTTGGTCAATTCCTAATAGGGGTGCCTAGTTGGCAGGTCAGTTGCCCCTATTAATGATCTATTAATTTTGAACCAAGAACATTTCGGCGAGATTTGCCTCTCTGCGACAGACCTACCCTCTGGATGACTGCAAGCAGCTTTAACAATGCATTTCAATGGGAAAACAAAAACACAATTTTTAGCGGTCAAAAAATGTATTAATTTCAAATTATTGGATGATTGTAATGGACTTGATTGTATAATCAAAGCTTCGACTTTGATATTCCATCGGCCTTGTTATATTTTGAAGTGATAAAGTTAAAACTGATGTCTTAAAGATCTTTCAACTGGGTTGAATACAATAGGAAATCAATAGAAAAATTTGCGCAGAAATGATGTGCAGTCGACTGTCACTCAGATGACGACAATAAAACGTCTCGTCAAAATGCTCTGTAAGAGATGCAGCACCTGGGTGGGCATCCCGAGAGGTTTCGTATGAACATGAAGGACATTGGAAGCCTGACAGAATTTAATCATACTGTTATAGCACCATCCTGGTCACGACACCATTGTTAAATTTTTTCGGGGGAGGATTTTGTTTAGTTTTTATTTAAAAGGGGAGCCAATGATCATTATAATGGTTAGTACAAATTTTGCGCCGTGCATATGAGAGAAATATTAAAATCTTACCTGAAATGCATCCACATAAGGACACCACTAAATCCTGAAATTTAGTTTACTCAAATGATAACTATATTTTTTCCAGACATGTCTTTATTTATATTTGTAAATTATATTCATTGCACACACAGTTAGAATCAACACATCCTAAATATGTCATTCAATAATAATTAATACTTTATGATCAATTATTTCAGAGAGTTATACTAAAATATCGGGTACCCTTCAATTTTAAATATTAACAAATTTATTTCAAAAAGTATTTTTACTTATGAAAATATTTATCTAGAAAATTCTTCAAATGATTAAATCCCTTTCGTACTAATCATTTAAACATTAATTATACTAACACAATCCACTTAAAATGTTATTTCAAAACACTAAAACATTTTTTATATACATAATATGGTAAAATTAAATTTATCATACCATGTTGGGGCAGATGTAGTAATACCTCTCGAGTTCACAATTTCTCCTGCATCAGTTTTACAAATTTTCGAAGTTCATAATTTTAAAGTTTCACTAATTTCGCGATATATTGTCACCCAGTCCACAATATTACGGTGTCTCACAAAGTCTGTGAGATTTTATATAGTATCGCTAATTCCACAATATTACGATAATCTAGCGTTCTTCTCATAGTTCATAGTCCACGATATTGCGATGGCCTAGCGTTCTTCTCATAGTTCATTTCTCTAATTTTGATTTCGTATACAGTTAGTGCACCACAAAAAATTCTTCATCAGCTGGAACACTTCGATCTTATAAGAGATGATTTTTTTGGAATCAACGAAATTCTTATAACTTAGACGAAAGAATTTTCAAAATCTTCATCAGCAGGAATAGGCGATATTTCCCAAACGCAGGAAAAGATGTATCAGCGGAACAGTTGATCTCAGACGAAATGATAACTAAATTCTTGTACGTCAAACGAAAGGATTTTCAAAATTAACGAACTTCTTGTATTTCCCAGCCACAGGAAGAGGCGTATCAGCGGAACAGTTGATCTCATAAGAAAAGGATTTTCAAATCAACTAAATTCTTGTACTTCAAACGAAAAGATTTTCAAAATTAACGAACATCTTGTAAGTATTTACCAACCACAGGAAGAGGTGTATCAGCGAAACAGTTGATGCCGAGTTCAGAGCATCGGTCGATCTCTAGGAATTTTCTAATAATAAAATTTTCATTTTCTTCAAACAGCGACGAAAAAAAAAACATCCAGCCAAAGGCATCGGTCAATTTCAGGAGAATGAGACTGTGTCTCAAACCCTTCAATCTTCCGAGAGGCCTGGCTTGCGTTTTCGAAATTTTAAATCCAACTGACAAAACCGTTACTGAAGTTCTTTAGCTTGACTTACGCCAATTTGGCTAATTCTTATGTTTTTGGCTCAGTGTCAGAGTATCCACTGCATATTTTTAATTGTAGCCAATGGAGATAAAAATCACATGGGGCTTCCCTTTTCCTTGTAAACCTGAAAATTTATGAGTTTTTTGACTGTGTCTGGCGAACAGATTCCTTGCATCGCAGTTTCGTTGTTTACAGAAATATGATATCGCCCAGTGTGGTCTTGAGATTCTTTCTCTGAAAATTTGATGTCTGGGCGGTCACCGTGTGAATGAAATGTGGGAACTTTGAGGGAGAAAAAAAAACGGCATTTTATACTTGCAGTAATCTTAAAAACTTCGCATATACTTGTGAGGTATTAAACTTCACCTTTTCCAGAGCATGATTCAAAAATGTTATGCCTTCGCATAACATCACCTCCCTCCAACGAGAAAAAAAAATTACCAATATCAATCCATTCGTGGAATATCACAAGCACATGATGTTTCTATAAAAAGAGATTTACTATTTTTTGCCACCAACACGTATGATTTTTGACTAAGATATCCAATTATGCACACAAAATTTTTAAGATAAATCACCTAATAATAATATACAGAATACCAGTAATCATATGCAAATGTAGAATAACGCAGATAATATAACAAACAATGTAGTACAATGTAATAATATTCAATATATAATATTCAATTTATAATGTTCAATACATATACCATAACATTTAATATAAGACCATAAATATTACAGATAACGACACAATCTTTCTTTAAAACATACATCAAATTCATATTTTTACTTTGATGGAACACACGATCAAATGTTTCTTGCCTGCTCTCAGTTTCTCTTATCATTTATTTACTTTCAAAAATCCATTTAAATTTGTTTATTCTCAATTTAGTCAAATTCTTAAATTTTCTCATTTTCATTTCTCATTCATTTATTAACGTCATTTTATTTTCAAATTGGTTTTTGCAATATGTCATTGGGAATTACCAAATTTTGCAAAAACACCACAGGTCAAATTAACAGTCTATGAAATTAGATTATTTTTTAACAATTCTTAAGTTCTCCAACTGTAGGACCTGCCGTACACAGTTAGACGTGTAATAAAAACTTAAGGTGCCATGAGTTTACCACACTTAAACTACGAAATTGTTAAACATAACCTCCATTTTCTTTTTCTTTTCTTTTTTTTAAGAGACCCTTAAATATTTAAAGATTTTGAGTACGACTGTTAAATTATTATCTAATTTCAGAAAGAACTGTTTTTCAATCTGCCTACGAAGAAAGTTCTTCATTTCTGATATTTGGTCTGAGAGACCTTTGTACAAAAATCTTACTGACGTGTACCTTTCTTTTGAAATTATCAATTTTAAATATTTTCTTTATTTCCCAGGGCCCATTATATTTCTTTTGTAATGCTCCTGGTTCATTAAACTCTTCTAAATATACCTTATCACCTAATTTGATACTCGGTTTATTTCTACCCTTTGTGTATTTGTTATATATCTTGACATACTCCTTCTCATTTTCCTCTATATCATTTTTCATCTCTTCAACTATTAATATAACCTTCTCAACTTAGTCTTTAAATTCAAGTGTATATTGAGGATCATCGAAAGCATTTAATTGTAGATTTAATTTTCTACCAAAGAATATTTCTGCAGGTGTGTATTGTGTGACAATGTGTTTTGTATTGTTGTAATGTAGTTTGAAAATTAGTAAGTTATATGACCAATCAAAAATTCTGTCTGAAATTTCAGCTATACATTCTTTCAGACAGCGATGGGTTCTTTCAACGGTCCCGTTAGATTGTGGGTAGTAAATAGATGATTTTCTGTGTTCAATATTTAGTTTTTTGAGGAAGCCTTCAAACTCATGAGAGCAAAAATTAGTCCCGTTGTCAGACAGTAAGATTTTAGGAATGCCAAATCTAGAGAAATATTCATTAAGATGTTTAATAATATTTGCCGATGTAATGTTACTCAAAGGGATAGTTTCTAAATATCTAGAATAGTGATCAATTATTGTTAGGGCGTAAAATTTGCCATCAATTGATCTAGGTAATTTCCCGACAATATCTATGGCTATAAATTCACCTGGAGCGAGATGACTTTTAGGAATGTCGTCATACTTAGTCTTTTTATACTTAGACTTATTTTCTAGGCATTTACTACAATTATCGCAAAAGTTTTTTGTGTCTAAATACATTCCTTTCCAAAAGAATTAATGTTTCAAACTTTCATACGTTTTTGAGGTTCCAAAATGAGGAGTGTGAGCTAATTGTAAGCAATTTTTTATCAATGATTTGGGAATAAGAATTCTGTTAACTAGGGACTTGTTTTTTCGAGATTTAAGAGAGGGTTTAATTTTAACCATTACAAATTGTGAGTAAGAGTCAATAAAATATCGTTCTTTCGTTTTAGAATCATTATTATTAATTTTCTGTATAATTGATTTTATTTCTTCATCCTCTTTCTGTTTATCTGTGATATTACTTTGGCTTATGTTGCTATCGGTTTCAAAAATATTTAAATTGTTAACTTGAAAATCGTCTTGGGTCATTCTTGATAGAAAATCAGCTGGATTATTAAAACCAGGTATATGTTTCATTTCATAGTCAAATTGTTGCATGTAAAGTAACCATCTAGCTACTATATCAGGTTGTTTATCCAACTGAAGATGATAAGTCAACGGTTTGGCATCTGTTAAAATAGTAAATTTTTTGACATATAGTTGCTCATAGAAATATTTGCATGAAGAAAAGATAGCAAAAAGTTCTCTTCTTATTGAAGGATACCTAGCCTCAGCAGGGGAAAGTTGCCTCGAAAAAAATTCAATAGGGAAGAATTGATCATTTATCTTTTGCATCAATATTCAGCAAATTGAAATTTTGGACGCATCACAAACTTAATATAATTCTTTTGAATCATCTATATTTTTTAAGGTGGATTTCTGAATGATGATGTCCTGCAGTTTTTCGAAAGCATCCTGACATTCCTTACTCCATTCAAATGGTGTATCTTTTCGAGTGAGTCTTACTATAAGCTCCACTATTTCTGCATATTTATAAATTAAGTGTCTAAAATAGTTGAGCATACCGAGGAAAGTTTGTGTTTGTTTTAAGTTTTTTGGGACAGGAAATTTATTAACTTTATTTATGTTCGCTTCAGAGGGTGAAAAACCGTGTTTGTTTATGTTGAAACCTAGGTATGTAATTTCTGATTTACAAAGTTGTAATTTCTGAGGATCCAGAGTTAAATTAAATTTAGCCAATCTATCAAAAACTTGTTGTAGGTGAACTTTAAGATCATTTAAAGCATCAGCAGCAATTGAATCGGTGAGTGGAGAAACCACTTCAGTCACAAAAATGCGAAAAATCGTTTTCGATGAAAATAAGCTTAGAAAGGCAAGATGCGTGTTGAGGGCAAGGAACGACGTTAGTCTGTTGAATAGTTTCGTAGATACGGGGCTTCTTTTTCGAACGATGGGCGACAATGATCAATGGTCGACACACGACAATGAATCAATGGTCGAGAATGATCTATTTTAACACTATTATTGGCCACCTGCCCTGCCCTAGGGGTGGTTTTCTAAAAAATAGTTATGCCAGCTTCAATGTTAGATTTTCATCTCCATATTTTTCTGCAAGCAAAGCACTTTTTTTCTCAATTCATGTTCTTGACTTTTGTATACCATAAATATGGTTAGACAATAAATGGGGATTTGATTTGCTTTGATTTGATTCGAATGATTACTTTTTTCCAAGTTTTCAGCTGACTAAAAACCAGTTGAGTGAAGAAACAGCATAAGTCCGAATCAAATTTAAAATTTTCCTGAGCCTAATGGATGTTGAAATTAGGTAATATTTGCATGACAGAAACATAAATGCATGTTATGACAGAGGAAAAAAAAAGTTTAAATATTTGAAAATTTGGAGGAGTTATGAAGTTTTCTCTCTCCTGAAAAATTTCCTTTCTGTGACTGAGGTGGTATCTGCACTCATCGATTCAATTATTATATCATCTAGAAAATACTGAACATTAGGCCCTTTCAAATCACTAATGCATTTCGAAATAAGGGTATGGAAATAAGAAGAACTGTATTTTATACTTGCAGTAATCTTAAAAACTTCGCATATACTTGTGAGGTATTAAACTTCACCTTTTCCAGAGCATGATTGAAAAATGTTAACCTTCGCATAACACATACTATCTCCACTACACATACTACATATAGTATGTGTTATGCGAAGGCACATAAAATGTGCCTTCGCATAACACATACTATCTCCACTACACATACTATCTCTCTTCATCGTAAACTTCTTCAGCGTTATACTACGCCAAGAGAAATATTCAGTTCCCGCCCTCGCAAAGCACTGGCCAAAGACGGTGTTGCTTCAGTTTCGTTGCTCAGATGGGAACAGTGTTCAACTGATTGAACCACTGCAGGACTTGCTGCAAAATGTAACACATACTAACAACTTGAACCAGCTTGAGGGAGTTTTAAAAAACGCCCTCCAGGGAGGTTAGGTGGTAACGCTTTAATTCTGTCACATATATTTCTTGAAAGAAAAAAAAATTAAATTTCTGCTTTGAATTTTAACAAATATGAATCTACTGTTTAGACATAACTGTTTTGTTTACGCTTTTATGTTTTGTTTATGTTTATTAAAAATTTATGCGTTAATTTAATACAACAAAATTAATTTCCCGCAGACGAAGCTATTCCAGTGGCCCTTTCAGTAGAGAGGTCACAGTAGAGAGGTTTCAGTAGAGAGGTTCTGATCTTGAAATTGGAAGGCAAGAGGCGCCATGTTCAAGCCCTGGTCGCACCTGACCCTAGCTGTTCCGTTCTAGAGTTTTTGGTGGTTTTCACTGAAATCTCGCGTAAAAACGGGTTAGGATCCCTTAAAAAGTCACCTGCGGAGGGCATTCCTCCTACATGCTTAAGACCCTAGTGCAGTCAGTCAGCCTTAAAAAACAAACGAACAAACAATATCGTACACATAATGAATTATATGAGAGTTTTTCATAAAAATGTTAGTTGATTTGCTTTTTCTGATAAGTTCTCTTTCAATGATATACGTGTACATTCTGTGGGCACTCTTTTATAAAAAACATAAATTTAAAAGAAAACATTTTAGTATTATGTTTTTAAGTTATGCTGATAGTATCATCAGTTAATGAAAGGAAGCATGCATACATATGTTCATTGAAAATTAAACTCTATACTAAAATATAAAAGCTATCAAAAATGTTTTTGAAATGTTTTCATTCTATTAAATGCGTTAGAAATTTCTTAAAAGAAAAGTGATTTTATGTTATAGCAAAATCAACATGCTTACTTTTAATCCTTTTATAATTAGAAATGAAATCTATTCTAGAAGAATAAAACCACTCCAATACTTTAGCATGCTTCCCAACGACTACATTAACAAAAACATTTGAGTTTCAGCTTACTATGCATTTCCAAAGCAGATGGTTCTCATAATTGAAAGGTTACTTACGGACTTAAGAAAAAAATTAAGCTACCAAACATTTTCAAATGCTTTTAAAAATTAAAAATATGCTGATTTGCAAATTTGTTTTAATGCACGGTAATAAAAAAAAATAATGCAGTATTTAATTTTTTTCCTCTTTAATTTGTCTGCCTCAGAATATTCTGACTCAGAAAAATTTCATTGGAAAGAATGAGATTTTTTTAATGTCTGGAAGTAGTATTTAGTATCATCAAGTATTTTTAATGTATTTCACCATCTTGTAATCTTGAGTACTTACTACTTTTTTATACCCATTTATTTATTTATTTATTTACAGTAGTACCCATTTATTTGTACTTCAGGACAATATCAAATTAGGCTTTATTTTTAGTGTTGTACGGTTACGAATGCTTTGTGTGAAGAATGTGGTAATGATCTGCTAGCACTCGTATGGTTAGAAATGCTGTAAAGATACCAGTAAAATAATAATAGTTAAAACAATAATTTAGGAGAATTTGCAAATATTAATATGTCAAATTTTTGTATGAATTTTATTTTAGGGAAAAAAAAGCTTTTAAAAGTTTTAGAGGGATTCGAAAGTAATGTCGCGTTTTTGTTCTGTCAGTATTTTGCCTAGCCAAAACTATTGAAGGTAGTAATATGAAATTTCGCATGTTTGTGAGTTTTTTTAACGCAGATGTTACAGTAGACATTATTTTTCAAAATTCTGAATGTAGATGGGGTAGGGACCAAAATGTTCTTTTCACATATCTTTATTTCAATGAAAAGAAAAGTGGTATTATAAAATTCTTGCTATAAAATACCACACTCACGAACACCTAAAAGGTAATTTCAGGACATATTAAAATACTTTTACGAAGGAGGGTAGACGACCGTCCTGCCCTTTTTTCAAAATTTTTAATGAAAAAAAAAATACTTATATAGTTATTTCTTAATTCGCAAAACTTTACCATAAATTTAGTGTTTATAATATCTAAGGAGTATCACAACTTCTTATGTGATTACTCGAATCAAATGCAGTCAGTATTACGTATAAAAAGATGTTAATATATTTTTTTATGAAATAAGAATTGCATAACATCATTTCCATTCGAGATTATTTCTGGATATTTAATTAATTGATTATTGTCATCAAAAAAAAATTTTTTTTTCTTTGTAGAACGTAAAACATTTTCAAACGTACGTTCAATTTACTTCACAAATACTCGTTTTTGTTGTTGCTTATGCCCTTTGACAACCTCATGTGGTGCCAGATCTCCCCCCAAAAATGGGAGGCAATGGTCAGAGGAGGGCGCCTTCCATTTTAGTGCGCCTCGTCCGACTTTAGCCGTATGGTCCCCAAATTTTTAACCAATTCCAGAATAGCGGCCAACCCCCTGAAATCGGCACCCCCAGACGAACCGTTTAACAACTTGGAGGACATTGGAGCCGCGACGCATTTTACGTGCTCGGTTCCTCAGCAGTCGAGCCGAGAGGAAGTTGACCCTACCAAGCAGTAGCCAATCCGGATGATGCTTCACTTGCCCTGTTCTTAGGGGAACGGATTTTAGCGCCCAGACCACTGCGGGACACAAATATTCGTAAAGATCATATTAGAATATTTTTACTGTGCTTATTTTACTTCATGCCTTAACTACAGATGTTATATATGTCATACATAAAAATGACATGGAAAATAAACATTGATATTTTAACTTCCATCTCTAAAACTTCAGTGCAATCTTCCTTGAAAATTCCTGATTATGAAGCTTTTAAAACCGATATTTGGAAACCCTCTTACAAGTCTGCCTATAAACCTAAAATAATGCGATGCATCGAAGTTCTCGCGGCGAAAGGAGACAAGCATGGAGCCTTTACTTAAAGAAGCGTTTTAATGTCTTGAAGAAATTGCAAATACGATATTACGGTACTGTAACTCGCAAGTACTTCTAAAATTTATTAGGCGTAACTGTCCCTGATAATACACCCTTCAATCTATTGATTAAAACTAACACTCCTTTATTGATTATATTTCTTATCGGCTGATTTAAATCCTTTTACGCTAAAAAATACTCATTAAAGACAATAATTTGTTATCTCCTCAATTCACTCAATCCTCCCGATTCACTAGATTTTACTTAACTGAATTTTCACAATATTTTTCTCTACTTGAGTATTCTGTCTCTTCTACCCCACGACCCATATCCTATTACTATCACGTGACCAACGCTCTTCAACGGATAATGGTTCATAGTCACAAACGCGGGATGCTTAATTGTGTGTGTATTCGGTTGTGATAATTTTGTTTTATATCCGAATACCAAATGCATCTTTTTCATATTCAGAGTTGTGAAATAAATTCAGCCTAGATATGGAAGAGATGCTTTAGGTAAAGATTTCGCTTTATGACATAGTTTCTTACGATTGGATTATAAAAGCTGTTGTAAAACAAATGAAGTTATGATATCTCCACTCAAAGTGAGTAAGTAGTATTTTACCTTTTTCATGTAAATAAATTTGGTTGCTGCTTTAATTAAATCTCACAGCTGGTTTAACCATGATTGCATTTCTGTATTCTGACTGTACTGTAAATTCGTTTTATAACTAGAGACTATAGTGAAATTGTATTCTATTTATTAAAAAAATACTTTTTTTATAGTGTATTAAGATATATGTAATGTATTTGCCTTGTTGTAAAATTTATTTTCTCGTACTTATAATGATAGATTACAGCTCTGATAATAAAAAATGAAGAAAACGAATAATTCAATATATTAATCAAAAACAGCAAATTTTAATAAAACACCCTTTTTATAGCTTAAAATAATAATCTTAATTGAGTACAGATATATTAATTGAAAAAGGTCTGATTTTGTAAAAACGCTCATTCTATAGAACTTAAATAATAATCATAATTGAGTACAGTTATATTAATCAAAAACGGACAGACACTCCTCATTTTTGATTATTATTTAGCCTAAATGGAGCTGTTGTATAATGCTCAAAAATTGAGAATTTTTCGCTCCATTGATTTTTGTCGATTAATGGATCAAATTTTACTCAATCGGGAGAATGGCTGTTTGAAGTCAAAAATTGAGTAAAAATATACTCCGTTTGATTATTATTTTACTCAATAGATTTAAGCGTGTACATTTTGAAGTTAAGGTATGATCTAAATTAATAGAACCTTTGCGCTAAAAATACAGAATCATTTATTGCGACTAACATTTGAATAACTGTGAAATCTAAATGATAGGTTTTGGAATTTTTTCTGATAATTTCGCAAATACGTATCCGCCATTAACTGCTTTGACATTAGGATTTTCAGCAATCCTAAAACAAGTTATCTTAGTTTATACACCGGGGATAATAAGCACAGATTTTAGTTATTGATTTTAATTATTTTATGTTTTCCAAGAGTACTGAAAGCACAGACATTGAGTTATAAATACCCATGAATTATGAGTTTTTGAAGTGTTTAGTTTGTGATTAACCGAAGATTGAACTGAAGAAATCAAATATTTGCCATCTTGCCACTTCGCGGTGCTAGCTGTCTATACCTATGGGGTAAGTTGCCAGATCTATCTATTCCAATGTAATAAAGAGAAAAGATTTGTTCGAACGCTCAAATCTCTGAAACTACCAGTCCAATTTGGAAAAAAAATAAAGAAAAAATGCGTTAGTTAACTCGTTTAGGGGGGAAGATTATAAGCTATAAAAGATCAAGCACTAACCCCCACTACAAGGTGTGTCAAAAAGATTGAAGCGCGCTATAACTATTAACATAATAATAAAGAATGGTCAATAAAAATTCACAATGTTTTAAAAAATAGCGTGGTACATAACATCAAACTGACATCTACAGCAGGGACGTAGCCAGGGGGGGGGATATCGGGATATATCCCCCCCCCGAAATTTTTGGATTAGTGATGAAATTCCGTCAATTTATACACATATAAGTTCATATCCCCCCCGAAAAATTTTTCAGGTGCATATCCCCCCCCCGAAAAATTTTCCTGGCTACGCGCTTGATCTACAGGGTGTCCTTAAAGATTGAATCATGGTATAACTGTTAACTTGTTATTGTATTGTACGTATTTTATAAAAATAAATTAAGGATTTCTTTATCTGGAAAATTGAAAAAAAAAGAATCGTGAAATATATTTCATTGAAGATCCGACTATCACAAAACGAATAAGCGTTCGTTTTGGGCTGGTGATTCCAGTGAATCAACATTTGGCTGGTAATTTACTGATGGAACCGTGTGCCCCATGGTTTCATTTGTGAATGAAGGTAAAGATAACGCCACCTTCAATTATTCGCACTTATTGAACCAGCTGTTCATGAGTAAATTTGGTTTTTTCGTGGATGTAACGGCAGGGCACAGCTATAATTTATCATCTTTATTATTTTCAATTTGCGGATTAAAAATATTTCGTTAGTTAAGATACATAAAGTGCTTGAGGAATTGCACACATGCTTGTATGTGTAGGCTAATGTGTTTCATAATCCAACTTCACTTTATATGCATCAGTGGTTGTGGGATTAGATTAGCAATCATCAGCGGACGATATTTTCGGCAAATTTTACAAAGTGGCAAACCGTAAATTACTCAGACATAAAAATACTGAAAGAAAAAAAATAACGCTCAACATAAAACTGTAAAAATGAAATAAATGGATTTTGTAATACAACACCTATAAAAATGTATTCATCGCATCGCCAGCATGCACGTTTATAAAAGAAAAAAAGGTTGTTCATAAGTAGAAGATGGATTCATTTGATATATTTTATACAATTCCTAATTATCAATAGAAATAAACCAGCAAACAGTGATAGTCGATTTTTTGTTTAAATGTGGAGCGACCTTTTCCGCACCTATTATCTGTGCTGTCGAAATATATATTTAGTTTGCTGGTTTATTCTTAAAACGAGATAAAATAACAGAACTTTGCTTACTTACGCCTGTAGCCAATTATCCCCAGTTCGCCTAAACATGAACAAATTCCTTATCCAATGACTAGTTTATTTTTAATGATAAGCATTATAAAGATTTCACTTCTTTTAAAATGCAGGAAAACACAGTGTAAATTTCTATTACAAGCTATGGAACAAAATTAAGATAATAAAATATAAACTTCATTAACATTTAATCAAGATCAGCAAAATGAAACCACTAATGATATTTTTATTATTTATAAAAGGACTGCCATCCATGAAATAAAATGTCTTCTTAGCTCCAGTCATTAATTTGAAAAAAAAGTATTCCTTTGAAATAAACTGAAAGATTTATTGATGTATTCAAAACTATTTAATAATTAGCTTCAGAAAATGATAAAGGAATGTAAATAAACATATTAATTGACATTTTTTTCTAATTAATTTTAAAACCGATTTTTTCTTAACAAGCTATATGCATATTTTCTTCTGTTTTTTGCCTTTAGATTTATGAAAAGATCCGTATTTAGATTATTGTTCCTTTTGAATGAAGGGCAAGCATTTTGCGTCACTATATTTTAACATTAAATCAATAGTTTGAAAAGATTTTCCGAAAAGTGACTGGAATAAACAATGAGCGTTATTTTAGATTGAATTTCATTTACTTTTACGGTTTTTCATTTCTATTCTAATTATCTCTGGAAGATTAAACTTTATTGAATTCCATTCACGAATTCATTCGAATTTTTAGGGCTATACCTAAAATATATTTTAAATAATTTATTTTCTTTGAAATAAATGTCATAATAATGCTTGTGCGCGCAACTGGATTTTTCACTAATTAATATGACTTGATGGCCAATAGAAATGCAACAATGGATGCTTTGTGTGTGTTTATTATATAAGTTCCATAATTACCTTTGCAACATTAATTACGTTTTAACTCCCATTTCAGTTTACTGAAAGGAGTATATATTATTTACAATATTTTATTTTCTGTACTTAAGATTCGACATACTGAGGAAACATTTTTAAAATAGTAAAATTTCTGATATTTCGATAATTTAGTGGTTGCAAGTGATCTGACAATTTTTTGATGAATCAAGTGGATCAATTTGCAATGAAGGCGTTGGAAATTTTCTTTCGTTTTCATTCTTATTGCAATACTGCATGTTCAATCATTTTTTTTAATAGGCCAAGATAACAAGTCTAGATAAAATCGCCAACCTATGTCTAGGATGTTTGCGAATAACCAACAATACGGACACTAAATAGATTTTTATGGACACTAGAATGTCCTAAAATTGACTGTTTAATGTTCATGAAAGAAATCCGGTTAAATCTTTGTCAAAATCGAAAAAGTGCAAAACAGAAATACATGACCAATGAAATAGAAACAAATAATGTCGAGCGTCGTCAGAGGGAGATCGGCTCATTAATACTACAGGTTTCTTGCTTGATATCAGGGTATTCATACATAAAATATGTTTCTTTATTTTCAAACGCCACGAGAACAAACAAAGCTCATTGATGATGTAGTATAACAGCAATACGATTATTAGGCCACCCCAAAAAAATGTTTAAGTGCTAAACATCGATTTGAATACACACGATTGTGACACATAAACTCTTCCTCATCTCTAGAGGCAAAATAAAATTAAATTAAAAACGAAAAGAGTTGAAAAGAAACTACTTAGCATGTTCATCAAAATAAAATACACACCACAATTTAACTCAAAAGACTTAGTTCTTGTATCCAAAAATCAGATTCGTAGTACTGCCCAGTCAGCATGCAAGATAACTGTTGCCAACCCTACGCGTTAATGTGTCCAAATACTGCATACGCACAAGGCTTTAGTAAATTCGCATTATAAAGCACCCGGTTAGTAACGTACAAACTAAAAGAACCAAATGTACAAAAACTAGTGATTAAACATACGTGCATTATTTTCCTGGGTTTAAGCTGTTTTGGAGATGTTTTACATCGATATTAATGACATTTTGGGGAAATCCATTTTTGTATACTATCTTGCAGGAAAAAAAAAAAACATGCATAAAAGATATTTCAAGAAATAGTTACTGCTGCAAAAACGAAAAAAATCTTATGAGTTGTTCTACTCTAATATTAATATTTTTTTGTAAATTTGAAAACCAGTGTGGTAATGCTATTATATTAAAATTAAATTAATGTATTTTATCAAAAATATTAAGTGTGTAAACAAACATTGACAATCCCCAAAGTTAAGTTTAGAAACACAGGATTTTAACGGTTATTTGCAGAATTGAGAGTTAGACAAGTAGGGTAAATTATAGTTTTATATCATTAAAATCACCTCTGACAACCAATATATCATCTACTCATATAAATACTATAAAATCTTCTGGATTATTCGAAATAAATTTGCATTCATAGTAAAAAAGATATACATTCGCCACAATACTTCATTACAAGTAACCATGACAATACCTTTAATTTGCTTAAAAATTTCAGAGTTAAAGAGAATGTCATATCGAGACAGAAATTAGACATTGTAACAAAAAATTCTCTGCCAGTACCAAGTTCAATATTATTGTTAAAATCATCAAAAATCAGCAAAAGTGCATTATACAAATCTGTGATAGGAATATTGGTAAATGAATTTTCAAAATCAAAAACTTGTAGATTTAAAATTACCATATTATTCAAATGTTGAATAACTGAATATGTATTTTTGATAGACCAGAAGAAAGAAGTTGGAATAAATTTACTTTCTAGAAAATTATAAATCCTATAAAGTAAATTTTGGGAAACCTGGCATACAGTACTGCTGACAGTGTTTTTAGTATCATAAATAAATCTGAATTTAATAGGATTTTTTATGAAACTTGGAAGAAGTAAACTCTTTGGAATCTTCTTATATTTGCTTACGTTAATTGGCATTTTTTGGGAGAGAATATTTTCATGAAAACACCGTTTTTTTATATCAGAGTTGGAAACCTTATCATGTGCTCCAAATACTTTCTCTCTCTCTATATATATACATATATATATAATATATATGTGTGTGTGTGTGTGCGTGTGTGTGTACATGGCGGTGCTGGACAGGCGGCTCAGTCGGGATGCTTTCTCTGTGCCCTCAGCTGGTCTCGTTGAAAGAGGAACGGCCACAGCCGTTTAAGTGATAGTCTGGCTCGAAATGGATAGAATCCACGAGCGGGGGTGCACTGGATTTATCCCAACCCTAGTAGCTGTAGCTGTCAACGTAGTAAATAATCCAAGGCTCTTGGTTTAAGATATATCTTTATTTGACAACAGATGGCAACAAAGGTCACAAAAAAGCTCCTCTGTCAGCGATGTTTGCCCTTTTATTTCCGCAAATCACATGGCTTATAAATTAACCACATGTTACAAAAAGGTGCATTTACTGGTTATTAAAATTCGCGGGTCTCAAAGTCTCAGGAAATTCTTGAGAGCTATGGTGACAAAAAAGACGTGGGAGCGAGGGAAAAAGTATCAACTGTTTATTATTATTATTATTATTATTATTATTTAATTTTGATACTGAGACTAATCGATTTTCTACGCCCCTACAGAATTCTGAAAGGAGGAAATAGAAATTTTGAGTTTTGGGAGGATATTTATTATATATATAGAAAGAAAAGCACTGCAAAAAAGACATACACCTACAGGGAAACTGGAGACCATATCAGCATATACAAGGGGCCAAGCAGGTTGAAAATCGGAGGTATATGTATATATGCATGCATAAACATACATAAGTCATAACTGATTTTCACGTACAGAAGAAAACATACTACTTGAAGTTTAAAAATTTAATACATCATAAAATTAATCTTGGTACATTACTGCCGAAATATATTGCAAATTGAACTTCATGGAAACAAGCCTGTTTCAATGTAGACTTTTTAAATTAAGTTGGAATAATTTATGTAGTGAAAAACAAAAGAAAAACCACATTTTCAAGAATTTCTTTTTTCAAAAGAATAACAATACACCATTCCTTAATAAATATCCAGTAACTAAATTATTAAAACAATTATACCCGAGTTTAATTCGTTTTTTTTTACTATTATTTAATTAACTTGGTTTTAATTATTCTCTAAACTAGAATTTTATGTCAAAAAAATAGCACTCTCCCAGAAATTTTATTTAAAGAACGTTAATTGAACTTTCAAAACCTATTGTTTTATATTTCTAGCATATAATCAGTCGAAATTTAACAATTATTAACCATTCTAGCTTGATTAAAGTACTTAATATAAAAGTAATTTTATGTTTTCAACGATAACTGTTATTAATTGATTTATATATTTAAAATAAAGTCCTAAAATACTTCTTATTGAATCTATGGAAACTATTTTAAAATAACATTTTTATCTACATATAAAGAAGCAATTAGATGTAAAACATTAGAATTGGTTTTAAGAGAATATGTTATCTAATATTAAATTAAGTCGTTTTCTCTTTTCTATGATATGTAAGACAAATTACGAAGAAGAATATATTAAAACTTTCATGGGGTAAAAAATTCAGGTTATTTGGCGTAGCTGGATTAATTGTTACAACTATACAACAATTCAATAACACAAATATTTTTATAGGCTTAAAAGAATGTGTTGGTACAATATTCAACGTGTATGTATACAATGATTAAACTTCCTCTATAACGTGCATGATTAAACTTCCCCTATAAAATGCATGATTAAACTTTCCCTACAACGTGCATGATTAAACTTCCTCTATAAACAGAATTCTACTGCTGAACACTAACAGGTGAGCACAATGCCACCAAATTTTGTGCATAGACATGTACACGAAATGCGCACAAGGGCGTTTTTTGAAAAGATTAGTTCAGAAAATGGTCACTAGATGGTGCCCTCTTTGCATGATGAAATTGGATTAAAAATTGACCCAAATAAGATAATAAATTCTCAAAAAGTTTTGCATAGATATTGAATTGGTTTGCAATCTTGAATTACTCATTCCACTGTTAAATTTTCTGTTTTATCATGCGGAACGCCACCTAGTGAAAATTGTTTGAACAAAAACTTTTTTTGTTGTATTTTCCTTGAGCGCATGTCATGTACAGTCCATATACGAAATTCGGTTACAATCCGTTCACCCGTGTTAGCTGTAGAATCATGTTTATAGTGAAAGTTTAACTATATTGTTGCAACAATTCATTCCCTGTGTCCTTCTATACAGTTACGCTGATCCTTAACTCACTCTCTAACAATTCCGGGCAACCACTTTAATATAAATATTTTACCGCCATTACTTCAAGAAGATAAAATGTTCGAAAATATTAAAAAGCAGAAAAAGCGCACCGCTTATACGATGTGCTTGGAACTTTTCATAATTATGTATAAAAATATAAAAATAAAAAACCGTGTGCTTCTTTAGAAAATAGGAAAATCCACCGGTTCCCTAATTTTTAAGCGATTTTTTGCTGTTTTCAGCTCCATTTTACTTCCGAGAGTAAAAAAAAAAAAACTGAATCATTTTTGCAAAATCATTTGACAAAATAACTGTTGCAATCGATATGGCGTCATATTCATCACGGTCATCAGGCTTTGAATGGAAAGTGTGATTTCAATTCTTTGAAAATAGTTTTCCCAGATTACATATTTTTATTTTTATTTTCACAAATAAATCATCTGCATGATATAAGAATGGCTCAGTACACAAAACGGAATTTTTCGAATGCTAAAAGTTTCAGCGCGTTTCCAGAAGTTAAATTTGGGTATATAATAAAAATTGAATATTAACTTATTTATTTTTTTTAGGTGGACGAAGAATAAATACATTGAATGTAGACATTTTTACGTCAAATGTTTTTTTCTAGCGCCCATTGTAATTGACTCCTCATTTTGTGTGTGTGTGTGTGTGTGTGAGGTGTGTGTGTGTGTGAGAGAGAGAAAGAGATAGAAAGATTCCAATTGCTGGATAATTTAAGAAGATATCCATATTACGTACGTTTAGCAGTTTTATAGTATATATATATATATATATATATATATATATATATACTGGGTGATCCGCTACCTGACTGCCAAACTTGCAGGAGATGTAGTTGGTACAGAGACAGTTCAGAATCACATACCGACAGGGTCGGAAACTTCGTCTTCATGTACCTTATCAATTTGGAAGAAGTGTTGAAGTATGCGTCTAATTTCTTAACCAAGTTTCATAAACAATGGGCTTTCCTCAGACAATTTCATAAATGCAATGAAAGAAACAATTCTGAAATAACAATTTTCAAGTGTGATAAGTGAAAGAGGGATCAGGTATTGAAAAACCGTGGTTGGAATGTCTACTATCACTTCCACACTTCTAAGTGATTATTAACTGGTCAATGGAGCTAGAGACCTGCACGGGCCTGAAAATTGAGTCCCGGCCCGGCCCGAGACAGAAGATTCTTGAATTTGTAGGCCCGGCCCGGGCCCGTAACAAATATGAAACAAACATCACGGCCAGGCCCGGTCCGTACGGGCCCATACTAGAGGAACCAAAATTCGAAAATTCTAGAAATTTTAAAAAATATAAAGACGAGCAAATAGATCGATAAATAAATATTTTTCAGGCATTTTATATTAAGTAAAGTTATTAATGTTAACTACTACATTAAATTAATACTAATATTAAAATAACCACCATTTATATGCACATATATTCTGAAAAGTGGAATATTTTTAATTAGATGTTAATTCATAAAGTAGAATAATGTGGAAATCTCCGGTCGACCTGGAATCGGAACATAGCTGTATCAGTTCGGTCTGGCACCATCATATTCGCCACTAATGGTATACAAAATAAAAACAGACGGTTATGACATCTTTTTCTAAGTGCAACAAAATTTGAATACTTTCCCACATCAGCCTTTCAAAGTAAACAGACTACTAGCCGTACGATTCCATAATTCATTACTTACAGAAGCCAATTTCTAAAAATACTTTTTTTTTGCTGGTTGCAGGAAGGGTATGGAAAAAAAAAGAAACTAGACACGAGTCTGGCCCGGCCCAACCCGGCCCGTTGACAATAGATTTATTATTCCTGTACCCGTACCCGCACCGGGCCGTATCGGCCCGTGCAGGTCTCTAAGTGGAGCACACAAGGGAAGGGTCAGGGGGTGTGGACCCCTCCCATAAGAGCTATCAACTTTACTTCATCAATTCATCGTGTAATTCTTCACATTTTAACAAGCGTTAAATGTCACACGTTACCACCAAATTCTTGTTTTTACTAGTTAAGAAAAATTAATAAAAATAAATTAAAAAGCATACAAGAATATTGAAGTGAGGAACAGTCTATAAAAAATGGGCACTATAAAACATTTTTGTTCCGCATTTTTTTTAATGGTTGGCAGAACCGTTTCTTGACCGTCGTCCACCCACGGGCAAATTAAAATAGGCAATCCTTTTTCGCAAAGCTTATGGTTTAAATTTTTCTTTTTCGGTACACTTAAACTTGGCTGCCCACGTGCTTTGCACCATCTTGACCCCCCTCCCCCCAAGATCCGTCGTGCTGGTTGGTATCACGTGCTAGACCCCCTGCAAGAGAAAATCCCGTGTGTGCCACTGTAACAGGTACGTGAAGAGAACGTTTCCGCACTGCTATGTGATTCTGAACCGACACTTCACCCCCTACACCGTCTGCAAGTTTGTCAGTCTGGTAGTGAATCACCCTGCATATATATATATTATGTCTGCGCTTCAATCACTTCACCATATTATCTTGATCACAAGCAAATGATTTAATCAGAAAAATCGCATCGGGAAAAAAAAAAACATGCATTTAAACCACATCCTAAAGGGTTATCAGTAAATATGGTAATAGAACGTCAAAAGTCACCAAGATTGTCTACATTTGGTAATACATTTCTAAATTCGGCACTATAAAATATGAATTCTCAAAACTGAACACAGCATCTCGATATCGTTTATATTTGGCGAGAAATTCAACCATCCACGGAGCTTCGTTCATCTACCTTCGACTGCCTCTCTAAGGAGGCGTAGTGTGGTGGATATGGAGATTGACGCGACAGCAAAATACACCACGGACAACTGAAAACGCATAAATCTTTGAAATTTGAGGCTTGCTGCAAAAAAGAGGGTAGCTTCAACGACCCCAGTTCGCGGAAAACTGAAAAAAGCGTTTGGAAATTCAACACAAATGAACGCGACAGGCAGTTTCATTTCTTGAGTAATACAGTAACTGACGTTTGGATCTTCATCCTTTTTTTCTAAACGACAGAGAAAACAATTTTTTTTAGTGGAAGATAGTACATGTGTACACGGAGCTACCTCATTTTTACAGCAAACCTTTGTGTTATTATACAGGGTGACTGCTATTTCATGGTACAAATTTTTAGGGCTGGTACAGGACATTGTAACCATCATTTTTCGTATAGGAATGTATGGTAAAAAGTGAAGCGTCGAAGCGCAAACACAGGAAAGAACAAATGCAAAGGGGGCAGCTTATACCCTGAATTAATACATAACTTACATTTTCTCCTCCGCCACCCCCCTCCCCGAAATAAATGACATAGTTCCCGTGATCCTCATAGATTTCTAAATTTTACAGCATATTCCAAAGCACCACGTAAAATCAGCTGGTGAAGCCGAGGCTAAATAAACTATCTTACAATATTGTTTAGGCTGATCCCTGGGTCACTGTCTCACTGATTCATTGACTCATTGATTTCCCTACCTCACTTACTTCGGAATAATCCCAGTTCCACCACTGCAACATAAAACTTTTACCATCATTACTTTAAAAAGTTTAAAATGTTAAACCAAAAAAATAAAACATAATAATAATAAATCCTAAGAAAATCTCACCGTTTGTACGATCCAACTTGAAATTTTTCATAATTATGTAAAAAATAAATAAATAAATAAATAAAGATAATCTGCGCTAATTTAAAAATCTGAAAATCCACCCGTTCCCTAATTTTCAAGCAGTAATGATTTTTCGGTATTTTCAGCTCAATTTTATTTTTGAGAATAAAAAAAGAGGTTTATCATTTGTCTAGCAGAAGTAAGTGTCGCAAGTGACAGTGGCATCATACTGAAATTACGATTATCAGGCTTTGAAGGGAAAATCGCGATTCCCAATTCGCTTAAAATAATATTTCAAGATTACCCAGTTTAATTTCTTTTCACAAATAAAATTATTTCCTCTGCATGAAACTTTGATATGAAAGGCGATGTTCCCTGCGAAATCAAATCTTTCGAATACGAAAAGTTTCCGCACATTTTTAGTAGAATATGCAATTCGGATTTCGGTACATGATAAAGAAAAAAAAATATTGAATATGAAGTTATTTATTTTAAGCGGATAAGGATTAAATATAGTGTGAATAGACATATTTTTGTTGAATGGTTTTTCTAGTACCAGTTTTAATTGCCTCCTTAACTGTCTTAATCTTCCAGTAATGTATAATTGTCTTCTTATTGATATAATGTGTTTCAATAATCAATGAAAAGTTAACTTAAAATGCTTAAGTAAACCCAGTCTCATGCAGCAGAATTATATATGGTGATAGACGACTGGAAGTCAATTTCTGTAAATACCTATCATAAACTGGTGGAAAATCCTCCCAGATGCTTAAAGGCTGTCAATATTGCAGGAGGGGAACCAACATATAAATATATGCTTTGAGACTGTCAGAGTCCGTACAACTGAATGTCCAGAAACTTTTGGCCAAATAGTGTATAAACAGGGCGTACCAAAAACACTCACTTACGCTTTTATTCCTCAAACATCAGTCACAGACATATACAATATGTTACATAGTTACGTAGAAAAAGGTACATAATTTTATCGTGTCGATTACAATTTTCAGGAGATTAAATCTGAATAAATGCAAAATATAAATTTAAATACGGATCTTCACAAAAAAATCCCAGTTAGTAAAATGTGGTCCAAATATTCATTAAGAAGTGTACAAAACTTCAGCATTTTATGTTTAAAAGTGTCGGATGTATGAAAATAGGTGAATCCTGATTTAAATCACTTTATAATGTCTCCAGAATAGAATACCTTACGTTAAATCACGTATTTCAGGGATCGCACACAAATTACGAAAAAAAAACCCAAAAGTAATTGGATAAATACATAATACTTCTATTATGGGCATTGTTTAGACTCTCACTAACGATGTTTAAGCAAATGAAAAATTGAAAAAAATCAAAGTAAAGCAGAGAAAAAAAAGGTTTAAAAAATATGCTATCTTTAATTTCTACCAGGCCCCATTTGATTAAAAAAAAGTAACCCAGTTAGTAAAATATGCCCCATACATTAAGGACGTGATGATGTATAAAGTTTCAGGTTTTTATCATACAAACTCTCAGAGATATTTTTTAAACAAAGATTGTCACGGGCTCTGAATGAACTTGAATGTAAACGATCATTGCCAGAGTACGAGCAAATTTTTCTTTCGTAATTTATGTACGATCCCTGAAACGGTATCAACATCCAACGTGATTATCACCCCCCCCCCTCCGAGAGCTACTGGAAGTCACTTAAGTCAGAATATAAAAGTCAGCATTTTCATATCTGTGATACATTTTTGGATATAATTCTCGAACTTTCTGCATCACCTCGTTACTGTACAGTAGTAATTTTTTTCTTTTCCACGCCGTCATTTTCAGTTATAAGGAATATACAAAAATGCCTTTAAATATTTTTATTTTTTGAAAAGTCTGTAACGCCAAGTATCGAGCCTGAAAGTAATAGGACCTAATATAGAAACAATGAGGAAAATAACAGTACTTGAAATGAATTTTCATTTGTTCCTTTTCCGTGCATATCTTCTAGTTAACAAACTAGAAAATTTAAAAATATAATATTTTCAGACTACGAGCTATCCACATAGACTTTCGGATGCCATTAACTAATTTAGAAGTATAAATACATGCATGAGACCCAGATTCTCATTGATATCTATCATATACTGTCCAGAAAGGTAGAACATTTGAAACCTTTCATTGCAGAAAAGCTTCAAATTTGTTGGGATTGAAAATGGAAGAAGAAAATTATTGGAGCTAATAAATAGGTCTGGGCAGTTTAGAACAAACGTACATCTTATTTTGAGCATATATACTATATATATAGAGAGAGATAGATAGGTAGATAGACATATAGATATTTATATTAATTCTTCTCTGGTATTTAATTAAAAAAATTATTTAAAGAAAATGCTAAATGTAAAATTACACTAGTTAGTTAAAAATATTAAATGGATTATCTTCTTAATTGAGTATACTTAAAAGTAACTCTTAACTCTTAAACAGGTCATTTGACTGCCATGGATTTTTTTTTTCACTTTTCATCTATTGTTTTATTATAGTTGAGACAACTCGTTCATCAGTTTCAATTTTTATTTCTTAAATTACCCGTTATTAATGCGGTGGTTTAAGACTTTTCAATATATAAAACATAGCTGCCAAGTACTACGAAAGATATTTAACCACTTTTTCTAATCAATAATTTTCGGCTTAAAATATAGTAACATCTTTGTACAACGCGCGCGACCTCATTACTACTTTGAAAAAATACTTAAAAAATATACTGTTTACAACAATTGGTTAATTATATTCCGTAGTGGTTCGCAGCTATGTATAAAATAAATTTTACATTTGCATTATAGCAAACAAATAAAATTAGTTAGAAAAAGAATATGCATCTATGGTAAGTAAACTTTAAAATATCTAATTAAAATATGAGTTCCTATATATATAAAATTCATTAAAATGTAATTATTCAGTTCAAATTATCATTCTATTGTTTATTTTCTAATTATAAAAACTATATTTTTTGTCATTTTAACTACTATTTCTAAATAAATATACTAAAAATTTCATTACCTATGTCTTTTTTTTCCGTAATCAAACTGGTGTCGTGTAAGCCTGTTTATTAGGGAGACACATTAACCTAAAATGAAATATAAATATGGTGTATAGAGTTTTATTCTTTCTCTCTAATATTTATAAAATGATATTTTTAATTATTCCACGCTTACAGCCTGTTTTTCAGAATTTTCTAGGCTCATCTTAATTTGTATTTCTTAAAATTCCATTCATGTTAATGCAATTTTTTTTAAATTTAGGTCTGCTTTTTAATCTTCCCATAATGATTAAATTTTTTCTTGTGCATTCACGAAATAAATGCCTTCAGTATAGTACAGAACAAAATATAAAGGTCTAAGTGCAGACTATAATCTTTTTGTGAATGAACAAAAAGATATTTTCGATGAAAATTAAATTCAAGCAGAATTTGTTTAGAAACCTAATTAAAGTTTTCATCTTTGCTTAAGTTTTTAAAACTCATTCAAATCTAAAAAAAAAAAAAAAAATTAACATGAGGGATTTACCTTTTTGGTTATTGAATGAACGAAATTTTCGACGAGTTCACTTTATTTTTTATTTGTAACAATCGTGTAGAAATGTCTAATATGTAATAATGTATAACAAATAGAAAATATACATTTACAAGGTTTTTACAAAACAAAAAGTGTTTGCGTGTAATCTTTACGCGCGATTGAAGTAAAACTTCTTTGACGTTGGATTCAGTTACAGCCAGATTCATTTTCTTTGTGGTGTTCATCCCCATGTTCTTAAACCGTTGTTCCGTCTGGAGGTTGGGTTAGAATCCAGGAAGTGTCCATGTTGTAGTATTATTCTTTAACTGTTTTCTTATGACATTGTTCCGTTTGAAGGTTGGTTTTGAATAGGGGGAATGTCCATAGTCTAGTATTATACTTTAACTGTGTTCTTTAACTGATGTTTTCCTCTGTTTGCTGGGTTCGAATGCAGGTAGTGTACTTTTTTGTGTGTTTTTCTATCACAGGGTTCTTAAGCGTTGATTTCGTCTGTTGGTAGGTTTCAAATTATTATTCTGCATTCGTGTTTTAAAACTGCAGTTTCTGTTTATTGTTTAGGATTGATTGAAGCCAGGGTCCGTTTCTTTGTGGTGTTCCATCCCCGTGTTAAACCACCTCCGTCTAGAGGCTGGGTTAGAATCCACGGAGTGTCCATTTGTTATTCTTTTATTCTGTTCTTAAACCGTTTGCAGCCAGTGTTTGTTTCTTTGTGGTGTTACATACCCGTGTTCTTAAACCGTTGTTCCGTCTGGATGTCGGGGTAGCATAAAGGAGATCATACGTCTTCGAAATTCGAGGTAATTCGAGGCCCCAAATATAGATTTTTTTTACTTTGTCCCTACAAATGCCTTGACTTCTTGGGGACGCGAAAAGTCCACAAATTTAAAGATTTGTACATTTTTTCCCTGAAAGTTTCCGTTTAGTTTATTTCTTTCAGAAAAAATTGAAGAAATGAGAAAAATAAAACAACTAAGAGCGCCTTCACCTCAGAGAAACAATGAAATTCGATCTCTGAAAACGTTTGTTGTCATTGTATGTGTAGCGTGTACAGACATTCAATAAAGTATTCGACTATGAGTCAAATTTCTCATTTCAGTTTTGTTAATGATTAATCACTTTTCAGGAATAACCATGCTTTAAATATGAAATTGAAGTACGAAATTTTTCTCGAATACTTTTTTTAGAGGGTGTAAAAGGTTTCATGAAAAATGATCACAAAACGAGCCAATGTAAAAAGCAATGTCTTCTGAAAAATACAAATACTACGCCAAGTATTAAATTATGAATGAATTGCAATATTTCAACATTTTTCCTTTCTCATTTCTGGTTTAAATAAATATTTATAAATACTTCCATTAACTTATTAGAAATAAGAATACACAATTGATATAAAGAGCTATTAGCATGGTAATATGCTGTGTCCTCGAATAAGTCCCCAAAGATGTTGTCTAGTGTCCCCAAGTTTTCCTTGGATTCCAGGACAATGCTTGATTTGTCCACAAAATACTGTTTAGAAATATGGTCAACTTATGTTAGCATCCAGGAAGTGTCCGTGTTGGACTATTATTCTTTCACTGCTTTCTTAAAACGTTTGTCCGTAGGATTCGAATTGAGAGAATGTCTATGCTGTGGTATTTTTCTTTAACTGTGTTCCTAAACTGGTGTTTTCCTCTGTTGGTTGGTATCGAATCCAAATAGGGTCTATTATTGCCTTTTTCTATGGCAGTGCTCTTAAACCTTTGTTTTCCTCTGCTTATTCTGTTTCCGTGCTCTTGAAATGTAGTTTTCGTCTGCTGGTTTGGCTCGATTACAGGTTCCATTTCTTCATGTTTTTCTATCACCGTGTTCTTAAACCGTAGTTTTCACCTGCTGGTTGGGTTCGATCGCAGGCAGCTTCCGCTTTTCCAAAACCACGTGAGCGTTACTTCCGTCAGAAAAAGTATCTGAGTTACTCCCTAGTTGCGCCTAAAGAAGTTTTACTTCAAAAAAATAAATAAATTATCAAACATAGTAATGCATTATCTAATAGAACATAGCAGCTGGAGTAATATGTTTGTAATATCCCAGTTTAATTTCACTATCGTGAAATCATATCTTTTCCTGATACATAGGAGCCAAAATTTCGAAAATACGGACAAAATTTCAATTTTCCGTTTTTTCTATATTTTCACAACGTTCCTAGTGTAATGTCTAGAATTAAATAAACTTATATTTAATAATAAGTATAAATGTCTATTACTTTTTAAAATTACTTGTATTAGACTGTAAATTAAAAACGGAATTACCCATTCTTTATATTCATATGTTTGATTATTGCAAGATACAAAAATTAAGGCACCACAAATCACAAAAATGATAAAACAAATTAACAAAAGACTTGCACTAACTGAAACACAAAGTTTCTGAAGTAAAGCGAATCAAATAAGCTTGGACTGAAGTGTAAGTGTTTAATCTTAATGAATTTTATGTTATGACTTGCTTTCAAATAAAGCGATTATTCAAATGAAGCCCCTTGGTTGGTTACCCTCTTAACGTTCTGTTCTACAAGATTTAGAAGCTGCTTCGTTAACTTGCTTATCGACAAACTGCATGTGACATGGAAACTTATAACAGCCAAAACCTTCAATAGAGCTTTCTGTACTCACCAATGTTGCGAGATCGTCAATAGAAAGAGAAACCGTTTTCGGTGTGGCACCGTAATTTCGCATTCTTGCCAATCGATTAAGTCCATATAATTTTCAGCATCAAAGTTTATGTCTGGAATGACAAACTGTCGAACAGGATTATTAGTGTTCACCGAAATTCTTCCTTTGGTAATTATGTTTATGGCAAGGATTCGGACGTTCTGTTTTTCACCGACAAACATTCTAATAAGGATATCGTCGTTGTCAAATGAATATCTGCTATATGTACTTTTCGGAGATTTAGACATTTTAGCTATTATGACTAGTTTAATAACCAAATTTTTGCATTAAAAGACTATGTAAGCATTATATGGTGAACTATGATCGCTAAAAAAAATTTGCCATGTGAATCAGCGTGAATATATCTAATAAAAACTGGTAAAAATAAATAAACTTTTTGCACATAGCAGTTGCACATATTGCTGACAACGACGATATTTTCATGATTTACGACATAAGCATTTCGTGAAATTACAATATCTATTATGTTCCGTAGATGTTCTGGCAAGTAACGGGAGTTCTTGAGTCTACAGTCCACAGATTTCGAGAACCATGGAAACATCATGGATTCATTTTAATTGTGAACCACCTGATGCAGCACACTTTCACGATAAATTGAGCTAGAATGAAAAGTTCAGAAGAAGAGACGTGTACAAATTCGTAGGTTTGCTAAGCAGTTAAAAAAAGTAGAAATATTCCGATTTCGACGTCCTCTCGTATTTAAAAAAATTAAATCCCGTGGCTTACAGTGCGTTAGCTAACCTTCTCTCTTGTCTCTTAATTCAATCAATTACAGTTTATATGATGACATTTGCACCGGAGTTGAAGCTCGAACATAGCGTTATGGTGTCGCAAGACTCTAACAAGATGTAACATCACTTAAAGAAAAAGGGTGTGTAAATTCGTGTATGACCGGAGAGCGAATGATACAAAAATAATACCCTGTTCTTAAGCATACGTTAATTTCCAGTTGTGGATATTTTTGAGTTGTTGCTTAGGAATTTTCCTAAAGTTAAACGTACATATTTTTATTTTTCGTTTAGGATCCTAATATTACGAATGATTTCACGAAGAAAATGTTCAGTCCCGATGAATTTGTTAGATTGGAGTCCAACTGTAGAGAGATTTTTTTTTACAAAATAGGAACGTTGTGTATACGAAAATTTATGTTTCTTATGTGCAAAGTGCTCTTAAACATACCTAGACATATAACCTCGTGTGAAAAGAGACTACATCCTCAAAAAAGCATTAGGGCCATAAAGACTGAGCCATTTGCCATTATAGTACATAGAAGGAAAAAGAGAAACAAATAGAAAATTATTGACAAGTTTAACTCAGACGCAACAGTTAAAGGCGTATGCCTTACGGTCCGGTCCAATACTTAGGTACATTTCACCTTGCAAAAAATATGGTGAAAGGATTTTCTTTTCAGTGTTGTCTGGTCTGGGTAATGTAAAACCAAGTGTTTTCCATCGCAAGATAAGAAAAAAATATTTAATGAGAAAACATGTTCGAAAACCTCGGACAGTTATAGTTTTATGTTTATGTCTTTTTTTTGGTAAATTTTAACGCACAAAAATTCAATTGTCGACTGAATGAATTTGCCTACAAATTTGATGTTTTAAGATTTTTTTTTGTGCGATCTATATTGTTCATTGGTATATATATATATATATATATATAATTAATAATCCATCGTAAGACATGGATGTAAATTTTCAAAAAAAGAAACTATGAATAGCATTATTTCATTTAATCTAACAGCTTAGTCATGCATTTATATATATATATATATATATATATATATATATATATATGTGTGTGTGTGTGTATGTGTGTGTGTGTATATCAGGCGTCCTCTCGATAAAAGTTACATGTTTTTCGTGGGTACATTTGGGTCCCCCCCTCCCAGTTTGAAGCATGTTTGAAGCCCGCCCATCGCTCAATAGCATATAAAAGCAACACTGCTAACGGCCGTTTTTTAATTATGCATGTTTGAATTTTTTCCAGAGATAGCTATGCCGTTTCCTGCAATTTGAATCAAAGGAATTGAAAAAGGAACTTTTTTCCAGTAATCATTATGACGAAATAATTAATTACCCGCCTTCTTTGCGTATGCTACTTCCGTCTATACGATATTGGCTTGCTAATCCAGAAGCGCCTTTTATTTTTATTATGTTATCATCTTTATTGATCATCCTCAGTTGATAAAGATTCAAATTTCATGCTCCTCCAAACTTTTGCCTGCTAAGTAATTTGACGTCTACCTCTCTCTTCCTATTGTCTTCAAAGCAAACCTTCAGAATTTAATCGTCGTGCCTTCGCAAGACATGCCCTTGCCACCCTAGTTTCACCGCCTTGATCATCTGTAAAGTCAATGACTATTTTAAAGTTCTCAAGGTGTGGCGTGTACTAAAGCTGCGCTCTTCTAGGGACAACTGTTTAGTTCTGCCCTTCAAGAATGATATAAACACATCCAATGTATTTTCAGTGAATTAATTTTCTCGCTATGCGTTAATTCTTAGTTTGCAGGAACGAATGAATTGGTTTAGTGTGTTAAATTAAAGGTGGTATTCTCTGCTCACTGAAATACGGCAAAAAAATCGATTTTTGTTTTTTAATCCTGAATTATAGTTTACGTCATCGCAAACAATTTAATACCAACATTTAAATCTTACATTTATTTCATTAACGAAAACAAATTCCAAATTTTATCTTTAAATGCTTATTTCTCATTCTCTCAATAGCAAATTTTAACATTCCGCGCAGAATCTTTTGAACGCTTCAACATAATATTTTAAAATTTTCAGGACTTGTTCATAGTATTGATATGTATAAAATGAACTATAAAAATAAAAGCGATAGAACATTTTTTATAATCAAAGAAAAAGATGTAGAAACACCAGAATTTTGTTTTTCCCTAATTAACCCTCTCGTCACACTGAACCTCATATGAGGCTCCCATTTCAAATAGCAATATTTAGAGAGAAAACAATTGAATTTAGTATATTTTTCTTTCAGTGATATCAATATCATTAATTCGTCTAGAAAGTATATGAGGCTCTTAACTAGATGCATAAATCGTGCCTAGCCCTAATAGCACAACCGTCCCCTGTGACTGAAATGCGACCACACAATACTGTCACAATAGAGTTACAAACAGTCGCCGCGACTCCGCAGCAAAGTCACCCTAGAGTCCCTATGTCCTCTCGCTGTGTATTCACATTGCGACCCTTCAGAGAAGTCGCTTTGGGACAGTTTTGCGACAGCGAAAAAGAGTTACCGAGAACATGCACTAGATGGTAGCACCAAACTCTCAAGCAAGGAAACGCTCAGGTCCAGTATCGAACCGTCGTCACACTGGTTCGTAGGCTAGCATCTTTCCTCAACGCTGTGATTACCTTGCTCAGGATGCTTTAAAAGTAAACTGATTGCTGCAAAAACTAGTTCTGGCATGACTTCTTTTGGAAATTTAAAATTTTTCTGGAGTATTTTATAAATGGAGGGAAATTACCATAATTAATAAATATAAATTAAAAATCTTGGAAATCTTTCTTTTTCCACATAAATTATTTTCAGGAGATGATGTGCTGTTTTATTTAAGTATTCATCCGAAAAAACTAATGATTTATTGAAATTTTTTATTCGGTTATGAGCATTAAATTTGTAATGTGCGACATGTGAGTTTTGATATATATTAAGGTATGAGGGATAAGATTTATATTTTTGCTATATTTTGCCTAAAAGGGATTTCATATAAAAATAAATAAATTAATTGGAAAAACATGCATTAGATAAAATAAATAAAGTATTTTTGAGACCCACAGTTTTACCTCAAATGTTTAATAGTAGAACTGTCAAACATACCAAGGACGTATTTAATACGTAATTAATATAATTTAGGGGGGGGGGATCCCGGGCCCCATCCGAAAACTTAAAGCAATTATTAAAAAACAGCAATTTTGAGACATTTGTATTTACTCTAGTAACAATAAAGTTTAAAATACCGGATAGTCCCTCCCCCAACCAGAAATTTAAACCTACATACGCTATCGAAACATATATGCCATGGGGATATGAAAGAGATTGTTAATTTTACTCACAGATACTTAGTTTTCACCATTGTGATTAGAACACTCAACTCTAATATTTTTAAGAATAATTTTTTTTTATAAATAATATTTTCTTGTTAAAACGAAATAATTTAAAAATTAATAAATTAAACTAAATTCCATTACTACATAACTGTGAGATTTTATTGAATTACTATTTTCGGATTTATTTATTAAATGTTTCACGAAAGAAATTGCCACAAAATATTTGAAAAAATGAGTCTGTTTCCAAAGTCGCAAAAGCGGCCAGTGTGACGTCATTTTGAAGTCCAAAAAAATCAGTAGTAACAAAACAGTCACACAGTGACTTCACAGTGGAGTCACTGAGCGATAGAGCTGAAGCAAACCGCATGTATTCGGTACTAAGATACGGATAATCACTCAGACTCGAAGTAACGAATTGTTACTTTTCGGTTGATATCGTTACTCGATCCGAAGGTTTCGGATCGAGCAGCTTCGAACTTCGAATACAGACTGCCAGGCGAGGCGAAGTAGGGGGGAAACAGGTTCCAGTAATCGAGTACTAATATCTTCTGTTATTTGTTACTGGCAGTTACTGGATATCGGATCGCGGTTTCAAGGGGGAAAATGACTTTCGAGTGTGCATTTCGGATCGACCAGGTTCGAACTTCGAATACAAGACTGCGGGTGGGAGAAAATGAATTTCGGTATTTGAGTAATAGTATGTTCCGTTCCGTTACTAGGTACCGGAAGTATTATGGATTCTCGCTGTTTGAAGGGAAAAATCAGTTTCGGTATTAGTAGTAGTATGTTCTGGTTGCAATTCGTTTGTGCCGAGCCGGATGGTATCGTTTTGATGAGGTTTGGAAGAATCCGTATGTATCGTTACAGTTATGGAGATGGATATACTATCTGCTGCTCTATTGATATGGGTCGTACAATGGGAGGATAGGATCCGGTGTATAGCATGTTCTTATGCGCAGTTGAACTTTTTTTTGCGGGGGGGGGGGGGGAAGGAGGTGTTCTTATAATTGTAGAGGAGCAATACATATAAGAGAAGCATGTTAGTAAGGGGTGCTAATTTCGGGCTTTCTAACATTCTGGTACTAAATAGTGGTGCAATCAGAATCTTTTCTTTGAGGGTGGTTCCGAAGCAGGATTGCGAACTTAACTTTTTCTTTTTTTTTAGCTAGAATCGAAATATGAGTAATAAATAACAAATTATTTAAATACACCTTTTAAAAAATATATTTTTATAAAGTAAACGAATTCACACATTTTTATTATTTAAAATATTATTTGGAACTAAAAAAAATATTTAGCATGGAAACCTAAACACATTTTTTAAGTAATTGTTTAAAAAATATATAAAAAATTGTGAGCGACCCGGGATTTCTATGCCCACTCCTGCGTAAGCCACTGGTATTAAAATAATTCAATGAAGTTCAGTATGTTTCTAAAATGTCGGCGTTTAGGGGGCCATCTGCCCTATTTTATGGTACATTTTATTCCATGAACTCATGGAATACGCATAGCCCGGTGCAACCATTCTTTCTGTATGAAAGGAGTGATAATTTTTGTTTAAAGAATGCTCTCATATATGCACCCACAGAAGGGGCTAACCCCTTTCATCCCAAAAGTGCAGAAATAGAACTGGAAATATCTTAAAAATAGGTAATTCTCATTGAATAAAACAATTTTAATTTAAAATGTGGTAATTTTTAATTTACTTCGAAAAATGGTCCAGCAAAAAAAGTTTTTGATATGAAATAAGAACTCACAAATAAAAAAGATATTATGCTTTTAGAGACGCAAAGTAGTTGATATCATACTGAGATCCCCTGCCCTGTGAATTTTATATATGTGGCCCAATCCCTGGATCTCAGTATTCGAGAACCCGCAACCCAGAAAAAACACGAGTCACAAGCTTTCCTTTACACTTTTTATGATAAGAATGAACAGGTTAAACCAGCGTTCAGAATTAAAAAAAGGGGGGTTGAGAAAAAAAAAAGAATGGCAAATGTCTTTGGAAGATTTCTATGTGCACTCAGTAATTCGGATAATTTAGCATTGTATAAAACCATAAATGTGTATAAAAACAATCTGTAAATCAGAAAATAAGCTCTAAATACAACTTTGTACAACTTCGCTAAAAAAAATTCTTTTTGGTTATGGGTTTATGTATGGGCGGCATATACCCATAACAACACTGTCCCGGATGTGTTGTTATGGGGCACTATATAACACCCTATTACCGATTCTATTAGTAGTAACGAAAGTAACGAGTAACGAATACTTAGTAACGAATAGCGAACATCTAAGTAACTAATACATACAGAAACTCATTTTGTCGTTACTTTTACAGCACTACTGAGCGACCGATCACATAGTAGTCACATGGTGACTTCACAGTGGAGTCACTTAGCGACCGATCTCATACTAGTCGCATGGTGAATTCACGGCGACATCACCTGGTGACTGGTCACAAATAAACTTCACAGTGACCACACAGTAAAAGCACATCACTCACAAGTCACAATGTGACTAGTATGAGACAGTCCTGTGACAATTGTGACCCTCTGTGACGTCACAGCGACTCTTTTGTGACCATCTGTGCTATTAGGGAGATTGCAGTAATAGTCAATTTGGATCATTTTTTGCAGTTTTCGCTTCATTGTTTCAGGAGAAAAATTAAGAAAATATTTACGCTGCTTTTTTACCGTTTTTTTTTCTTTTTAAGGTAAGTATAGTTTTTTTCTTATTCCTCAACCTTTACCTATTATGTGCATCCTTTTAAATTATGTTTAGCATAACAAAATGCTTCGAAAATGCAGAAATTATTATTAGAAAAATTATTATTATCGACATTAATCGACAAATATTAATCGACATTAGAAAAAAATATTTTTCATTATTTATAATAGTATTTCAGATGCATTAAATGCTAGACATATTTGTTTTCTCTGATTTTTATAATTCGGTGACGAGAGGGTTAAAATTAAATATTGTTCTTGCAATTTTAGTTGTATTTAATATTAATACAAGTATTTTCTTTAATCTGAGGTGAAATTTGCTGGAAAATATTCAAAACTTTTGTTGTTATCCTGCGCAGAGTGCATTATAGTAATTTTCAAGAGTTGAAATTTTGTGTTATATTTTTGTAATTTTTATTAGTAAATAAACTGTTTTATTTATTTTTCATTTTTATCATACAAAACATTATCGTGGGCAGTCAGCCTCCAAAAATCATTTTAATTCCTATAATCTTTTTTCGGCAAATATTTCTGAAGAATGCATCTTCGAAAATACTTGTATCTTGCACTTTTTATTGCTTTCATGTCCTGAATGTGTCAAATACCCCCTTAAAGTTTCTCTTGTAAGGAACAACTTTCAAATGCTGTTTATGTTAATTTTTTAAAGAAATGTTCCACTCCAATAAATCCTTCAAAATTATACAGGGTTACTGGTAACTCGACGTATTCCTGGCAAGATGCTACAGGGGAGAACAGATGCTACAATTTTAACCCCATATGTATTGCCGAAAATAGAGTTTCCGTGAAATTTGATTCTTGAACTTTTTTCTTGAGTAACCCAAGATTTGACATTCAAGTGCAAACTAAAAACAATCTTCTGATTAAATGGGCTTCATTTTAATTTACTTTCGTATCTGACACTCTAAGCTAACGTAATCATAAAAAATATAAAAATATTTTAAAATTCCAATTCACTTCCTTTACATGTATTTTATTTTTATTTATTTACATTTTTTCCTCTAAAAAAATGTTGCTTATCTCAATATACTCTTGCAGTAAGCTTAGAAATTACAAATTTTCTATTAACCAGCTATCCAAAAACGCATTAATGTCCATCTAAAGACTTGTAATTCATGAAAAATGAGAGAATAAAACTTCGCGTAGGCAAAAACGCCAAAGGATGCACCTCCCTTCATTGTTGAGGATCGTTGGTCAACCGATCAAAATATCACTGTGTTGTTAGCTGATGAACAAAACAAGCTCACGTAACGCAGAGTCGAAACTAACAAGCAAGATGACACAACACACTAATTTGATACTAACAATCTGATGTAGCTCAAGTAAGTTCTGATGTAGCTCAAGAGTTTAAGCCCTTAAAAATTTATTTGTAACTAGCTGAAGTACCCGTTCTTCGCACGGGAATGAATGGACTTTTTGACATTAATATTTGTTGTGATTACTTTTTATTGTAATAAAGAGATATAGCAAAATGGATATCGCGTTATATTGTGTTCAATAATCATGCATACTGACTTTCAAGGCAATCGTTTTTATGGTGCAGAAGGCGATGCGGCGTAGCGCAATCTAGTGGCGAGTTTTAGCAAAACGGATACGGCGAAAATATTCTTCGCATTCAGATATCGATGCATACGAATTTTCATTACGATCGGCTGAATAGTCCTGAAGTTCATGTGTTGACACGACATCTAGTGTCAAGTTATAGGAAAATGGATCGTGCCAAACTCTTCCCCGTGTTCAAATATCTATGTATACCTATTTCCATGGCGATCATTCGCACAGTCAAGAAGTGATACACTGCAGGGCCATCTAGTGGTTAATTAAAGTAATGATTTGCTACAGCGCCGTCATGTGGCGAGTTATAGGAAACTGGATAACGCCAAAATATTCTCATTGTTCAAATAGCTATGAGTACTGATTTTCATAGCCACCGTTTGAATGGTCAAAAATTTGGCCTGCTGCAGCGTCATCTAGTGGCGAGTTAAAATAATAATGCATTGCAGTGCCACCTAGTGGTGAGTAACATCAAAAGTAACACAGTTAGTATATATTCTTCCTGCTCAAATGTGTAAGTATAAAAAATTTTATGCCGATCGGTCGAACGGTATAGAAGTTGATGCGTTGCAGCGCTATTTTGCGGTAAGTTACAGCAAATGGATAGTGAAAAATATTCTCCGTGTTCTAATATCCGCGTGTACAAAATTTCATAGAAATTGGTTGGACGATATTCGCATAGCAAACGGCTAAACGGAATAGAATTCGACGTTCTGCTGCGCCAGCTAGTGGCAAGTTAGAGGAAAACGGATAGCATAAAAACCTTCTCCATGATAAAAGACTTAGGTGAACCAAATTTCATGGTGATCGGTGAAACGGTGCTGAGTTTTTCTACCTCCTACACATATACCAACATTCATTTTTATCTATAACCAGTCTTATTATATATACCAGTCTCAAGTAAAATCCAGTTTCAAATCTAAGCCTCGCCAAAGTGCCAGCATACGCCATTTTGCAAGAGTTTTTTCAGGGAATCATTCGAAGCATTGACTTAGCAGCAATCAAAATGGGAAATGGTTCGACCGCCAGGCATTTTTTTGAAAAGTGGAATCCCTTAATACAGCCTCATTTTTAAATTTATCAACTATAACATGTTTCATTCATCGTTACCTCGATGTACTAAATGCGAAGATTTCAATTTTCTGAAATTTGGCGGATTTCCCCCAAGTTAAATCAATGTACTCAATTGGCGAGAATTCTGAAGCTACATACATCGCTTGAAATGCCCTAATAACTGCATTATTTCTGCACGGATATGTAAAGAAGGTTATTTGGTTGGGCTGATTTAAATTTAAAGACTGCGTTGTGATACATGATAATCCAGGTACGATGCACTTATGTTGCAATAAAATAAGAAGACGTTAAATACTGAAAAACTATTTTATTAAACATACGCTGTTGAAATATTATTATAACGGCGGTGGTGGCTCAGCGAAAATAAAAATACGTCCTATATGGACAGTGAAATTAAGGTGGAATGATTTAAAAATTACGCCAGCACAGAATTACACATTGGCGAGAACAATAACTTGGCTGAGATTAATAGCGCCAATTCCAGAGCAACCCTAACAGTTAATCCAATAAAATTAAAATGACGTAATCGCGAGCAAATAATTTTAAAGTCGTCGCAGGGGAACAACTAAATAACATACGCCAGCAGGATGCCAAGAAGAAACTCAAAAAAGGCCGTTGATTTTGCAAACGGACGTAAAATAATCTATTTTTAGCACACCGGTCTGAAGAGACGAAGAACAAAAAGAATAGTGCATACAGGGAAAAGTAAATATACAGATTTAAAAGACGAAATATGAAAACAGAAGTGATTTAGAACTCTTGAATAGATTACATTAAAGAAAGCCAAAGTAAATGATTTTTAAATTAGATATGTGATCTTCATCACATATATACTCCCCTCAACCAGGAAAAAAAATTTTGAAGAAATTTTTTTTTTATTAGTTACAATTAATGTATTTAAAAAATTTTAATTAAATGCTCTGTTTGGCTGGCATAAACAATTAAGAAAATCTTAAACATATTCAGACAAAATTATACAATTGCAAAATTACTGCTGACCACCACCTAATAAATGTTTAGAGAAGAAAAAAAATGTCACTACACAATAAAAATAATAACTGCTAGCAATACAAAAGTAAATGTCGACAAAATAAAAAGGGAGCATTTAGCTCACAATACAAAGGGGCATTTTAGCTCATCCTTTCTTTCAAACAAGGGGCATTTTAGCATACCCTTTTTTTTAAATAAGGGGCATTTCAGCACACCCTTTTTTTTAAATAAGGGGCATTTCAGCACACCCTTTTCTCTTTAATTGAGCATCTCAAGCTCATGTGCACATCAAAGATATACTGCTTAAACTTGCAGTGAGTACTCAAAATTATAATTATAAACCAGCGCTGTTGAATAGTTTGCATATATATATATCAATAAGGCCTTCAAATGTCAGAATTATGCATCAAAAATACTTCACTCAATTGACAAAATAAAACAATACATTCAAATTATAATATGATACTAAAAAAATTTTTGTTTGTTCGATGGTAATTTTTCACACTGTTCTGTACCATCAGAATTGTAATAATGTTGTAAATAGTACATGACATAACAGTATCTTGACATACATATCTGTATATCATAAGACAAATAAGCACATTCAATTGAAAAAATTATACTTGCACAAAATGACAATGAAAAAAAAAATTAAGGAAACTGAATATCAATCTGTACAATACCATCAACGAACATCAATCTAAGTACAATTAAAAAAGATCTCAGTAAAAGGTTTAAGTGTTATAGGACACTCACATAGTTATTTATTTTAAATTTTCAAGTTAGAGATAATACTAAATGAATAATTTTATTTTATTATAAATTATTATTTTATGTCTGTGTAATTATTTACTTTAGAAGTCATCATTTAATAAGTGTTAAGTTTTAAGAACATTATTGAAGAAATGATATATTGACAGACACAGCATGAAATTCAAATACACAAGTGAAAACTGCTGGACCAGCCAGGCAGTACACAAAAGCAATTATACCTCCAAGCTTGTGGGCGCCTCACAAACAAGGAAAGAAGCATTCAACGCATGCACACAATAATATATCCGTGAATGTCAAATAAACAAGTTATTAATTATGTGGAGGTAATAGAAAAAAATTAAGTTATAAAAGAATGAAATTAGTTAACTTGCAAGTCTTGAAAATGTAGGTTTAAACTTGGTAACAAGTACGTAAAATATTAGTTATAGCTTAAAAAGAAAATTGAAGGCAATTGTGGTCATACGGTAAAAATAACAAAATTAATGATTTTTTTTTGTTTGTTTGTTCAAGAAAGGAATGTTGTTGTGTCACTTACTAACACACTAAGATTTTCAAAAGTGACAAAATTGGGAAAGAATAGCACACAAAAGTACAAATAAAAATACACTAAAATGCAATTACTAAAGTATACAATATACTGATACTCTGAAATTATATACCATCAAATTTCACTTATTAAAGTCTTGAGTTAATCTGATCACTACATATATATTTTATTATGAGCTTAACTAAACAAACAATATTTCACAAAATAATCACTAAGAATAAACATAATTCAAATAATAAATTAACTATAAGCACTCTGAAAATGTAAATCAATGTAATTTTTTTTATAACTCAGTGAGTACTTGATACCTTAAAGTTGTATTAATTTATAGTAAGGTACAGAAGAGATTTAAATATCTCATAGTATAGAAAAAATTTCAAAATAAAATGTTATGTTTGTGTATGTGAACACAAAAGAGTGACAAAACATATACAATGTGTTTAAAATATTTTTGAAATGCACTACTGTACACCATAGTGAAAATGTGGGAGAAAAAATGTAACAAATATTCAAAAATTTTGTGTGTAGCAAAATGTGGAAGGACAAGCACAATGAACTCAATGAGCAGAATATCAGTGTTAACATATTTGTGAGTGTGAACATATAAAACATAAACACAAGTGTGATGAAAAAAAAAATCAAGTATGTGAAAACGTTGAGAGTCAGTAAGTGTAAGCAATGTAAATAAAAACAACAACATGAAAAATGTAAGTAAATGTGAAAAAGTGTAATTGTGGACAAACACAAACTTCAAAGCTCAGTGACTATTCAAGTATGAATCTTATTTGAAGTATAACAAACAATGTGTGATATAGTGTATTTGTGAAAAGAAAAAAGGTAATCGAATGAATACCACTATACTCTTCCAAAGAATGCATGTATTAAACAGAGGCATATCAATGGCAGGAAAGAAAACAATAAAACAGTGCATCTAAAAAAATGTAAAAATATGTGAACAGTACAACTTATGATAAACATGTAAAACTTGTATTAAAAAGGCCAGAAATAGAGTGAAACATAAAAATATAAATGTACTCTTAAAAATAAGTGTTAAAAACAAATAATGTGTAAAAAAATCAGTCAACATGGTGACTGTAAATAATAGCATGTTCAAAGAAAAAAAAATGTGTAAAAAAATGACAAAAATAGAAACAGTATATTGTGAGGTAAGAAAAAAAAACTGAAAGAATATGTATGTTGTGCCATGGACTTTAATATACAAAAATTCAGTGTGTAAGAGTGAGTAAAAAGTCTGTGTGCCTTAGAAAGGCCTTGCCATGGACTTAATTATTGCAGACTGTCATGATTATAATAAAAAGAGTAAAGAAAAATATAACGATGTATGTGTACTTCATAGAAACTGTACAACGAGCATAGTAATGTAAAATATAACACGAGAAAAAGTTCAAACATTATAAAGATAACTAAGAGGAATATTTAAGCAAAAAAAATTAAACAAATAAAAAGATATATACACAAAACATATAAAGTAATAAGTAAAACTGATATTCATCTTAAAAAATAATAGGTCTTATCTTTTTGCAAAATTAATATGTAATTGAAAGTAACGCCATGTACTAAAATCTCAAATAACGCTACATTCACTCTATTTAATACTTAAGAAAAATGCGCATTTTATATAAAGCACTTAACTTTCATAATTTAATTTTTAATGTATACATAAAAGTAATGAAGTATAGAAAACCCCAAAATTATGTAGAATTATTTTATACAGTATACATAAATACACCACTGAAACATTTCTTTTTTTTTTACATATATAAAATTATAACCATTAAAATATCACTATATCAAAAATAATTGTTGAAAAATTAAATTATTCCGTGTTCCTTTTCGGCACAGTTATTTCGATTTTGTGAAGTATCGACAGAAACACCACTTTTACCTTCATATAAAATGTTCTCTATACAAAAGCAAAAAAAAACAATATTACATTGTTACTATTGTTCTATTTCAATTTTTGTGTCCCATGTTACACAGCTGATCAATGTCCAATCAGCAAAACGCCTTCATTTTCAAGGCGAAGTACGAGCGAGTAGAGCACAAAAACAAAACAAAACGCCAAACAGAGGTGTGGGGATGACACTGTTTTTCTCTCACGTTCATTCCAGTGCACGGAGCTACGCACTACAGCCGAAGAAAATAACATATCGTACGTCACATGCCGGGGCGAACTAGTGATTTTTTTTTTTTTTTTACGCACAGAGTTCGGCTTCCATAATCAGTCTAATCCATCTAAGAATGCCGGGCAGAAAAATATTCAGTGTCATCACGTATTATTCGCACCCCTAGGAGAAACAAAACTGATGAAGTGACGCAAAACAAAACTGCACAATTCCGTAAAAACACAGTCGGGATTCGAGAATTCTTGAGAATATGAGTCATACGAAACACATGGTTGACACGAACACTGAATACGGCTAGAGATCAGCACAGCGGGCCGAGCACCAGATGAATAAACGGCTATCCACAAGTAGTAAGTTCCCGACCACGAAAACGGAAGTCGCGCCATTCAGAAGGAGTAGTAACAGCGGGTAGTTCAGGCTGGATATATACAAGCTGGATACTACGCTTCCATTTGCAAAGCCACCAAAAAAATGCAGAAGCAGCAGATTCCCGTTCGCCTGAACGCTGACATCCGACCGTCCGAGATGATTCCATACGCTGTTTACTGAGCCACCACCAAAAAAATGCAACTTAAGTGCCTGGGTAGGCACCAATTTATATAAAGAAGGTTATTTGGTTGGGCTGATTTAAATTTAAAGACTGCGTTGTGATACATGATAATCCAGGTACGATGCACTTATGTTGCAATAAAATAAGAAGACGTTAAATACTGAAAAACTATTTTATTAAACATACGCTGTTGAAATATTATTATAACGGCGGTGGTGGCTCAGCGAAAATAAAAATACGTCCTATATGGACAGTGAAATTAAGGTGGAATGATTTAAAAATTACGCCAGCACAGAATTACACATTGGCGAGAACAATAACTTGGCTGAGATTAATAGCGCCAATTCCAGAGCAACCCTAACAGTTAATCCAATAAAATTAAAATGACGTAATCGCGAGCAAATAATTTTAAAGTCGTCGCAGGGGAACAACTAAATAACATACGCCAGCAGGATGCCAAGAAGAAACTCAAAAAAGGCCGTTGATTTTGCAAACGGACGTAAAATAATCTATTTTTAGCACACCGGTCTGAAGAGACGAAGAACAAAAAGAATAGTGCATACAGGGAAAAGTAAATATACAGATTTAAAAGACGAAATATGAAAACAGAAGTGATTTAGAACTCTTGAATAGATTACATTAAAGAAAGCCAAAGTAAATGATTTTTAAATTAGATATGTGATCTTCATCACAGGATAGCTAAAATTTAATGCTGTATTCTAAGAAAACCTATACACTTGTTTTCAAAAATGCTATTCCCTTAAGCTCTCAGTAAATTGCGCCAAAAAGCCTAAAACTGTGCAAACCGCTAGAACTCACTTTCTAAAAATCGGCCTATCAGCCATTTTATTTTTCGCCAAACTAAAAAAAAATTACATATTAGTCTCGGAAATTTTCGATCCTCATTGTTTTGCGTATAAAACATTTCATTCCTGCTCTCATTTCTTATGCGCACACGATATTATAATTAAAAAAATAACCTTACAAATATAAACTAAAAAAATCATTATTATTCTTTTCTTTTCACTTGAAGAATTTAAAATATTTTATTCGGCAAAATCGCCACACATGGCAACCACGATCCTTATTTCACACTTTTTTCACTACAGGGGTTACAATTACATAAAGCTTTCTGCGTGGAGAACATAAAAAATCTCTTAAATTCCGGGAACGGATGGACTTTCAAAGTTTTAAAGTGGACTATCATTTATTCTATATTATTTTACATATATCTGTGTAAAATTTCAGGCTGACAGGTCCATTTTTTTGGAATTGTATACTACCCAAATCAACAAATTGACAAACAGAATTTAATTTTTATTTATAAGATTACCTACGCTTGTTTTTAAAAATACCCTCTCATTAAATTGCGCCAAGCGCTAGAATCATAGAAAATCTGACACACTTTCAGATTTTAAATACGCACTAAAGTGCTATATATAAAAAGAGTTATAATCCATGGGTCTTCCCTCTTTTCGTTCCTTTTTTTATTAAGTTGGAAAGTGTACCATTATCCATGAGTGTGATTAAACAAAATTAAAATTGATATTTCTAACATCCTTTTTTCTGGATGTATTTTATTAGAAATAGATGCAGAAAAGCTGCTCAGAAAAATGCAGAATTCCAACTGAATGAAAATTTCAAAAACTTATACGCAGGTGTATTCATAACCCAAATAGCAGACGATTAAATTATGATAAATAGCGCCAAGCGTTAGAATCCTCCACAAAATCGGACATCAACCCCTTTTATTTTTCGCCCAATTAAAAAGTTGCACATTTATTTTCGGAAAATTTCCAAATTCTATTTTTCTTTTGAGTATAAATCATTTCATTCCCGCTCTGATTTCACATGCACACGATATTTTAATTTAAAAACAACCTTACAAATAATCTAGTCAAAGTAAAAAAAAATCGTTATTCTTTTAATTTTACTTCAAGAGTCTGAATCATTTAATGAACTGCCGAATGTGGCATTGCCGAATGTGGCAACCTATATAAGCTTAATTGTCGCTTAATGCACTGTGGGGTTACAATTACGAAATGGCGGAAAGCAAAAATTAGCCTTTTGCGATACGTTTTTATCGATATTTCCTAAAATAGTTCGAATTTTGAAAAAATCGCTTCGAGGTGTGTCGGGACCTGTCATGGAGAATTTCCGTTCAAAATTTGGTAGGTCTACGATCACCCGTTTGCGAGCTACGTGAGACACAGACAATCAAACAGTTTACACACATTGTTTTATTAATATAGATACCAGTCTCAAATAAAATCCAGTTTCAAATCTAAGCCTCACCAAAGTGCCAACATACGCCATTTTGCAAGAGTTTTTTCAGGGAATCATTCGAAGCATTGACTTAGCAGCAATCAAAATGGAAAATGGTTCGACCGCCAGGCATTTTTTTGAAAAGTGGAATCCCTTAATACAGCCTCATTTTTTAAATTATCAACTATAACATGTTTCATTCATCGTTACCTCGATGTACTAAATGCGAAGATTTCAATTTTCTGAAATTTGGCGGATTTCCCCCAACTAAAATCAATGCACTCGATTGGCGAGAATGCTGAAGATAGATCGCTTGAAATCCCTTAATAACTGCATTATTTCCGCACGGATCATTAAAATTTAACGCTGTATTCTAATAAAACCTTTGCACTTGTTTTCAAAAATCCGTTTCCTTAAGCTCTCAGTAAATTGCGTCAAGCCGGAAACAGTGTAAACCGCTAGAACTCACTTTCTCGGCATTTGAGCCATTTTATTTTTTCGCCAAACTAAAAAATTTTAACATATTAGCCTCGGAAATCTTCAATTCTTATTGCTTTGCGTATAAAACATTTCATTCCTGCTCCGATTTCCCATGCACACGATATTATAATTTAAAGAAAATAACATTACGAATATAAACTAACAAAAAAAAAATCATTATTATTCTTTTATTTTTACTTTGAGAATTTAAAACATTTTATTCGGCAAAATCGCCACACATGGCAACCACGATCCTTATTTCACACTTTTTTGACTACAGGGGTTACAATTACGGAAAGCTTTTTGCGTGGAGAACATAAAAAATCGCTTAAATTCCGGGAACGGGTGGACTTTCAAAGTTTTAAAGTGGACTATCTTTTATTCTATATTATTTTACACATCTGTGCCCAATTTCAGGCTGATAGGTCCATTTTTGTGGATTTGTATACGAATCAAATCCACAAACAAACAAACAAACAGAATTTCATTTTTATTTATAAGGATTTGTACTCTTACAGAGATAGTTTTTTTTTTCAAATAAGCAACATTTAATATTTAATATTGAATATTTAAAAAATACATGTAAAGTGCGTGAATTTAAATTTTAAAGCACTTTTTATGATTACATCAGCTTAGTTAGAGTGTATAAACTGCGATTATAAATTTACATGAAACCCATTTAATTCGTCATTTTTTAAAACTTGCACTTTTGTAACAAATTTTACGTGTTTCAAAAATAAGTTTAAGAATCAAACATCTCGAAAGTTATGGATTTTTGGCTATACATAAGGAGATTAAAATTGTAGCACTTTGGCTGCCCTCAATCACATTTTACCAGGAATACGACAAGTTACTAGTAACCCTGTATTTTATGTAAATGATTTTTTATGTATCATTTTACAAGATTTTTTCCAAAGCAAATATTTTCGTTACGTGTTTAAGAAGGTTAAAATTTTCACAAGCGCTATTCTCGCAATTCTTCATTGTTAAAAGAATTGTGAGAATAGCCGAAAGGAAACTCAACTTTAAATTCTGATAACTAGTCCTTATTTTTATTGCATTAGATAGATAAATTAATTATTACTATGCGTTTAATCATCAATTTGTTCGTTTTGCATTTTATCTAAAAATAAGAATTATGTTAGAAATCCATTAAAATTTTTAAAATATATACATATTGAAATTCGTTGGCTGGTTATTAGCTATATGGCTTAGAATTACCTAAAATATCATAAGACATTAAGAAACTGAATTTTCAAGATTTTATATTGAAAGTGTTTGAACGAATTATTTCCAACAGAAGATAATGCTGGTATAAACGCAAAGTGCAATTAGTACAAAATTACTATTGTAATAAGTAAAAAGGTTTTTGGACGCTACAAAGTCGCCTGTTCTAATTCTCCTTTGGATAGTTGTATACAAGTTATGTAAGAGTTATAGATATAAATCATTCAAACTTAACCACATAAGGTGTCTAAAAAATGTAGAGATTTACCAGCTCGTTTTTATCAAATAATTGCTAAACATCCTGTGAAATTTGGTGTCTAAGCAGTAGCGTGGATAATGTGTTTTGTTCGGTATTGTGCGATGAACAAGGCTTAAGTTTTATGAGATGTATGACAGAAGAACTTTTCGTATGAACCATCACCAATATTTCCTTACCTCTAATAAAATGATCAGATAGGACGAAATATGTTAGGTGAGGTAGTAGTTCACTCGAGAAGTTCAATTCCCGTTAAGGTCCATCTTTAATTGACTTGAATTTGCTTCTTTAAATATGTCATTTAGACTTGTTATTCTACTAGAGAAGAAATCTTTTTCCCGCTTTTAAATATTTGTTTGAAATGGTTTTCTTTAACCTCAAAACGGTTGATTGCATAAATTTGGTACTTTTGGGGTAAATTTGCTTCCGTGATGCCTCTTAGATTAATCTTGGAATATAAGAAATCATATTTTCAAATCATTCTTGCAATATCTTGTCCTGGTGCTCTTCAAAAGTGCTTTTCGATTCTTCAAGTTCATTCCAAATGGTAGCTTTCCCTCCTAAATACAGCTTTAAAAATATTTCTTAACAGAAGATTTACAACAAGTTAAAACAAAAATCAAACGCTGATTTTACTGAATGTGTTTTTTGTTTGTTTGATTCTTGGTGCGTTTTAAGCCTATCAAAATGTGCATGGCTTAATATTATTTTTTTTATTGTCTGTGATCAACAGATGATTCTTTTGAAGTGAACTAATAAAATAATATCAATTATTCTAATAGTAAATAATGAAAAATTTTGGCAGTGCTAAATTTTTCTTTCATGCGTAAAACTACAAAAAAAGTTGATTTAAATAACACTGAACTAATTAATTTTTACGAGAAAAGTTAAACAGCAAAATTTTATTCCTAGGAAAATAAACTATGGCAAGATAAAACAAGAATGGTAAGTTTCAAAATGAACGTTGGAAAATTCTTTTGGCAAAATGTAGAAAGGAGAATAAAAAACATAACACTAAAAAACTAGCGATAGTAATTTTATTGTTTGAATTTATGTGCAAATGATTGACAAGACACAAATTACAAAACTGTAAAAGTAATATTTGGTATTGCTATGCTTTTATGTTACAGTTCTGTGCATCATAACGCATCCTTCAACGTTCAAATTTTACGACTGAATATTTTAATATTTAAGCATAAATTTAGTGTTTCATAATATTTATTACGTATAAAGTGAGCTGAAACACTTTACAGCTATTAAACTTATTTCAGGAACATTTGAAAAATTTCATTCACGTTTTACATGCATCATGATAACTGAATTAGCTCACAGTAAATTCCTACTCAAATGAAAGCGTGATGAAAACAGCTTAAACATGATCTTCCTCAATGGTAAAAAGAAAATATTGATTTCCATTAGCCTACTTAGCAAAATAATTTATTTCGATGTACTATTTCTCTGAACTTTCTCAATTTTAAATTTTAAGAGCACGTATCCTTTGCTTTTAAGTATTTTAGAACAATATTTTACATTTGAAAACATGTCCATATAACAAATTGCCTTCCAGTTATGTTTCAAATATTTAAGGATTATTTTTAAAATTATAAGAGACTGATAATTTTTGCGTAAACCATATATTCTAGGAGCAATATAATTCCCATTCAGAAGCTTAATGTTATATGAAATATGTGGTAGCGGTAATCAGTTATGCATTAGTAAAGAAGGATATCAGAATTATTCAGTCACTCCCATGGCTGTAGTTATTTGCCTTTAGATAAAAGATTGAGTAGCATTCTTGCATAACATTTTACATAAAGCACTTGATATTTTAAAAATATTATTTGATTGTAGGAAAATAGATTATTTCTCTACTAATTATAAAACTATAGAATTTTACTTCGAGTTTATATTTTTTTTTTCCTTTTTTATATTGGGGCTGGGGAGGAGACCTGATACTGCGTGTCCCAGAAAGCGTGAAAGATTCAATATTCTACAGACACTTCTTCAAAAGATGCATTTAGAAAGGGGGCTAACTTAGTTACACATAAATATATATTAATGTAATTTCAAATTTTTGAAATTGCACGGTCTATTTTAAGCTCCTGTCTTGGAGCACTTGCGGGTATAAGAAAACCATTCAAGAAAATTCATTTTAATCATCACACATACGTATTCATAAAAGCTATCATAAATGATATTCCTTAATTTTTTGCCATTTAGAATGTTGTACAGAGAAAACGAGAAGTAAGAATGCTACAAAATTTGCAGAAAACTCTTACAACATTTGAGAATAATTTCTTTCGAAGAAATTAGCTCAAAAATTAACCTCCGGGTGGCTTAATGTTTTAATGCGACAAAAACAGACAAATAAAGATACAGCTTCCAAATGGCTTCATTGTGTACTTTGTGCAAAACATATTCAGTGTGTTTGGCTTTATTCCCAGCCACTCCTTGATCCACAGACTGGCGTGCTCTACTTCCTATTGCAATGTATAAGGTACTATTCTGCTACTTCCATCTCTTCTAGATCAAAAACTCAACGATCCTGTTATTTTATTTATTTTCCTTAGCTCCATAGCTGTGATTGATTGGACTTTTACGAATTAAATTTACTGTCCGATATCAACGCACACCACAAGTTTGCATTCATTGTTTCTCTCTATTCTAAAAAAAAAGGTAAAGGCCGCTGTCGCTGGCGCTGTCAATAGCTTGTTCGCCTACCTCCTCCTACACCGTAGGGATAGGAGTTTCGACTAAGGTGCCCACAGATTCGAAAAATTCAGAGGAACCTGCTAAGGTGACTTAAATTTCGAAAATCGAATTATTTTAGACGATATTAATAAAAAACTGAAAAAATAAACATAATGGTTGCCAGATTTAGCATAAAATCATTCATTATTTACAACAAAGCGCTACCAAGTATGTAGAGTCGCGTGAAATTCACAAACATGAGTTAGAATTGCGCCCATTTTACGCCAAATTTATATGAAATAAATAACTCAAAGTGTTTAACACAAAGTTCAGTATTTTCAAATATTAAGTTCGCTTAGACAACAGCAGTTTAGAATTAGCAACTATTCGTTTTTCCAAAACAGAATAACTAATTGTAACTGAATTTAAAAGCGCTATCTTGGCATTAGGAATGATCTGGCAAAATAGTATCTTTCCAAGCTGGGTTAATAAGCTTTGAGTTCCAGAATGCTGGAACCCAGTACCTTGAAAATGAAAAATAATTAAAGTGCAGATTATTTTAAAGGCGGTTCGGTCCAGCTGGAGTATTTCCTACCAGTAGACATATTTGGTGGCGTTAACTATGCCTATTTGCCAGGGCGGCGAGATGATATAATTCGTGGTGCTAAATACGCCAATCTGCAAAGGATTATGTATATGAAAATATGGATAACGGTTTTCTGGGAACCTTGCGTGAACAGTAATTATAGGTCGTGAGCATGTGTAAATCGCCAAATAATGTAGAGTTACCATTGGTGGCAAGCTATCCTAGCTGTTCCGTAGTTTTTATCAAAGAAAACATGTGAAGTACTGTTTTCTTAGAGCGCATTATTAACTATACATATTCGCAAGTCGCCAAATAATGAAAAATCGCCATGGGTGGCAAATACGCAAGGTGTCCAATAAGTTTTACATAATTAAAAATACAGCTGAAACAGATGTTCTGATTTTATTATGCTTTAACTCCTAATTAATATAACTTTTGAATGGCAACATTAAATATTATTGTGTTTCTGAGGAGTGCAGATAATTTTTCCAGCGATTATACGCAGAGTCCGCACTCCAGGTGGAGTATAGCTCAGGACCCGTAGAACACGGATTCCTATAACAAAATATCTACCGTGATATATTGGAGTGGTCTACTGTAGTGTGAAGTTTAAATTTTTATGTGCCAATGAACATGTAAGAACCAAGCAACGTGTAGCTCAGTAACATTCTATCTGATCCAATCGTTGGGATTTGTCTGTTGAAATTCTGTCTTTTTTACGAATACGCATTATTAGGGGCCGAATGCCTCATACGAAAAGCGAGCATAGCGAGTCTAGGGGCCTTGGCCCCTAGTTGATTAAATAATTCCAGTAGCTGCGCACGATCTTTCTAAGTAAATACCATTTTCAAGCAGCAAGAACAATGAAGAAGCATTTAAGCAGATTTTTTTATACTCTTGTTTGTCATCAAAGAAATTTGCATATCTTTAATAGTACCATTGTGAAACCATTGCTTACGAGTTTCTCCGAACTTCAGCAACGAATTTGAGATGTTTTCTAACAGTTATTAGTGAAACATTCAAACATTGCAACACGTTTGGCAAGAAATGGCATATCGCGATGATATTTGTGGTGACTAACCCGCTTCCGCTGCTTTTCACAAAAAAAGCAGCTGTGCGACGTGCAATGTGTTGACGCCTGCAGCCCATCGGACTCTCTGAAACCGGGAATTGAGAAAGCAAAAAACAGAGTTGCACATTATCCATGCTGGAAAGCAGAAAGTTCCAGTGCAGATAAACCTATTCTATTGTCAGTTTAATAGGCTAATTTTGTTAAGGCACGTGCAGTATAACCCAACTTGCACACAGTGTGAGATTTTCGTAAACTAGCTTTACAAAAGTCTATTTTCGTACTTTTTACCGCATGCCCAATTTTTTTCATTTTTATAAAAGAAACAACCCACACTACATGAAACCAAAATTCCAGGAAATTTCTCCGAATATTAAAAAAAAGTCATCAGATAGGACGATCACCTTCAATTGTTCCTTTCACTTGTTTCAAACAATCGTATTATTTCTCTTAGTTTGCTTGAAGAATATTCTGTGTTTCTGTATCATAATGGTGATTGTGCGTTATTTTTGTATACATATCAAGGTTAGTTTATATACGATTTTATTTTAATAAGTATTTTAATTTAGTCACGAGTACCAAAAGAAGTGATGCTGCTTTTTTCTGAATGGGAAAAATATGCCAGTTTCAACTTGAGTTTTTGTGTATTTTATTTCATTCTACCAATATGTAATTGTGTTTTCCTGAAAATACAAGAAATAATTTCATTCCCTTGCTTATATTTATCCACATAATGTAACGCTATTTCTGAAATATATATTAATGCTATAAATTAAACCTAAAAAATAGTATTATATAATGTTGAAATAACGTTTTTTGAAAGTGAATGATTTCGTCTGTTTACCGTACAGTTCTTTATTGATCTCGGGTAACACTGATATAGTTTTTATATCATCATGTTGCAATAATCTTAGATTTGTACTTTTGACAATAGTTTTTCGTCGCAATTAATAATTTTTCACTTTTTGAGATTCCGCATCAGTGGATTATTAAGAAAAATATTCGTTTCCTATTATGCGGAGAACGGGTAAACAGCTAGTTGATTATGATTTCCTGTTTGTGAGTATGAATAATACAAGATTTTGTAATCGGATGTTCCAATGCTCCTTTTTTGATAACACTATGACTGTATGTACATGTATGCTTAGAGAATTCCGGATTTGTACTCCGGAATTGTCCGCAAAATAGGAAAATGTTCGTTTCCTATTTTGCGAAGAACGGGTAAACAGCTAGTTAATTATGATTTCCTGTTTGTGAGTATGAATAATACAGGATTTTGAAATCGGATGTTCCTTTTTTGATAACTCTATGACTGTATGTACATGCATGCATGTATGCTCAGAGAATTCCGGATTTCACTTCACCATTTTAGATAGAAGTTTCACAATACTAGTTAGTGGATTCCTCTAACCACAGGGTATTTATCCTCTTTTTGTACAAGATAAAATCACATGACCGATATCATTGTGTGTCTTCAACTTTTCTAAATACCTGACGGATGCATAAATAAAATCATTAACACTTGTAAATCCTTACCTACAAATAAAAATATGTGAAGATCACATAATCGAAAACTATCCTAATCTATCAAATACTACATGCTTTATATAATGAAAGACTGACAATTCTATGTGAGATTGAACCAAGGTGGGGCAGCATTAACTATAATCATTCATGTTTTGGGACTGCATTGTTCTCATAAATTGCAATTATGTTAAAGCTGATATTGTAAGCAAAGACATATTCAAGGGGGAGTCCAGAAGGTCCGGACCTCTCCGAATTTTTTTTTTTTATAAAATGATACTGATCGGGGCCATCGGGATTCTACAGGGACTGCTTGTGCACTCCTAAAGAGGCCTAGAGATGTTTCCTCATTGGTTAGATTCGGGCGTTAGATGACGTATCTAAGTGCTGGAACCAATAAGTGACCAACCGTAGGTCTCTTTGGATGGCTCATCGGAGTGCACAAGCAGGCCCGGTGGAATCACGATTGGCCCCGTACTGATGAAGTTTTTTTTTTTTTTTTTGTGAAAAATTCTGCCTTCCCCACTGTTCGGACCCACTCCGAATTTTTTTTCTGGATGCATCCCTGTTTACGAAGAATGTTTTGCTTGTCCGAAAGTCATTAGCTTCATGCAATATTTACCACAGAACTCCTCTATCCCTCACCTTAAAAAATGACAGTTCGTTGATATATTTTTGACTCTGTGAATGAACATATTCACCGATGATTTTTATTTCATGATAAATCTCTTCCGGTAAGGATCCTGTAGGGAAATTTCGATTATTTCTTGTAAGTCAAAGCTAGAATTAATAATATAATACATGATTTCTGCTGAAGAAATAACTCTTAAAATATCTCTCAAAACAAACCTAAAAGTTTTTTTTTTTACCCTCTAATGAATGAATTAATGCTAAAAAGCCATTGTATTTTCAAATATTTATCATAACTTAATTGTATTATAATTACTTTTCACCAACACTGATCAAATCACTGACTTTAATGACGATCACGCATAAGTCTCTACACATTTCTCCACCCCTTTTCTAAATTTCACGAAATAGTTCGAAATTAAAACACAATTCCTCCACTGCCATTCATTTCTCATTTGGGTACTTAGAATTAAAATTTAGAAGGATTTTCTAGATCCGAATAAAGTCCTTAAAATCATATAAAGGTCTTACTCTGTATTTATTGAATAATTCCATAATCTCGAGCATGATAGTAAATTAGATGCTCGTTAAACGCTGTTCAAACTTGAAAATATTCAAAGCAATTTTAGCCTGACCTGTTGGAATATTCTGCAAGTTCTGCATAATTTATTAAATGGCTTGCAAGTAATTTGTTTAATGGTTATTCTTTATTTATAATAAAAAACAGAAAACATTCAATTGACTTCCGAATGTCTCTCTGTGTTTTGATTAACGTATTGCAATAATTGAAAATTTATGAGAAGAGGACTGCGATTAGCTTAACGGAAAAGAAAATAAATACTTGCCCGATAGTTTTTCATTTAGCATCGTATTTAATGAATCTCTTTTTTTGTGTTTTGTCTCATCTAAGAATGCACTTGAATTTTTGAATGTGTGTGTTTGATGAGTTAGATGAAGTATAATGGTTGAAGAAAAAAACTGTAAAAATAAACGGTGCATTCAGGATGTAGGCGGATTTCAGTATTCCAAAACACATGCAAATTATTGAGTAAAATATTTAGGTATTTTTTTTAGGTATTTAAGGCGAATCATTTAAAGTTTAAAAACTTCATGACTATTATGACATCACATGCCTTCGTTGTATGTCTTTTAAATTATTTACTATTAGCTAAAGAAGCAGAGAAATCTAATAGAAATTTTAAATTTTGAAAGTATATTTAATTTTATATGTTATATATATATATATATATAGGGATCGAAAAGTTAGGCTTAAGCCCACGTGATCTCACTAGGCTTGTCTTCTCACTTCTCTTTAGCTTTGACAGCTCTGTTATTTACAATATTTCTTGCCTCTGGATTAACAATTTTTATTTCATGTTTTCACTTTTTCAGTACTTTTTTGTTATTATGTGCTACTACTTGAAGTTTTATTTGGGATTCCATATTACGTAAGTTTAGATATTTTATATTATATATATATATATATATATATATATATATCTAAACCAATTAGTTCATAATAAACAATTAATATATTATACTAGCACTACTAACATAAATAAATATTCTCCAATCTATAATACTTTAAACTTGTCTATATATAATAAAACATAGAACTTCTAGAGGTAAACATAAAAAGAGTAATAGTCCTAAGTATTCTAATAGTTATATAAAATCTGCTATTTTAAAATTATATAATTACTATACCAGTACTTATAATTGGATTAATATACGTACTTTCATTTACTCCATTAAAAAGAAACTTTTAGTTAAGTATTTTTCTATTTTTTCAAATCTTAACATTTCTCGACATTTTTCTCGCCTATTCTTCGATCTCATTGTTGCACGAGCCACTGCACTTACCGTAAACCTAACCAATAACAGTAATAATACACCTTCTAATTCTAACTTATTAATTACTTTCACAAATCCTGCAATCAATAACTTAAACTTCAATACAATATTTTCTACTAATAACACTTACTTTCCCATCAAAAATGTCATTATTAAAAAGTCCTTTAAATATCCCCTACCCTTTGGTAGGAAACTATTTAACTATAACTCCTTTTCAAAAACATATAACCTTTCTGATACACCACCCTGTATATGCAATGACAATCACTATAGGAACTTCATTAATAGGGATTATGGACACATCATTACTGGGGATCTAGCTATCATAAATGATATTAGGTTAAAAAAACTCATGCAGAAGGGCTCTAAACACCGTATTCCTTCAAAACACTCTCTTAGTGGCATTGTAACACAATTCACATATGATTTAGTTTTTTACATATATAATACTGCCTTAAAATACAGCACTCCTATTGAAGCCTTCACTACCTGGAAAGTAAAAATACTTTCAATCTTTAAGCAAAATATTGCTAAATATGTAAAATATAGTTCTCCTTTCAATAGTCAATTTCATACTCAAATAGACTTTATAAAGCAATATTTCATAATTACTTATGTAGATAAATCATCCAATAACTATGCTTTTATTTGTAAACAGTTATATCATAGCTTGTTAGCCTCTACAATTGTAAATAACAGTATCTACCCCTATACTAATTTGTCTACTGTAGTTTGTAACAAAAAAATTCTGGCTTTCTATAAACTTCTCAACCTACAACATAATAATCTAAACTATCCTTATATTGTACTAATCCCTAAATTTCATAAATCGTCTTTAAAGTTTCGAACTGTTACAATAGGATGTAACACATATAGCAATGTAGCAAGTAAACTTCTATTAAAGATACTGTCTGTTATGCATGAGTATTATATAAAACGTAATGATTACTCTATCTCTATAGGAAATAGTTATGATCTACGCAATACAATATGTACTATTAGTAATATTACCTCTTTATATACCTATGATTTTAAAGATCTATTTAACAATATTCCTCTTGACGACCTTTACAATGTAATTAATGAATTATTTGAAACTTGTGTTAACCATATTCAGCTCCCTTCCCATGTTGATGTAACTTATTTCAGTTGTCTATCTAAATTTATTATCTATAATAATTTTATTCTACATAACAATAAAATATATCTACAAAATCATGGTATACCACAAGGTGGTTCAGCATCTAGTTACCTTACAGATCTTTACTTATATTACTATGAAAAAGAATATACTAATACACACATCATTCTTAAACGATATATAGATGATATCTTACTTGTAAACACTACTAATAATAATAACATTATCTTCCCCATAAAATATTCATCTGCTCTGGAATTAATTAAAAATGATATGCTTAACAATTCTGTTAGTTTTCTAGATCTAAGTATCTCCATCACTCCTAGAAATAGCCTTAGTTTCAATATATATGATAAGCGTAAAGATTTTAGCTTTAATGTAAATAGCTTTACTCATTTTTCCTCCTGCTTACATAAATCTGTATTTCGCAATATCATCTATAATCACTGCTGTAGAATCAAGTTTCTATGTTTTGATGATTTTAAAGTCTCCAATTTTAAATCTCTATTTCTGTCAGCTAGGCAATACAACTATCCCACTAAGTTCCTAAAATCTATTATATACAATTCTTGATAATGATGTGTCTAATGTCTTTGTTAATTTACTGGAGGTTGGGTGGGGTTTTGGTTTTAAGGTTGTAATTGGATGGTTGGGTCGGGCGGAGGAAGTTTTTCTCATTTAAAAAAAAAAGTAATATGTTTAAAAACAATTTGGATGTGTATATGCATGCATATGTATATCTGGAGGGAATAAAAAAAAATTCTTATTTACTAGATTAATCTTCTGTCATACAATAACTTATTATACATACTTTGTCAATAATAGTAATCATTATATTTTTTAAACAATATGTTATATTTAATTTTGCTATACTATTTATTTTATTCAATCATTTTAATTTATTATTATTCAATATATATTTATTATATTAATATACCTGGATATTCTTAAAATTTAATAATATTACCTTTTAGTATTTGGCAACTCCTATACTTTCTTCTTTCCACATTTACACTTTTATTTAGTGGCAACACCATTTTTCACTTTTTACAATTCTTAGCATTGGCAACACATATCAATTGTTCAAATGAAATTTCCATATGCTCAAGGTCTGGTATGTAAAATTATATTCCTATTTCTAATTTTTGTTATCTTTTTTGATTTCTTCTTTCCTTTATATAGTAGGGTAGGGCCCAGATGTGTGGAGTTAATATCTCTTCTGATATGCCACACAACCGAAACCCTACTATTTGGTTTGCTGTAAATTATAATCCACTGTTTGTGGCCCCTGACGATGGTGACAGTGGTTATAATTTCCGTTCCATTATATTATCACAATAATTCTTGCACTTTATTTGGCTTCAAAATCCGGTTTCTAATTCTTGCTAATAGCTTTAATATTTTTTTTGCGAGATATGTCTTATTTGTAGTATGTTTTGTGTTTTACTTGTTAGTTATATATATATATATATATACATAATCTATATAATACTATATCACAGGGTTTCCCAAACTTTTTTCCCCCGTGGCACCCTTGTCAGGCTAAAAACACTTCGCGGCACCCTTAGCCAGACTAAAAACATTTCGGGGCACCCTTATCAGGCGAAAAATCACTTCAGAGCACCCTTCTCAGGCTGAAAACGTTTCGAGGCAGGTTACCTTTAAAGCAATATGAATATGAAGGTTGGAATGAAACATTTTGGATACATTTTTCATTGTTTCTTTTATGTTTATTGGGCTTACTATTACACTATCTTCGAAAAGGGATAGATAATTTTGCCCCCCCTCCCCATATTTCAGGGAGTTCCTGTAAAATAGAGGCGACTGGACACCGAACTCTCTCGAACTTGACTAAAATATTTTTTTTCGCCTACTTGATCATCGGCTTCGCAAACTTTTTTGTGAAATATCCGTTTAGAGGATTTTTTTTTTATTATGCTCCCCCAAAACTTAGACTTTTCTTGATTATCTTCACGACACCCCTGGTAAACGCTCGCGGCACCCAGTTTGGGAACCTCTGCTATATCGGCTACTGAGCAGGACAGGCGATAAGATAGGCAGTCCGCGGGCCAAACTAAGTTACACACCGCACTGATTTAAGACATATTTTCATTAACTTGCATGTTAAGTATTTCACACAAACTTACATGGCAGAAGAAGTCACGAAAAAGTTACTCTTTGGGTGTTGTGGGATTAAGGGCAAAAATCTACTCGAGGGATCTAGGCCTATGGGTGAGGGCCCTCCGTGGTGTTTTTCTTAAGGCAGTTTGAACCCGTATTTATGCTAAGTTTCGGAGGAAACCACGGAAAACTCCGAACGGTTTGCTCGGCGGACGTGACCTGGTTTTGAGCCAGGCACCTTCAGTCTCCCAGTTCAGAGGGCTATGCGCTCAGCCACTGGTTGGACGCCGCTTTCCGGGCAGCATTTCAAATTATATAAGTACAAGCCACATTTGTACAGTAATCACATATTCCAGAAAAGGAGAAATTATTGGCTATTAAAATGCCTGGGTCTCAAATCCACAGGAAATTCTTGCGTGGTATGGAGCCAGAATATCGCTTGAAACAGGGAAGATATATTAATTTTGTTTTTATTAAATTTAGATCCTTAGATAAATTCCTTGTTTGAAAACGAACGTTACTACGTCCCTATAGAATTATGAAGGAAGCTAACAGGAATTTTGAATTGTGAGAGAATATTTAATTTCATATGCTATAGAATATCCCCCACCCATCTTAGAAGATATTGGTCACCATTGCCTCCGTAGAAGGGCAGACTCATTCAGTAGAGTGGGGAAAAGGGTGCAGACAGAAATTTGGAAGAAAGTATTTAAAATTTAGTACGTGCAAAACATGTGCCCTGGGATAAATCTTAGTAACGATTCTAAAATACAACAGAGCAAAAAAAGAACTTTACAAAATTTACAAAAATAACTTTCCAAAAATATGACGAAATTATTAAACTAAGTAACACAAAAATGTAACTGAATATAAGTGTGACATTGTGCGAGTCTTCCGGGAAATTTGTCCAGATTTATGCAGTTTCTTTCTCGCTTATCACATAATTTCTCAAAACGAAGTCTTTTAGTTCACATATAAAAACACAGAAATTACGAAACATTTTTAAAAGCAAAATATCACCATAAATTTCTAAAAATATGTATTAAAAAGAAGATAAGTTCTTACAACAAAATAGAGCAATACTAACTACTTCTATAGTAAAAAAAAAAAAAAAAACACCTTACAAAATGAACTCAATCTTTCTCAATAACAATAAATCACAAATTATTCAATCTTCTTCACATATTTTCACTATTATGAATTTTCAACATATTTTAAAACTATTACATAAAATGCCAGACTATCAGATCACCTAAAATAATATAAATATTACATCACATAATTAAATGAATATCAGATGAATCGAATGTGTATATTAAATTCTGCAATCAATTCCTTTAAAGCGTCTAACCCCTGTTTTTTAATATTTCTATAATTTTTTAAATTATTTTCTTTCCTCATATTCTAACTCTCAATATTCTTTCTTTTTTATTCATTTTCCTCTTTTTAACATGTTTACTAGCATTCTTTTCAATCTGTGTCTTTCATTATTCATTTCGACTCGCCTAATTTCTTTTGGGATCCCATGTTTTGGTTTTAGATTTACATGTGTGAATGTGTATAGCCTTGCTTAATAATTCCGATATTCTTTCTAACCTCTAATCTTAAGGAGGTAGGGGCGGGTGTATTGTTTATGTACACTCATGTCCATAAATTAAGGATAATTCAGAATCACACAGAAATTGATCTCTAAAATAAAAATTTCACCTGTGGAATGATCACACACATCTTGAAGAAGAATATGCAAATTACAGGAAACCACCAGATGGCGTGGATGGTACGTCACAATGACGAGAGTGTAAGAGAGGGGTATATAAGGAATGATGGCAAAGAAGTAAAATTGTTCACAAGTGCTGTGAAAGCCTTTCAGTGCAAAAACCGCATAGTTATGGCACAAAGGAGGCATTTGGATGATGTTTTACGTGGCAGAATTATCGGACGACTGGAATGTGGACGTACCCAGCTGGAAGTATCCGAGGAACTTGGAATCGCCCAGAGTGTCATCTCCAGGCTTTGGCAACGATTCCAAGATGATGGTAATGTGAGTAGACGTTACAGCAGAGGTCGCCCCCGAGTTACAACGCCGAATGAGGACCGCTATTTGGCAGTTACTGCCAAAAGAAACAGACGGAGTACAGCATCGGACCTGTCTCGTCAGCTCTCTTCAGCTACCGGTACGACAGTTTCAAGGCAGACCGTGTACAGACGCTTAGGGCACATTGGTCTATATGCTCGTAGGTCTGTCAGATGTGTTCCACTTACCGCAACTCACTGTCGCCTGCGATTAACCTGGAGTAGAGAGCATGCATTGTGGACACCGCAACAGTGGTCTTGTGTGATGTTTTCCGACGAGTCCAGGTTCAGTTTGTTGTCTGATTCTCGCCGGACATTCATCTGGAGAGCGCCAGGTACCCGTTACCACCAAGAGAACACCATTGAAAGACACCGTTACGGTGGTGCAGGATGGCTCGTTTGGGGAGGAATTATTCTTGGTTCCAGAACTGACCTGCATGTTCAGAGTGGAACGATGACAGGCCACATCTATCGGGATGTCATTCTGGAACAACATGTACGTTTGTTTCGGGGCGCCATGGGTGCTGAATTTGTGTTTATGGATGACAACGCCCGTCCTCACCGTGCAAACATTGTAGACGAATGCATTCAATCGGAGGATATCACCCGTATGCATTGGCCAGCATACTCACCGGACTTGAATCCAATAGAGCATGTGTTGGATATGCTTGGCCGACGAATTGCGCCCGTCAACCCCCTCCCACCTGTCTACCGGAACTTCGGAGTGCATTGCTTGATGAGTGGTGTAATATTCCCCAAGATCAGATTGATCATTTGATACTCAGCATGCCTAGGCGTATTCAGGCCTGTATTGCATCGTCCGGGAGACATACTCCGTATTAACCATCCTACTAACCATGTTATACTGTTTTTTGTAAATAGGTTCTTTTTTGAAATTTGGTCAAGGGAGTAAAACTTGCAATTTTTATTAATTATGTCAAACATATAGCATCTTTTTTGCTCTTTACTTTTTGTTTAATAAATAGACTTTACAAATAAGTCAAATTTGTTTTGCTTCTTTCTCTTTCTTTGCCTGAACTTCATTATCCTTAATTTATGGACATGAGTGTATAAAAATGTGGCTAGCTTTCTCCCTATTTGACACATTGGCGAAGAGGGAGGAACAGCTTTGGCCATTTGTTGGACCAGCTCACTCTTCCAACTGGATATGACAGTCCAGAAAAAAAAAAAACCATCTTATAAATGACAAGGGTGTGAAGCAGGAAAATGGACATTTGCCATACCTATGGAAGTTTAAAAAAATGAAAATGGGAGGACACGGAACGGTCATCCCAGGTTTGTTTTGGGTCTTCTACAGATCTTCTACGGTCTTCTACAGATATATACACACAGCGTGTCCATGTTTAAGTAACCGATGTTTATTTTTTAAGTTTTTAGCCCTACATTCCTATTTCCTATTTGTCAAATGGTCAAAATTAGATACTGAGTTCGTAAAAAAAAAAAAAAAAAATAACACAATCAACATTTGTATTCAGCCTCCAGGTTCCTGCATTCACAGTAAAGGAAAGCTAGTACATATAAATGCATTTCAAAAATAGAAGGTTCGATATTCCTTCGACCAGTATTCACCAAGATATGAAACAAGACGTTTAGTGACCTAAATGACTTTGCCTCTTAATTTACGTACTTTCAATGGTCGTGTACAAAATGAAATACAGGGGAAAAAAAAGCAATTCCTTTTGGAAACCATACTTGTGTCTACGATCTACCAATATCTACAGTAAATACTGGATACTGAGCTCATTAACAATAGAGGTCATGGATGCTATACCTGCTCAATTTGCCAAAAATTTGCCGTACAAATATAGTAGCAGGTAAAAACTATGTGCATGTGTTGCATGGAGCGTTATCTTGCTTCTTAGATGATCCTATTTGTCACAAGATCTCACAATGGTGTGGTTTATGCATAATGAAGCACCATGTTTTTAGTATGGTCATCAAAGTAGAATCATTGAGCCGTGTAATTTGCAGAATCGATTTTATCAGCAGTCAGATGCATCATGCCAGTGACTCTAAAACAGAAGTTTAACCCTTTTTCTACTGAATTAAGTATCGCCAATATCACTTTGAATCTATTTTTTTTCTCTTGTTATAGTAAGGAATGAAAGATAAATGCTGATTAGTGTAATAAAAAAGAACATTTCGAAAAAATTAATTAGCATAAGCTATACGTTTGATGACTGGTTTTATAAACAGTTAACGAGTCTTTTTCAAAAGAGTATAGCACCAACAAATCTAAAGGAGTCAAGCAATACTTTGATTGACACACTTTCAGAAAAGCTAATGCTTTAATCATAAAACAGACATCTGAAAATTCTGTAATGCTCTTTTTTGAGGAGGAGGGGGCACTACATGATTTGAAAGTGACGGTGAGCGGAAAGCTGCCTATTTAAAAAATCTACTCTAATAGAACATGCATTCGTGATGCAAGCTGATTAAATGAAGTATTTGGTAGTGATTTTTCAAAGGAATGGTTACAATGAAAAAATTTTGTTTGCGATTTTAATTTAATGGTACTTTTAAGTACCGTCAGTAGTCCTTGAGAGGAATTTCTGTCACTTTTCCGTTTATGTGTGGTAGTAAGACACTTCCAGCATATGTGACGCAAAAATAAGAAACGCGATATTTATCTTTTGCAATATGCCTATTTCAACAATGTTTTGTTTTCCTTTGTGTTTATCTGCAAAAAAGAACTATTAACTGTTATTTCAAATTACTCGATTAAAATTGCATGAGCTTGCGTGGCATGTTTTATGTATCACGAAAGATAGGCATGTCTTTTTTTTTAATCCCGGGATCTCTCGTGCGAGAAAAAAAACGAATATACCGACCGAGTTGTATGGTGGGTAAATCACCGTACTCCGGTTTCGGGTTCAACTCCCGGGGTTCGATCCCCGACTGGGAGCGGTTATCATGTCCGTCAGTTCATAGGGGACGACGTTGGTCCACCTACTAGTGGTCAAAATAAAGAGACCAACATAAATAAGAGTCCCTATAATTTAGAGACCAACAATTTCGAACTGTTGTGGCCAAGGCAGAGTCCGGCCATTAGTAAAAAAATATCTCATACTCAAGAGTACCTTATACCAAGTTATCTCATACCCAATAGTGTTTTTTGCCGTAAAACTAATACACGAAAGAAAAAATGAATAAATAAATATAATTGTAACCATACATTTATAAATATAACTTGAAGAACAATATAAAAGCTTGTTTATATACTCAGAACAAGAGCCTTTGTCAGAATAATAGCAGAAGTATTCGTGCAGGTTGAGACATAAACGGCGTGGCAATATTCATAAACCTATTTGCAAAATTCGACCACAAGTTTTTCGACTTGAAGGTTATGACCTTAAAATCAGCTGCACCAGGTCTCATCAATAGAAAAAAAAAATAGGAAGGTACATGGAAAACAAAAGGTAGCTCAGAACAATAACATAAGTACTCGCGCAGGGTACGACAAACCCGACGTGGCGATATCGGAAAACCTATTTCAAGAATTCCAAAATAATTTTTTCCCCTTCAAGATTATGATCGTAGAATTAACTACACAGAATTTCATCCATTTAAAAAAAAAAAAAGTTAGAAAGGCATATCGAAAACAAAAGCGTATCGGGTATACTATACCAAGCGCGAGTACTGTCTGGTTAACAGCAAGGATTCTGAAAATATTTGGTTTTTTTAACTTAATTAAGAACACTATTGTCATGATATTACCTAATCTTAAAAGCTCGTTATTCTAATAGTGAGGGCGATATATTCTCATCTCCATTTTGTGTGCGGTCCACACACTATGCGCCAAATGAATTCGAATTTCTCCGTGAAAATTAGTCGCACGAGTATCAATTCTTGTGTTGGCAATGTTTCTGTGTCGGCGAGATTTCCCTGAATATGAAGATAGGGACCTGCTCGGGATGTGTATAAATTTAGATATAGTATATCTTTTCACATTTTGTTTTCCTCCGCTTGAAACTTTTGGTACCTTTACTCTGCATGAACAATTTTGACCATTTTTGTTATTCGAACTACGGTCATCATAGACGTGGACTCGCTATGTATAAACTGGGTGTTCCAATAACATTGATATCGGCTTTTTGCTTTAAATATTAATCATAGACACATATAATAAATTACGTAAGGAAAAAAAAGTACAGAATTTAATGAAATTAATTACGATTTTCAGGGGATTAAATTAAATAAATACAAAATTTTAATCTTCATGTGGTAAAAATTAGCCCAGTTAGTGAAATGTTCTCTATTACAATAATGAGGTGATGTGTAACATTTTACTATTTTATCCTAGAAGTCACTAAGTCGTGAGTCAGGTGTCGTACCCAAAACAAGAAGGGAAGAAAATATTGCACTATACCATTATATTCGAATTTATGTATGGACCCTCTATAACTTCTTTAAACATTCCTCTGATTATCTTTATGAAAAATACATACGTATGCTTTTGAAATAAATAATTAATGTATGGGAGCACATTTTACTAACTGGGAATTTTTTTATAAAAGGGACTGTAAAACTATTTATTTCTTTTAATTTCTTTCAATTTGATGCTCTGGAATGTTGATATCCATTTGTAGAATTTGTTACTTTTCTTTTTACGTAGTTTCGTAATTTACTTTGTATGTCTATGTTCAATGTTTAAGGATGTAAGCTTAGGTCAATGTTTTTGGGGCACCATGTATATAATTGCAGTACATTTTATACTTCATTGGAAGCTAACAAAACACTAAAGACACTCTTGAGTTATTAATGTTTAATGTGACATTCTATTCTCTAAAAGAGCTAACGATTTCATCCAGTTTGATTGAAGATTAATTCAGTTAAACATTTACGTTATATTTACCCGCTTATACTTTTCGATTAAATTAGTAAATAAGTGGATATGATGTAAATATAATATAATAACTGGAAAGTTTATCTTTTACTCATAGTAACAATTTACTTCATAATATATTTTAGATGCTACTTTCAAAGACGGGATAAATCCCACATGTCGCTTGCTAATGCATTAAACTAATCCATGCATCCCTGGTTCATTAAACCAACAATGATCAGGAAGTTTATTATAGAAACTTGTTTATGAAAACTATGAATATAGAGTCAGAATGTTTGTTCTTTAACTACAAGTAAATATACAATAACAGTTCATTATTTTGAACACTTGAAAATAAATAGAGTGCCATGAATAACTGAAAACGGATGAAATAGTTTGATTTTTTATGTAAAAAATTACAAAAGTTTCACAAGTTAAATATTTAATAAATAAAATTATATCTAAAATGTAACATAATAACATAGCGTGTAAATGAAAACCGTGCATGTCCATATTGAAATGTCCTTATAAAAACTCCCTAATTTTAATTTACTATCTTTCCGATACGCTCAAATAGTTTAAACTTTAAAAAAAAAATCATTCTCAGTGCAGTACTCATGGAAACACGATTGTAAGATTAACGTAACTACAACCTGAACTCCAATGCTACGTTTCAAAAAGTGAAATATTTATAATTTATCCATTCTTTAATTCTTTCTAAGCGCAACACTAGAACATCAGTCACTACCAACGCCCGAAGTAATGGCATTTTATAATGGTGAGCGCGAAAATGTAGCTTGATGCAGAAGGTGAAAAATAAGCATCAAGGAACAACGTGTAATAGCACCAAAGAAAAAATTAAAACAGGAGGCCGCTTTCGGCATATGTGAAATGTCGTCATTTTCAAAGTAATTTTCACGCATATGAACAATTGTCAGTGTGGATTATCTTATATAGGGCAAACTAAACACTCTGCCTTGAATTTAGAATTAAACCCCTGCGCACCAGAGATGTACGTTAGGGCGGAGCGTAAAAAAAAAAAATTTCGATTTTGTTTTTGCCCTAGAGCTAAAAAGTTGTGTACTGGTGAGTAGGTCACATGTGAAAAATTTTAAGGAAAACAAAAACTATCTTCCGGTTCCAAAATGACCATGTTTTTTAACAGATTTTTATTATAAATGCTTTTTTTCTATTGTTTTGGACGCTGCTCGTCTTTTTGTTTATAAAGAAAACTCAGAATAAAAAACAAAAGAAATTTGCTTTAGAGAGATTGTAGTTAGTGTAATGCGTGCGCAAACGTTGATGTTCTGCTGTTTTCACTGTCCAGTCACAATCAAGGTCTCCTTCATTTAGAAGGGGAATTCCATTTCGTATTTTCACTCAAGAGTGTTTCTCTTTGCTTTTGTTCTCGAGCTAGTGATTATTTTATAATCGTGCATTCTAAATTAGTTAAAACTAGTTAAATATTAATAGCAATTATTTGAAAGAAAACAATAATGCAGAATAGAAGCAGTGTATTTTGTCCAGTGTTTGGCGCTCCAACAGAGTTAAGATGTCATATATTTCCGACATATAGGGATGTAATGAAATATTATTTGTTGGTGCGAATTGATTTTAAAAAAAAGTTGAAGAAAGCCAATCCAGGTACTTCAGAAATCGCAGATAAAGTTGCAGAGAGAATTGAAGAAATTTGGCGCACAGCATCTCTGCCATTTATTTCACGCCAACGTATAGTACAGATGATTCGATCATACAATGAAAAATACAAGAACATAAAGAAATATTTTGGTGTGAAAAAGCTGACAACCTCTACTTTAGAAACGAAGCTTATAACCTTCCAGAAAGACTCTGAGAAGCTGTTCGACATTTCTTCCTGTAAATGTGTTTCATTTGATAAATGTTCTTGCCCAAATTCTAAAAGAGTTCCTGAATTTGAAAAATCTTGTCTTATAAACCAAAGAACACTTCGGCAAATGTGCACAGGTGCAGTTAATTTAAAAGAAACTTTAAAATTGAGAAAGCGAGCCGATAGAAAGCAGAAAGAGACAGAAAAAATGATTCTCAAAAGAAACGTTTCTTCATCTTCTACTCAGTCTAGGATCGCTACTCCTGATCAAGATTCTGATGAAGATTATCTCAATTCTGATGATAATGGCATGGATTATTTCAAGCCTTCCTCACATACAGCCAGTTTGATACAATCTGAAAGGAAAAAAAACGCCACGATCAAACCGATACGCAGCAGTAGCTATAGCTTGTGATAGAACTGGAGTTTCAGATGGGGCTGGAGCTATTATTACAAGTGATGTTTTAGAAGATTTGGGTATGGTTACTAAAAATGACACGTCAAATGTAGTTGATCGACATAAAATAAGGAGAGAAAGGAAAAGAATTCGGACAGATTATCAACAGGAAAATGAAAGAGATATGGAAACACTAAAGGGACTTAATTTGACGGACGGAAGAACCAAACTCTAATTCAAGAAAACATAAGAGGAAAAATATATGAGAAAACACTGCTGGAAGAGCACATTACACTGATTAAGGAACCGGGAAGCAAATACCTTGGACACACAGCATCAACGTCCTCGTCGGATTTAAACATTTTTCAAATGATCTTGCAGTTCTTGGAGGGTAAGAGTATTGATATTCATCAGTTAGTAGCTATAGGGTGCAACGGAACAGCTGTTAATACTGGTTACAAAAAAGGCATAATTTACCGTTTTGAGGAAGCTATTGGGAAACCCGTACACTGGTTTATCTGCCAGTTACATGGCAATGAGTTGCCACTCCGTCATTTAATGCAGCATTTAGATGGTGGAACGAGTGGTCCTAATGCATTTTCTGGTCCAATTGGGAAAGCTCTGGCAAGTTGTGAAAACCGCCCCGTTGTAAGATTTGTAGCCATTTCGAGTGAATTTCAAGAAAATAGATATAAAGGATCTTAGCACAGACCAGCAATATCTATGGAATATCTGTCAAGCCGTCTTAAATGGAAGCTGCTCATCAAGTTTGTCACAAAAGCATCCTGGAAATTATCTCATGCACGCTGGCTAACAACTGCAAATCGCATTATGCGTTTGTACATTAGCTGTTCAAAGACTTCATTTTCAAACTCTGGCAGAATTCGTTATGAAAGTTTACACCCCTACATGGTTTACGATCAAACTAAACCCATTTTACACCGATGGTCCCAGAAATTTGTCGTCGATCTTATTATCCAAAGAAATGGCTATTTCGGCCATCCAGAAGCGATAATACTGTCGACGATCACAAACAATAAAAAGCCTATTCGAGAACTTGGCCTAAGTAGGATTTTACAGGCGAGAAGAGAAAAAACGGAAGGAATCCGACCCTACATCATTCCGTCACTTAACTTCAACGCAGTTTCATACATAGATCTTATTGATTGGCAGAAATGTTTGTTGACTGAACCCCAATAACAACACATTTAACAGAAGATGATTTGAAAGTTGCGATTTTGAGTGGAGTGTCTGTAGATAAACACCTGGAATGTCAAAAATTTCCATGCCCCACCCAAAATGTTAAACGTTTTGTGAAACTCGTAACTGAAGTTTCTGCGGTTGTGTGTGGAGAAGATACGGAGACGGGTTTGTTAGAACGCGATTTGAGTCCAGAAAAGATATGCCCTCACTTGAAACCAAATGTGAGTACTATCGCGTAAAACCGAAATACCTGCAAGACAATATAATTAAATGCCCATGTGGTTGGGTGGGCGCAAGAGATGAGACGGGCTCAGCCCGAGCCCGAAAGCCCGATCCCGAGCCCGAGCCCGGGCCCGAAAATTCACGATTGTGTTCTGGCTCGGGCGGGCTCGGGCTCGTGAAAAATTTCTGTTTTATTGAACAAACTCCTTGAAACAGATTTTTAAAAAGTGATTCATATGGAAAATAAAAGCGGCACGCGTGCCTAGAAGGCGCGTGAAGCTCTTTGGGTATTTCAGAATGGCGACTTATATTGCTTAGTTAGCCATGAGATCGGACATTCTTTCGTAAACATAGATATAAAGAATTAGAAATTGCATTAAAAATTTGCAGTTATAGTTGTCTTTAATTTGCAGAAACGCCAAAATTGTATTCTATATTGTATTCTATCAAAGTTGATTATTCTATCAAAGTTCTATCAAAGTTGTAGTATATTGTATTCTATCAAAGAATTACTTCTTTGAATTTTATGGAATTTTACTGAATTTTATTTATATTTAACTGAAATTTAGGGCTAGGGCTCCGGATTAAATAAGATTGCTCGGGCTCGGGCGGGCTCGGATTAAAAGTCTTCGGGCTCGGGCTTCAAAAAATGAGCCCGGACTCAATTCTAGTGGACGCGGGTGGAACTCTCAATGCAGCTACCTCCTCCTTGTGAGTTCTAGGTTTTTTCGAATTTTAATTCAGAAAAAATCGAAGAGCTGCATAGAAAAAAAAAGAAAAAGAAAATTAATATTTTTTACAATTTGATTAAAATCTGCCAAACTTCACAGGCATTTTGGAACCGGAAGATATATTTTGTTTTCCTTATAATTTTACACACACGGCCTACCCAGCAATACACAACTTTTCAGCACTAGGGCAGAAACAAAATCGAAAACTTTTTCTTTACGCTCCACCCTAATGTACGTGTAATGTTTTTATAACTTCGCACGTAAATACCATAGACGCACCTGCATACGTTCATGGTATTAGGGAGTCTGTGCTTTACGTTTTTTCCTACGTTAACGTTAACGCTATCCGCTATTCAGAACTTAAGAACCAATCAAGAAACTTACTTTATATGTGTGCATGCGCTGTACTGCACAATGGCATTTAACGTTACCGTGAGTGAAACCGCTATGCACAAACTCCCTATTATTGCATATTATTTTTCTACCTGGTATTCCTCAATACAGTGTATAATTGTTGTCTGGTATTCTAAGCCGTATTTTTTTTTTTTTTGACATCTCGATGATTTTAGCCTTCGTTTTCACTTGCTAGATGGCATTAGTAGTCATTCAGTTAAACATAAGTTAATAATCTGTAATTACGGACTCTTTATAGATAAACTGGCCTGCTGCGCAAGGGATTAAGGAGCACATAGCTCTTGTTATAAAACATCAAACCAACAAATCTGCCATTGCTAAACATGATTAGAATACTATCAAAATCACACTATAGCAAGTTTTGTATCGAATATCTTGTAGACTTTATATGAATTTCGATGTCAGGTTTATTCTTTTTTCGGTCAAGGACTTAAGTTTATATTAAAATTTTAAAATATGTAATTGTTTTGCAAAACTTAAAAAGTTAGGTTCCCCATCTATTTTCATGACTAATTATTTCAGTTAGTTTCTTTTTATTCTTTTGTGAATTTTTACTGGCGTGTTTTACCAACCAATGGATTATTTTCAGCTGGTCCCCAAAAGTGGGGAAGTCCCTTTTTATTTCTTTACGGAGTTTTTTAATTCATCAGATACAGTCTAATTCTTGATTTTACGCAACGCTGTGCTTTAAAAAAAAATATACGATCTCAATTTTGGCTTATATCTCCTTTTATTATTATTCTTTCGCGTTCCTACTGTGACCTTTGTCAACTTTTGACGCCACAGATGCCAACCATACTTTCAACTTTAATTCAGCTAAACTCATTGGTAAACCCCGTTACTTCAGTGAATTACATTTTCTTGAATATTTCAATATCCACAGAAACATAAATAGTCTTGTTGATTTCCCTCCCCCCACTTTTTCTGAATGTCGGAAATCCCTCTGTGCTCAGTGCCCTAAATTTCCTGCTTTTCTACTGGTCCTCATAAAACCCTCTTCTAAATCCCTGCTTTCCTTCTGGTCCTGAATCCTCCGCCTTTTCTATATAAGCAGAGAAAATGTTTGCCATTTTCATTCTAGCACTGACGGTGGAATGTCGGACATGCCAAAACCGGTCTGCTCTTTTAATTTTTATACTGGGGGTGTTATACGTTGTCCCTGTCTTGTTGAAGCTTATTTCTTAAATCTTATTATGGTAACCCCCAGTAGGCGGCTAGCATTACCCCTATAAAGGGACGGGAAATTTAACATCCTAACCCAAGCTGGCATTCGAGCTCGGGCCCACGATGTGATGTTAAAATTTATCAATTTATTAGTCACTTCTTATATAAGGAAATTCTCGTTCACGAATACAATTCATATTTGATATCATTGGTTCTTGAATGGCTTAAAAGGTTCACCGCCCAAGGCACACCTACTTAGGCAGATAGCCCTCGAGTACCTTCGCCTTTAACAATAAAATATATTCGAATGACAATGCTTTTATCTTTCATCATTAATTCACAATCAACCGAATTATGTCCTATGTGAATTTTTTCATTTATGTCTAGATTTCTTTCTTGATTTTTTAAAAAGGTAAAACATGTTGAAAATACTTTATCTGAATCATTAGTACATTTATTAAGCGAAAGATGCTACTTTGGAGAATTCAAAGCAGATGGATTTATTGCATTTCATTGAATGGACCTGGTTCCATTTGTCTTTAATTGGTTAAAAGCGAGTGGCGCAAATTGCCGTCATTAACGCATTAGCCTTGTAGTATACCAAAGCAATTTTGTATCACAGGCTAGTATTAAAAAAAAAGAAAAGAAAAGAAAAAGAAGAAGTATTATACTCTCCGAGCTTGCTCCATAATTAGCTGCATGTGAATTCATAAGTGTATTGCAAATTTACAGAAAAACTTTTTTTTTTTTTTTCAGCTGTAGCATTTGCTGTGACATTCGTTTATAACGGCTACAATTAAGTTAGACATGATTTCTTAAAAAAATGTCACTGTATGTTTTTTTTTAGCTATCAGGAATATAATAAAAATAATTATTTTTCTGTGAATAATTGTATACAGACATACACACATAGTTGAGGAGCCTTCTCCTTTCTCTCTTCAGTCGATTTTTGCTACTAATTTATGTAGAATTGTTAATTGCTTTTATGAATGTGATGTCGGAATACGAAGGCTATAAGGGATATTTTACATTGCTAATTTATTTCGACCATACATATATAAAAACTAGCTGAAGTACCCGTCCTTGACGGGTTAGTGAATGCAAATTTCCAAAAAGCAAGAACTTTCGTCAGCAATGTAGGAGTACACAGAATGGATGTAGTATGTTCCCAAAGTACCGAAAGCGAAGTTATAATTTTTATGTATTGTTAAAATATTAAAGGTTAGAGAGTAAATAAGTAATATCATTTCATTCGCTTTAGTCGTAATTATGTGAAGCGCGAACGAATATTTACGCATATTGAAATAATTTTCGCAAAATCTCAAAATCTAATTAACATTTTTGAAAAATTTGAAGCCTAGAATTTAAGTTGAGTGAATTTCGTTTCATTCCCTGCAATCTTTATTTCGTGATGCTGGAACTAAATTTCAGCATTGTAAAACGATTTTCGCAAAAAATGTAATCAAAATATTTTTCAAATTCAACGCCTGTAAATTAAGATTAGCAACTACCTATCATATCACTAAATATCGTATCATTCGTATTAGTCGTTATTACGTGATGTTTGAAGAAATATAAACGTATTTTGAGAGAATTTTCACAAAATCTCAAAATCTAATAAAATTGTTTAAAAAATTGGACACCTATAGTTTATGTTGAGCAACCATCTATCATGTGACCAAATTTCATATCATTCGCTTTAGTCGTCATTACGTAATGCGGGAACAAAGATTCACTCAGTTTTAAACGATTTTCACAAAATCTCGAAATCTTATCGATTTTTTTTTTATTAGATGCTTATAGTTTAAGGTGAGTGACCACCTATCATTTCCCCAAATATCATTTTTTCACCTTTGCAGTTATTACGTGATGTGCGAACACAAATTTACGCAGTTTGAAATGATTTTCGCAAAATCTCAAAATCCAATCAAGATTTTTTAAAAATTGGACGCCTATGTTTTAAGTTGAGTGACCACCTATCATGACACCCAATTTCATATCATTCGCTTCAGTCGTTTTTACGTGATGCTTAAACAAAAAAAGCGTCACGGACAGAATGAGAGAACGACAGAATGACAGAATGACAGACAGACAAACTTTTTTTTGAGGGTCGAATCGGATTCCCGGGTGCTTGAAACGGATAGAAATCGCAAAATTTTTGAATTCCAAGAAATGTACAGACAAAAGTCTAATTTTATTTATATAGATATATTATGAACGTACATTTCAGTTAACGAATAGTTTCCATTTTCTTCTCTCTTGCATTTTCCTCAGTTCTTACTTTCCTGCCTATGTGTTGGTTATTGAATTTACTTCTGTAGAAAAGATGGAAACTTAATCACTCTAAAAGATGGAAGAAAAAAGACGAAAACTAATCTGTACGTCTCATAGATATTTAATTTACGTATGTGTGTTTTAACAAAGTCATTTATTTTTATTTGTTTTCCACAAAAGTTTTTTCGAAGTCATTTTACTGTCCATACATACATATTAACGTTCATACCATGGAAATTCCTTTTTTTCACAGAAGCAGTTGGACAATCCCCTTAAAAAAATACTAGGACTCTAAAGTTTCCTTGGATAGTCAGAAAGAATTCATGAAATGCTTACTTGAATAACAAATATTGATATTAAGTGTAAAAAACGGTTTTCAAATACTGTATTTTTTAAACCAAATAATTTAAATAATTAGCTCTTTTGTTAATAAAAAGAGCACTCGGCAATGAGGCAAAAATAATATAATTTATAAAAAATCTCGACTACTACGCAAACTATTTTTCGCTTTTGAAAGGTTTCTTACTTTATTTATTTTTTTACTAATGCGATTCTTTTAATCTCATATTTTTAATGAAATTGATTAATTAATTTTGTAAAACAAATTTTTTAACGAAAAAAAAATTATTTTCCTTAAAAGCAATATGACAATTAAAAGAAATCAGTTTTTAAAGCAAAATGAGTTTCATTATCACATACGCAACGAAAACAAAGAAAACTAAAAATCAAAGTAATTTCAAACTTTTAACTTCCTTACTTCCCAGTGAAAATAACATTCTGAGAAAGAAATTTTTACGATTGATTTAATGTGAATGAACAGGAAGCTACACTTAATTACGTAAACTGAAATTACACAAAACCTTAAAATAATCTTTTTACAAATTTTAAAGATAAAATTAGATTTTTTTAAACCGTATTTCTCTCAATTGTTAGAAAAGTATTTGAAAATTTTAATTATTTGTTTCGAACCATTTTGATCTGATCTTTTCCCTAAAAGGACTAATCTTTAAATTTGGGAATTACTTCTTTTATTTTGTTTATTGAAAAAATAATGCTCAAGAATAATGAAACCCTTTTTAAGTAAAGTAAATAAAGAAATGGATTTTCTTGACATTCAATTTTCTAAGCTAATATTACACTTCAAATAGTTTGTGCGTAAATAATGTATTTTTTTTTTTCATTTCGAAAGAAATGTGAAACAATTAAATGCGACGCTAGACAAATTAGATATTGTGTAGCTGCAAAAGATGTTTAAAAATTCTCGTGGTGCGAATTAAGCATATTTCTGATTTAACTCCTGAATTACTATTCTTATTTTTTGCGGGATTATATTTTTCTAGATAAATTTATTATAAAATTTGAAATAATCAGTTTAGTACTTTCATCTAGTATACAAAAAATTACAATATTTTCTCCAAAAAAGGAATTTTTTTAAATTAAATTTGTTGATTTTTTATAAAGTAAGTTTCGCCACACAGGTGGTTTAGTGGCTTAGTAACCATTCTATCAAGCCTTGGATCCGGGCTCGAATCCTTGCTTGGGCATGGATACCAAATCTTCTGTCCCTTCATAGGGGGTAACGCTGGCCGCCCTTTGGTTGCCCCCTTAATAAAATGGCTGCAATACCTTCGGGCACTTGTAGTGGTAAATGTCTAACCATCAAGTGTCCACCCGTCGAGCAATAAATAAATAAATAAAATAAGTTTCACCTTAAAGTTCATTCAAAGACTCATAATTTAAAATAACAGTCAACGCCACCTGTTCTTAATTGCTAACTTCGATTTATTCCAAGTTAATGTACTTCTGAATAGCGTAGATCATTATAAGTGGCCCTTCCTCATCTAAAGAAAAAATCAGTAGTATCTTACCCCCTCCTCCCCCATCATGTGCACACCGCATGGTTTATACACGTTATCTTGACCAAGTCTATAAATGTGATTGACATTCTCTTACTGCCCATTGTATTTTTACTCACAGCTTTCGGAAAACACACACAAAACATCACAAAATTATTACCAATGTTCCGTTTTATAACATTAAATCCTGCTTCAAGTCAAAAGAAATTACAGTGTCATTTTCAGACTAGAAGGTGGGTCTTTCCATTGGTTGGTACTCTTACATAACTCCTTAGATGATCCATTTATGAATAATATGACAGGGCCGCCTAGCTCTTTTATTTATACTCTTGGGAGTATAATTCGGCGTCTTTCGAAAGTTCGTAGCTTTTTATGCACTAATAAATTGTTTCCTTTTCTGTAATTCGATGTCGAAATATTATTGCTATGCGGAAAAGCAAACCAGTCAGACTACATAGCTAAACTCGATCTTTATGGCTCCAAGCTTGGAGACTTTTCCAGAAAAATCTATTCGCTAAAAAGTTCGTGTTAAAATTTAGTCGCCAAAACTAAACCCAGCTTAGTGACATAGACAGTATTTTTCGATGAACCTTCAACTTATAAAGTTATGCAATGACAAACTGAAAGAGGGAATGGTCGTCATTGAAAGTTATAGTACCCAAATAGATTCAAGAAAATGAAGTTTAAGTATTTGATACGCAGAACATGAATTTACACTAAATCGAACTCCAGAAGGAGAGATCCCCCCAAACTTCGTAAGACTGACTAGATACAGTACGTCCCAGGCAATGCAATCCCTACTTAGGAGTTCCTAGTTTTCTCTAGTCATTTGCAATGCAACATTGAACAATCGCTTTTACTAGCATCATTTAAATAAGTAGGCACATAATAAATTATTAAACACCGTAAAAATATGTATATGGTAAGGCATTGTATTTACGGAAAGTGAAGAAAGAAAAAGAGAAAAAGAAAGGTACAAAGAACATAAGATATGAAATGAAAGAGGAAGATAAGAGGTCGAGTTTCGACCTTCGTCTGAGAGCCCAGAACTACTTAAATCCTGAGTAAGAGGCTAGACTCTTTTGATGTATGATTGATGTTAGTTGTCTCCACGACATCATTTAGTCTCAAGACTGTGTAAGGATCCTCCTGTGCCAATTGCAGATTAGGAGAAAGCCACGTAGGACATAATTCCATAGACAAATCTTCTCCCGAAACCTTCGTACGGTAGTCCGCTCTGTTCTTCATCTTGCCCGTAGTAGATAATATGATTCGCCCTCAATTAAGTGACGAACGTCTCCAAAATTATGAATATTTTTCTACACTTCTCTGGTGGTTCTCTGGTGATTCGCATCTAAAGGGTGGACGAAACTAGGAATATGAAGATCTCTCCCAAACAGCATACAGGAAAATGTGAAGCTGGTAGTCTCATAAGCGGAACTTTTGCAAGACAAGGGGAAGAACGACCGCTTTTTGTCCCAATTCTCTTTTATTAGATATTTGGAGTGAAACACTTTTAAGACTAGTGCGATGGAGCACACACTTCTGAAGTCTTTTTGTGGAATGACCCTCTGTTTTCCTCAAGGTCATTCCAGAAAAGACTCCAGGATGTTTTTCTTCTGCAGTTGAAGGATCGTTAGTCTAAGTGTTGGAAGTACAAGGGCCTCTATTTGTAAAAGGGATTAGGGTATCGATACCTCCATTTACGTAGTGCATTTTACTTTGATAAATGATACTTTTCAGTCAGGCTTTGTGCATGTTCTATAGTTAAAATTGAGCCAAATGTCGTCAATCCTGTTTCGAAATACAAAGTACTGGATCTAATCAATCACCGGCTGCTATAAGATGCATAAATCGAACAGGTTAAATGGTGAGACATTGTAGTAGGTACACTCAGGCTGATGTTCATGAAGGAAATATAATTATTATGCAATATTTGAGAGAGATCGTTTATCCATATAGCTGATCATGTTGAGCTGTAGTACATTTATTCCTCTTAAAGTTTAAACGTCTAAATGTCAAGTGGATAAGATCAAGGTTTCTGAGCTTGCAATGAAAATGCTTGCATTAGACACATTGAAGGATATATCTCCTATTAAAAGTATATTTCTTTTATGAAAAACATCTCTATCTCTCACCCATAGACAAAATATGAAAAAAATTAACTATATAGCATACTTGAAGCTAAAATGATGTAATATTCCATAAATAATTGTTTAATATAAATAATTAGCGTAATTGTTTTAATATAACTGTTCAACATTCTGTAAGTAGCTGCTAAATACCCGCATATATGAGTGCATTTCTGAACTAAGTAGGCTTTCTCATTGGTTAAGTATCTCATAGGTGTAAACCGCGTATGTGCCGGTTTTTGTGTGTGAGTGCGTGTGATCCTACAAATTGGAATGGAGACATACTTTATTCCGAATTCTTAAATAGATAAATTAATTATTCTAATCGTAATGTTTTCTCTTAACAGAACACAAAAGCCTAGTAACACAAAAGCCTTAGCCTGCCAGTAAGGCTTGCTCCAAGAATAATGACAGAGAACATTTTTCGGAAGCTTACTGAAAATTCTGAAAACCCTATCTTAATTTTGATGCTTTATCATATATAGAAAATTAATTTTACCAGAGACGGATATTTTATTAGAATTAAGCAATTTTTATCACTATAAATAGGTGTGAAAATGTATGACACGTGTCACCGAAAAGGAATTCACGTGTCCCATGGGACACGAGACGAAATCGCCCTAGGTCATCCGTTCCCAACCTTTTTTCTTTCACCCCTTGCTTCAGTTTTTAGTGCCCTTTTCTCAGAAAGATGACTTCATCCACCCATTTAACGCACACATGCTCTTTTTTTATTAATAATCTTAGTTGGAAAGGATACGAAAATTCTACGTTGAAATCGTTATGCACTTTTGCGTTTAATAAGTATTCAATTGAATACATGACGGCCAGTCTGTTGCACGCCAATACATTCCGAAACTATGGAAATTGGGCTACGAAACCTAATTCTGTAATCTAAAATTATACACTTTTTTATGTATTTTCAGTTGAATCATTTTTATAATTTTCATCATTACAGATAGTGTTTTCACTTACCCCGAAGTTCTCTACACAACTCCAAGTGTACGCGAACTCTACGTTGAGAACCGCTGTCCTAGACTGGAAATTCTGCGCGATTTACATTTAATCATGAACGCATCAGAAACGTGATGAGCAGTGTGTAATCTCAAATACACATTCACTGAGTGTTGCAATTAATCATCCATTTACGCTTATATCTGACTCACTTATCCACCGACTATCTAACGACCACTCCAAGATAAAACGTTTACCGCCATTACTCCAAAAAGATTAAAAAGTTAAGCACAAAAAGCGTACTAACATCTACACCGTTTGTACGATCCGCTTGAATTTTTTCATAAATATGCATAAAAATATAGAAAACATTCTGCGCTACTTTAAAAATCTGAAAATATATACGGTCCCTAATTTTTGAGCGATTTTTCGCTATTTTCAGCTTTATTTTATTTTCGAGAGTAAAAACAGTTAATCATTTGCGTGTCAAATTTATCTGAGGCAGTTGACATGACGTCATATTGAAGCCGCAATTGTCAGTCTTTGAAGGGAAAGTCACGGTTCCAGTTAGTTTAAAATAGTACTACTAAATAACATAATTTATTGTATTTTCATTAAAAGGCAATCGTCTGCACGAAGCATTGATATAAGAAGCTTTGTTTACACAAAACGGAATCGTTGGAATGCGAAAAGTTTCTGCACCTCTCCAGATGAGTATGGAATTCAATTTCAGTGTATAATGAAAGTTGAATATGAAGTTCCTTATTTTAGGTGGACGAGGATTAAATGTACTAAGTGTAGGCATATTTTCGTTAGGTCTTTTCTAGCTCTCGTTGTAATAGCCTCCACAACGGGCTTTGACTTCTACTTATATCATATTAATCTAACAATAACAACAACAATAATAAAAATAATAATAATAATAATAATAATAATAATAATCTAAAATATTCCAAAGACTAAACACGTTACTGATGCAAATTTCACAAAATTCAATGAATTTTTACAATCCATTATTTCTACGGATGAGAAAAAAAATGCAAAGAAAAAGACAACAAGGTGTCAATAAAAAAATAATGCAATACATTCTGACGATTAAATTTCCAATCTATGTTAGAAAAAACTATAAAAATTATTCTTTAATAAATCTTCACATTATTAATTAACCGAGAATTTAAAAAATGAATTAAATAAATAAATAAAACTGAATATAAAAATCTACTGAATTAATATTATAATTATAGGTTTTATAAGCAGAAATAACAAAGACAAAAGTTTATAAGAAGTTCCAGCTGCCTCAATTCGTAAAAGATATTCGGTACATAACAAAATAAAAGAATTAATGTCAAGAATGTTTATCTATACATTTTTCTTACGATAAATTTCATTTTTTAAATATTTTTTAAAAATCAAATAAAATTGAACAGAAACATATTTTTTTTAATGAAGAACGAAACTTCTTTCGCCTTTATTAAATCAATAAAATTTTAGCAAGAATGTTTATTGTGTTTTTGTTTTTCAGGTATGATATCGTTTCTCTTCAAAACCATCTGTTTTTCAATTGTTTATTTACTTTTTTAGTTTGGCAAATCCCAACTAAATTTTTAGAATACTTTTTAAACACACTTTCCTTTTTTGCCACTTTGAATAACATAGTAAAACTAATTTTATTTTAGTTTGCCTTTAAATTCCTCTTTTTGCTTGCATGTCTTTTTATTCCTTAATTATGATTATTTTTGAAAACATTCAAAATTGTAAAAGGTACATTCATTTTCAGTATTAAATATTTCCATTAAGATATTACAAAAAATGCAGTTTGCAAATGTGCTAAGTAAGAATGTAGATTCCTCAAACAAAATAAAAATAAACTCTTTCATCTGGCTTTGTAACCCATATCCAAAAAAGCCCAACAAAAATATTACTTTATTATTCACTGATTTCTATTGTAAGTCTTAATTATTCTAAGTGAATTTAAAAGAAATATTTATGAAACAATCTATGATTTACACAACACCTGTAAAGTAACATTTTTTAATAAGTCTGTTTTAAAAACGTTTTTTTGGGGTAAAATTAAATTTAAATTTCTATAGGATTATTGAGAATGTCGATACATCATATTTACGGTCGTAAGAAAAAAAAATAAAAAAAACAGGTTTCCTAAACTTATTCTAAAGTGATTCATAAAGCTATATATACGTTTATTTATATATATATACATCTATATATATATATGGATTTAGGTTGGAAGGTTTTTTAATTTACCCTGTAGTAAAATATAGTTAAATTTGAACATTTTTTAATCCTTTTTAATACAAGATAACAGTGGCATCTTTGGTAGAGATGAAATTAGCCCTGTCCTAAATAAATATATAAATAACCCGATATCCTCTATAATTATATTAGAAATACCGTGAAATCACCCAGAAAAGAGCAACCTCTGGACCATACCAAATCAGTCTTTAAAAAAATGATCTCTGAATAGAGGTAATCTGAAAAACAAAGTTTCTTGCATTATATATGATACAAAAAAAAAGATAGATTTTTATCCACTAGACAAGTGAAAATATTTTTTAAAGAAAAGCATCAAATTTGAGATAAAACTAGAATCTACACATCCTGACAATTTATCTCCTATGCTTTTGGGAGAGAAAAGAAAAACACGGAGAATTCCAGGAAATGGGACAATAGCCCTCTTTCTGCCACTTAGCCTTTCGGAGAAAAGATTAATTTTGGGGTTTCCAATAGGGTAGCAAGCTCACCCTTCAACTGAAAATTTAAAAACCTTCTATCAGGGAGAGAGAAGGTAAATAGTGGTCATTTAATAGTGTGAAAGTAACATTAAGCTAAAACCAGAAATTACGGATAGAAAATAAACGATCTTTAGTAATCTTCACTGTATATACACCATGTATGTATGTGTATACTATACAGCCAAACCTCGTTAGAAAGTCACCTGAATAAGATGTAAATATGCATATTACATCATCTTTTAGAATTCCCACACTGTTCTATATGCAGTGCCATATTACCGGCAGGGCAAACGGAGCAACTGACCTGGGTCCACAGATTTTAGGACCCAAAAATTTTACATCTTTCACTTTTATAATTTTACAATAAAAGTACAAAGGATAAAACGCCTCAAAAGTTAAATGAGATTATAATTATAAAGTATGAACAATTAAAAAAAAACTAAATTTACGTTTGTATAAATTAATTTAAACTCATTTTTAAGTCTTCGGAATGCTCTATAGTCATTACAGCATACCAATATATAAGAAAATAACTAAGTACATTTTATAAAGAGTAATTTTAATGTTAAAAAATAGCAACATTTTTGAATTATTTGTTATTTTATGAAATATTTCAAAAATGACTGTTTACAAAGTGGTTGTATTCCGTACATGTTAGCGGCTGTGATAGAGCATCACGATGTAACGTTGAACTATGTGTGTCTTTGACATAATGTAACTGCACTGCTTGACATTTGCTAAGGAACAAGTGATTTATGAAAAATTTGGTCTCAGACAACTGACCAATAACAGTAAATTCAAGTTCAGAGGGCGAGGTAGATCAGGAATCGTTATCTGTACAAAACACAGTGCATACAAGCGATTCATACGAAATTCGTACGATGATTCATACGAAAATTCATGCTGTTTGATGTTTGACGAAAATAGTGCTTGATTTTATAAAAGTTTTTTCTCTGAAATTCTGCTTGGTTCTTGCAATAATTCAGAGCAAAATGTCAGGAAACATCATTTGAGTGACTACGATCGTGGACGAGCAGTTGGACGACTGGAAGTAGGCCAAAGTGTCACCAGTGTAGATGCTGCTATGGATGTATAAAAGAGTGTCATCTCGCGATTAAAGAAGGCCGCTAAAAGTGGAAATGCTTTGCGAAAGCATGCCAGGGGTCGTGGTGGGAACACCACACCTTTAGAGGATCGCTGTGTAGCCCTCCTGGCATAAAGTAACAGAAATTACAGTCCTGGGCAGATAGCTGCAAAACTTGCAACCGATACCGGTACGCATGTTTCAGCAAGAACTATCTCATGGCGATTAATTCAAGTTGGTCTGTATGCACGAAGCCTGTCCGTTACATCGCACTTCAACCACGTCATCGACGAGAGAGACTGCGCTGGTGTAAGGAACACATTCGTTGGGATCACCCAAATGTGTCTAGAGTAAAGTTCCTCGACGAATCTCATTTCAATGTAACAAGTGATCCTGGCCTTCAATTACTGTGGAGAGAGCGTCAAATAAGTTATGCACAACAGTTTGTTAGTGAACGTGATCGGTACGGCGCAGGCGTGATGGTTTGGGTAGGCATCATGCACAATGGCAGAATACCGCTTCCATCCTTGAGCGAAAAATGCGTACATCGCAAAGATATTGCAGAGAGATTATTCTGGATCACGTTCGCCTTTTTAGGGGTGCTGTGGGTCCAGAATTTCTGTTTATGGACGATAATGCGCAGCCACACAGAAGCGTTGAGGTATCGGACACACTGCAAAGTGAAAATATTCTCCTTATGCAATGGCCAGTTTACTCTCCCGACCTAAATCCTATTGAACATGGCTGGCAGGATTGAAGATGCTCTTGGCAGACGTGTTGCACAAAGAACCGTCCCTCCCAGAACAGTGAAAGATCTCAAAACCGCCTTGAGAGAGAAGTGGGACAATATCCCCCAAGGACTCCTCTATAGTTTAGTGAAGAGCATGGAGAACAGAAGAAGTATATGCTTTAGTGTCCGTGGTCAACACACATCTTACTAAGGTACTCATGTCTGCCTGAAGATCAATTTTTGGGGGCTGTTTGGAAATCATTCTATGAGCGAGTTTTTTATTCTTTAATTCTTCGATGTGACGATATCTGTATCATTTTGCACCATAATTAATGCACATCGTCCCTAGTAAATATGTACTTAGTTTCATTTCTTCAATCATTGTATGTTCTTAATTATTCCGAAGAACGTGACTGTTCCTTAGCAATTGACAAGTAGTGTATATTCGTTTATTTCAGATTACGTAAAACAAAATTTGTGTTTGGAAGGGGTAAGATATTTAAAACTTTCAGTATAAACCAATCATAATAATTTTTTAAAGGAGGAGGTAAATGCAAGGGACCCATTTATTTTTCTTCTGCCCAGGGCTCACAGTTGTCTCCATCTGGCTCTATCTACACGCCTTTTGACACATTGTATTACGCTTATTGCAGGATAATTTTTTCAACTAATCCGCTTAAGAAGTCTATTTTAAAGAGCGCAAGATACAAATTCAGTCTCATATCTTTGTCACGATTTTTTACAAAGACACTTTATTTTTAATGTGCACGACTTTCAGGATTTTTCCTTACGAAGATTAATAAGTGCTACGCACCGTGTTTAGGTGCTATTTAATTTCCTACTCTACTAATTTAACGAACTAATAATGCAAACTATATATGAGCACAGCTATTATATGAATGTTTAAAATTTCCTTTTACATTTAATATAAACTCCGCTTAAGATCTCACTACTTAGTAAGTTATTTTTAAGTGCTTCGAGAGGGATGTACTCACGAGGTTCGACTGTACATGTATGTATGTATCCTAGATCTTTCAATTTACCCATCTTTCGAAATTGTTAACATCACCAAAAAGAGAAAAGGACTGCAAAAGTGGTTAAGCTAAATTCAAATGTAACAATGTTGTTTAAATTTGAGTGTCTAACAACTTTTAAGGTAGTCGTACAAGCAGTATGCAATCAAATATACTAAACATTCCACACCATTAATGGGTTTATCAATTTTAGAAACATTTCAGATCAAAGAGGACAGCTAAATATATTACTGCATTTCAAAATTTTTATGCAGCCAATTCTATGTCCCATACTTTACTCCCATATTTCCCGATGATGGAAGATAAGACTTTTATTAGCTTAGTATATTAGAGCTTGTACAGTATAAATTTAACTATTTTGTATGTCGAGGCTATTTTTTACTAAAACAAATGCCTTATGTCTAAATTAAAAACTGTTTTCTAAATTAATGTTTATATATGCTTATAATAAAACTACTTTAGTTTTAATGTAAGCTTATTGTAACATTAATTTGTATGTTCTACTTTAGGAAATAGTTTTTGGAATCAAACATTATGTATAGATATATATGCATAAATAAAGGGTCCCAAAAGGGTGGTAGCACGCTATAATTCTTTACTGATATTAGAGATTACTGGGCAGTGTAAATTGAAAAATAATCAATATAATGTAGAGAAAAAGAATAAAAAGAAGTTCCTGTGGTGAATTGATAATTTTTTAAAGATTACACATTTAAAATTGCATACGACCTTCGTACGAAAAAATTCCGAATTAGTAAAATGTAACCCATACATTAAAGAGGTGAAGTAATAATTTTCAAGCTTTCAAAATAAAATGTCTCAGAGATACGTTATTATAAAGATGGTCTGAGGCTATACAGTAATTTGAAAGTAAACTGTTATTGCTAGAGAGCAAAACGATATTTCTTTCCTTATTTCTATAAGACCCCTGAAAAAACATCATACGACTGGATTTTTTGCTTCCGAGAGTGCTTTAAGGTGGCACATATTTATTTTCACATCTGTGACACTATTAAGATAATTTTAAAATTTTGTACGACACCACATTGGTGCATGGGGCAAATGCACCAATTGAGAAAAATTTAGCAATTTAGCAATGGGTAATTTTTTTTCTACGGCGGTCGTATACAAATTTAAAAAGTGTAACTTTTTGAAAATTAACGAAAGTTTTTTTTTTCTAACTCGATATTAATCTTATTTTGAACATTTCTTTTTCAATTTGCATTGCTAACTCATCTCTAATAAATAAAGAATTAAACAGTGTTATCACTTTTTTGGGACAACCTGTATAAAAATATGTGTGTGTAATGCTTATCAACGTATTTGAATTTGAAATATCTTTGTTCGAATGAAGTGTACAAAACAGCACCTAAATTTGAAAATAAAAATCTTGATGCAAGATAATATTCTAATTCAAAATAATATATAATCTTTATTAAAACATCATCGAATGATTTAGAAGATTTAAATATTTTTGTAAGGTTGCTTCTATTGATATAATAGCACGTAAGCTGCTTTTTGTAAAAGATCGTGCAGGCTGTAAGAAGAGAATTATTCTAAACTACGAGACTAAAACTGCCGCTTTCATAGAATGGTTAGTTATGAAAGTCTAAGTGAATGAAAAGTATGAATGAATCGCATGCTAAATTCTAGAAAGAAAATTTAAATGTTCAAACATTATCAGACTATTTATTATTATTTTCATTATTACTATTTTTTATATACTTATTTAATTATTGTGTCACATTAATACTGATTTCTACTGAAAAACCACTATGATAAGTAAATTTAATGCGCAAATATGTTCAAGAAAAGATCACAAAGAAGTGCATTCTCTCAATATTTTTTTTGTTTAGCCAGAAATGATCTTTCGAAACTACAGTCGGAACGTCTTTATCAGAAAATGATAAATAAGAATTCAATGGCAGCTTTGTGTGTGTGTGTGAACGCAAGGAAAGAAAAAATCCATTTCTCAATCTGCAAGAAATACATTTTTCTGGAAAAGATTAATTTCTAGAGCTTAATCTTCTTATAAAGTAATATTTTGTTAAGCTTAAAGTATTATCTTTAAATACCTTTTCGAGCCCACATAATTAACGTTGTAATTATATTTTTAAAGTGTACCAGTTGTTTATTCTTTTATTTACTTTGCCAGAAATGGGTTTTAGAAATATGTAGGAAATAAAAAATTGAAAAAGAACCCATATCTCTGCGGGACACTGTATTTATCTACATTTAATTGTGTCTGCAAATATCTTTAATGTGTGAAATAAAAAAAGAGATTAATTAAAACATTAAAATCTTCAAGATTTTTTCTAAATAAGCTTTTTCTTTAACCATGAATCAAGAACAAAAATTGTTGCATTTATGTGTTAACCCTTTGAGGCGCAACCCTTTGCCAATGCTGAAAAAGGGCAGCCGTTGCCATCGCTCGATTTAACCACCAGCAAGATGGCGGACGATCGAAACGTTCATCGCGTGACGCAGCTGGCTGTGCCGCACAGCCGGCTGCAAGAAAAAATTCTCTCTAGATCTGTGGCACGCGATGAACGTTTCGATCGTCCACCATCTTGCTGGTAGTTAAATCGAGCGATGGCAACGGCTGCCCTTTCTTCAGCATTGGGCAATCTATCCAGCTGTTCTTGCATTCTTCCCTTCTTCAGCAGATGTCAGTTCCGTTAAAAATAATCGTGACAATTTTTTTACGGAAAATGACGTGCTAAAAAGTAAAGGATTCTCGTGGAGCTATGTCACCCGCAACTATTTTTATAGAAATCAAATCTATTCTTCGTGACTGGCAGCAGTTAAAACGTCAGAGTTTGGTGTTTCCAAAGCGGGAACACTGCGCGTTAAAGGGTTATAATAAAAACTAATATAGGTTATATATGCAGGGTGATTCGCTACCAGACTGACAAACTTGCAGGGGTGTAGGGGGTACAGATATGGTTCAGAATCATATAGTAATGAGGTTTCGGAAACGTCATCTTCATCTACCGATTAATAATCACTTTGGAAGAAGTGTCCAAGTGATAGTAAACTTTCCGACTATGGTTTTTCAAAAACTAATCCCTCTTTCACCGATTCCGCTTGATAAAAATGGTTATTTCAGAACTGTTTCTTTCATTACATTGATGAAATTGTCTGAAGGAAGCCCATTGTTTATGAGATTTGGTTAATAAATTAGACGCACATTTGAACACTTCTTCCAAAGTGATTATTAACAGGTACATGACGCCGATGTTTCCGACCATGCATTGCTATGTGATTCTGAACCGTCTACGTACCCCCCCCCTCCTACACCTCCTGCAAGTTTGCCAGTCTGGCAGAAAATCACCATATATATGTGTGTGTGTGTGTGTGTGTGTGTGTGTGTGTGTGTGTGTGTGTGTGTGTGTGTGTGTGAGTGTGCGTATGAGAGTGTGTGTGCGCGCGCGTGTGTGTAGCATAAAACTGAAAACACTTTCGAAATCTCAATCGAGAATATTTGATCTTCAAGGCTATGATGAAAAGAATCATGCCAAGCAGTTTAATAAAAATGAGATTAAGTAAGAAATTTTAATCTTCACATCCTTTCTTATGCTCAAAGGAAGAAAAAGTCTTGAGAAATATTAACCCGTTTGTGCCTGGATATTTTTGCGACTTTCTTCGATTTTTACTGATAACAGAAATAATAGATAAATTTCTGATGTCAACTTCTTGAACAAGGGATGATTTCTTTTAAAATCATTATGCATAAAAATCGAAATATCAACATCCTAATTAGTCATGTAGGTATTAGTTTTGTAGAGTTGCGGCTTAATACTCAGGAATAAAGGCTAGGAAAAATAAATAACGTTTTCGACTAATAGCGAAAATGCCGTCCCAAAAAAGGGACGCTAGGCATAAATGGGTTAAATCAAAGCAAAAAGCATATAAAAAAAAATTCTAAATGAGTTAACCTATAGGCACCTTTTCAATCCTATAACGTAAGTTCACTTCATTATAAAAATACTGATACCTTATTATGTATCTCAAATTTAAGAGAAATTTCTCCAGTAAGAGATATTAAATGAATCGTAATCATACGTTCCGTTAATTACATTAAATTTCTATTGAAATTTCTATTGAAATTTAATGCAATTCAATTTTAAATTAAATTTTCATTTTTATTTTTTTAGTTAAACTTTATTTGAAAATAAACTAAAAAGGTAGAAAACAACATTAGAGGAGCACATATGCGTACTATACCTGAAGCCTAAAGTACGAGGTGTGGCCCAAAGCCATCCGACCTGAGTTCAAATTCCACTTTGACATTATTCTTCGTCATCTAGTCGGTGGTATCCTCGGAAGTAATTCCTATTCGCTTGAAGAAGATGGTCTCACTGATGCTATATATTTATATTTACAGCAGGCTAAAGCAGTTCTGGCAGTCCGTTTTTGAAATGGGCTTTGCAGGTGGTGTAGTGGCTAATGAACCATTCTATTACAACTTGGATCCGGGTTCCATTCCCAATTCGGACTTGTGTGTTAACTCTTCAGTCCCTTTACAGGGGATTGGCCATTCACTCGATGCTCCCATGATGAAAGGACCAATATTTCGAGAATTTGAAGAGTCAGTTGCCTAATGGGCGAGTGCCCGGACTTAAAAATATTTTTGTAATGGACTTTAATGCATTCGTCAAATTCATTTTAGCCTTCACTATCCCACTAATTAATATTTTCCCTTCTAAATTTTTAGGTATGGGAACAGACAAAAGTCTCACGGCGGTACGTCGGAACTGTACGATGGTTCGCGAAGTTGCGTTATGCTGTGTTTTGCCAGAAACCCTTCCGCAATGATCTCCTAATGCGCTGGAGCGTAATCGTGGAGAAAATTCTACGAATGTAAAAAACACGCTGTAGGCATAGAGCAACACTGTCTACTAACATTGACCATCAGTGATTGCGATTGTAGAAAGACCTCGTGTGGAATCCCTGGTTACTCTCGTACTCACTCAAATCTCTCGTACTCATTCAAGTCATTCAAATATTCACGGTGTTTTGGACGCAATTTGGATGCACTCCTCGTAGTATTTTTGGGACATTTACCATATTAATCAGTTTTATTTGCTGTAGCACTAATGTATAAATATACTCTTTTTTCTGAAAAGTAATGTTTATACAGGGATGTAGCCAGGGCACCCCCCTCCAACCCCCAAATTTTTTATTTCTCTCTCACTACGTCCCTCTGGTTACATATGATTTTTCATTTAAAAATCCTACTATTGCAAAACTTAAGCTCTATCTTTTAAGCTTTTCTTGTGTAACAAGGTATCAGGCGTCGATCATTATTTTTTTCATTGGATTAGTAGACGAATATACAAATCTAAGATGCTATAACGATATTACTATCATATTTTACTCCGATAATTTAACATTAATATCATTATAAGCTTAAAAATATGTCGAAACCGTCTGATTCTGCAATTTTCAATAATAGTTTAACAATCTTACACTACTAAAGACCTCTTTTGGGATAAAGAATGACTGAAGAGGTAGTAGGTATTTAATACATATTTTTCCAACTAAAACATGACACAGACTTTATGAAATTGAGCTATTTTGGCCTCCCTCACTTGATCACTGTGATGTCTGTAAAAAAAAAATAATAATTGAATGAGCTCTTTTTAAGTGATTTTTTCAAGAAAATAGTTTAAGCTTTCGAAAAATAAAGAAATAAATGAACACATTTTAACAACTTCTACAAAATATATCTGCACTGTTGTAAATTTTTACCCACAACGATATTTCATATGCAAAATGCTTCTAATCGTTATAGACTTCTATTAGCAGGAAGACGTACTATAAAAGTTAACAAAGAAAAGTTTCTAATCCTAAACGATAGTCTTTTGAATTAACAGTCATTAGAAAACAACAACCAATGAGGGGAAGTTTCATCTTTCTACCTGAATGATTCTTCTCAGTTCGACGATGTTCTAAGGTAATGAAACTTGAATCAACTGAAATCAAGCTCAAAGTCCATCTGAAAGTACCACTGCGTTTGTACCCAAGAGATCAATTACACTCCGCTAAATGATTCCTGGAGGAAAAATAAAGTACAAGAATAGAAATGTGGAGGAATTGGTTGAGTTTTCTGTGGTTGTTATGCACAAATCACTTTTTGAGCTGATGAACCGAATTTTAAAGATCCCGACGGATTGTGGAACAAGGTGATTTCGTATGACGGTTATCGTATTGTTCGGTAATTACGTACAAATGAAGCGTTATGGACATTTATGTGGAAGTCTCTCGTTCGTTTAGTGAAAGGAAAAGCTTAAAATATGTAGCAGGTTTGTTTACGAAGCTATTTAGATTGTATTTTATATTGCTCTTTATTCAGTTGGTCTGTTTACATTACAGTTCACTTATTTTCTCTCAAAATTTGTAAGCTACTAGTTTAATGTAATGCTAAATTAATATTTTTGATGTTATTTACTGTGCGTTTTCCATACTAAGAATATAACTTATATTAAATTTGATTATTTACTTCATTGAATTTATAATTTTGTTGCAAGAGCTGTTTTACTATTAATTAGTTTAGTTATTGCAAAAGCACATACTACACCAAATTGCAAACACCTTTATTTTTAAATAATTTTTGCTTTTTTTAATCATGTTCTAATTTGAAGACTTGAGGTTTTATTTTTTTAAATAATTTTACTAAATATAAACATTTATTTTTTATACATTAAAATGTGTACAGTGTGGATAACTAATTATTTTCCCCACTCAGAAAATATTTTTAAAATGAGGCAAATTGCAACATATATATTTTATGAAAATCGTGATACAGGTTTAATAAAGAAAAACTTCACGTAGAGTTTTGGGGCTATAATTTTTTTATAAAGAGTTCCCTGAAAATGAATTTGCTTCATAGATCATTTGTAGCTATTGAAGAAAGCTCATGTTTTCATAATATCTATATAAATAAAATTAGACTTTTGTCTGTACATTTCTTGGAATTCAAAAATTTTGCGATTTCTATCCGTTTCAAGCACCCGGGAATCCGATGCGACCCTCAAAAAAAAGTTTGTCTGTCTGTCATTCTGTCATTCTGTCATTCTGTCATTCTGTCCGTGACGCTTTTTTTGTTTAAGCATCACGTAAAAACGACTGAAGCGAATGATATGAAATTGGGTGTCATGATAGGTGGTCACTCAACTTAAAACATAGGCGTGGAATTTTAAAAAAATCTTGATTGGATTTTGAGATTTTGCGAAAATCGTTTCAAACTGCGTAAATTTGTGTTCAAGCATCACGTAAAAACGACTGAAGCGAATGATACGAAATTGGGTGTCATGATAGGTGGTCACTCAACTTAAAACATAGGCGTGTAATTTTAAAAAAATCTTGATTGGATTTTGAGATTTTGCGAAAATCGTTTCAAACTGCGTAAATTTGTGTTCAAGCATCACGTAAAAACGACTGAAGCGAATGATATGAAATTGGGTGTCATGATAGGTGGTCACTCAACTTAAAACATAGGCGTGGAATTTTTAAAAATTTTCATTAGATTTTCAGATTTTGCGAAAATCGTTTCAAACTGCGTAAATTTGTGTTCGCACATCACGTAATAACTGCAAAGGTGAAAAAATGATATTTGGTGAAATGATAGGTGGTCACTCACCTTAAACTATAAGCATCTAATTTTAAAAAATCGATCCGATTTCGAGATTTTGCGAAAATCGTTTAAAACTGAGTGAATCTTTGTTCACGCATTACGTAATAATGACTAAAGCGAATGATATGAAATTTGGTCACATGATAGATGGTTGCTCAACATAAACTATAGGTATCCAATTTTTTAAACATTTTTATTAGATTTTGAGATTTTGTGAAAATTCTCTCAAAATACGTTTATATTTCTTCAAACATCACGTAATAACAACTAATACGAATGATACGAAATTTAGTGATATGATAGGTAGTTGCTAATCTTAATTTATAGGCGTGGATTTTTAAAAATATTTTGATTACATTAGGAGATTTTGCGAAAATCGTTTTAAAATGCTGAAATTTTGTTCCAGCATCACGAAATAAAGACTGCAGGGAATGAAACGAAATTGGGTGACATGATAGGTTGTCATTCAACTTAAATTCTAGGCTTCCAATTTTTCAAAGATGTTGATTAGATTTTGAGATTTTGCGAAAAATATTTCTACATTCGTAAATATTCGTTCGCGCATCACATAATTACGACTAAAGCGAATGAAATGATATTACTTAGTGACTCTCTTAACCTGTAATATTTTAACAATACATAAAAATTATAACTTCGCTTTCTTTACTTTGGCAACATACTCCATCCATTCTGTGTACTCCTACAATGCTGACGAAAGTTCTTGCTTTTTGGAAATTTGCATTCACTAACCCGTCAAGGACGGGTACTTCAGCTAGTGTTATCATAAATATTGACTGCATAAAGATTTACATGATATATACGGTATTTATTCAGCGCATGGTTTCTCGCTACATGCAATGTTTACCAGATATCAATTTTTTAAGTATTTGTCTTGAAATGCAGTATACTATAATCTAAAAATATGGTAAATAAAAAATTATAGATTTGCATTGCATAATTTTTGAGAAAGTAATTAGTCTTTGTGTTAAAAATAAATTTCATTTCATTTTGTTCTTTGCCATAAACATAAAAAAATAGCAGACATGTATTTATTACATAAACAATGTATAATAAAAAAAAGATTCATTTATGATTTGCTGACACAAAATTTTTTTTTTCCAATGGCTAGTTACAAGACAACTGAACATCGAAGATGAAGCAAGTCCAGAACATGGACTTGCTTCATCTTTGCATCTGCCCTGCTCTTCCTCATGTTTCTATTTGGGTGCGATATTGGGTGGCAAGTGCTGCCCTGATATTGTAGATGTACTGATGCAACTTTTGTCTTTTTGTTTTCTTTTTAACAAAAAGACAAAAGTTGCATCAGTACATCTATAATATCAGGGCAGCTCTTGCCACCCAATATCGCTCCCAAATAGAAACATGAGGAAGAGGGCATATGCGAAGATGAAGCAAGTCCATGTTCTCTCCAGGATCTCAGAGGGCAAAGAGACTCCGATGTGACATTTATGCGATGGAAATGTTTGCGGAGGCAATCATGGCCAGATATGAGACGAAAAATTGCAACAGATTTTATTCTGGGTCATTCGAGTATTTTACAAATCTGTTTGGTTCATGGTTTATTACTATTTTAAGATATAATATCTTGGAAAATTAGGCCCTGAAGACTCTCTTAACAACTAACTTGATGGAATGCTGAGGGAGATCAGGTTGTGTTGTTTGCAATACAGAAGCTCCCTTCTTAGCCAAGAAATTAGTAGCTTCGTTACCCTGAACTCCACAATGGGCAGGAATCCATTGGAGCACGAACTCTTTGCCGTTACTTGAAAGGAAGTTAAGGAGAACATAACAGTTGCCGACAGTTGAAGAGCGGTAATCACTCTGCGATTCAATAGCTTGAAGGGCGGCCTTGGAGTCTGATAAGAAAACCACCTTAGAGAAAAGCACGTGACTGTAGTTGCAGTAGTGCTCGATAGATAGCAGCTACCTCACCGTCAAAAGCAGTTTCAGATGGGCCAATAAGAATGTACAAAGAGAACAGCTCACAGTGGACACCAGAACCGGCATTAGTGGAATCATCCAATCTGTAGCCATCAGCCTCAACCACTCCTCCACCGGGTGGCAAGCATTTATAGTTTCGAATGCAAGAGCTTTGAGCACGATTACGCTTGAGTCAGTTTTAGAGACCTCTTGCATAAGTCCAAGGCGAATAGAAAAGCTTTTATTTTCAATAGGATTACGGGGTGGTAAAAACTGCTTAACCTTCAAATTAAGGCTCAAACTTGAAATCACTTCAGATACACCCTGCACAAAATCACATTGTGATTGACACAAACTAAACAAAATGAATTAAGAACTGCAAATCTTTTATTTGCTTATCTTTTTTTCTTTCTTTTGTTCTATCTCATGTCTCCAATAAAATAATCTCGGATTTACTGCTAATAGAAATAGGATAAAAAAATTCTTACTATCACACCGGATATTATCATGGATTATAAATCAGTATGTGATTCCACCATTCAATTCAAGCAGATGACACAAAGTTAAAACTTCTGTTTTTTTTTTTGTTTTTTTTGTAACATCTGTAATTTTTTGATAATTTTTAATCCTCAATGAGAGATTTAGAATTTGGTATACTGTTTAACAAGTCACACAAAAGAATATTTAACATTTAATTCTAAATTATTTATAAAGAATTTTTTCTAATAATACCTTTTTATTAAAATTTCTTTTTTCATCTTGTAAAAAACTGAATTCTTTTTTTCAGGAAGAAGAAATCACAATTTTAGTTTCTTACTAGCTAAAGTACCCATGTCGGTAGGTTAGTATGTAATGGAGATTTTGGCAGCATCACAGGAGTACAGCGAATGAAAGTACCATATCGTAAATAGTATAGGAAACAAAGTTATAACTTTTGTGTATTGTTAAAAGACTATAGATTTCTAAAGTTGCAAGCTCTCCTAACTATCTATTACGAATATATATTTACTTTTACTACTACTGAATTCTCTCTAACTACTAACAGAAATTTTTACAATTTGACGATTTCAATGATACCGTTCTTTCCTGCTCCTGACGTTATCGACAGTTCACTGCGTTCCCGTGCCTTTTTCTGTCACTTAACACTTTTGCCTCTGCTGTAAAAGATATGTATTTCTTATGCTGTTGTTGTTTTTGAGTGCAATGAGCTGAGGTTATCTGTCAACCCAAAGTAAGCTTATACGACCACTGTATACTCTCCGGTATTTTTAAGTTTAATTTTTATTTTAACGCTCAATGACACCAAAAAATAGTAGCCAAACCCATAAAGATTTGTTTTTATTCTGGCCAAACAGCCTAAATTTATGAATTTTACCTATTTTTTTTAGCAAACATTCATTTTTAGTATTTGCCTATTTCAATACCTTACTGCATGCTTTATGACTTTCCTTCACTATTTTAGACATCGTTTGGAGCAGTACATAGTAGATGGATCTTGTGCCATTATACCTCAAGCTACAAACCAACTGAATTTGCGATGTATAAGAAGCATTTAATTTTACGAATGAAATTTAATAATTATTCATATGCAAAATATCGAAATTAAAAAAAAAATTTATTGAACAGGGTAGTAAGCATAATTATGCATTCTTTTCTAAAATAATAATGTTTATTGCTCTGTAAAAGTTTGCCACTAAATACAATTTCGAAAATATAGACTAAAGCATTTTTCGGCTTACCGTTTGAAAAGAAATGTTGATTCTGAGCTGTGTTCGGCTCTCACTCGTTAGAATTATACTTAATATTGTATTAAAATGTTTCACTGAATTAGCAAAACAAAAATTTTATAATTATCTATATGCATGTAAATTATGAAGTTTCCATTTTTATTTTTTCCATTAAATTCAAACAATAAGAATTTTTTTGCAACTGCGCTATCAAATTAAAAATAAATCTTATGCTAATAATTTAAGAAGAAATAAATATATAACTAATAATAAACTACACAACTAATAAATACGTATTTTTAACTACCTCAGAAAGTCAAAATTTTTAATTAAAAATATCACTTTTGTTCATATTTAAAATTAGACTAAAAACAATTATATTAATAAAGTAATCCTTTTCTTTTGTCTCTCAGTTAATAGCTCTTTGATTAAATTTAAAATGAAAAAAGATCTTAAAATTATTTATAAAAAAATATTTCAATTTTTAATACTAAGCTTTTATAGCAGTTTTAATTTTTGTCTCTCTGGAAAACTTTTATGAAATCACTTTAATCTTCATTTATTTCATTTTCAAATCACTGATGTTTTTGTAACTTAATTAAGATTTTTTTTTCATTAACGCCCTCCTCTTCATCAAATAACTTCTTAATTAGTCTGGAAAGAATGAAAAAAGAAAATTGTGCTAACAAATCATCTACTTTTTTATATAAAAATTACTGTACAAGTAGAAAAATACATTGAAAGCAGAAAAAAATTAATATGCATGTAGTACAATCTACAGAGGGTAAAAACTTTTCTTGTAATTTTCAATCGGCTGAAAACGATATGACTGGTTCGATAGCCCCAACATTGTATGTAGAGACGCGGTTTCTGATACTTTATTTTAAAATCAAATGGTCTGTCAAAATTTCTGTAAAATCTCTATTAGAGTGAAGCTTTCTAATTTAAAACAAGAAATATTATAAATTTACAAATTTTACATAGTTTAGCATTATTTTACTTAAATTATGCTATTTTCATTAAATGAAGGATTTTCTAAGTTATCGAAATATAAAACCTCAAATATACTGATCTTGAGCAATAGGTTTTTAGGGAATGTTCTATTTAAGACCACTTTATATTAGGAAATGTGGTAGAAATACATGTGTATGTTGTTAGTCTGTGACATTTAAACAAATGCCATCTGCATCTCGTCGTCATATAACTAGTCATAAATTTAGTTACGTCACACACAGTCGTGCAAAGACTGTCGTGTTCAGACACAATGATAACATAACATAATATAATATAATATAATATAATATAATATAACATAATATAATAAATATAATCTAATATGTATAGAAAAAAATTGTGAATTATGAAACTAAGTTTGTTTAACGAATCTGTATGCCAATTAATGATCTCTAACTTTTTCGATTACGCTCGTTTTTTTTTTTTTTTCCCTGGCAACAGAACATACTTCAATTTATTAAATAAAAGTATAAAATGGCACTGTTTATTTAAGTCTTACTGGATATTTACTCATACCTGTTACTTGTAAAATTACATATACTAGTTCTCTGTCAGTGGTCGAAATTCAACCATATTGAATTTTTTAATATGAGTCCGAATAAAGTTCTTCTGTCAGAGTATGTCTCAATATTCCATGTATAGTGGAACCTACTACAGTGACCACTATGTTGGCGTCAAAGGACATGACATGGGAATTTATTTTAAAAAGAGAAAAATCTCAAAAGACTGGTGTTTTTCCTACGAGAAGACCACAGAGGAAGGCAATAAAATATAATAGTCGCCAGACTGTCGCCGATAGTGATAATGATTCGACTTAGGGCGGACACGGCATCCAATAGAAACCACCAGTCTATGAAAATAAGGGGCATACGGTTAGGGGATCCTGCGAATGAGAGAAAAATGTGCTATATTTATGCGATTATATAGTGTGCCGCCGTATGCGATTATATAGTCACGCCGACGGTGCGACCATCATGACGGAGGTCAAAAGAACATCGCGAGAACTTAATTCACGCACCTGATTTGGTGATTACATTATATTTTTCTATTTCCCGTGGAAAGTGCCCCCAATGTAATATCGATCTAAAGATCGCCTCATAATACTACATCACCCCAGACTTCTATATCTTAGCCAAGAACATGCTTGTGCTTGTTGATTGTAATTATTATGAAATAATTTTAACCTTCGTAAGTATGTTAGTTTTCAGTTTAAATTTGTTAAATTCTTTTCAGGATTTCGTGTACCCGTTTTGTATTTTATTTAGATGAGTTACAGGAGTACTAGTCAGTTAGGTTAGTTTGCGGTACATCACTATACGATCACTTTCGCCTTTCTTTAACGGTAATAAAAAAAGTTACTTTTACCACGGAGAGTCACCACAACCACCATGGATAAGAGACCATCTGTCTATGATGATCACTTTAGTACAATATTTCACTTTACAACCAGCACACTTTTCTGTGAAGACAGTATAAACCCTATTTTGCTAAATGTAAATGCAGCTCCAGCAAGTGTGGTCATCTCCATCTACCGACCTTGTATTTCACACGTTCCCGTAAGATTTCACACATTGAGTTTGCGTTTTGATCAATTTAGGCTAATCTAAAAAATCATGTAGCCCCCTCCGAAAATTCATCCTGGAGCTGTCCTAAAGGTCCATTTTATTCTGAGTTATAAAATCTTAAACCATCAAATGATTGAACTCTACTTGCTGAGACGTACCACTGGCCATGTATAAAAACTTTCTTCCTGAATAAATTTGCACTTTAAAGAAATACGAAAAAGAAATATGCATGCTTATTGGTTACATAATGTGGATTAGGAGAAAACTTGTGGAATTAAGTTAATATACGAAATTAAATTAAACTTTCCAAAATATGGAGAGGGGTAAACGACTATGTACTGGAAATCGATTTACGTTTGTAAGCATTTGGCGCTGATCAGAATTATTTGGCAATTTTTCACTTGCTCACGGCTAACCGAAAAAAAATCCCAAACCCCTCGTAGTCAAAGAATTCAAAAACTCTACTGGATAGTTGATTTCAGTATCATCATAGCAAATTATTTTACCGTAGCTATGGTGATATGTTCTCTATTTATCAGGTATTCGATTAAGCCAGCATTAATAAAAGTTCAGTCATCATTTTTAGGTTCTATTATAACTGACTAATATGTTAACTGAGAGTATGTTTTCGGAAATATTTCGATACACGCCATCAATAATATTATTTTCATTAACTGTTAATTGCTGAAGTATTTCTTCAATAATATTTTCGGAGAAAATTTGCTTATACTGTGTGGCGGAAGATTGTGAAAAAATTGTCGAATTGGCGCGTTTCTGTGGAGCGTCTCTTGGATTGCAACTTTGCCCTGTTCAGTTCTTTTTTCCACAGCTTTAAAACATGAAATTTGCAACACTTCGCGCACTTATAAAAAAGTCGCCAAGATCAGGGCTAAAGCACATGTTAGTCATTGGCGTTTCACCAAACTGGGGAATAATTTCACTTTTTCAAATTTTGTTGTAATACTATATAGTGCTGCTGAAATTATTGATGTTATTTCAAAAGTGACACAACAATGAAACCATCGCTCGACTTGGCGCGAAATAATGCGTGCCAAATTACTTCTCTGATTTTTTCCGATGCGTTAGCATATTACACAAAAATTTTAACATTCATCTCCATACGAACTTCAATTCATCCGTTCGCGCATTGTGCTGCAAAAGGAACACAAACTTTTTCCTTAGAGTATTTATACATACATAGATAGCGGGTGACCAAAAAGTCCGTACAAACCTTAAAAATTTCTTTAAAAAGAACAAATAATGATAGAAATTTGCGGTTTGCACTAATAGGCTTAGAAGTCTATCGCATTTTTTTTAATGACAAAAAAGTTTGTAGTCCCGAATGATTCCGATAGGTGGTGTTGACATGCACAATGGGAAGCAAGCATCCAATAAAAAAAAATCTGAAATTTCTCTAAACCGCAATTTTGTATCGTTATTTGTTTCGTTGTTTTTGTATCGTTATTTATGTTTTTTAATGAATTTTTAAACTTTGATGCATCCAGTCAAAAGCTCCTGAAAACTTCAAAAATCCATTAAAAACGAAAGGATTACAGAGATTACAGATCTTCCTTAATCGGAAAGTTGCCTCAATTGTGCATGCCAACGCCCCATATCGGCAACATTTGGAACTAAAAACCTTTCTTGTCTTAAAAAAATTTTCGATCACCTCTAAACTTATTTGTGCAAACCCCAATTTCCTATCATTATGTTTTTTTAAATGAGTTTTTAAAGTTTTTACGGATTTTTTGGTCACCCGGTATATGTATACGTTTGTATATTTTAACTTATCTTTACTTTTATAAAATATCTGGTAACAGGGTGGACATTCTTTTTTTTAGCCAAAAATTAATTTTACTATTCCAAATGTAAATAAGGTACCAGTTTTAATGAATTTTATTAAATGAAAAAGCTTAACAAAAATAATTGAAGGCTCTAGAAAAAGAGTTTTATTAATACAAATTTTAGATTGGGGGAATGTAACTTTCTTTCTTTAGAATAAACCTGAGTTACCTTAGATTCAAGAAGCTTCTGTTTATAAATAAATGTCAAAACATTTTTACTTCGATCTTAAATTTTTAGCATGAAACTTCTGTAAGGTGCAAAAATTTCTTATATAATAAGAACAACTATTAGAGAAAACATTGATGTTCCTTTTCTGGCAGAAGGGCGCGACGATGTAAAAGAGCGATTGTACTAATAACATCTCGTTCATATGTGTTCAACGAATAACCTGATTGGATTCTTCCTCCCAAAGGCAGGACGCCAGAAATTTCCATCGCGTTTCCCCCGTTACTTTCCAAAGTCCTGAATGCCTCACTCTGAGATTGTGCGACATTTGTATGAGACTAGCCCATCTCACAAACCTAGAATCGTATGGCTTTTTTTTCAAAGGACATTTGGAAAAATTCTTATTATATGACTGCTTAAATCTCTGAATCTTATTTCCATAGAGCAATTTTAGGATGTTATGGAACGACAGTTCATGTATCCAAAAAACACTATCGCATTACATTCGAGGATTGCCATAGTACTATCCATAAAAATGGTCTTTTCTGATGTTTTGAAAGCCAAAAGTCGACAAAGTATTTGCAATAATTTGGCTCTTCAGTTTATAAACACCCATGCACAAGCTCTTTTGTAGTTTTACCGTGTAACAGATAGAAAAAAAAAGGTGTACAAATGAAATTGCACATTTATTCAAGGTGCTGAATTATACAATGTATACTTTAAAAATATTATGAAGCATCAGCGCAAATTAGCTAAGGCATACTAAACATTACGATTTTTCTTGTGTGAAAGCATATCCATTTATATCTTTTTATGACATAAATTTTTAAATAGGCTTTATGAGCGTAGCATTCTTACTACACCCTTAAACCGATTCTTCATGAAATAGTCTAGATAAATATCTTAAAATAATTTTTAATGAAGCAGATTATCTTGAGATTGTAAAATAATGGATAATTAATGGAGTCAAATTAGACAACTTATTTACAGGTTAGAAGAGAAAGTTTCAAAATAATCAGTAATAGTTCTTTGCAAAGTCTATCGTCACGCACGTAAAATTTCAGCGTCTAAACCGTACGTCGCACTATCTCGCTCTCTGGCGCGAAAAGCAGAACGGCGATTTCCCCAGCCTTATTGCCATGGAAACCTATGAAGCTTGCAAGTGGCGGCATCTCTTGCGAAGTCTGACATCTTGTGCGCTAAGACGAATTATGGTCGGTATATGACTGGCAGGATAGAATGGCACTACAGTACAATTAACATTTAATGAAAGTATAAAACATAATGCAAATTAGACAGCTTATTTACATGTTAGAAGAGAAAGATTTAAAAAAAACGAGTCAGTTCTTTGGAACGTTATAATCAAGCGTGGAATTTCGTCTGCGTCCTAAGTACTACATCTATTCGCTCTCTCTCTGGCGCGAAAAGCAGAACGGCGATTTCCCTAGCCTTGTTGCCATGGAAACTGATGACGCTTGCAAGTGGCGGCATCTCTTGGGAAGTCTGACATCTTGTGCGCTAAGACGAATTATGGTCGGTATATAACTGGCAGGATAGAATGGCACAACATATATATATATATATTAATGTGAAATTATTTAATTATGTATATTTTAGTTAGTTGTAAGGCGCACATTGAAAATGATGGAATATTTTTAACACTTTTAATTATACACGAAATATTTATTAACACCTTATATTGTGCTTAAATAAATATTATCTTAACAAACATTTTGATAATTATTTCTTATATCAATCCTATTAATTTAATACGATTATTATATTAAATTTTGAATCAACATAAATTTTCTGGCAGAGATTATCAATTTCACGCATTTTTATTTAGGAATAGGAAATCACATTTTTGACTGACTTAAAATAAATCCCAGTTTTGTTTTGTTTTTCAGTTAGTTTACTTCGTTAGTTCAGCCAGATACATTTCTAGTATAGGAATATTATAACTTACGATAGAATCGTTATGGAGGAGCATAATGTTACTTTAAAAAACGGCTGCTTCAAAGTTTAGCGGTGAAAATTTTCAACTAATTTTGTTGAAAATTTCAAAGGTGATTCAACGAAACATTTCGATAATATTTTTTTTTAATTCAGCAAAAAATTTTGTCCTGTGAGTTAAAGAGCGTACTTCTTTAATTATCAATTATAATAAATTTTTGTGGAGGCGTAGCTCTTTATGTATCAGTCCATAGGTGCAAAACGGAATACCAAATACATCAGAATTCTCCGAAATCAAACAGGAAAAAAAATAAAATTGATGCAATACAAAAAAAGTCTGCAAAAATTAGTTTAAATCAATTCATGCGTTGATTAAATTAAATTTGTAATTAAATGAGCTAACGAGAGGAAAAACGGCGATTGATCGGGAATCAAAAACTTCATCTTCTGATTAAATTACTTAAGCTAATTATTCAAGGTTTAATATGTGATTTCCTAGAAATATCTCGGTATTGTGTTTTAGAATTAGCATCCAATATTGCACATATTATAAGTTACATTTGCACATGACCTCTTTCGAATCTCTGATTCTAAATTCACATTCTCTTCTTTCAGATCATTAACATCAAGATAGAGTAACGCTGAAGCGATTTAAAAAAAAATGTTTTAAACATTCATTTTTCTAAATTTTCTATAATATCTAGTATGAATTTGAATTTTCTAAAACGTATTTTTGCGCATAAATCATTTGAATGTGTTAAACAAATATTTAAATATCTTAGAAATTTTCAAAACAACTGTCAAAAACCGAAAAACTAATACTATACAGTGTTGTAATCAAAATCAATTAGGGTTCCCATGAAGAAACTTTTAACAATATATGTAAAGCCATTGAATAAAAATGCAAACAAGTACCACTGGGACGACATGAGGATGAAGTTTTGCACTTTTATTTCTGATAGTAGATGTGATAGAAAAGATTTATCTCTTTTATAATACGATATACCGCAGATTTTTTCAATCTCTTTCATATAACTTTTCACATTAATTTTATTTTCCATTTAGTTTCTTTTTTCACGTTGAAATGTTTTTCTGAGTTAAGATTTAAATTTTTCTATTGGCTATTTTACGACTTTGTCTTTTTTCTTCCGTAAGATAAGAAACAAATTGATATTAAAACTACGATTAGATACTCTAAGAAACTTTATTTCAAAAGAACTGTGCGATTCAATCAGAAGATGAAGAACTGAACTGAAATATGTATTAGTTTGGAGTTTGTTCGGGAAAGAAAAACTGAAATGACAAATTAAAAAAATATGTAAAAATATTATTTTTTCTTCTTAAACTTCCGTTTTAATATTATCATGGCTGGTAATTTTGTTTGAAGCACTATCTAGGAAGAAACGCTGAAAAATATTACTAATGCCTAGTAAGAATGATATGCGATAGTAAAGCTGCTTTTTAATATATACATATTAAAACAATTTGTGCTTAGAATGTTTATCAGCAAAACTAATATAAATTAAAGGAAGACAGACATTTCCTTTTTCTTTTTCGGCAGAATGTTCTAATACCATTAATATGTTCTCTTTATCAGAAATTTCCTGAAGAAAAACTGAAATGACAAATTAAAGAAATATGTAAAAAATATTTTTTTTTACTCTTAAATCTCTGTTTTAAAGAAATAATTTTTCTTTAAAACTTTTGTTAAAGATTTTTCAGCGTAACACTTTAAAGAAAGAAATTTTGAAAAGATTACATTTCCCTAGTAACAATGATATAGGATACGATTTATGTTTCTCAGTTATATTTTAAAGCAATTTGCTCTTAGAATGCTCATCACGAAATAACAGAAAGGACGGTAAGTCATATTTTCCTAATTTAAGCACTATATTCAAATATCAATGTATTATAACTTTTAAAAACATAGATAGTCGTGTAGCATGTTTATTTCCTTAGACACATACTTGAAAAGGAGACTTTTGCGATATAGGGCTGGTCTTTGGAAGTCTCTGAATGGATTAAGTGCCTTAAAGCAAGAGAAAACTTATAACTATTCCACGCACAAACCGTTTTATGTGCTCTATCTTCGATGCACTACTAAGGCTAAATATGAAAGCAGAATGAAAACAGCTGAGACAAAACAGCGGTTGATTCTCTTGAAACAGTCTGTACGTTTTGATAATATTGTTACGAAAATCGCCAAGTGGGTGTATTTTGAAACAGTCCAATCAGCACAGTAAACAAAAATAACACTTTATTCACGGCTCGCAGCTCAATAGCTCAAAATAATACAAGAAACTTTAAAATGCGCTAACAAAATTCATAAATAAGCACAACAATATTCATTTCACAGAATCAATCGTGCGCTTCAAAGTCTATCACTCAACTGAACTCCTCGGAGAGAAATCCTACCGCTTTTATAGAGATGATGACGTCACCAGAATTGCCGAGAACTTTCTGGAACAATCTTATCAAATTGAAATATGGTCTCCGGATATGAATTTTCTAGAAGCCACCATTTGTCGCCAAGGTCGTCAAATCCGTCGCCAACTCGCCAAGTTTGTCGCCAAGACTACAGGGTTACCATTATCGGAGAACTCCGCTATTATGCCTGAAAAACTAGTTTCACGGCGGCGCATGCAATACGGGAGCAAATTAAGTTATTATTTCGCAACACTGCTTCCCTCTTTAAAAAAACTGACGACCCGGCAGTCTAATCACACACCATTATGATCAGTAGCACCATATGGAGCTAAACGATTAATGTGGATGACTTTTGGTGTTGAATTGGGCGACTTTTGGACTGTAGATAACATCCTTCAATTTCTTGACAACTGAATAAGGTCCTTCCCAGTCCTGTTGCAACTTAGGACTCAGACCTCTCCTTCGTTTAGGGTTATACAGCCAAACTTGATCACCCTCCTTGAATTGGGGATTCGGTGCTTTGGCGTCGTAACGAATCTTCATTCGGTCACTCGCCAAATTGATTCGCTCTCTGGCAAACGAATGAACTCTTTCTAATCGTGCTTCTAAATTACTCATGTAGTCATTCCGTGAGGAGGGCGTATCACATGGTCGTCCGAAAACAATATCACTGGGTAATCGAAGAGGACGGCCGAACAACATCTCGATGGAGAATATCCGGTCGTCTCATGAACCGCACTTCTGTAAGCCAGGAGGAACAGTGGGAAATATGTATCCCAGTCGGTTTGATTCTTCGAGACAAATATTGAAAGATGATTCAAAATTGTTCGATTGTTCCTCTCGACCATGCCATCGTACTCGGGATGTAACGGTGTTGTTCGAGTCTTCGTGATTCCCAAATATTCGCAGAGTTCCGAAAATAGTGCTGAATTAAAATTTGTACCTTGATCCGAATGTAACATCATAGGCACTCCATAATAAGAGATCCAGTTTCTAACGAGTTCTTCAGCTACAGTTGAAGCTTCCTGATTCGGGATGGCAATCGCTTCTAGTCATTTGGTAAAGTAATCCATCAGGACTAAGACATATCGATTGCCTTTCGATGTTGTAGGCAGGGGGTCCTAGGATATCTAAAGCCACTCTTTCGAAAGGCGCGCCAACGTTATAGCGCTGCAAACGACCCTTGGTTTTTATTTTCGGTCCTTTCCGGGCACCGCAATCGTGGCATTCTCTACACCATTTTTCAACATCGGCGCGAAGTCAATCCCAATAAAATCGCACCCTGGTTTTATTTAACATCTTCATCACTCAAAAATGTCCTCCACTTGCACTATCATGAATCTCCCGCCGAACCTCTTAAATTCTTCTACTTGGGAGAATTAATTGCAATCGGCTTGATCTTCCGTCATCGTTCTCCCATTTCCGATATAAAACACCGTCCTTAAGATGTAAAGAATCCCAAAGAGCCCAGTATCGCTTTGTAGCGGGACTCTCTGGCGCGATCTCTTGCCAAGACGGTCGATCCGCGGAATTTAGTTTTTTCTCCAAAATTGGCCTAATATTGGAATCTTCTAACTGTGCTCTCTGGACTTCACTCGAAGCCCACCGATCCACAGTCGTTGCAGTCAAAACCTTCACGAAAGTATCCGTCTCCGTCCCGTACTTTTTCTCGGCGTTCACGCAGTGTTTACAGTCCTCTTTACAAGGTCGTCTGGAGAGAGCGTCTGCATTTCCGTGCGAAGTTCCTTTGCGATGTTCGATTTCGAACACATACTCCTGCAGCCTTTGGATCCAATGAGCTATCTGACCCTCAGGTTCTTTAAAATTCAAAAGCCATCTCAAGGAAGCATGATCAGTCCGGAGAAGAAATTTCCGTCCATAGAGGTAGTGATGGAAATGCTCAATAGATTTAACAATAGTCAGTAATTCCTTACGAGTGACACAATAATTCCTCTCTGGCTTACCCAAGCTCTTGCTGAAGTAAGCTTTTTAGCGCGGAATTTTTCACCGTTTCACTGTTTTCTGTTCTCTGCGAAAGCACGGCTCCTATCCCTTCATTACTGGCATCTGTATCCAAGATAAAGTCTTTGTCAGTCCGGGGATATGTCAAAATAGGACACGTCATTAACGACTGCTTTAAACTAATCAACGATTTCTCGCATTCCTCTGTTCAATTAAAACTTGCTTGGGCTTCAGTCAATTTATGTAAAGGTCTCGCTATTGTTGAGAAATTCCTTACAAAGCGGCGATAATAGGTGCACAGTCCGAGAAAACTTCGCAATCATGTACCGTTTCCGGACGAGGCCAATCGACAACTGCTTTAACTTTTTGTGGATCAGTCTTAACTCCGTCTGCAGAAATAACGTGACCAAGATAAGTAACTTCCTTACGTAAAAATTTGCATTTCTTCGGGTTTAGTTTAAACTTAGCATTTTGCAATCTAAGAAACACTTTACGAATATTATTTAAATGTTCTTCAAACGTTTTTCCCACTATAATAATGTCATCTAAATATACTAAGCAGGCCTCAGACGAAAGTCCACGTAATACAGTTTCCATTAGTCTTTCAAAAGTAGCGGGGCCATTGCAAAGACCGAAAGGCATTACCTTAAAGTGCCAGAGTCCTTGTCCGGTGGTAAAAGCTGTCTTTTCTTTATCTTCAGGTCGGATTTCGACTTGCCAATACCCGCTCTTTAAGTCCAACGTAGAGAACCACTGGCTTCCATTCAAAGCATCTAAAGTGTCATCTATTCGCGGGAGGGGGTAGCAGTCTTTCCTCATAATATCGTTCAGTTTCCGATAGTCGACACAGAAACGTGTCGATCCGTCCTTCTTTTTAACAAGAACGATAGGTGAGGCCCAAGGCCTCGACGACTCCTCTATTATGCCAACGTCCACCATTTCTTTAATCAGGCGTTCAGCTTCCTCTTTCTTTGCAAGAGGCATACGCCTTGGATACTGCTTGATTGGTGGATGATCACCTGTATTAATTTTATGCAGTGTCACATTGCAGTGGCCCACATCAGCGTCACCGGTAGAGAATAAGTTTTGGAATTCCTGGAGTAATTTTTGCAGTGCTATTCGCTGTTCCTTACTAAGTCCTTCAAGATTCTCCAGCATTAGTTGAAAATGATGACTATTAGAATATCCTTGAGGACGGGCGACGATATCCACCACTGGTTCACACGTCGCAATAACGGCCCCTTTTTCTACAGTCTTGGGTTTATTGTCCAAATTCAACACTCGAATAGGTATAGCTTCCCCTCTTACATCCACGAGTGCGACGGCTACCAAGACCTCTTTTAAGGAGAACTGGCTAGGAAAGTTCGTTACGACATACCGGAAATGTCCAGAGGCTTCAGGAACGCCTTGGATAAGAAATTCAGATCTCGCTGGTATAATAGTCTTCTCTTTCGTGAATATAGAACATGATTTTGAAAACTGCTCGCTTCCTGAAAACAAAGGAATTTCCTCCCCTCCTGTTCGTATCTCGTTCTTCTCTAAGTCTACGGTAAAATTAAATTTTTGAAGGAAATCCAGTCCAAGGATACAAGGGTCAGTGATGTTAGCCACGTAGACCCTGTGCCGGAATTTCTTGGATCCACATTCAATGGATACATCCAGTTTTCCCTGTATCTCTGTCTTTTCACCGGTAGCGGTCTTAATAGAGACGCTTGGAGACGTGTAGAGCAATTGTTCCTTCAATTTCATGGCGAAGTCCGATTTTAGAAGAGTGACTTTCGCACCCGTATCCACTAGCATCATACAAGGGATACCACAAATAGTTCCTTCAACGTACAGTCCAGTTTCTCCTCCGCTAAGTGCGGAAACTTCCAATTTCTCTTCAGGGGCTTTATTCAGGAAAGGCAGCCTCCGCCCCCGCAAGACGCCCAAGACCTAGTTTTCCTGTTTGGGAGAAGTCACGTCGCATTCTCTTTGCACATGTCCCCTTTTGTGACATCTCCAACAGGTCACGTACGGATTCCTTCGGGGAGAGCCCCTTTTCCCAACAGCGAGACTATCCGATAATTCCTGGAGTGCCTTGAGTACAGAATCCAGTTTATCATCCTTTTCCTTGGCGGCGTCTCCCTCTATATCCACAGACCTTACATGCCTGGCTGTTTTCGAAACAATTCTCGCAGCTTCATATTTCATGCTATACGCCAGAGCTGCCTTCAAATCTTTCGGGTCTACCAGTCTGGTAGAATGTTGTGTATCTTTGTCCCTGATAGCGTCGACGAAGTACTGGGCTGCTAAACTTTCTGGAACATCTAGGGGACATTCCGCGTAAGCTAGGCTCATCAATCGCTCAACATCGGCGGCTAATACCTGTAGACTTTCTCCAGGCCTTTATCGCCTTGCTTTCAATTCAGTCCTATAAAACTGGGTAAGATGGCTGTTTCCAAATCGAGATTCGAGAGCCTTTTCGACGGTTGGTAGGTCATTCAACTTGTCATTCGGTATTCCTAGAAGAGTCTCCGCAGCTGATCCTTGTAGAGAGGCCACAAGTTGACTGGCCTTGAAGCTATCCGTCCATCCATTTGTAGAGCTCACGACGTCAAACTGAGTCTTAAAAACAGTCCAAGATGTTTGGCCGTCAAATGTTAAATGCTTTACAGTCGGTCTAGAATTAATTATTTCTCCACTTGCCAAAATATTACTTGGCTTCCTCTCAAGATCAGAAAGTCTCTTTTCAAAATCGCTGATTCGTCCTTGCACATCATTGATTTGTCCTTTGACATCGCCGATTTGTTCTTGCACATCGCTTCGTACTCCCTCGACTCTTTCATGCACAGACTGTATTTGAGTCTTCATTTCTTCTTGTCCTGTATGCATTTTCTCTCGTAATCTCTCTAGTCCCGAACAGATCTTCTCTTCCAGACTCTCAGACATCTTTGACATATCTTCTTTCAGACTGTCTTGACCCGAAGACATCTTTGACATCATAGCAAACAATTTTTCCATTTTATCTTCCATGGCTGCTCTGGTTATTGGCATTCAAACAGATCCAGATCCCACTTCCTGACACCAATGTTACGAAAATCGCCAAGTGGGTGTATTTTGAAACAGTCCAATCAGCACAGTAAACAAAAATAACACTTTATTCACGGCTCGCAGCTCAATAGCTCAAAATAATACAAGAAACTTTAAAATGCGCTAACAAAATTCATAAATAAGCACAACAATATTCATTTCACAGAATCAACCGTGCGCTTCAAAATCTATCACTCAACTGAACTCCTCGGAGTGAAATTCTAGCGCTTTTATAGAGATGATGACGTCACCAGAATTGCCGAGAACTTTCTGGAACAATCTTATCAAATTGAAATATGGTCTCGAGACATGAATTTTCCAGAAGCCACCATTTGTCGCCAAGGTCGCCAAATCCGTCACCAACTCGCCAAGTTTGTCTCCAAGACTACAGGGTTACCATTATCGGAGAACTCCGCTATTATGCCTGAAAAACTAGTTTCACGGCGGCGCATGCAATACGGGAGCAAATTAAGTTATTATTTCGCAACAATATTGTGTATTAACGCAAAGCTACTCGAGAGCTATCTTGACTAATTAGGGGTGCCTTAAGCGAAGGCCTCTTCAAGGTGGTCTAACCAGTATTCACCTTACATCTGGATAAAACTGTCTAAAACTCCAGATCGTTAGATCGATGACTGCACGATAGACCCGAAGCCCGGACCTTCACACTTCAGTGTCTTTATCCAATCGGCCATGGCATGGCCCCAAGACAGTAAGTGATCAGGATGAAAGGTATCTGCTCCCAGTTTTTTTGAAAAGTAGACAGGGTTATTTAGTGTTATACACCACTTTCGTTTCTATTCTTAAAAATAGTGCGATCTTAATGTCATAAGCACATTTTCAACCAAAATAGCGATTGTTCTAATCTATGTTTCCCGAGACTGTTTAACGGATTTTTTTTTAATATTAAGAATTTAAGTTGATTAGGTTTCACATGATACGCTTTTTTGAACGAGATATATTTTGATAAATTCAGTCGGCTACTTTTTAAGAAATTTTCTTTCAAATACTCAGGTTGTTTGTTTCAATAACATACATTAAAAAAACTAATATCCTAAAGAAACTGAAATCGACTAACATTCAACTTTCTTTCTCCCTCTCTGCTATCTGCTATCATATTTACATGTATTATAGAAACTAAAGACAGGCATGTACATAAAAATCTTAATACATAAATAATTACATTTTATATCATCTATTGTCTTCAAAAATAAAAAAAAATGAAAGAAATTGTCTAAATGCAACTACGAAAAGGTAAACAAAATATTATGTAATAGTGTGATCTGAATTAATTAAGTTTTCAACGACAATACTTTTAACAACACATGTTATCAAACATTGAATACAACTGCAAATACGTTCTACTGAAACAAAATAGGAAAGAAATAAGTCTTCCATATTTATTTTTGACATTACATTGAATTGAAAAGATTTCTCTTTCACAATATGGCATTCGGCACTTTTTATTGCTTTCATACAGTCTTAAATATCTCTTCCACGATTGCACATCTTTTAAGATTCATTTGCTAAATATTTCTTTCCAATCAACGACTACAAAATCGCATTCTTTTCTTTCAATATTGAAATTATGTTTTAATATTTTCTTTTATATACCCATGCTGTTTCTTTCAATAGCAAACATTAAAAAATCTTTTATCATAAAGGAATAGAAATCGAGTAATATTCAACTCTTTTTATCTTTCTATATAATAATGTAATCTCTATGTAATATTTGTATGTAATAAGGAATGTAAAAACAATTTACATAGACAAGGTTATAAATATCTTACTTCTTATGATAAGAAAAAACATTTAAAACTATTTTAACTGACTCCAAAAAAGTTTTTTAAAGAAAAAACACCAATAGCAGTTAGTTGAAAAAACAAAATCGTATCTTTTGCTTTCAGATTATTAACATGAAGACATGTATAGAGGAATCGTGTAACAATTATACATATGTTTAAAAAAGTCAATTTTTTAACTATATGTATAACCGCTACACGATAAAATACTAGGATTCTAGGCTACTAGGTTAAAAGTTTAAAGAATCATTTTTTATAACTTTTATCCTAGTGCAGTGAAGCAGAATTTTCTAGTACGTATTTTCACACAATAATAATTTGAATGAATTGAATAACTATTTTAATATCTTAGCAGTAACAAACATTTAGACCTGAAAATGACTTTTTACATTTTTACCTCTTTTCATATAAATACTGATGTCTCTCTGTCATTATATTTACATGTATTATAGAAACCAAAGACATGTATGTTCATAAAAAATACTTACCACATAGTTACATTTTATATCATTTATTCTCTTCTTCAAACTTCTTTAAAATTTCATTCAAGAAAATGTTCAAATGCAACTGCGAGAAAGCGAAGAAATGAATTATAATGATGTAATCTGAATTAATTAAATTTTCAGCGACGATACTTTTAACAACACATGATATCAAACACTGAATACAAATGCAAACAAGTTCTACTGAACCAAAGTAGCAATGAAAGAGTCTTTTATAGTAATTTTTCATACAACATAAGATTGAAAAGATTAATCTCTTTCATAATACGGTATTCCGCGGATTTTTTAAAAAAATTATTAATGCTTTCATATAACATTTCACATTAATTTTATTTTCCATTTATTTATTTTATTTTCACTTTGAAATTGTTTTTGACTTAAGATTTAATTTTTTTTCCAATGGATATTTTGCGGTATTATCTTTTTTCTTTCGTAAAGACATGAAGTAAATTGATATTAAAACTAATATTAAATACCCTTAAAAAATGTATTTCAAAAGAGTTGCGTGATTCAAACAGAAGACGAAGAATTGAGTTGAAATATACATTAGTTTTCAATTTGTTTGAGAAAGAAAAACTAAAATGACGTATTCAAGAAATATGTAAAAAAAAAGTGTCTGCTCTTAAATCTCTATTTTAACTAAATAGGTTTTCATTATGTAAATTTTATTTAGATTACTACTCAGAAAATCTGGAAATATTACGTGTCACTAGTAATAATTGATGAGATAGATAATTGATGAGACTAGTAATAATTGATGTGCTTCTCAGGACACTTAAAAACAATTTGCATTTAGAATGTCCATCAGGAAATAATAAGAAAAGACAGTAGGTCAATTTTTCCCATTTTAGGCAAAGTATTATAATACATTTTAGAAACTTTAGAAATGTAGTTAGTTACATAACCTACTTATTTCCATAGCCGTAATGTAGGAGACGCTCACCCTTTAGTGTTCAGTCTTTCAGAATAACATTGGTTGAACCCACAGGACTTTGGTGGTCAAAGTAGACTAAATGTAGAGGGGAAAACTATTCTGGAGGCTTTTTTTGCACTGATTAATTATGGTGAACCTAAAATGAGAACTGGGGAAATCATTATCCCAGTAGCAACATTTTTACATTGTGCCAACTTGCAACCACAACTGGATTTCTAAATTACTTTTTAACTGTATCAAATGGCGATATCAAAATGACGTCCACATCGCTTACGATACCTGAGATTGTCACACGAATTGGTCACTTTTTTATTTTTTATTTTATATGAAACGGATATCACAGAAGCTGTTTCTGGAGCTGAAAATTGAGGAACTAGTGGATTTTTATATTTCTAATTTAACCTTTATTTATTATTTAGCCGTTTCTTTTTCTATGTCTGTCTGTACCGATCAGTCTGGTCGTTTAGGACTGAACGTTTATCTTATACAAAGACACACACATATGCGTATGTGTTTATATGCGTGTGTGTGAGCATGTGACTTCATTCGTATATAAAAATATTTAATGTCAATGAATTATTCGATGAACTTTTCAAATATGTCAATATGCTCAACCTTGCATTCAAGAAGTGTACCCTTTTCCATTGGATAAGTCTGGAAGATACGTAGAAACAACCTTAAATTTTAATTAATTCCTACCTATTTATGTTAAAAGTTTCATTCAGCATGACGTCTGTCGGATTTAGTGAGCGTAATACAGTGATCTCTCACTTATACGCGTTTTAAGGGACCGATTTGAAATCGTGTATAACTGAGAGCTGAGTATAAATGAAAGGGTCTTATTTTCTAACTCTTCATCTAAATTATAATAGGCCAATTATTAAAAAATGTTTAATAATATTTTCTCTTATAAAGAGTAATATTATATTTTAAAATACAAAACGATATAATTTGGCCTAACTTTTAATTCAAAGTAGAATGAACGCGTAATTTCATTTTACATTGGAGAAACTTTAATTCTACTAACATTCTTTAATCAAAATGCCATCAATATTATAGTTTATTTTTTTTCAGGGTACGTTTCTAACAGTCTCTCCTAACTCATTAAAATGTGTTACTGTATTTGAAGTTAAGTCATTATTTTACTCGTCTCAATTTTTATAGGGCTCCTAAAGCAGTAGCATAAGATAGGACAGATAGATCAATTGATTCATTATGATCATATTCATACGAAACTCATCAAAAATAGTTTCAATGTCTTAGTTTACTCGATATTATATTTTTATCAATATTCTTAGCATTTACTTTTTTAAACACCGTTTCTCAGCGGACAACAGAGAAAAGTACATCTGTGCTACAGGATTTGTGAATTTAGCTGTTTTCTTTCGCCTGTAACTGAGAGAAATAATTCAAAGTGGCGCTAATAAGTGAGAGACCTATATCATTATTTTCCTATTTCTCGTGACCGGACCTTCCGAAATTAGCGCATAAAAGGGAGACGCATACATCTTAGAGGCGCATAAGTAAGTGGCCACTGTATTTCGTTCTGGCTCAGTTTTTCACAAGTGCCTGAGTTGTCGGGGTTGAATTGATCGTTGCAAAGAATAATCACACACTATCTTACACGCTGAAGTAAGTAACAAAGAAATCATCGCTCGGAATTTAAAGGAAATGTTAATTAATTTATTTATTTTACTCTATTTTATTTTATTTTATTTTATTTTAGAGATGAGTGACTTTGAAAAAATGTAGATTTCATCAATCTTACTTCTTCAATATTGAGGTGAAAGAGAACACGATGCTTTAGTACTTTTGCCTTTTGGATGATAATAAATCATACTTAGGGACAATATATTTCAAATTTACTAATAATTAAGTAATAGTCAAAAGAATTCAGTTGATGTTTCTTTTTAGGACCAGACAAATATATTTCAGGATTTTCCAGGATTTTATAAATTGAATAGACAATGAACAAAATTAGTTGAATTTTTATTGCATGAAGTAGAATTAAATGTACTTTTATTGGTAAATTTTATTGGTGCTCTATTGGCATCATAATTTTGTAGAATTAATGTAATATTCGTTTATTTAACAATATTTTAAAATAACTCAACAAAATAGTTTATTATTTCAACTATATTATTTAATTTCAATATGTTCAATCAAATTTTTAACACACTAAATTGTTTTAGTTCAATTTAAAACACTTTTTTTATGCAACATTATTTTACTCTGTAGGCAATCGATTCAATGTACTCAATTTGTGAAATTTTACATAGCATATTTATTTTCTGAAGAAGAAAATCTCCTCGGGCTTCTCTAAGCATGGATACTTATTACATATTTTAAAGCACGTGCTTTCAACGTTTTTTTATATTTTGATTTTTCAGAATGAGTGTAAGTAATATTTACAAAAATCAAACTGCTTCGAAGATACAGTCATGTCTTCAGAATATCACGCAAACGCTACTTGTCATGCAGACAGTATAATCAAACTAATTAAATCACTATTATAAAATTTGCGCATGACTAATTTTAAAATGTTAACCCGAACTAAACAATGAATTAGAGATTTATTTTTTTTCTTTCCTGTAGCATTATGCAATCAACTGTGCAATGACATTTCCAAAATTTGCAATATGCCCAAATTCACATTCTCAGAATATATTCATGCTTCTTTCTATCAGATAAGCTTGGATATATAATACTTAATAAAAAAAAATCCCTTACCAATTTTAATCAATCCCATCTTTAAATAAAACGATCCCATGAAAGTGACGTCTCTGGGATTCAATCAGCATAATATTTTAGTCTGACTGAGTTTTCCCCCAAGTAGCTGAAGAGCCGCGATTAAATTGGTAGTTGCAAATAAAAATCGCAAATCACTTTACCCGTTGATGTCAGTGACAAATAAATCATTGTTCGAAATTATAAAAAAGGAGTTTTGATTTACAGTTTCGATGGAGATGGATTGCTCTGACAAAATCCGTGTTTTTAAGCATCTTGCTTTCGCCGGTTGAAGTGTTTTTCCTTTTGAGCCAACAATAAATTGGCACAAATTTAGCAACAATATGCTTCGACATTTTTTATTTCTAAAAGGATGAGTTTTATCAGGAATTATTTCTTCTGATTTAGGTTTGACAGCAATAATTCATACTTCACCAGGATTTTATGAATTTTATTGAAGTACAACAATGTTACATTTAAATTATACATTCGCAGATTTAACATTAAATTATGTGTGTAACGATATCATAAAATGATAGATGCAGAAAATTCACATTATAAATGAAGTTTTACCGTGAAATATAAATATACATTCAAGATTGCTAAATATCCAAGAAGTGGTTCTTTAATGAACCATTAACCTATGAAAACTTTTAAAATAGAATGCAATGAATTCTTATAAAAAAATTTCAGTGAAGGAATCAGTGAAATAAGCCTCATCGTTCGAAATAAGAATTTAATCATAATGAACGATATTATCAGGCAGTAAATCGTATTCTTTGAAAAGCAAAGCATTATAATCTATGAGAAAATACACACGTAATTGGAATGGGTTGGCAAGTTCATTTCTGAAAACTAAATCACATCGGTGGAATATGTTTAAGAAAATTTAGAATTTAATTTCAACCGTGCATGTCTCGATAAAAAAATATGTCCTTCCATAGAAAAATTGTGTATTAAAAAAAAAGAAAAAATATATAAATTGCAGTAATTTAACTGAAAGTTTTTCAAATGCGCATGTAAACATCCAACTCCTCACCACCCCTCTATTTAGGAAATGTTTTCAAAAGCTGTTTCCAATATTCTATTTGGATAATTCGTCCTGGTAAAAATACAAAACACACCGGTTTAAAACGATACTATAGACACAGAGTGCTTGAAGCAGGGCCCATACAGCATGATTTTTTACTACTACCAGATGTCACCCTTGGAATGATGAACTGCCGTTTGTAAACTGATGTCGTTTGAATGATGAGTCCATTAAAATACTCCTGGGAAAAATAATTCAAACTTTTAAAAATTCATTATGGTTAATATTGAGAAACATTTGTCTTCTCTCGATTGGGTTCAGTCCTCTGAAGCTCTCTTGCCAATGGAAAAAGTTAACTACTGCAGTATAAAAGGGATAGTGGGCGATTAACTTATAGATTATGAATGAATTAGCTTTTTCTGATGACGGCCAAAAAGCTTGCAACAATTCTGACAATGCTTATTGTTGATATACTCGAAGAAAAGTTCTTAAAATGCATATCTATTTTATGTTCGTTTTCATGACTGTATAAGCAATTAAGCTGTTATCAAATAATAATAATATCTGTTTTAATCTATTCGAATTGCATACCTAAAAAATATTTAATTTCTTGCACCGAAAACGTATAAAGTATATAAATGAACACCGACATGCTGCTTGTCTACAGAAATGGAAAATAAAGCCAGTAAAGTAGAAAAGATTTTAATTTGTAGTGCATTTCTCTTTAAAATTTACTTTTTCATTCGGAAACGTTGCATTTTGTCAATTGAGAATGCAGGTGGAAAATTTTTAAATATAATTATCACTACTTTGGTAAGAGTTTCAATTCTAAAATATAAAATTAAACTATTTCCGCATATTAAAATGCTCATTGTACATACTTTACCATAAATATCTAAAGCAATATACATTTTCATGTTGGCCACAACATTAAGAAGTTATTAAAACAATTATTTCAATAATTTTACTAAATGCATTAAAAAATTTCAAAAACTAATTACCGCTCAATGTAATAAGTAGAATAAATTTCAGTTCTTGATTAGAAATATAAAAAGGGTGGCATTTTGCTCTAATATTTATAAAATGTGCAATAATGTTATATATTAAAAGAGAGTTTTATCAGAAGTTCTGCATATTCCATCTAAATTGAACAATAAGATCTGTGCTCATAAAAATAGTTCAAATTTCTTTTATAATAAAAAACGTAATTTACCTGGGGAAGGCATTTCACAGGTAATTTTGGAAAAATAGAATTCAAATACCTGATCACTATTCTGACAATACATTCTAAGGTCTATATTCTTGTATCTATTTCTTTAGAAAACTTGCCGGAATTTGCTTGCCAGACGTTTGTACCTCACATCACTTACCGTGTCCGTTAGAGCTACTTTTGAGCTCTTTTCTGGTATTCTTTCGACAACTTAGATCCTCATCAAAAGATAGAAACCTTCTGAACATTGTGTTACCTGAGAGATTCCTAAAGACAGTGCATATGACTTTCAAAGCAAAGAATACTGAACGTGAATGTGCACCACATGTCCAGAAACATATTAATGTATTGAAGGCGTTATGCGTGAGCCTGTGAAACAACCAACCCAGTCTGTTGTAATAAAGAGGAAAGAGAAAATCCAGATGTCAGAACAACCCTAAATACCATTTTTACTTTTCTGAGGCAAATCCTCTTTGAATAATGCCACATACTTGCATACGCATGTCACGCTAAAACTTTTTATAGTGGATTCAGAGATGCTTAAAAAGTAAATTTCTGTCAAAATCTAAAAACTCAAATTTTCGGCAACTATTGCAGATTTGCCTTTGCTTCCTATAAGAAAGTAAATAAATAAATCGATATCTGAATGGTACATCTGTAAAGATAAGCAAGTCAAGCTTGTTAATCACAATGTTGAGACATTTAAAAAAATATAAAATATTAGTTCAGAACGATTATTTTGTATTTTCTAATCTTAAAATTAATGCATTTAACTTGTATAAGTATAAAATTTCACAGAATTTTAACGATAAATGACGTGCATAAGAAAAAATTTAAAAATCTACAGGAAACACATAACGTCTTTAAGGTAACGCACACCATTAATAATGTAAGTTAGTTGCACACATCATACGCGCATCAAAAATAATGTAATTTAGGTCCACTTATTTCGTGATAATTTTCTTTATTCGGGATATAAATATCAGGCATTCAAAAACAAATGCAATTTTAAGATATGATCTATGGCTTTAAACATGTCACTTGAAAAACTTTTCCCTTTTAAAACCATTGTTTATTGACGCGGTACATGTCAGCATTTTCTTTGTATTCATGGCTTATTTTCTGACTAAGATAAATGAAACATTTTAAAATTTCGATTTTTCACGAAAGCGTTTTCCCGTCTACTTAAACTCATAAATAGTTGGTTAACAGCATCAGAGTTTAATTAGACATAAATTTTTACTTCTTATTTCAGAAACCTCTCAGAATTTGAGTATTGTTTCGCATTTATATTTATAGATAATATATAAGTGATTCCTTGAAAGTAGAAAAACATATTTATTAATTTTCTCATTATTATACTTAATACATATTTTTCATTATTATTGTTATTAATATTCGGACGAACAATACGATAGGTTTTCCTTACATCTTTTTTTTTACTTTTTTATGCATGGTATTTTAGTAATTCTAGAACATTTTTTAACTTAACGACTAACAGTATTAAGATTATAAAAAGTAAAGATATTTTTCACGGATTAAGAAATAAGGGGAAAAAAAGTCTGTTTAGTTTTTAACATAAAAATACCAAAGCATTCCTAACAACAACAACAAAAAATATCTTGCTTAAAAAAATAAATAAATAAACTAGTGTTCGTTTAAAATTTACTGTTGCTAAACCTAACTCGCTGTATACATCAAAGGAAGTAGAAAACAAGGTTTTTCCTCTATGAATTTATAAAGACTTTAAGCAGTTCGTCTCGGAAGACATCCAGTTTTGTTAAATATTAAACACAGACGGTAACAGTTCAAATTTTCACTTCAAATTCAACCAAATAAAAACTTTACTGCCTTCTTTCAAAACACAAATGTAAGAGAAGGAGATTTTTATATGACAAGAAATATTTTATGCAACTTGTTTTCTGTATGTTCAACAAATTATATCTTCAAAGTGATTGTAGTCCTAGACTTGGATTTCATTCAAAACATAGTGACAGCATCATCTTAAAAAAAACTAAAACTATGTCTCTATTTGAAATCTGAACTCTTGGTGTGATTTTTTACCTTCACGGTTGTCCTGAAAGTAAAATATTTTTCCATATCCCCTGCAAAGTGACAAATCATCCCACTGTTACTTTGGGAACAACCAACCTCAGATTTGGAATCTGTTCGATATTTTATTAAAATCAATACGTTTCCAAGTTTTCGTGATTTATTTAAAATATATTTGTTGTAACTCTTTTATATAATATACTGGTCACAGTGTTCGTCTGTTTGGAGAGCGAGGGAGAGAATGAAGTGAACAAATGTGTTGTTTAGAGCCACTATTGCTTTCCCGTTAATTTTAAGCCTCCCCCAACTGCATATATTTATCAAAACTTAAAATTTCACAAGTATACCAGTATAAAAAAACTTCTAGAATATACACGCTGAATTGCTATTCCAAAAGTTCAAGAAACGGAAACAAGTTTTGGATATTCTGAAAAGGCTTACGCTTGTAACTGGACTTTTTACTAAGGCCTACTCTTTGAAATGGTTTGCACATTTAACTTTTCCTTACTAGCTTTGCTACTGGGGAAATTCAAGTGAAGGTGATTTCCAATTTTTTTATAATTCGTCATTCATATTTTTCTTACCAAAAAATCTAATTTTTCTGAATTTTTTTCTCAAATGATTAAAGCTTTTCTTGAGGGTTTTCTGTAGGACTAATAGTGTAACAGTTTTACGGGAAAAGAATTGGTGAGTCTTCACCATGGGCTATACATGCCTAGTTCAGACCCTAATAAATGGAAAACTTTTAACAATAAATAAAACAGTCCTTTTAATAATTTTTCTTAATGGAAAAAATGCACGCATTTCATTTTATTTGAATATTATGATATTTGGATCATCATAATATCAATAACAAGAACTGCAGTTAAATCTTTTCCAGCTCTAAGACAAAGATTGACCTTTAAATCAGTGACCAAACTTTTCGATTTTCTCCGCAGATCGAATTCACACATTCAGATACTTAGTACAAGAGCAATATTGGCATGCCGTTGCCTTGGCTACTTGGTGAAGTTTTTGAGTACAGCCACAGAACTTCAGCCCGGTTTATTCACTCAGTCTTCAGTACTGAGAGGATAAATTTCGCATGTATCGTAGTTATTGCTGAATTTCACATACTAGTGAATGTTTCCACAGTCTAAAACTCAGTGGAAATTTTCGAGTCGAATTCTCTACTTCTCAACATAACAATGAAGAATTCACAAACAGCTTTAAAAATGAGCTTCTATCTCTACTACTTCAAATCTAGCGTATTTACAAACTAATATACTCATATATAACATTTCACCCGTATAAAACAATGTGCTTCGTATCTCAAATTGTAATGCCAGCATTACTTTTCACTACGATTTCACTTGAAAGTAAAATATCTTGTACTTTAAAAGCAATTAAAATTGTTTAACAAGTTCTTAATTTCTTTTTTAAACTCCTATTAATCAGCCAAATTATGACACATAATTCCAGATAATAATCGAATATTCCATTTGTATGAATTGAAGTTCTATTCAAAACAAATTTCTCTTATTTTAATGTCTTTTCAAAAAAATATATATATCTCTATACAAATTTCAAAAGGCTCGAAAACAACTTTAAAAACAGCGTAGATTAGGTTTAAACTATGATTTACAAAATTATGAAAGCATATATTTTAATTAATTTTTAAGTTTTGTCGCACGGATAGATTTAGTGAAAAATCTATCCGTTCGACTTAAAAAAATTGGCTTAAGTAAGCTATTTTTTCTTACAGAACTGTACAACAGACCAATGTATATTCTTACATAAATGGACAGCGTGTTTTACAGTAAAATGGCTTAAGTAAGCCGTTTTTCTTTAAAATACTAAAAAAAATAATAAGAAATTTTTAAAATTCCATAATTCTGTGTTTTTAAATCCCTGTAACCAAACCTATGTTATAAGATTTCGCACAATAAATAAACGTTCTGTTTGTATGTATTTAACACCATTTTTTATAAAAAAAAAGTATACCCGTTTTAATTATATTTTTTTGTGAAATAAGCAGATTTCCAAAGTTTCAAACAATGCATCAAAAACGGTTGAGATTATGCATAAATAAGAAAGTATGCATTTTCTCTTTCGTTTTTGAGTTTCATAGAGGGATAGAATTATTTCCTTATATTCACTCCAAATAACTTCGAAATATCTCATCTCCCTAAGTTTATTTTCGGTCTCAAATATCCACTTTTACTATTACGCATCCAAAGCAGCATATCCTGGTAATGCAGATGCGACGCCTCCATTTGCAGCTCTCGTTGCAGAAAATACAGTTTCCTGACATTTTACGCAACAGTAACTAAAGTTTGATGCTGTAAAATGCGAGAATTTTTATTTATCTTATTTATTATTTTTTATCCTTGTTCGAATGAAATCTAATCTTTTTATTCTCTCCAAAGCCAAAGACGATCTGAAGAAAACGGTAGGATATCATATAGGGTTCCTTTTCTCGACTTCTTCCTCGCGAAAAATCGGATGTATTGAGCAGTGTTTTAAAATAAAAATATTATTGAAACTACCCTCTCATCCTTTACGTATCATTGAATAATGCTGAAACCATGCAGGTTCTCTGTATGGGATTTAAGGGTTAAACTAACTACATGAGCTAATAATTACTATGAGGCACACCGTATTATGAAAATTAAGTACCACTTCCAGTGTTATTACTTTTTATGCGTGAGTACTTAAATCTCTTTTATCGTCCAATATTCAAAAAGCAAACTTTACACTACCTTTCAAAAGTTTCTAAGCCTAGGTACTAATTTTTGCCAAATTATGGTTAGTATAACGTAAGAAACTGAATATAGGTACATATTTTTATGTAATTTCGAGATGTACATAAATGTACGATGTCCCCAAAACACTGACCTAGATTTTTATTCCTTAAATATTGATAATGAGCATGTACAATAAATTGCATTGTTTTTATACAACAGATTGTTTTTTTTTATTTATGGTACAGGTTAAATTTTCAGTACATCAAATCTAACTCACAAAAATTAAAATTTTATACCACCCCTGTAAAAAAAATACCCAGTTAATAGAATGTGCGCCATGCAATAATTAAGAGATTTACAAATTTCACGCCATTCACCGTAAAAAGGCTGAAAGATGCGTTTAAATAATATTCATATTATGCCATACAATACCAATGATAGCGTAAATATGTATATATGCAAGCATTCTTTTCCTTCTTAATTTGACCAAACCCCCTGTAACGGGATCATTCGGCGTATCCCCCCCCCCTCTCGCGATAGCCACTGAAAAAATCAGCATATTTTTATTTTCTATCAAATTTTAGGATAAAATGCCCAAATTTTGTACACAACCTAATTAATTTACATGTTGATTAAAAAAAGTAAACAATTTCAGAGTATTGTGAATTTTTATTGAATTAAGTTATTTACATGAAATTTTCAATGTGGTTTCCTTTAGCACAACACTCTTTACGCAAAAGTTTAATCCAAACCAAAAGAGCTCTTTCGACCATTTTTGGGAGTATTTTTCCAACTTCCCTTTTGATTTCTTTTTAAGTGGTTGTTACGTAAAATCCCGTTCACGTCATTCCAGTTTTCCCTGCCATGCACATTTAATTTAAATTATTTATGGCACGCAAGTATTATAAAAATGTTTTTTGTATCAAAGCTTGTGAGTAATATAAAAGCTTATTATTAAATAATTCCACATTTTACTATCAAAATTTTATTTTATTTTTTGTAATTTTAAAGCTTAATGAAAAATTTACATTGAAGTCAACTTTGCAGTATCCGTTCATTTCCAAGACGCTCAGAGGTTAAGCCCTTGACGAAATTAAATAATTGAAAAGCAATTAAATAACTTTACATTTATTTAATTGCTTTTTTTAAAGTATCCCCATAACATAATCGCAAGGAGCACAGTCAGGGAATGATGGTAGCCATTTTTCTGGAGGAGGTTTTTTTTTTTCAGCCATTGTATAGTTGAATTTTTAGTATGGTTTGGTGCAGAATTTTGGTGAAAAACAAAGTTTCTTTGAGGGTAAATCTTTTACTTTCTTTGATCGTATGTTTCAAAACTTTATTTTGATAGTATTTGGCATTAATTTTAGCCTTTGTTTCTATGACAAATGGTTTTGTTAAGATTTGAGAGAAAATTCCCATCCATACCATAACAACTGACGGCCAACTTGCCTTTTCCAAAACCGCTGCGTCTTTGCGACACTGTTCGCGTTAAATATATTTTATCTTCGTTTTTCCAGTATGGATGAAAGATTAAACATGCTTCATCCGAAGTTATCCATGCTTTGTATCTACCTGCGCGCAACATTCAATACAGACGCCAAGAACGTTTTCTTCGTTTTCCTACGGTCTTTGCAGACATTTGATTACAGAATGGTATCTTCACTTTTTATAGCCAATTTTATTTATCTGACGAAAAATTTGTCGATTGCGATACCTGTAGTTTATTTGCTTAAGTTCTTTGAGGCAGAGGATTTTCTACAGCGATAAGTCTTTTCAGCTTCTTTTTTTCCTTTTTCACATGGACTTCTTTTCGTGCACATTTTATTCCTGGAGCTTTTAACTACCAGCCAAATTTAATTTCTTTTCAAAGTTTAGATACCAGCCAAATTTAATTTCTTTTCGAAGTTTAGATAGTAATCCATTAGCAAAATGCCTCTTCTCATTTCTAAATGCTTTATTTTTAACAGAGTTTGAGCAACCATCCTTCGAAAGCTTTAAAATTTGGTTTTTGGTTTTAGGATCTAATTTCGAAGCCATAATTTACTTTCACTAATAAAAATAGTTCAGTTGGTAATTTAAGCGTTCCATTTTTAAAATAGAAATGGTGGTAAAGCGATTAAAATTTACCATAAATATTTATTATGCTTCTAAAACTGGTCACACTAATTTTGAATCAACCTGTACTAACTAGCATATTTTACTAATTAGTTTTTTTTCTCTACAAGGTTCTTGAAAAAACACGAATTTTGTGTTTATTTAGATTAATATCCAGAAATTTTTTTAATCGATATATGCATATATATATGTGTGTGTGTGTGTGTGTGTGTGTATATATTACAGTATATATATATTACATATTAGTAAAATCTGGTACTCACTAAAAGTTTTTATCGTGCCATTTCAGTGTCAAATATTTCAATGAAATAAGTATATTTCAAGTTTTAAAATATGTGCATATTTCAAATGACAGACAAATTATATATCTAGTCTATATTTTTGTCACTTTACCAAATATTTGAAGAATACAAAATTACAATTTTCCGTCATCTGAAGACTTTTCTAGACATTTCAATTTTAGAGGAACTCAATACTTCAAAAGTTCCTGCGAACTGCAGATCCATTTCAGCATATTAAACTGCAGACTTTAAAAAGTCAATTTCCGTTTATTTAAATATAAATCTATGATTACTTATATTTGTATTTTATCGAAAATTCTACGGTTGAATCTTTATGAATTTTTTTCAAGAATTCTTCTTATGTGCGCTAGTTCTTGAAAAGTGATATCAGATGTTTCATTAATGTTTAAATAAATGTGTAAGTGATGTAATTAAACTCTGTTATTATAAACTACCAATCATATAATTAAGAAACTCATTTTTTATTAACTAAAAAAATATAGCAAGGACGTAGCGAAAAAAAATTTCGGGGCTGCCCAAAGATGAAAAAAGTAGAATTTCTCCCCAAAATGCTTTATTTACTGACACCCAATTAGCAAAAAGTTGAAATTTTATAGGGGAACACAGCTCCCCATGGCACCCCCTCCGGACTACGTGCCTCTACTGTGCATTTCCACAGAAAACATCTAACGCTGAAGACATTTGCATTTAAATTATTTTCATTATTTTATCTAGGCAATTACTTATCACTTTATTTTGCTGCAATATATTTTTTTTTCTTTCAAACGGCGCGCACTTGCTCATCAATCATTCGCCACTACTAAAACCCGAATTTCTAGCCATTTTATTATAAGAGCCTTCAGTGGTCGGCTAGCGTTACCCCTATGATGGGATGGACAAGTTAACAAAGCCCAAACCGGTAATCGAACCCAGACTCAAGACTAGACAGAATTGTTCGGAATAAAACCCTTAATGATCCATTTAATAAAGCTTATAATTTTATTCTCGTTCAACATATTACTGAACATTTTCAATCACATTATTTTGAAAAATAGCAACAAACTTATTTTTAGCATATAATTTAATCATCCATTGAATTCAAAAGTACAATGCCATACAGTGACATAAAATCTTGTATCTCTTGTGTAATACAAGACTGCTGTGTTTCGATGAATGGAACAGTAAAACTGAAAATAAACTTCCTCTCATACAACATATCTGCCACTGGTCTTCTCATCACTATTGGAAACTTGATCCCATTTCAAAATGTCTTCGAATCGACCTCGCCAGACTCGCTGATAAACACCTACTCCTGCGTGAGCTTGCACCACATTGTCCTCATTGAACACCCTCACCTTACTTTTCGTTATACTTTAATCATCGTTTTTAATAATTTTATCAATATTTAACTGCTCTCATCTCACACTTAACAAAATTTTGGGTGAATCTCCATGCCGAATTTATTCCATTTTCTTCTATGCATTAATATATCTTTTTTTTTTCCAACTTAAAGTGAGCGTTTAGTTCAGACTAGTATATGACTTTATATATACCGGGTGATTCAAAATTCATCTTCAATATTTCGTAGGGAGATAAGGAATAGGGAAAGAATACTATTTCCCATAGGAAAGTATGGGCGCTAACGAACGCATTGCGGTGTAGGTGGCGCTTTGTGTCCACAACTCCTATTCACGCACGGCGCGATACATGGTTAAAATAAACTTCATTGGCAACAGGGATTTCGTACGTCATGTTTTCCATCTCACTTCATACAAAGAAGCCGACTCTAGATAATTCCGGTGCCCTAAAGCCGGTCCACTGAGACCAATTCGTTGAGCTTCAAATTTTCTGGTCAGGTAACCATGCACATAATTTTTCGAAATGGAGTTCAATGAAATGGACACAGTGGACTGGTTTGTTGCCCATCACGATTACCGGATTTACCTCAAATCGACTTCCTTGTAAGGGGTTGATGAAAAACATGATGTACGAAACCCCTGTTGCCAGTGAAGTTTATTTTAATTGAGCTACATTGTAAAGTGCCTGAGTGGGAGTTATGGACACAAAGTCGCATCCTACACCGCCGTAAGCTCCTTTGCGCCCATGCATTCCTATATGAAATTGTCTTTTTTTCCTATTCCATATCTATATACCAAATATTGATAGTGAATTTTGAATCACCCTGTATATATATATATATATATATATATATATATATATATATATATATATATATATATATATATATATATATATATATTTATTTATATTTATATATTTATATTTATTTATTCATTTATTTACATATATATAGCATTCTTTTGTTTTCAGCATTTGCCTATTTCAATGTCTTACTGTATAAGTGGTGACTTTGCTTTACTGTTTTAGACATCGTCTTTTGCAATATATCCTAAATGGATCTTTTACTAAAAAACCTCAAATAACCAACAAACTAAACGTACAATTTATAGAAAAAACGTTTTACCGACTTTTCTTTCGATTTTACCAATAATATTTATAATAATCATGCATGTGAATTCCATCAAAATCTTAAAAATACTTTTATTGAAGATAATATAAATAATTTAAAATATGCGTTGTTTTACAAAATCATAATGCTTATTGTTATGTAAAAGTCTGCCACTATAATTTTCCATGTGCAAAGTATCAAAAATTAAAAAAAATTAAGCATGATTAAAAGCATATTTTAAATTAAGCATTTCTAAAATCATAAAGTTTATCGTTATGTAAAAGTTTGCCACTATATATAATTTCGAAAATTATAGATTAAAGCATTTTTCTGCATGCTGTCTGGAAAAAAATTCCAAGTCGTAGCTGTGTTCAGCTGTTACTTGTTACAATCATACTCAGTATTAGATTAAAATGCTTCACATAATTATCAAAACAGAAGCTACAAAATTATATAAATGTATTTGTATTACAAAGTTTTCATTGTTTTATTTTACCCATTAAATGCAAACAATGAGTAGAAATGTTTTGTTTTATTAAATTAAAAATTAAATCTTATGGTTTTAATTTGAGGAAGAGAAAAATTGACTAATAATGAAGTGACTTCTAAGTTTATAAGTATATTTCAATTACTTTAGAAAGTCAAAAGTTTTAATTAAATAAGAAGTATCACGTTTGTTTATTTCTATGAAAATATGTAAAAATAATTGCAGTTAATAAAGTCATCTATGTCTTTTTCTCAGTTTACAGTTATTTCTTTAAATTTAAAATACAAAATTCAGCGATAATTAGTTTTATCAAAAAATATAACAAAGTAATGTAGATTTTTAATATTAAACTCTTATAAGAATAAATTATATTTTATTTTTTATTTAAATCTCTCTGGAAAATACCTATATTAATTCACTTTAATAGGGATGTACTTCATTTTCAAATCCAAGCTATTTTTTACATTTAATTAGGATACACGTTTATGTATATTTACTTATTAATCGAATACATCAAGGCTTCTTTTCATCAAATAGCAGCTTAATTAGTATGGAATGAAGCAAAGTAAATTTTACTCTAACAAATTATCTAGTTTTTTTTTTCCCTTATACAAAAACTAACTGTACCAGCAGAAAAGTATATTGAATGCAAATAATAATAATAATAACTTGGCTGTTCGAGCCTCGTCAGCGGGAGACCCCCTTGAACCCCCCTAATTTTTTAGTTTTATTATTGCCATATTAAAACGATATTAATTGACTATGCCATTTTATCTCTCATCTTTGGTATATTTCGTCTGGTTACCCTATGTTGAAATTTTTAGGATTGTAACCTATTTATAGAAAAATACATGTGATGCATATTCTACAGCTTACGAAATATTGTAACAATAGATAAAAGCTGCTGTGAACTAATAGTATTTAAATATACTAGTTGTCTGCCAGTGGTCGAAATTCGACCATAAAGAATTATTTTTTTTTATTTGAGCGTGAATAAAGTTTTTCTGTCAAAGAGTATGGCTCACCATTCCATATACATTGGAACCTACTAAAGTGACCACCTTCGCTAAGAGACCATCTGTCTTTAGTGACCACTTTTGTACAATTTCAGTTTACAACCATCACGCTTTTCTGTGAAGACTGTGTTTTTGTAAAAACTCTATCGAATTTTTCTAAATGCAAAGGCAGCTCCAGCGTGTGGGTCAGAAGGGCAACTCCCTCTACCGATCTTGGATTTCTCACATTCATTTTGCGTTTTGAACATGATAGGCTGAATAATATATATTTAGGCTAATCTAAAAAGTCTAGAGGCCCCCTCCCAAAATTGAGCCTGGAGCCCCCCTCGGCTAAAGGCCCATTATGTTTGGAGTTATAAAATCTGAAATGGTCGAATGATTGAACTCTACTTGATGAGGCATACCACTGACCATGTATAAAAACTTGCTGCCTCAATAAAATTACCCTTTTTTCAAATGACTGTGCTTGGGATTTATTTTCTGTCAGCGTAAATGCAGGTATATTTTGAAATTGAGTATTTTGAAAGGATATGGTAAAATAGTACCAGGATATTTTATAAGTAGATTTAAAATTCTTTTAGCCTCCGGTTTCAGTTCAAACTTCGCAATCAATAGCGTTACGATGTATAAATCTGATGCACATTCTTGTTCCATTGCCTAATGCTTCCTTTGTATTTAAGTTTCTGATTAATATAACGATGCAATTTACTTTCAATAATAACTTATGTGGTGGCAAACTATGGTACTTCTCGATTAGCCAGGTGCACATCCCGCCAACTGTTTTTTTCTGAGAAACGTTTAAAGACTACTTCCAAACACTGTCCTTTCCCCACAAAAAGCCGGAAATTTTAATCCGTAAAAAATAATATTTAGATACAGAATTCAATGTATACAAAAATATCAATATTCTAAAGAGAAATTTGAGTACTCACATATTATTCCGGCGGTCCGCCAAGAGGAACAATTTTTCGCCAAGATAAATGCCGGACAAATGAAATAATTCATGGTTAGAAATACGTTTGGCAACAATATGTTAGAACATTTGACGCAAAAATCGTGTGGCGGAAATAACGGCCGGGATAATACGCAAGTAACGAAATTTGTATGGTTATTAGTTACATAATGGAGAATTGGGGAAAACGTGTGGAATTGAATTAAAATACGAAATTAAATTCCAAAATATGGAAAGGGATAAACAACTACTTATTGGAAATCGCTTTAGATTTGCAAGCATTTGGCGACGATCCCAATTATTTGGCAATTTTCACTTGCTCCCGGCTAACCGAAAAAAAAAAACAACAACAACAAAAAATAAACCACTCACAGTCGAAGAATTTAAAAACTCTACTGGATAGTTATTGATTTCATTGTCATCATAGCAAATTATTTTATCATAGCTACGATGATATGTTCTCTATTCATCAAATATTCGATTAAGTCAGCATTAATAAAAAGTTCAATCATCATGTTTACTTTCTATTCTAGCTGACTTCAATATGTATCTGAGAGTATGCTTTCAGAAATATTTCAATACACTTTATTAATAACATTATTTTCATTCCCATTAATTTCCTATTAATTGCTGAGGTATTTCTTCAGCTTTAAAACATGGAATTTACAACACTTCGCGCACTTATCGACCGTCTAAAAATGTCTCCAAGCACATTTTAGTCATTGGTATTTCACCTAACTGGGGAATAATTCCACTTTTTGCAAATTTTGTTGTAATACTATAACCTAATATTACTGCTGAAACTTTGTTATTTCTCAATTGACACAACAATGGAAAAATCGCCCGACTTGGCGCGAACTACTGCTTGCCGAATTACTTCTCTAATTTTGTACAATGCAGTACCATATTACACAAAAATTTTAACATTCGCACATTCCCTAGATACAAACTTTAACTGTGCTGAATTTCACGCTCATCCGTTTGCGCAATGTGTTGCAAAAGGGACACAAAGGATTTCCTTAGCGTATTTATATATACATAGATGTTAAAAATACATTTGATGCACATTCTACAGATTATGAAATATTGTAGTAATAGATTAAAGCTGTTGTGAACTAATAGTGTGTAAAATTATGTCACATACTTTTAAGTCTCTTTTTTTGGTACACATTTTCTGGACAAGTTTCTATAAATGCGGTGAGATATAAAATGGCATAGTCATTAAAAAAAACTTAATTTCCAGTTTTATGTATAAAGCTAGACGTTTCTGTTTATGATCAGTTGAAAAAAAGTATGGCTGATTAGGTAGCCCATAACATTGCCGCCATAGACGCTATTTAACATGCTTGATTTTAAATATAAATTATCCGGCAAAATTTCTGTAAAATTCATGTTAGATTGACACTTTTTATGTCTCTTTATAACAAAATGCATTTACAAAGGCTATAAAATAAGGTTTCTTTTTTAACTTAAATTATGTATTTATCCTCTTTTTTAAAGGAAGCATTTCAAAACTTACCGCAAAGAAAACCCTCAGATATGTTGCTTTGGAACAATAGGTTTTTAGGGTATTTTCTGTTTACGACCACTTTAGACAATGAAATGTCGTAGAATCACAACATTTATGGTACGCAATCGAATTAATACGATAGTCCAGCTTCAATAATTGGCCCAAATCAATTCTCTTAAATAGATATCATGCCCTCGTCTACTTAATGTGATGCAGATTGGAGAAGGGTGCTGACGGACTGGGCTGTTGTGTGCAACTGTGAAATATGTGCAGTGCACAGTACAAGGAGAAGCCTATATATAAAATCGCTATTATACTAACAAATTCATGACAGAGTCATCAAAGCATCTCAAACTGTGAAAAAGAAACCGTATATCAATTGAAAGCAAAATGATTAATCATATTAAACACATATATTATCACTTCCTCCACACTTCCTTTCTTTTAGGTGTCCACCGTTACTTTCTGAAGTTTAGTCTTGGAATGACTCACTGAGGCTGTGTGGCGTTTGCGTAAAACGTAAACTAACCCACCTCAAAAAGCTAGAATTACACATTCAATGTCATTTCATGTTCACACACATTCACAAAACATTGTTAAATCATGGAGTTGATTTGTACAGTGTACACTTTAAAAAAATTCTATGAAGCTAACGCATAAATATCAGTGTTAAATAGCTAACAGAAAATACATTAAAAATTGTAATTATTGCTTGAAAGCATGCCCACTTATGCCTTTTTTTATTAAGACAGAAATCTTAAATAAGCTTTTATGAGCACAGCTATATATACTCCCCCTTCGATCCGTTTCTTCATGAAATATACTAGCTAAATAAATAGTTTAAAATATATTTTAACGAAGCAGATTATCTTTACATCAGAAAATAATTAATAATTATTGGAGCAGTTTCAATTATTTCTGAAACCCTGCGTGAAAATATTGAAGAATTCATGAACTATGATTTTTTAATTTAAGAACCAAAATTTCTATTCAAAATTAATTAACACTGAGATTTATGTACTTTGATATATATTAGAAACTGTGATGCTTAAAGACTATCCTTTCATTAAAAGCTAAATGCATTGACTGTAGAAGACAAGCAATTATTAATATCTCCGAGATTTTAAATTGGTATAAAAGTTATGTAAAAATGAAACTCTGAATTTGTTACTCATGTTTGAGGTATGTCTCAATATAATGACACATCCTAATTAAGATGTTTACAATTCAGATTTGTAAATAACACTTTAGAGATCAAAGAACATGACTGTTTCTAGAAACATCATAAGCATGTAGCTATCCCTTATTTCCTCTACGGAAGATTTGTGAATCGGATGTGTAATGATGATTTATTAATAAATTGAAATTATGTTGTCTCAGTATTGCATGTGATAATATATTTTTGTGCATTAAAATATAGAGCACTATAAATGTCGTTTAGCATTTCATAGAATGTAACAACAATTTATAAAAGCAAGGTTTTAAATATTGCACTTATTATAGAAAAAGAAATTAATAATCTGTTAAGCATACTTCAATATCATTAAAAAGAAAATCAGTAGTAGGCATTTAGGAAAAGAAGTCGTATCCTCTGCTTTCAGATTAATAACATGAAAATATATAGAGAGGAAACATTCAACAATTTTACAGAGGTTAATAAAATTGAAATTTCATTTTTTTATCTTAGTATAACGAAGTCAAGTTGAAATTTATAATACGTTCTTTCACACATAATTATTTGAATGCGTTGAATAAATATTTTAGTATCTTAGAATCAACAAACTTTTGAAACTGAAAATTACTTTTTGCTTTTCTACTCTTTTCATCCAAATACTTACTTTGTTTATTGCAAAAACAGACATAAAAAATACTTGACACTATCCTAAAGGAACTTGAGCGTCCAGTAGTCAACTTTCTTTCTCTCTCTCTCTTTCTGTCGTCATATTTAAATATATTCTAGACAAGACATCCATCTAAGTAAAAAAAAAAAAAAACTTACCACATACACATTTAAATTCGGTATCATTTATTTTATTCTAATTTCTCAAAATATTTTATTACAGAAAATTTTAAAATGCAACTGTTGAGAAACGAAAAAAATAATGATAATAATATTACTATATAGTTTTATTATATGAATGGATTGAGTTTTCAACGAATATACTTTTAACAATATCTGTTACCAAGCATTGAACACAAATGCAAACAAGTTCTGCTGAAACGAAATTAAATATAAAAGAAGCCTTTCATATTTATTTTTGATACTACATATAATTGAAAAGATTTATCTCTTTTATGATAAGGTATACGGAAGAATTTTTTCAATCAAATTTTTTGCATTTAACTTTTTGCATTAATTTTATTTTCCATTTACTTATTTTATTTTAACTTTGAAATGGTTTTTTGACTGAAGATTTAATTTTTTCTAATGGATATTTTAGACATTATCTTTTTTTTCGTACATAAAGATAAGAAACAAATTGATATTAAAGCTAAGATTAGATACCCTGAGAAAATGTATTTCAAAAGAATTGTGCGATTCAATCAGAAGACGAAGAACTGAACTAAAATATGCATTAGTATTAAATTTATTTCAGAAAGAAAAATTGAAATGACAAATTCAAGGAATATGTGGAAAAAAAAATATTTGCTCTTAAATCTCTGTTTTAACAAAATAGTTTTTCATTGGGTAATTTTTTTATTTAGATTACTATCCAGAAAGAAACTCTGTAAATACTACCAGTCACTAGTAACAATAATATGAGATATAATATTTGTTTCTTAAGACATTTTAAAACAATTTGCATTTAGAATTATCATCAGGAAATACAAAAAAAAAAGTCGGTAAGTCGTCTTTTCCCGACTAAGTCAAATTTTATGCTAATACATTTTATCACCTTTAAAAATACAGATAGTGTAAGCTATTTATAAATAAGCTATCCATTTCTATAGGCGTAAAATCGCAAAGGTGTTGTTTACCCTTTAGAATTCAATTTCTTTCAATACAAAGCTGAAATCCACCGGTCTTTTGTAGTCCCTAAATTGACTAAATGGCCTAAAAGTATGCGAACACTTATATCGGTTTCACGCTAAGATCGCTTTGTGTTGCTCTACTTTCGTCGCACTAGTAAGGCTAATGTAAAAGAGACAATTATAAAAGAGGAATGTAAAGGGTTTGGGGATGGAACGGCCGAGGAATCACCCAAAACTGTCTGTAAGTTATTAGGATAAAAGGTATCGGCTCCCAGACTTTATGATAAGTATGCAAGGTTATCTTGGCATTCACGGGCGTAGATACAGCTGCTACATGAGAGGGGTCCAGCTATGAGGGCATGCATTCTAATTCAAAACTTTGATTTACAGTAAATTTTGCTGTAAATATTGGGTAGAAGATGGCAATTATATTATAAATTTTTAATCTTCTGTACGTTAAGTGTTCTTTATTACTCACAAAATCATTTATAGAATTTACAAAATTGATTAAAAAATTTTAATTAATAGGAACTTTTTAAAATTTACAAAAAAATTAAAAATTATTTTTACAGTATACTATTTTGAGGCACGTACACAGAAGATGATCAACCTAAATCAGCAAAAATTAGCGCTTTTGGGTTGAATAATGGGGTCCCCAGTCCCCCCATTATATACGTCAGCGGTTGCAATGCCATGTCACATGTGCCTACTAGTTCGAGTTTCTTCTTCAAAATAGTGAATTATTAATGTCATAAGAAAATTTTTATACAAATGGCGACAGTTCTAAGCTATGTGTTCCGAGATTTTTTTGGCTGTTCTGTTTTTTTGGTTTTTATTTTATTTTTTGTTTTTTAAATTATTCTTTGAGAAGTCCGGTTTTTTAGGTTTCGTATGAAATGTTCTTTTGCACGAAATATAATTTAGTAAATTCTGTTTGTTATTTTTTAGAATTTTGCTTTAAAACCATGTTTTGTATACATATACGTGCGTGTGCGTGTGTGTATGCACGTATATATATATATACATATATATATACATATATACACACACATAGCACAGTTTAGATGTGCTAATCTATCTCAAACAAAGTGTTTATAGGTAGGGATTTCGAAAAGTAAAGCTCCAATGCATCCGAAAAACATCCATGTCTTTTCTTAGACCGAAATAATTACATTATGAACATCTACGTGACGCTCTTATTTTATATGTAGAAAGAGGTATGATTGCAAATAATTCACATTTGGTGGGGATCTCATTTGACCCAGGTATTACAAAAACGTGCTGCTCAAATAAGACTAAGTGCAAAATTTATAAATGGCTTAGAGAGTCCAAGTCCACTCAGTCCAAGGTTTCAGCCCTGTTGCCAATGGGGTCGCAGAAACATTTCCTTTGCTGCTAGTGGTGAAGTATCTTTGCTTTCCGAAATCCCCTCGTACGCCTTTATAGATGAAAAATTACTTCTATTCATCGAAATAAGTGTCTGCTGCGATCGTGCATTGAGAGCGATACAGCTTATTTGATGTTATCTCCAAAATCTGGTATCGTCTTCCCGCAGTATGTACTTTTCCGATCTTGGGTCATTAAACAAACACCAACCAGACTATTGCTAAGTTTGAAACTATACTCGTTCATTACTGATCCCCATATATCGATACATCGCCAAGTTTGGAACACACACACAGACCATTACATACACCTCCCCTCCCAAAAAAAAAAAAAAAAAAAAACTTGTAATTGGACTGTCTTACGCATAGTTTAAACGCATAGCCAACAGCTTTGTCGATAAAATAAAATATTTTAGATATGCAGACTTTTGATGAAAGGTAATTTTTCTCTCTATTTGGCATATTTTAAATGAAACAGGATAAATAGTCTAACTATTAATAGTTAGGATAAATAAACTCAGGAACTTTAAACTGCAAAGCCAATTTTGATTTTGTGCAATGTATTTATACAATATAGATATGCGTGTTAACCTGTGCTTGATTTCATTGGTTTAAATAAACTTCTTCAATGAATTTTTCGATGAAATTTCTAAATATGGTACTATGCTCACTATCACATTTAGAAAATACTAGCTGAAGTACCCGTCGTTGACGGGTTAGTACGTAATGCAAAATTCCAAGAAGTTTGTATTTTCGTCAGGATTGTAGGCGTACAAAGAATGGAATTAGTATATTGGCAATAGTAACGAAAGCAAATTATAACTTCCGTTTATTGCTAAAAAAAGTTAGAGAGTAACAAAGTTATGAGTAAAATTGACAATAAAGAACTATTTTTTAATTTCAAAAAAAAAGTTTTATTCTGGTTGAATGAGCATTTCAAATCAAGTGGTCATTCCTAACCTGTAGACTAAATTTTGTTTGATTCATTGTAGATATTTTAACATTACGCTTCAAAAAATTTGCACAATTTTCACAAAATCTAAAAAAAGTATACACAAACATTTAAAAAAGTTTATAAATTCATTCAACATTTTCAAAAGATGATGGCATATGTTGTTTCACTCGTTGATGATCATGTTGCTAAACTTCATTGTATTATCTTAATCTATTTTTAAGGGGTGCGATAAGAAACATTTATACGATTTTGTCAAAATCCCAAAATCTATGAAATACTTAAAACAGTTTTGGCCTTTAAAGTTTAAATTAACTTGCATCTAGCAGAATTCAAAGTTACATTCCATTGCCATTTTTCAGGAATGGAAAAAAAAACATGTACGGATTTTTTCACAAAATCTAAAAAAAAATTAAAGTACTTTGAAGCCTAAAGGTTATGTGACCCCTTCTGACGTTACTACATTTTATTTCATTTGCTTCAATGGTTTATACGTAATCGACAAATATTTTCACATTTTGAATAATTTTTTTTTTTTCAAAATCTCGAAATCTAATCAAACTCTTTAAAGAACTCGACACCTATATTTTAAGTTAAGTGACCACTTATCATGTCACTAAATGCCATTCCGTACTTTTTAGGTATTAATACCCTACCTCCACCAGTGCCCCACCAATTGCCCCACCAGTGGCATAGCGCTAGCGCTCTGAGCTGGGAGACGGAAGATGCCTGCTCCGAAAACAGGTGGAGTACGCCGTCCTAACCTTTGAAAATTTCCGCGGTTTTCTCCGAAACTTCAAGTAAATACGGGTTAGGACCCCTTATAAGGTCCTCCAGGGAGGACAGCCCCGGCGTAGATAATTGGCCGTACCCAAAATTTCCATTTCCATACGTGATGCGCAATATGTGCTTACACTTTTTGAAAAGACTGTCGCAAAATCTCAGAATCTAATTAAACATTTTTTTTAAAGATTCATCTTCTATAATCAGACTGAGTGACCACCTATTATGCTCTTAATTTCATTTCATTCGATTTAGTTGTTATCATGTGATGCTCGGACGAATATTTACGTATTTTGAAATAATCTTCGAAAAATCTCAAAATCCAATTTCAAATTTTTGAAAAATTCGACGCCCATAGTTTAAGTTGAGTTACCTGGTACCATGTCACCAAATTTCCTTTCATTTCCTGTAGTCACTATTCAGGAACAAAAATTTTCGCATTTTGAAGTTATTTTCACAAGTCTGGAAATGTAATGAAAATATTTTAAGAATTCCATGCCCGTAGTTTAAATTGAGTGACCACCTATCATGGAGCAAAATTTCATTTCATTTCGCTTTAGTCATTTTTACGTGATGCGCGAATAAAATAAACGTCCCGTACAGAACGACAGAATGACAAACAGACAAACTTTTTTTTGACGGTCGTGCTGGATTCCCATGTACTTGAAACGTATAAAAATGGCATAATTTTAGAATTCCAAGTAATGCACAGTCAAAAATTTAATTTCATTTATATAGGTAGATGTAGGGGAAGGTGGTCTAAAATGATCGTAGCGGGCAAAATGTGTGATCCACATATGTTTTCTTCCATACAGGTAGCACTATGTGCCGGGTAACACATAAGCCAGTTATGCCAAGTATAGAAGAAGCAATGACGTTATTCATGCGATCACAGTATTACGTGACTAAATAGAATTTTTCGGAAAATTGGTTTTTATAACATCTGTTATAAGGCAAGAACTGACTTTCCCATTTCTTTGGATATACAATCTTTCATGTACAGTACTATGGTTTGTTTTACTGAATGGAGTATGTTTTTAGATGGAAATTATTATGTTTCTCGGCGTCATCGAGTAATCTGATCTAAAATGGACAACCATTTAGCCGGGTAAATTGACCCATTCACTGAAGAAAATCCAGTAACGGGTTCTGTCCGTCATGACAGCCCTTTAACCGCTCTCAAAATGCGTCACTATCCAAAATCTTTCTCTTTTAGTCTTTTTGATATCCAGCAGTCACAAAAGAGAACGGAATCATGCACTTCTAGAAAAGACACTATTTATTTTAAGATTTTCCATAAAAAATTATGTGTTTTATTAAATTCTAAATTTCCTTTTATTGCGTATAGTCATAAATACTTTCATATCTTGTATTTAGCCAATAAAAAAACAATTTATAATTATTTTCAAATAAAGGATCATTTTGCCCTTTGATTGAGGGTAAAAGGATCCTTTGGAAACTTATTCAAAATTCTGTTTTTTTTTTTTTTTTTTTCATTACTCAGTTTGGGTTTCAAATATTATTAACAATTTTTTCAATGCAAAATATAGTTCAAAACATACTAGAAAAGGGCCAAGTTTTATTTAAACGTTTATGTTATTTTATCCAAGATTTTTCCCTTAAGGGGATCATTATAGGCCACCTTCCCTACCCTTTTCCATTAGTTAAGTCTAGAAGAAAGAAACCTATTCCAAAATCCATTAATTCCGATTTTTAAATAAGATGTGCCAATCAGCGTGATGTCTCTCGCATTCATCGCCTAATATTTCGCTTTGGTTCACTTTTCCCAAGTAGCTGAACTCACGGTATTAAATTGGTCGTCGAAAATAATAATCGCAAACTAACTTATATGCTGAAGTCAGCAACAAATAAATCATTGCTCGGAATTTAAAGGGAATATTGATTAATTATTTTGATGGAGAGATGTGTGATTTTACGCATTTTGCTTTCGCAATATTGAAGAGAAAGAGGGTAGATCGTAGGAACACTTTCCCTTTTGAGGGATAATAAATTCCTAGAAACTTAGCAACAATGTATATTTTCAAATTTATTAATAGTTCAGTAATGGTGAAAGGAATTTATTTAATGTTTCTACTTAGGATCAGACAACAAGGGTTCATTCATGGTAAAGTAAAAGACAACATGGTGTCAGAATTTTATAAATTGAATGGAAGTTAAAAGTAGTTGAATTTTAATTGCATGAAGTAAAGTTAAATGCTTTAAACCAAAACTTTAAGCACGGCGTTGCAAACTTTATTGATGCTGTACTAACATTATATTTTGTAGATTAAAGTAATTTTTGTTGATTGAACAAAATTGTAGTTTACTGAGCAAAATACTTCGTTAATTCAACTGTATTGTTCATTAAACTGCTTTATTATTATATTTGTTATTATATCGAAACAACTTTTTTAATAAAAAAAATCGTCCTCAATCCAATTCAAGGTTTTTTTTGTGTGTGCATGTGTGTTTGTGTGTGTGGAAAAATATTTTATTCTGGAATCACTCGATCTGTAATTGTATTATTATTATTATTATTTAATAATAAGCTTTCACACTTTCAAAAATTATTTCTTCAATTCACGGAAATTTTGCAGCAGTGCTGCCGGTATATCTCCGTTTCTGTTTTTTTTTCTCCTGTCATTTGAAGAAACTTCTTCAGATTCAACGGATTTTTTTCCTCTTTTTTTCAGATTTTGGAGAAGAATACACAGAAATATAAGGTTTCCGAGGAGTACGGAAATCATTCCAGAAAAAGGAGGAATAAATTAGCGCTACGTACTCTAAAAAGTAATTTCTTCAATTCACAGAATGTTTTCTGGCAGTAGAATATATCTGTTATTTGATGAATATCCGTTAGGTTTTTTCTCTTGTCAATTGAAGAAACTTATTGAGAATCGACGGATTTTTTTCTTTTTCTTCAGATTTCACGGAAATAATGCATTTGCATAGTGAACGGAAATCATTCGTTGAAAAATGAGGGATAAAATAGTGTATGAAGACGAAATTTTTCTGAGAGTGCGGAGGAAAAAATATCGTTGTACTTCAGTTTTACGCTGTAATATGCATCGTCGAAATGTAAGTAATTATTATATACTTTGAAGTATAATTATTCAAAGTTATTTAAAACATGTTTTATTAAACCCATTTATGAGTACTTTATGCAAGTATCAATTTGTTTCGACGATACAGCGGTTTCTTCAAAATATAAAGTAAATAGTATGTATATCACACACAAATTTATCAAACTAAATTAATCTCTACTTCAATCACATTAATTAATAAAGATATGAATAAGTAATTTTAAAAGGTTATCCTAAGTTAAGCAATACGTTAGAAGTTTTTAATTTAGTTTCAGGATAAATTTATGCGAGCAGGTATAAACCCTTCTTTTCTGTACATTAAAAAATGAACTGTCCAAAAATGACATTTTTCACATTCTGCAATATGCTCAAATCCACATTACTCATGTCCAGCAAAGGACATACTTATTTCAAAATTACATATTTCGAAAACAAAACAAAGTACAGTGTAGGGATGAGACAAACTGTGCATTTATTACGAAAGCTGTAAATATTTTACAGAGAAATATCGAAATAGCAGTTCCAAAAAAAAAAAAAAAAAAAAACCTAACAGATGCCGTTGTAATCGTTGGCGTCTGTTATGGATTCCTCCATATTTTCCAGATCTGGCACCTTCTGACTATTTTTTGAGAACCATATTGGAAGAAACTGTCTTGCCAGAACCATCGCAACATGCTGGACGAACTTGAATCGTCAATTTATGTGGCATGGGAATCCATTTCCATTAAGACATTACCGACTGAGATAACAAATTAACTTATTAGTTTACGCCATTTCTTTATGTCGTAAGGGTGGACATTTTGAAAAGGTTGTGTTGTGACTTCATATATATAATGAATTTATACTTATATATCATGATGATCGTCAATCTATTTCGACGTGCAGCGCCATCTGTTAGCTGTTGCGTACTCAAGGTGGTGTTTGGGGGCTCTAATCCCCCTTATCGAAAATTTTTTATCGTAAAATCTATTTATTCACGATCAAGATTATGCCTTTAAATCTTAAGATTACTTAAAGATTACCCTACCCTTAAAGCACATATGTATATTAGTAGGTATTGTAGCTACTATTTCGAAACTTTAGAAATTTTTTACAGATTATACATAATAAACATGCCGTTTACTACATTCTTTTATTGATCTTCGTTTTCAAGGCTTCTAATTTTGATATCAGCTGGAAACTTAGTGTATTCATGCTTCTTTCCATTATATGAGCTTGGATATACGTTAATATAAAAGGATCCCATTATCAATTTTAACTACCCTCATCTTTAAATAAAGCATTCCAATCATCTCGGATTCAATCAACATACATTTCCACTCTGGCTCAGTTTTCCCCAAGTAGCTCAAATGTCGTGATTAAAATGGTAGTAGCAAATAATAATCGCAAATCACCTTCACTGTTGAAGTCAATGATAAATAAATCATTGTCCGAAATTATGAAAAGAAATACGGATTTGTTGTTTTGATGGAAATGATCTGCTCTGAGGAAGTACGTGATTTTACGCATCTTGCATTAGTTACATAGTTCAAGTATTTTTGCATTTTGAGGCGATAGTAAATTGCCAGGAATTCAGAAATAATGCATTTTCAAAATTGTTAACACTACCAAAATGAGCTGCGTAATTTATTTATTGCTTCTGATTTAGTTTTGAGAGCAGTAATTCATTCTTGAAAAGGATTTTGTGAATTTAAATGAAGTAAAACGTTGAATTTTACTATCGTTGCTCTAACATAAAATGTTTTCTCCAGAGGGTTATATTTGTATCATTGAATGTTGCACATTAAAAATTTTATTTTAAAGTGAAATAAATATGAATTCAAGATTGCTTATTCAAAGTAACTCCTTCAATATTCAATGGATTCTAATATGGCTGATTCACTGATAGATCTTATAGATTACCGGTAGATTTGCTGTAGTTGACCATCTTGCAGCAGTTCCGGCAACGATCAGAGCTTACAACAATTTTGGTGATACGTAATGATGATTTACTTAAGTCGAAACTTACTTAAAGTGCATATTTATTTAATGGACTTTTTAATAACTGTGTAAATAAATAAGTATGCTGTTAGCAAATGCATACATATACATACATATATATATATATATATATATATATATATATACATATATATATATATATATCAGCAAAACCTCGATACAACGATACTTAAGGGACCGATAAAATTATCGTTCTAGAGGGATGTATCGGTATATCGAGGAAAAATTATATTGTATGGAAATTCCGCGAGACCTCAAAAATTTATCGTTTTCGAGGGATTTATCTGGGAAATATCAAATATTGTTAAAACGAAGTTTTATTAGACAGATAGATAGATAGATATATAGATAAATAGATATTTGAGACAGCAAATTATATGCATGAAGGAAAATTTGTTTTTGCGTAAACAAAAAATATATACATCAACACTAATATATTGCTAGTCCTCAACGGTAAAATGAAGTTTAAAAGGTTGCAATGCTCTTAATTTGTACTTCAATTTAAAATTTATATTTTTATTTCCAAACATTGCTTATTAAGAATACTAAGAAACAATTCTTAAATCAAGTTATCCTTTTTTGAATAGGAATTTCAATTATTAAAAATAGAACTAAGGTATTTCCGTACATTAAAAGATTTTATATACTTTGCTGTAAATATGTAAAACAATGTGCATTTTCATGTAGGCCACATTACTTTTAAAACAATGAGCAATTTCATTAAATGCATCAATAAAATCGAAAGAGCTGTGTTCCGTTTTTGGTAATAATGCTTTTCAAAGTCAAAAACTGATGTTTTGCTGTTATATTTATGAAATGAGCAACAGTCTTATATTTTTGAAGAGAGCTTAATAAGAAGTTACCTACATTGTTTCTAACTTTAGAACAGCAAGATTTGTGTTGTGAAGGATACCTAACTTTTCTCTTATAGTAAAATTCCTAACTTACCAGAGGAAGGAATTTTACAACCAAGAGTGAATATTTCCGTAAAAATAGGCAAATTCCGAAAGGCTCAACGTATAGTTTAAAACCCGTGTAGATCAAGTTAACCTCTGGTTTATATATATTTATATGAAATTGCATTTTTAATTAATTTACAAGCCATTCAACACACTCATAAAATTATTTCCCTTTACCTAAACCAATTATCTGTAAAATTCTGAAAAATACTTAACAATTTTTAAAATTCTTTATATTTTTAACATTTTGTTAAAAAATTATTCTAAAAAATTTCGGATAATAATCAAGCATCCTGTTTGGATGTGTTTAATTCCTATATTTTTGTGAAATAAACACATTCCGATTGTCTGCAGCTATACATAAAAAATATTTAGTTAATTTGTAAACTTCGAAAAAAATGAAATTTCCTCTTTCGTTTTAAGTTTCTATACACAGATAAATTTATTTCCCTTTTTGTAAGCCGAATATCTTTAAAATATTCTATCTGCCTAAGTTTACTTACTTTTGGTCTCAAATATCCACTTTTACTATCACGCTCTCAAAGGAGCATATCCCGGTAATGCAGATACGACGCCTCCATTTGCAGCTCCTCTTTGCAGAAAATGCAGTTTCCTGGCATTTTACGCAACAATAAATAAAGTTCGATGCTGTAGAATGCGAGTTTTTATTTATTTTATTTATTATTTTTTATCCTTCTTCGAATGAAATCTAATCTTTTTATGCTCACAAAAGCCAACGACGAGCAGATGAAAATGTGAGTATATCATATATGTCCCACCTCCTCGCCCCCCCCCACACACACACATACACACACTTTTTTTTGAGAAAAAAAATCAGATGTTTCAAGCAGCTATTTAAAATACAAGTATTATTGAAACTATCCTCTCTTTCTTTTCATATGATTGAATAATAGTGAAGCGATGCTAGTCCTTTAGATATTTTTTACCGACAGCACGTGTATTTTGGAATTTAAATACCACTTCGAGTGTTATTAATTTCAGAACTTTTTAAGCGTATGTGTTTGTATTTATCTTTTGCCATCGAATTTTCAAAAACTATACAGTACAATGCCTTCCAAAAATTTCTCAACGTAGGTACAATTTAAATATAGATTTTTGTAGTAAAAGATCGTTGTATGTTTAAAAACATGTTCAGTATGTGCAGATATATTTTTGTCTAATATATATGTGTACATTGTGTCCCTAAAACACTGGCCTCGTTTTTCATTGCTTAAATACTGATTATACACAACTGCAATAAATTAGAATATCTCAAAAAATGATAGATTTTATATTATCGATTAAAAGTTTCAGGACATTAATTCTAAATAAATACAAAATATAAATTTTTATGTGGCCCCATAGAAAAAATACCTACTTGGTAAAAATGTATATGTATTTATTTAGATTTAATGCACTGAAAATTTTAATCGATATCATAAAATACTGCACCTTTTTACGTAACTTTGCAATTTATTGTATATATTTATGATCAGCATTTAATAAAGCTTAATTAAGAATCTTTCTCATTTCTGATTTTAACTCTCAGGAGATTAACTGTCTTCCTGGTAAAGCAAAGGCGAAGGAATTTTGAACCTGCTGTGGAAAGTCGAAGACGTTTGGCTCAAATGCATCAAAGTGCAGATCAAATACGAGCAAATGAAACAGATGAGCACTTGCAGCAGCGCTTGGTAGAAGAAAGACGCAGAATGGTTAGACGTCTGCAAGCACTTTGGCTAAACCGTCTTAAGTAACTACAAAGCTGCCACAATCAATGCCATCCACTTTCCAGAGAATGTCATAGAAGAATTCGGAATTTGAAAGCAACTTTCAATGGCTTTGATCAAAGTATATGAAGAAAGAACGATTAACTAGTACACACTACTAGTCAACGTATATGTACAACATACTAGTAGTCAACGTATGGCAACTTAAGAAAGAACGAATCCAAGTGTCTATGACACACTAAGTCAATTATAAACCCATCCATTTGACAGCTCATCCAAGTCAAAATATCGAAGGTGAAATTGAGCTTCTTCACTAGGGACAACTATATTTCTGAGACAATTAAGACGTTTTAAGTGAATGCATGAACAGTCTCAATGGCATCATCGAAGTGCTAATTACTTTGCTAGACTATGAATTAAGGTCTGAAAATCCCTTCGTGAGTAGCTTCATGATGATGCAAGAAATAGAAAAAGAGGCTAATGCACTCCCTGCTACAGAAGAACGAAGTGCCTTTCGTTAAGATACTTTTTGATGTACCCTGATGGCACCGACCATTGAAGATTTAACATCTCTCTTCAAAACAATTATATGGCTTTGTAACATTGAATGCCAACCAATGCTTTCCTATTAATAAATTAGTGATCTAACATAGATATAAATCTTACGTAATCATGAAGAATATCGATAATATCGAGCCATTTACGTACTCATTATTTTACTCTAAAGGAGTTTTTGGATTCTGAGCATGGCTCGGCAACCAGGTAGTCTATATTTATAATTAGCATGGCTCGGCAACCAGGTAGTCTATATTTATAATTCTAAGTTAGATGCGAGAATACATTGGATAGATATTTCTTTTTCACTGAACACATGAATTCCTCTTGGCTAATGTAAAATTTTGATGTAATTTCTATTTTGCTCATCGAAGATCACAATCCTCGCTTTTATCGTCGCTAGTTAAAAGTTCATAATCTGACAGTCAAGAAGGAAAACGTAAAGAAGTTTAGTACAGTAGACCCCCTATAATAAGAGCTTCATAAGTCGAATTCGTATAACACGGTGGAGAAATTGTGATAATTTTTTTTAAATAAATTTAAAAAAGACTCTTATAATACACTGTTAATGGCGGTGAATTAGTTGCGACTTTTCTATGGAGAAACGCTGAACCAAATCATGGTGAAAAGTTTTATCCATAGATAGGATGCAAGTAATTCAGCGCCATTATACGGTGAAACGTTGAACTACTTCTATTAACGGTGAATGGTGAAGGAATGAGAGAGATATATTTCTGTATTACTGGTTAACACAGAGGATTCTGATAATGTGTTTGTGACTCGTACAACATGGATTCATATAACAGGGAGCATATATACCGTGTTTTCGCGTATAGTGGGTTGTACTATACGCGAAAAATTTTCTTAATAATTCAGCGAAAAATTCAGCAGTCATCTATTAAGTTCTCTAAAAAACTTTATACCATACTCCTTTGCATTACTAAAAATATATAAGGCAATAAATTTGAAAGAGAACATACTTAAGAAAGCTGCAATATGGGATATAAAAATAAAATAATGCAAAATGAAAATCACTTTACGTGAAATAGATTAGCAGACACTTCTATAAATCTTCTAATATTTCATTTTTTTTTAATGTGGAAAAATTGTAGAGGCTTCTTAAAAATATGTAGGATTTTTGATATGTATTACGACTGAATAGTTAGCTAAAATGAATCAAATCTCCCCTTTTTTATGTAACTTAATATTATAAATAAAAATGTTTAACTCCACAAGGAAATACCGTGCTTAAACATTTTTAATTAAAACAGTAAAAAAATGCACTTGAAATAGCGTAACCTTTTAACATTATGCCCTTACACAAAGAATACAATAAATAATAATAATAATAGCAAAGATAAAACCCTTGGGTAAACTGTGTTTTGCCGTTTTTTTTTAAGCAAAGGAAATATATATAATTTAGGGAAGAGGGAAACTGAAATTTGGAAGTTAATTATTTGTCAACAGTTAAAGACACAGTATTCTCTAAATGAATTATATTTAATTCAGATGTTACTGCTTGGGTGTTAATATGTTTATCTGTAATTTCGTAATCTCTTAGCATTAATATTACATTATGTCGGCTTATAATGACACACTTTGTGAAATTAGTTTCATAACTGCGTGTTTTTAAGCTTTAAAGTAGATATTCAAATTACTTGTTTACTTTAATATATTAACAAATAATGAAAATATAGCTTTATTATAAAACATAAAATTAAGAAAATTTTAGATGTGTTTACAAAACTATTAATTTTAGTTTGTCTCTTTCAATGCATTAATTTTTAGTTACTCCAAAGTAATCTTTACTTTATTAATTATGAAAGAAATCTTCTACATCTCTTGCCACAGAATGTTAATACATATTCTGTTTCAATTTTTTTCAAGATTTGAAAGCTTTCTCTTTTCCTTTTGTTCTCCGAATTCGCTTAGTAAAGAGATTCGAACAAATGGTAAAATAACAAGAGTTTTGTCGAGCTCTTTATTACATATTTTTTAGATAATTGACACTGATATTTACGTTTTAGCATCATAATATTTTAAGAATGTACAATGTGCTATTAATCTAAATGCTGAAATTGTGTAATTTAAGATATACATCGCTTACAGTTTGAAAAGTGACATGAAAAATGCATCTACACAATTAATTCAAACGTTCATTTTTCTCCGAAGTGAGCAACTCCTAGAAAGAGCGACCAGATATCTTGCCTAATTTGCTCATATTCGTTATGACTCAGAAAACATATTTTTGCTGTGTTACCTTCCTCAAGGACCAATCATTTCCTTGTCTTCGCCCAGGTTACTACTGTTTCGCTCGGCATAAGATTAAAAACAATCAGAGAGAAGAAGGTTTCACTACCAAAACGTTGGAATTTCGCTTCGTCGGATTGAATTTGGTTTAAGCATTTAAGTAGCTTCTATAAATTACAATATATATATATGTGTGTAAAACAAAGAACAAATGTATACAATACGATATAAGATGAAGATAACATAGTTATCGTAGCCGAGTAGTCCGTCCTTAGTAGAAATAAATAGAGACGCAGTCGTGAGCCGAAATTATTTTATTTTCCGGTGTTCAGTTTGCATTACATAGATATTTTTCTAAATAACAAAACATAATGAAATATGAAAAATTCCTGTTCCTTCTCTGCTGCACCACCCTAAAAGCAATGTCACCTGCCCTCTTCGTCTGCCATTGGAATACGAAGTCGATACGTCTCGCTAGGTGACGCTCAGCTTAGCTCCTTGTTTTAAATTATGACGTACTGTCTGACCTTTGCACCGACGTTAAGGTTTGGACGGGGAATTCTAAAATTTGCGTGTTTCTTAGTTAATTTTTCTATTTGCACAATTACTACAGCAACCGTTTTCCAGGAACACGCGATACAAGAGAAGAGAACGTTTAAGAATTTACCTCGCTTAAAGAAATGGGAAAATGGTTGAGATTTTAAAATGCTGATAAATGAAAAGCTACAGATTCTATGACATAGAATTCTTTATTGTAATTTTTTAAACACACACACACACACACACATACATACCTATGTAAAACTGCTTTGTCTATCATTTCCTACGCACAGATACCACAAATATTTGATGATTGCCGTAAGCAGAGTGTAGAAAATATTAAGATCGTGTTCAAATAATTTACGACTCCCCCGAGGAAATAGAATTTGGAAATCTGATTGTCCAACTCATAACAATTCGAAAGTTCTCTTTGGAGTGAAGTTACTAGGAAATAAGAGGTTAGAGCATGTATAGGAATTCTCCCACATGGCCTTTAAAACATTTCAACGCGAGTTTAGCATTGTGATATGAGCTAGTGTTGCTTCTTACGTAAAAGTAAAACTGTCTAAATGTTAGTACTCCAAAGATTTGCTTCTGAAAACAGTGATATGTAAACGGTAATTCTACCGGTCTTAGCGATGAAGGATCTGAGCAAGTTAATTATTTGTTGAGTTACATTGAACTTAGAGAATTACGAATTAAGTTCAGAAAGGCTTCTATAACATTCACGATTAGTGTGAAAGAGTGACTTGTAACAAATGTACATCCTGATAATATCATTAAAACATACAGCCTACATTAGTTTCATTGAATAAAGACAAACACATAAATATTTTCGTGCAATTCGCATTGCAAAATGGCCCTAAGGCCTAACAGGAGAAAGGCAAGATGGCTTAACAGAGTATATCCTAAAACCGTATTGTTCAACAACTGCATGTCAGAGATTTTTTTAAAGCTTGGAATGTGGTTCCTTTAATGAAAGACTAATATTTATGCTTAAGCTCAGAGACTTTATAAATTAAGTAAAATGTGACTAAACTTCATAATATTTGTAAATATATTTTGTGGTGAATAAACTTTAGAAAGTGTCACTCTAATACACGTTTTACAAAATTTTTTTTTGGATGATATGATCTTAAGGGACCAGGAACAATATTTCTGCTGAGAATGTAATGCGCTGTCAAACCACTCATATTGTTTTCCACTGATCATTTTCTACAAAATTGTTCACCTGCTATACTTGCCACAGGAAATTAATTTTTTGATGCTTTCTTCATAATTTTCCAGAGATATCGTTAGCTTTTATAACGTGCACTGATTTGTTACATCATATTCCTTTTTGGATTAATTCTGTATACTATTAAAACAAATTGCACGAAAATACGGAAAATGTACTGGCAAAAAAGGTACTAGAACTTTTCCGTAAATTTACGGAATATTATTCCTTTAAATTATATACAGAAGAAATTCCGTTTTACAGAGGAGCTGACCCTTGTCATACGGAAATTGTGCTGTATCGAAATATTAAAGGAGAATTTTCGTAAAAAATTTCGGAAAGTTTCCAGTAAATGTACATGCAGAAAGAGCTTCTTATTCCTAAAGAATGAATCAAATTGAACTAAAATTTTAATATAATTTTAGTAAGTTTATATTGGATATAAAATAAATGTTTTAACACAATATTATTCAGTCTCTCTGAAACCACCAGTATGCAAAATTTTAAAGTTGTAGCTTAATTGAAAGTGTGATTTGAAACAAAATCTGTTTGGCAACAGCAGAGCAATAATTCTGAAAAAAAAATTTAAAATATACAAGATTGACAGCTTTCTAAACAAAACTCTTACATATATTGAGCTCTTAATTCCATTCTTCGCAAGTTCATTCTTCGATTTAGGCAGCATTTAAAGGAATGTCTGTAGCTCATTAAGCAAACGAGTTGCATTCAGACAAATGTCCACATCGCTTCATTTCTAATCACTGAACAATGCAATAACCGTGATCTCAAATCACCATATCCCAAACTCCTTCGGGCCCTTTAAAACACGGATCATCAGTTCAAAAGTGATCAGTTCATAACGACCTCTGAAAACTCAACCTATTTCTCCACAGTTCTATTCTTGTATATTATTTCTCTTCTAGGAATCATTTAGTGGGCTGTAATTGATCTCTTGGGTACAAATGCCACGGAAATTCCAGATGGGCTTTGAGCTTCATTTCAGTAGATTCAAGTTTCATTACCGTACTTTAGAACATCGTCGAACTCAGAAGAATCATTCAGGTAGAAAAATGAAACTTCCCCTCTTCGGTCGTTGTGTTCTAATAACTGTTAATTCAAAAGACTATATTTTAGGATTAAAAAGTAATTTTTTTTTTACATTACTTGTTCCTGGTAACAAATTTCGATAACTATTTGAAATGTTTTGCATAAACAATGAATGTCTCGACAAAACTCTTAATAATAAATTTGGGGATTTTCAAAAGTGAGTTTTCCCGTCAGAATATGGAAACCAACATTTTTCGCGATCACATAACTTCATTTTAGTTCGTACAAGCAAGGAAGTAATAAATTTAGCAGTTGTTTCTGCAGTTTTCATAAAACTGCAAATTGTCTCCTATAAACAAAATTGTACAGACCTAATAATTATAATAATTTAAGGCAGCGAAATAAGGGCTTATAAAATTTAAAATTTTCTATTTCACAGTCAATTTCTGAGTTTTCATAATGAACAACACACGCTTGCACGAACTTGCATGAAATAAGCTTGCATGTACATGAAATGCACGTGCAAGCTTTTTGGTGCTCCCCTTGAACTGGCCTCAACTAGCTTCGAGGGGTGAGAAGCTAAACTGCGTCGTGCGCACACAAGAGAGGTGTTCAAGGGGTCCGGACCCCTCCCAAAAGAGTTATCAGTTTTGCTTCGTTAAATTATCATGCAATTTTCCACATTTAAATATGCTAGAAAACTTAATTTTATTTTTAGCGGAGATAAATAAATAAATAGACAATAAAAAGAGGTTATGATATTTTTATTTTAATCCGCATGTATTTTTTTCATTTTTTTCCCCGGATGATGTCACATTTTATGCCCCCCCCTCCCCAGGAGCAAATCCTGTGTGCACCACTGCTTTAGCATTAAGGACACTTAAAACCAGTAAATTTGGTGTGGTTTCGATAGACAACTATCGCTATCTAGTGGTATAATAGGGCAGAAAAATCAACATATGATACAGCTCACAATACTAAAGTACAATTTTCACACATGGTGTAATAAGCAAGTAACGAAGCAGCGAATGTGCTAAAATAGAATACATAGATACTGCATTCTTTTTAGCCAAGAGAATTCCATAACGTACGCATGAACGTCATATTGCGCAAGGAGTTAAAAAGGCGGTAATTAAAAATAATAAACAAGCTGGTTCTTTAATTGAAATAGTCCAATTACTTACTAATATATAAGGAAATGCCCTATTTCCGAGATCAAACTTATCCAAAGATAACTTATAGAAAAAAAGTTATCAGTAAAATTCGTTTTTAATGACATAAATTGACTCAAAAGCTAGTGTATTTTCAGTCCAATACATACTACATATTTAATTAATGCATACTTCAAAGAATTATGAACGACAGCTCTTATTAAAAGCAATATGAATATAGCGAGCAATCGTATTCTAGTGGTCCATGATAGATTTAAATTTTTTTTTCCCAGGGAAATACATTTTACAAAGCATGCTTTTTTTTATGCGCCCGTGTTCTATATTTTTAGTAGAACCAATACACAGATCAGTTCATGACATTTATATAAAGCGTTGCTCAATATCTTTGTCGCTCGTATGTTTTTATTTGTTTTTCTGCATCTTTCCCTTAGTAAAGGAAGATTGATTTTCTCCATCTTTATAAGGAAATTGAATTTTGTTTTGCGTTGCCCAAATGTTCACCCTTCGTAATTTGAAAAGCTGTCAAACGTTCTTTCAAGCACTAAAAGAACATTTTATGCATTTACTATATAACACCTGAAACATGCTATCGATATTATAAAAAAAAGCGAGTAGTAAAAAGGAAAGTGTACCTCAAAATTGAAATTTAAAAAAAAGAACTACATAATATCTATATCACAGTTAAAATACATTTTAATATTATTGGCAAAAATTTTCGCTTATTATAATATTTTTAATTACCGATTAAAACTTAAACGTCCGAACATCTTATTTTAGTGGATCTTTTAATTTTAAAACAAAATTTAATGGCACTTGTATATTCAAATAAAACTTCATGAATTGTACAAAATACTATTTTTATGAAGATATTTAGAAATGCTTATTTTTATTATAAAGTCTTGAATTTAAATATTATAAGAAAGTAATTTATCGATCTTTAAATTTCGAACTATCATCTTAAGATTAGCATAGTGAACAACCACGGAGAAATGAGTTAAGTATATATTATGAAAAGACAATTGTGTGTTGGGCTACCTGATATTTTAATGCTGGGTTTTTGTTTAATATTTTTTAAAGAAAATTAAGAATCTTATCAGTTTTAATGAATTAAGCGGAATATTATGAAGTTTATGAAATAGAAACTAAAACTTTTTCTTGTCTTCGTCGCAATTGATAAGGAGTAATTAAAGATACAGTGTGCCCAAATCCCCTGTCACACCAATACTTTCTGAGTGGCAAGTGCTATAGTTGTAATAAATAGGGGGTGGCCTTAGAGTGTAAACTTCCTTTTAGGCAGACCGTTAGTGTTAGTACAAAGCTCTCAATATCCAAAATCCTACCTTTAGAAATTTCTTCAATAAGCAGCATGGCCTATTTCTCCTAAAAATTACCTAAAACAAAATATTTAACATACAGTTAGAGAAAGGAAGCAAATTTAAAACCTAAATCCAATTGACATTAAATCAAATTTCATTCTTTACTCATTTCATTTTTTTCTTTTACTTATTTACTTTCTGGCTTAATCTTTCTTTTGTTACAATTTAATGATTTCCAAATATAAAGATGATACAGGGGAGATATGACGCGGCTCTTTTATAAATCAAAAAGCATACTTCGTACCTTTCTCACTTCGCACATCACAGTTCTCAGATCTGTCGGACCGGCAGCGTTAGGGTAGCTCCGCATCAAAACATTTGGTGGATCCGGCTAAGTCTTGTTGAATCACAGTTAGGCGACTTCAGAACCTTTTGGTCATTCGTCTGACGTCTGGCGGTATGGTACATGCTGTGGCATCTAGGTTTGTCTCACCTCCAGATTTGACGCACTGGATACAGTTGGAGGTCATCAGCAGTCATCACTCCACGACATTCTTCCTCATCAGCTCCTTTATCGAAGCAAGACCAGCCTTGCTTGCTTCTCCCTTTTCTTGCATATTTTTCGTCTCTCGTCTTTACCGTTTGCTATTTCATTTCAGAGAGGGTTTACATTTACATGCCAGACTTCTCACGACCACCTTCTGCCCATAAATTTTTGCAATTTATTTGGGGCAATTTTGACAGTCTTTGTTTCTTCGTTTAACACTGTCACTTTTGGTACCATACCGTCTGCGCTCGTATCTCTTCTTCATTTCACCTGTCATCTCTTCTTGTGTGGACGGCATCACACAACAATAGTCATAAAAGTAGCGTTTAGGTATAGTAAAGTTAGCATGCGCTACAGAAAAAAACTGCTTACAGCGTCACTTGGTGGCTAAATTTGGAGTTAGCGTTCTTATCTCAAAAACCGTACGAAACAGGGAAAAAAGCGAATTCCAAAGTTGTTCAGCATCGTCGACTTAGTAGGAGAAGACACCTTGCGTCCATTAATGTTAAAAATCTGATGTGGACAACCTTTGATTTCCTTGCACTTCTATTTAATCAAAAATATTTTCGGCGCACTTCATATAAACTTATTTTCTTTGAAAGAGATAAAATACTGCAGTAATAATAAGATTTAGCGATTTCCAGCCAAATAATTCCAATTCGCAGAAGGAGTTGCATCTACGAAAGGGCTGCCCGCAGGGATCGTGCCTAGGCCCGATCTTATGGAACACCCAGGCGGACATCCTACTCGAAACACCACGTCCAGCAAGGACAAAAGCGTTCGCCTTCGCAGATGATTTCACCTTTGTCATAGGTGGTCGTCGGCGAAAAGACATTGAAGAACAAGCTGCAACCTTTCTCCCTCTCTTCTACCAGAATCTGACAGCCCTCGGACTGAGTCTCTCAGTGGACAAAACTAAAGCCCTCAAACTAAACAAGCCTCGCATTCTAAAAAGAGAACCGGTAATACGAATCGAAGGCAGGAGTGCTGCTCACGTCCAGACGTTTCCCTTACTTGATCTGGTGCGGGACAAGAACTTAAGCTACATGACCATCCTGAGAGAGAGGGCACTCAAGACACAGTTCCAACTGGCTAGGATTGAGGGAGGAACTGGCGCCCAACAACCGCGCAGAAGAATCTATGGTACCAAGCAGTATTTCTTAGCCGCATCCTGTACGCAGCGGGAGTATGGGCGCCAAGCTGACAAAGAAGCATGCTAAGAAATTGGCCTCCATACAACGCATACCCCTTCTAGGAATAACCAACGCATACCGCACGACCTCCACAGACGCGCTCTGCTTCCTCGCAACCCCCCCCCCTTGCACCTAGTGGTGGAAGCGGAAGCAACCAGAGTCGTGACTGTCAGACTGCGTGATGGCACAGCCCCATGGTCCGGCCTGCTGGGAAACCCATCCTCTGTCAGCGCAACAGTACCCAGATGGGAGCTGCACTCATCCCGAGAGCCCCCGAGCAGCATCATTAACTTAAGAACCCCACCACAGAAGCAGCACAGATAAAAACGGAACTCCGCGCATACACCGACGGTTCTAAAACGGATCAGGGTAGAGCTGCAGCCTTCGTGGTCTTCAGGGGTCAAGAGGAGCTGCACAAAGAAGCAATAAAGTTGGAAGACCACAATAGTGTTTTCCAGGCCGAAATTTTAGCTATCCAGAAAGCCCTTGAATGGCACATAGAAAAAGCAGGGGTGCAACAACTCCAGCTATACAGTGACTGTCTATCAGGCCTAACGGCCATAGGCCAACATAAAACCAAAGACAATCAAGTCCTAACGATAAAGCGCCTCCTATCCCAAAGCGTCAGGGTCACCCTGCACCACATCAAAGCCCATATCGGACAATCGGGTAACGAAAGGGCAGACTCCTGCGCCAAAGAGGCCACGTCCAAGGCAGCACCGGATGCGAGGCTGTCAGCCCCACACAGCTACATCAAGAGGACGCTGGAGAGTGAGGTCAGGAGGAGGTGGCAAGCTGACTGGGAGTCTAGCGACAAAGGAAGGTACACTGCCCAGCTACTCCCAACAGTCAAGTGTCACCATCTACAACTCAACTACTCGTTAACCGCTTTCTTATCAGGGCACGGTCCGTTCCCCTCCTACCTGCACAAATTCTCCTGGTCCAGCACTCCAGATTGCCCCTGCGGGGCACACGGCTCGCCCCAACATTACTAATATGAATGCAGCCTAACCAAGCAGTGGCATCTTCGCTCCCCCCCCCCCTCGAAACCTGTCCATCGGCGCAAATGGACTGAACATTGCACCAAAACAACAGAAATAAGGACAAAAATACAAAACATTTTCGATTATATACTATTCATCAGCAATGTAACCTAATCCAAGCGGGGCCACTGTATGGCACAGCCCCTGCGTGGGACCACCTGTGTCCGGCCTTCACCGCCAAAACATGTAAACATGGCTAAATAAAAGTCCGAGCGGTGTGCGCAGCGGAGAGGGAGTCAGCGTCTGCCCCTGGTCCGGCGCGGACCTTTGTTCCCCGTTGCACCTCCGGCACTGATGGACATCCAGAAACACCATGCCATGCTTCGCCAACCGAGTGGGTGTTCTCTGGCCTGCAATATCGCCAAGCTGGGTTCAATTTGAAAGGTTTGCTTCTGACACTTAATTTGGCGATATTTCGCCAAAAGCCGACAAGCTTGAGATAGTTTGCGGGATTTTGGGAAGAACCGAAGTTGTCATTGACCACAGACTTTCAATGAATTGTATGTATTCATATACTTTAATGTGTTTAAAGTCATTTGGCTGGCTCTGTAAATAAATTACCCAGTCGTTCGCAATCGATAAAAAGATGCACAGCTAGATGTTACAGTAGTTCTAAATACAAAATATCAAAATTCTAGGTTGAATTTTTAAAAGCTTTGCGAAATACAAAATAATTTTTGCTGCGAAATTTGGCAATATTTCACCAAAACTCGCCATGGACGATGACAAATGGCGATATTTTGGACACAGACCGAATGCCTGACTATCGCCAAATCTGGCGATATTTTGGCAAAACTCGCCGAGGTTGACGATAAATGGCGAAATACTGGGCATGGAATAAACAATGACTGTCTCCAAATTTCGCGATATTTTTATAAAACTCGCCAAGGTCGGCGAAAAATGGCGAGATTTTGGGCATGGACCGAGCAATGACTCACTACAGATATAATATATTGAAGATGTCGGTAGACATTAATGTATTGAAATTCTTTTAGGTGGTCTTGTAAATAATTTCTTTAGTAGATTGGAACTAAAAAATGACATGTACAAGTAGATGGTACAACAATCTTACCTATGAAATTTCAACATTCTACGACTAATAGTTTCTGAAATTTGAAAGTTAAATACATACACACGTATACCAAATGTCACCAAGCTTGTCAACTTTTGGCGTAATTCTTGAGGGTGATACGTGACCGTGGTCGAACCATTACCTAACTATAGGGTAGGACGGTATTGTGCTTGAAATGGATGTTATTAAAATTGCCATTGACCGTAATGTATTGCAAATCTTTTGAGCTTTCCTATAGAAGAACTGTAAATGAAAAAGACACTTTTTTCGATGGAGAAATTCATTTCGCAATTCTTAACAGCATATATCACTTCTGAGTCGTTTGAAGAAGCCTAATACCTCTAAAATACGCTTTAATGAATTTCTGACCATAGAACGCAATTTATTTAAAATCTTTTTGGCGGCCAATAGTTCTTAGATATGCGAGTTTAATGAATTTCGGCCCATAGAGCTTAATGTATTTCGAATCTTTTGGGCAGTCCTGTAGATAAACTATCCAGTCGATTGAGACCAAAAGGAGAGGTGCACAACAAGATGTTACAGCGATACTAAATATAAAGTTTCAACATTCTACGACCGATAGTTTTTTAGATATGCGAGTTACATACGTAAGTACACACGGACGTACAGACGGCATTGAAAAACTGGTCAAAATAGCCTCTTGGTAGGTCAAAATAGGGTGCAGGCGCATTTATATGCTCGTGCATACTAGCGTACGATGAGATGTATCGAAAGAATCCTTAAATTAAATGTACAGGTAGTCAAAATCGGGTTTTTTCGTCGAAATTTGGCCCCCGAAATTTTTTGGGATCACTTTACTTCCTTATACTCCGCACATGAAAGTAAAAATAGCAAACGTAAAATGAAAGGGGTAAAAGCTTATTACTTGCGCCAGCGTGCCACCAGTCATGGTTGTACAATGTTCAGCAGGAATTGCAAACCAGATTCCATATGCGTATTTTGCTGATGGAAGATGAAAAATAAACGAACCTAATGTCAGGCAAGTGGAATTTTGGAAAACTTGACCATAAAATATGCGTTCCACTAGTAGCATTATTATATTCGTTACTGTGCACATCGATGTGCGCAAGGTGTCTTTTTCATACTACATCGATGATGCTGAAACACTTGTAATTGGCGCTGTAAGAGGTTCTTGCGTAGCGCATGGCAACTTTACTATACCTAGACTCCATTTCTATGACTATAGCTCTTGCCGTTCTGAAATTATTGGGGTGAGAACGGACTATAACGAGCACACTGTATACAATGCTTAAAATTAACTCTTACTAGAGTGCATTTTATCTGATTATTCTCGGTTTAATATAAGAAAGGACATACTGGTTTTCTTACGTTATTAAATATTTTCATTTTAACATTCAATAAAATTTTCTTTTCATGCTTTGTGACAAATGTTGATTACCAAAATTACAAAAGGCAAAATAACGACTTAAAAAATATGATATTGCTACATAGTTATTAAGAACTTTCACTGTTTCAATAATTCCGCACAAAATAAGAAACTATAATAATATTTTCCGACAAAAGTGATATTTCCAAAAAACTTTTCTTAACACAAGCTTGATGATGATGTTGTTGTTGTGGGATTACGGCCAATTATCTGCACGAGAGATCTAGGCCGAGAGGTGGAGTGCCCTCCGTGGAGGTCATTCTAAGGGTTCCTCACCAGTATTTGCACTACATTTTGGGGGAAACCACGGAAAACTCAAAACGGTTAGGTCAGCGGACGTGACCTAGTTTTTGAACGAGGCACTTTCCGTCTCAAAGTTCAAAACGCTGTGTGCTAGTTTAATGAAGTTTAATTCTCAATGGCATGTTTAATGAAATTTAATTCTCAAACGACTTGTATGAGTTTTACGTCTATTTTTATAAACTAAGAGAAATTTTCGAAAGTAAAAATTGAGAGTATATTGCTAGTGAATAAAATACTGAATTTACTCAAGTGTCTCACAGAATGATTCTTTTAAACACAAACAACAGCTTAGAAGTCTTTTGACAAGTGTAGTTTCTTTCTAAGTAAAGCCTTAAAAAGTTACAAACTACTAAAGACAGGAAAAGTACATCGAATATACACAGCCGCCCATATTCATCCGTCATGCAGTGACTTCCCATTCAGTCTATTTGAACAGTCTATTCAGTCTATTAAAACTTTCGGCGCTGTTTAATTTTGACAAATTGGTTGTATGGAAAACACGCAGCCATAAAAATATGCAAAATCAGGAAATAATAAAATATGTGAAATCCTAATACTAAATATTATATTTATTGTCTAAAAGCGCATACATTTATACCATTTTTATGAGATATATTTTTTAAATAAGCTTATGACCGTAGCCATGCATGTTGCACCCTTAAACTAATTTTCCAAGAAGGATGCCTCCTAAATAACTTCAAATAAATTCAAACGAAGCAGATTATGTAGAGATAAGAAAATAATTCATAATGGAGGTGTTTCAGTTATTTCTGATAACCTGCATGAAAATATTCCAGGATTCATCATATACTTCTCTTTAATTTAAGAATTAGCATTTCTATTTGCAATTAATTACTGGGATGTAGGTACTTTGACATCTATCAGAAACTGTAATGCTTAAGACCATCCTTTCATTATGAACCAAATGCACAATGACTGTGGAAGACAAGCAATCGTTAATATCTCCGGGGTTTAAAACTGTTGTAGGAGGAATGTCAAAATATAATTCTGTCTTTGTTACAAGTGGCAGTGATATAAGGTTCTGTATAATGAAACATCCTAATTAAGATGGTTGACAATTCAGATTTGAAAATAACACTTAAGATCAAAGAACACGATTGTTTCTAGAAACACCGTTATCCGTGTAACATCATTTATTTACTCTGCGGGACATTGGTGCGGTGTATTTGAGATCTAATGATGTTTTAATAAATAAGCATTAAATTAACGTAAGTATTCCTGTTTTAATAATAAGCATTTAGAATTACGTAGGCACCTTATTACATATGACAATACATTATTATGCAGTGAAATATTAAACTCAGTCGTTTAACAATTCTAAACAATGTACTATTAGTAAAAAGAAGGACATAATTACATATATATAAATATATATATATATATATATATATATATATATATATATATATATATATATATATATATACATGCATATATATTCTAGTTAAAGAACATTTAAGTGACCTAAACTGTCTTAAATTCCATTTCTACTATTACATTAAATTAGTAAAGCTATTAGTATGGTTTTGGAGTAGCAAATAGTCTAAAATGGACCTAAGAGATTTCGTAACGATTTACAAAATCTCTTTAAGTGCATCACTGAGATAGTTGCACCATATATTGTGAGGAGCATTAACTAAATATCTGCCTGGACCATCTGACCCGGTGGTGCATATATCCCTTAATTATCCTACAAAGCAAAAAGTCTTCAAAAATTTAGTTTAATTAAAATCATAATTAAACTAAATATGTCATTCAATGACATAATGAAAGGGAAAGGGATTGGTCGAACCCGTCATTATGATTAGAATAGTGGCGCTTTTACCCCAACTCAAGTATTATTTAATTCCTCTAATGTAAAGTCTTACTTAAATTGTTTAAGCTGATTAAATTGTGTTCCTTCGTGTCCTGGAAAAATGCCTCTACATTGTGTTTCACAATTTGTTTCAGTTGTTGCCATCTAATATCACATTTCCACAAAATTTCGCTAGAATCGATGTCTCCCCTCCAAAGTCGCGTTCTCTTCCTTACAGATTACATTACATCATCATATTCAAAAAAACTTCTGTAGCGGCTTTTTGAAGAATTTTTGAAAATCCATTTTTCCAAAACTTCGTTAATCTGAATTATTAAAAATACAGTTTAATATCTTAGAAACAGCAAACTTTTTAGATTAAAATTATTCTTACTAATACCTATGTTGTTTGTTTTTTTTTATTTCAGTAACAGACATTTAAAAAAAATAATTCTCATAAAGGAAATTCAATCAGTTAATGATCTCTCTCCTTCCCATTATGTATACATACTACATACATTATGGAAACGAAATATATGCAAGTAAGTAAAAATATTTTTCGAGGAAATAGTTAAATATAATATCTGAAATTTTCTTTTTATATTTTAAAGAATGAGAATATTTTCAAATACACATGTCGAAATAGAAAAAAATAAATGTAGTGGTGTAATCTGTATTAATTAGGTTTTCAACGTCAGTCCTTTTCACGTTATATTTTATCAAAACATTGCATACAAATGCAAACAAGTTCGAATGAAACGAAAAAAAAAATAGTCCGTCATATTTATTTTTGATATTACATATGATTGAAAAATATCCATGTCTTTGGTAACACGGTATTCGGCAGACTTTCTTTTATCTCTTTAGTGTAACTTTTCACATTAATTTTATTTTCCATTCATATTTTTTTCAGGTTGAAATGCTTTTATGAATGATTTAAATCTTTCTATTCGGTTTCTTATGATTTTATCTTTTTTCTTTCTTAAAGATAAGAAACAAATTGATATTAAAACTAAGATTAGTTACCGTGCGAAATTTTATTTCAAAAGAAATTGTGAGATTCAATCAGAGACAAAGAAATGGACTGAAATATGCATTGGTTTTGATTTTGTTCCGAAAAGAAAAATTGAAATGACATTTAAATTTCCGTTTTTAACAAAATATATTTGCATAGCATGCTATTTTACTTGAAACACTATCAAGAAGAAACGTCAAAAATACTACTAGTTAATAAGACTGATATACGATATAGTAACTGTTTTTTAATACCTATTAAAACAATTTGTATTTAGAATGCTTATCAGCGAAAAGATAAAAGAAAAATGGACATTTTCTTTCTATTGGTACAGAATGTTCCAATACCGTTAATCTCTTATTAAGAATTTCTTTAATGCTGGGGTTTCCTTTCAACCAAAAACATCCTTCATTTTTGGTCTCCATCTCTCTATATTCAGGTTTATAGTTAGGTATAAACAGTGGTATATCATCTCCGTTTATCCGTTGGGCATGTCCTAACCTTTGTAGTTTTTTCTTGTCGATTTTCGTATTAGTGTTTGCATTAACACCCATTCTTGATCTTACTTCAACGTGGTCCTTTTTCTAGTCTTTAAGGTCTATCCGCTCGCCTCCAGAAGTCAATTTCAGTAGATTAAAATATAATTTCACTTGCAGACTTGATTGTCCAAGTTTCCACTCCATACAGTAAAATACTTTGCATCAGGATATTGAAGATTTTTTTCATAAAAACACTTCAATGTGTCCAACCAAAGTTAATCAAAATGAATTTTTTACTTGGACAAAGGAAGTAAGTCAATTATATTAATAACATTTTAAAAAATTATGTTTAGGAACACACACATTTTAAATAAATTCATTTGAACTCAGTGGAATTAAAAGATGCACGAAAATGCACAAAGAAAAATGAATTTCATAAATGATATCTATTGATCCATCTGGAATAAAAATAGTACACTAGAAAAAAACAGATATATTTCTTCAAATAAATAATCATTGACAGATTGTAGAAATAAAACTACATCAGAGACGAAGTGTTATATTTATCATGCGAATGATACAAATTTCCCAATTTGGGAAATAGCAGTGATAAAAATGTGATAAATTTTGTCTTCTCGGTAGAGATATTGTTCCACTCCTTCAATGCGTTTTTCAGTTTTCTCACTGTTTAAGTATGCTGTGAAAAACACATCTAAGAGCATTTTAGGGGTGTTCTATGAAATTTAAGTCTGCAGAATAAGCAGAACATTCCATGTATTCAAAATTTTCTAGAGTGTCTAATACCTAAGCAATTCAGTCAGAGTTGTTCAGAGTCTGAGAGTACCAAAAAATTAAGATAAAAAAATATTGAGGGACTCCACTCGACTTTCCGAATGATTACGTTTAAGATCATTACCAAGCTTTAAATAAATTTTGATCGATGAATAATTCAAACATATATACCAAATTGAAGCTCAATCAAATGCACCATTTAAACACTAGCTCACTTTTGAGAATTTCTCCCCATATGCCATAATGTAAAAGAAATCTTTGTCGTAGCCCTGTAGAAAAACTATAAGTCCTATACACATCAAAATCAATACCGGTCTTACGATGGTGGTTTATAATGTATATACCCAATTTGAGTCCAATCCAATGTACCGTTTAAACGCTAGCGCCCTTTCAAGAATTTCCCCCCTTGGCCATAATGTAGAACAAATCTTTGGCGTAGCCCTGTAGAAAAACTAGTCCTATACACACCAAAATCAATACCGGTCTTGCGACGGTAGTTTATAACATATATACCCAATTTGAGCTCAATCGAATGTACTGTTTTAACGCGAGCGCACTTTCAAGAATTTCCCCCCATAGGCGATAATCTAAAAGAAATCTTTGTCGTAGCCCTGTAGAAAAACTATAAGTCCTATACACACCAAAATGAATACCGGTCTTGCGAGGCTGCAGAGGTAGATGGAAGTATGCAAATATGTTAAGTAACAGTCAATCGCGCTTTCATGTCAAGAAATATGCAAAAAGGGCAGTCTTATAAGATGCCAGCTTCATGAAAGGTTACAGAAGTTGATTGTAAGTGCTGATAGAAGGTGTTTGAAACTTTCGTACAATTTGTTTTCCGGACATACGAGTTTCTAAAACTTCCAGAAGACGAATGGAAGATTCTGAGCACTGACGTGCTGTGGGGCGCACTGAGGCAGGGCAGTCGATCACAGATGTTGCTAGTTTTCTTCGGCGTTCATCATTCTGTAATTTCACGTTTATGGAAACAATTCCAAACCACACAGACAGTTGTCCGAAGGCCCGTAACCGGTCGCGCAAGGGTTACAACCCCCGCAAAAGATCGATATATTGATATTTTAGCCAAGCGGAATCGCAGAGCGACCTCCACACGTGTGACATCTATGGTTACAGCGTTCATTGGTAAGGCGATATCTGCAGTTACTGTACGCCGAAGATTACATATGAGTGGACTATACAACCGGGTACCTCGAGTTTGTGTTTTTCTATCCGTCCAATCAAGAGGGGCACGATTAAAGTGGTGCCGGTAACATGTCTATAGGACTTTGTCTGACTGGGGCAATGTCATGTTTACTGATGAGTAAAGATTTACTCTGGAGCCAGATGACAAGCGTATAAGGATATGGCGTGAACAAGGAACACGCAATCAGCCCCAAAACATCAGCGAACATCACGCATTATGAGGCGGAAGCATTATGTTGTGGGCAGGGATTTCATTAGGATACAGCACCGACCTACACATCTTTAAATGGGGTTCTGTGACGTCTGTCCGGTATCGAGATGAAGTCCTAGAACCCATTGTGAGATTGTACGTTGCAGCAGTTGGCCCTACTTTTGTTTTAATGGACGATAACGCACGTCTCCATAGAGCAGACGTCATCGATGACTACCTGGAGAGTGAAGGGATTGCGCGTATGGCGTGGCCAGCATATTCGCCGGACCTTAATCCCATTGAAAATCTTTGGGATGCTCTCGGCCGTGCTGTATCTTCACGTTTCCAACCTCCGGCCACTCGTATTGATCTGGAAACTGCTCTACAAGAAGAATGGCGATTGGTTAATTCTGCGGTGGTTGAGCACCTTTGGTCTCAAGGTGTAAACTTTGTATACAGATGAGGGGGGATTACATACCCTAATAATGTCCTTTTTTCATTTTACGCTATTTATTTTCACTTTATATATAATTCTGTTTAAGTCTCCAGTATGTCATTATCTGATAACTTACAAAAATTTAATATTATTTTCCTTTCTGTATATAATTATTTAGTTTGTTTTATGCATAAATATATATGCTACTTTCCTGCCGAATTTTGTATCAATCAAAGCGTTATTTGTGGATTTTTTGGCATTTTACCTCTTCGTCCTTAACTTTTGGAAGTGAGTGTACATACATACATCTCGTAAAAATAGCATAAAATTATTCAGAAGACCTCAACGTGTAAATATAAAAAAATCTCGAAGTCGAATTTTGTCATGATTACTATACTTTCATTACATGGCACTTGTTCGGAAAGTAATACATGATACATGTTCGTAAAGTAACAAGAATAATCTCTTTGACATACCACTGACATGAGATGTAACGGAACCCCACTTGAAATCAGAGATACAAAAGTATAAATAGTTTAATTTTATAACTCAAGCTTTAAAATTAAAAATCTATCTGTAAGTTACTGATACGATTTCAGTTTTCATATGCATGTCTTCATCGGTTTACTTATGTGAATATTATATTTTCAAGCAGTCGCTTAAATGACATTTGAAAAAATGGCAAAAAGCTCAATTCACATTGAGAAATCATTATGTTCCCTTTTCCATTAGACGAGCCTGGAACTGGAAGATAGAAACCCCTTTCCAGTTTTATTAATTCCTATCTTTAAATGTAACGATCCAATCAGCGTGATGTCACTCGAATTCAGTCAGCGCAATATTCTGTACCTGGCTCTGTTTTCCGAAGTAGCTGAACTGCTGGGATTAAATTGGACGTCACAAATAATAATCGCAAACAACCTCACCCGCTGAAGTCGGTGACAAATAAATCATTGCTCGGAATTTAAAGGAAATATTGATTTATTGTTTAGATAGAGATGAATGACTTAAACAAAATGTGTAATTTTACGCATTTTTCTTCCATTATATTGAGGAGAAATGACACATTGTTGCAGTATTTTTGCCTTTCGGTTGATGATAAATCTTTAAGAATTTTGCAACAATGTATTTTCAAGTTGATTAAGAGCTCAGAACAGTGAGTGGCATTTAATTTTTTTAAGGGTTAGGTGAACGTATTTCATTTTCTATCAAAATTTTACCAACTGAACTGAAGTTGAACACCATTAGTTGAAATTTAAATGTATGAAGTGAAATTCAGTACATTTAAGCATAAATCAAAGCACTGCATGCAAAGCAAAATTATAACGGTGCTCTATTAACATAATAATTTTGGAGAATCAATAAAGATTTGGTTCACTTAACAAAATATTTTGCCGCTTTTTATTCAATTAAATGCATGTTTTTTACCCACGCTAAAAAATTTTTTTGATGAATTTAATAAACCTTGCATGGTTAAGTAGTTCGGTAGCTTTGTTTTGTTGATTTCAAAAGTTTCTTTGATTCAACCAAATTTATTTACCAAAATACCTTTAGAATTTAAGAAAAACGTTCCGTCAAAACTCATAACGAAAGAAATTTAAAATCCCTGGACAGTCAATTTATGCATGCGTCAAGGGCACGAGCAGGACGGTGAAAATTGAGCCAGACCCGCCCAGAGGAGAAATTCGTTTTTATGACGGAAAAGGGAACGCTAAAGATCTGCACTGTCTGCCAATAAATTTAAAAATGCATAATATCAAACAGAAAAATAAATTTGGTTTTTCCCCAGTTTGTTGAAAATTTCAGAGGTAAGCCTAACTAGTTTATCTAGTTACAAAAAAAAATTAGATTTTTACTTTATTGTTTTTACAGATTTAATTAAGTTTCTACAGATTAAGCTTAAAGCACTTATTGCTAAGTTAGTCTAAAAAACTTAGTTGAAACATATAGAACTTTAATATAATGAGCTGCAAAATATCTAAGGATGTAAAAAAAAACCTTGTTTTTTAATATGTATTGACTCGATGGAGATATTTTTTGGAGAAAAATTCTTGAATATAGACTAAGCTGGACAATGCTTGCATTATAAATATATATATATATATATATATATATATATATATATATATATATATATATATATATATATATATATATATAACATTTTTGTATAAGTTTTAATGTGGGACAAACACTTTTCAAATGCATATCGGTTTTATATGGCAAACCGTTTAATTCGTATACCACGCCCGAGAGAATATCCCTTATGATTAGCATTTGATCTTTTTTAAATTCTTTTTAAGAGAAAATGCATTTATTTTTTAAATGGAGCAATTCTGGCGTTAAAAAATGTTTGTAAGCTTTGTTTTACGTTTATTAAAGCGCTTAAGTTCCGCTAGTTATGCGATAAAATTACGATTTCGACTTCCGGCATTATGCCTGTTTATTCCAACAAAAAAGAAAAATTGATTATAGTTTACAAGACACTTCAAAATAGCTGACGGGCATATTTCTTTTTCCGCCTGTTGCAATCTAGATCATTATTCTTAAGTCAAGTTGTCGAGATCTTGCTATAATGTAAAATTTGAGGAAATAGTACCCATATTTATTTTATTACGAACACGAAAGCGATTTTGGATTAACTTACCAAGTTTTTCGTATGAGGTAAAAAAAACAGGCATTGAATTTCTAGATTTATAAAAACACTATAATAGAAATAGGGATTGTGATGAACAGATGAATTATTTAGATCTACATCTGAAACTTTCAACGAATTGTTTGTAGGTTAAAAAATGTATCAGTAAAATCAACAAAATAATTTTGTTAAATAAGCCAGCACAACAGCAGTTAACAAAGAAATTTGTTGATTCAAACAAATAATTTGGTTTATTTTAACCAAACAAACCATTTAAACAAATAGTTTGGTTAAATCAACAAATAAGTATTAAGAAAATATAAAAAGGAAATTCAAGTTTCACAACGTAAAGAATGACTACCCATTAACAGATCACGTCATTTACCATGCATAAAAAGTCGAATATAAAAATCTTACTAAAAATAGATAATATCTAAGCTTCACCGTGTATTTTATACAAGTATCATATTGTTTTGGGGATAGTGGTGTCTTCAAAAATTAAACACCACTGATATACTGATTAATGTGGAAACAAGATTATTTACCTCCATATTAATCAAAATAAGTATTAAAAGTATTAAAAATAACTATAAATGCTCAACCCAAACTAAAAACTAAAGTACCAATTTTAATTTTTCTTTTTCCAACTGCTTACTGATATATATTTGTTCATATATGTATATATGCATATCTTTCAATAAATTGTGAATTGCTGTTGTGAATCAAATAATTTGCAACATGCTCAAATTTAAGGCATGGAATACATATGATGATTCTCAGGATGTAGTCGTGTTACGAAATAGTCAGAAATGAGTCTGTCTTATGGAACCAACAGATCTTTATTTACTTTTCTCTGTACACTGTACAGCTGGCGAAGTCATTGAGGACTTGAGACCCACGAACGTCCCGCTAAAGTTTCGAAGAAGGTTTATTACATTCAACACCGTGTTGTTATTCTAGAAAAAAAGGTCTTTTTCCCGGTAATTTTCGGTCAAAACCCCCTGTTTCTGCAGTTCATCTTTAGAGGGTGTACATTAATTTTAATTGACTTTAATTGACAGTTTCGCCTCCCCGTTAATTAAACAGAATATACATGGAATAAAAAAAGACTAAAAAAAAAGACTCAAAAGACGGGAAGTTCGTGTGTTGTTACACGGAATTTGGAAACTCTTCATCTACAATTTCCGAGAATTTATTCTTATAGAAAATTTTTATTAAACTAAATGGAAATGTGTAATGAACACAAATAGTATTATATTATGAAAGGATTCACTATTTTATATACATATATGTTTCTTTCAGTCTCAAAAGCATGAATAAGCAATTTCTCTAACCAATTTTAACCACTTCCATCTTTAAATAAAACTATTCAATCAACGTCACGTCTCTCGGGTAGCATAATATTCCATTCTGCGTCAGTCTTCTCCAAGAAGTTGAACTGTCGTGATTAAGCTCGCCGTCGCGAACAGTAATCCCAAATCACTTTAAACGCTGAAGTCAGAGACAAATAAATCATTGTTCGAAATTATGAAAAGAAATATTGATTCATTGTTTTGATGGAGATGAATTACTCCGACAAAATTGATGATTTCACGCATCTTGCATTCGTAATAATCTTGAAGTATTATGCCTTCCAGGGCGATAATAAACCGGCAGGAATTTAGCAACAATGTGTGTTCAAATTTGTTAACAATTCAAGAATGAGGAAAGGAATTTATTTAATGTTGTTAATTTAGTTTAGACAGCAATAATTCATTCTTCGTCAGGAATTTTGTGCATTTAATTGAAGTAGAGAGAAGGTATATTCAAATTTTAACTCGGCGGATTTAACATTAAAAGTACTGAGTAAAGCAACGCTATTATCAAGCGTGACGCGTATTATCAAGCGTATCAATGGCTGCCAATGGAAGAAAACAAACTAAGTTTGAACAACGTCTGTAGATAAATTTTAGTGTATTGAAATTTTTATTTTTAGAAAGATGTAGAGTAAATATCCTAGCCTATCGAAGCAGTTCTAAATAAAAAATTTCGACATTTTAATCGCTTTTTAGTTATGCAATATATGTGCATGCACTGGCATCAAGCATAAACTTGCCAAAAAGCGGCTCGGGGATACTGAAAATGTAAATTTCCATGAAAATTTTAAAACAGAAGTCCCGCAATTTGTTGAGTGGATATGATACTGAACATGACAGACGTCTGAAGTGTGAAGGTCCATATTAGGACTTACCGCTCGGCAGCTGATCTGGTGTTTTGGTCGGTTTTCTCTAGGTGTCAAATGAATACGTATTCGAACCCCTAAAAGGTCCTCTGGTAAGCTCGAAATAATACAAAACACCAAACATGTGAAAACAGATCATTTTTCCGATTACAGTACTTTCTGGTTTGTTTCGTGCAAGGTACTAAAAATGAGTTTAAAAGATAAACAGTTTCCAGAAAAGCAAATAGTGTTTGCAATACCCCACCACAGCAAAATATCGGGAGTTTGTATTTTTCAAAGTTTTGACCAGAACGCCAGTATTATTTACGGTATTGATAAGAGCAATAAAATGATAATTTATATTATTAGAAAAAAATATATAGAATAAAAAATAAGACATTACAGCATTATACTACAATAAAGAAACAAAACGTGTAATAGTAGTATTAAGCGAAAATATCTCATAAAATCAATCTTATTCTGTAATCTATTATATAATATTAAAAAAAAAACACTATTTATTTAAGGCACGTTTTCAAATTATGATCGTAAAAAGCATAATGCATCTATCTATTAAACTGCTATTCAGTTTGGAACGTGCTTTTGTGCATTAACTATCAGCTGTTACAAATATTCGCTCTTCATTTACGCTCGTTAATGGCACTGCTAATATAATGACTGAATTACTCCTAAATATTTTCCACGGGACACTTCGTCGTCTGACGATTTTAAATAAATTTGATTTTTGGCATTACATTTTGTTATTGTTTGTGACATGTTACTCATTTATAGCTAATTGCGAATTCTCCCCGAAAGGGGAATCTTTCCAACATCAGCAACATTTTCAACGATTTTCTCTGGTTTTGGTCAGATTTTGCTTTCAAAACCAGTACTGAAAGTACCCTAGCAAATACCGGTTTTTCAAATTTACATGAAATGCATTAAATAGCACGAAATACTGGTATTCTGTATAGCGGTACATCTGTATTGCGATGACCAAAAACATTAGTTATCTTAAAGTTAAGACATCTCAAAAAGATATTTAAAAAAAAAAAACAGTTCAAAATTATTCTTTTTTATGTTTTCGAATTTTACAAAGAATAACCTTTACATATGGGAACATACGCAAGCCCAAATATCATGACAAAATATAAACCACGTACATAAATACAATTTCAAGAAGTTAATTTACACACACTATCAGTGAACCATAAATGATGTAAATTTGTTATATAAATCATAAGCACCTCATTAAATGATACAATCTACTTGTAGACGCTCCATAAGAGCATCACAGATAATCTACCTCAGTTGCATTTAATTTATGATGATTTTTTTTAATCCTAGAAGTAAATATCACATTAAAATTCAAATGCAAATTTTATGCAAGATATGTTCTGTACTTTTAAACATGCCTCTGGAATAACTTTGTTTTAAACAGTGTTTATTAATGGAGATCTCTGTATCTGTGTATATTTTTAATACGTCACACATTTCCTCTGTTTTCATGACTTATTTTCTGTCTATGATAAATGCAGAAATTTAAAATTCTGATTTCTATCGAAGAGATTTTTCGTCTTCTTAAATTTATGAAAATTTTTGGTTAACAATATTTGCCTTTTTTTAGTCACATATTTTCCATTTTTTTTATATGCTTCAGAAACCATTGAGATTCGTCAAATATCGTTTTACATTTATATTCATAGATGAATAAAAATGTTAAATGACTGCTTATAAATAAAATAAATGTATTTCAAGAAATTATCAGTATGCATATACATTTATTTATCCATACAAATAATGGAATACATTTTTTAATATTTAGATAAGGTATTTCAGCACTTCTAGAATAGATTTTTCGGTGCACATCTAACAAGATTATAAAGATTTTAAAACTAAAGTTATCTTAAAGGATTAAGAAATAAGAAAAAAATTCGTTTAGTTTTCATCATAAAAATGTCAGAGCTTTTCTAAAGAAAAGAAGAAAATTTTCTCACTTTTTCTCTTCTACAATTTTTTCTCCAATTTCTTTTAAACTAGCGTCCGTCTTTTAAACTAGCGTCTTAAAACTCGCTGCAACAATAACCCTAACTCGTTGTAAACATCAAAGAATGTAGAAAACTAAAGGTTTTTCCTCCCTGAATTTATAAAGATTTTAAGCAGTTCGTCTCAAGAGACATTTCTGTTTTGTTTCACATTAAACACAGTAGATAGAAGTTCAAAGTTTTTATGTTTTTTTTTTTCTTCTAATTCAACGAAAGAAATGTTTACTGCACTATTTTAAAACCTAAATGTAAGAGTAGATCTTCAGACAACAAAAGAGATTTATACAGTAATACATTTTCTGTTTCTTCAACAAATTATATGATCAAACTAAATCTTATCACAGAACCTGAATTTCATTTAAAACATTGAAAGAATCATCTTAATAAGTAAAACTACAAACTAGAAGTCGAAACCCCTTGTGGAGACAATTACAACGGGCGCTAGAAAAAGCATTCCGCAAAACTATGTCTACAATCTATATATTTATTCTTTGTACACTTAAAATAAATGCTTTCATATTAAATTTTTATTATAAACCGAAATCGGAAAAAAAGTGTGAAAACTTTTTCCATTCGGAAGATTTCGTTTGGCTGGAACATCCTCTCTTACATCAATGTTTCATGCTCAGGAAATCATTTTTTTTTTGTGTAAAAAAGTTAAAGTGGGTGATATAGAAAAACTATTTTAAACTAACTGGAATAGCATTTTTGCCTTCAAAGCCTGATAATCGAGACTTCGAAAGACGTAATTGTCACTGACGGCATGCGAATGACTAATATTTTTTTTTTTTACTCTCTGAAATGTAATAGAGCTGAGAATCGTGAAAAATTGCTAGGAATTTGGAGAGAACGGGTAGAAAATGTTTGCAAAAAAGTGTACAAAATCCGAGCGTATTTGACACCTCTGCTTGTGCATAAAAAGTGCCAATTAAATTGTGCATAAAAAGTGCAAACTAAATTGTGCACAAAAAGTGCACACTGGGGACCTTAACGAAAAAATGACGTGGTCGGTTGCTTTCCACTTTATAAATTGTAGATGGCAGCACTAATCATACATAAGAACTTGTTCCATTTTTCAAACTTCCGGGGATTAGGTTCGAAACGGGGAACCGAGGCTTGGTAGGCAAGCATTCTAACCACTAAACTGGAGTCGACTCAGAATGGTGTGTCTTAAGTTTGAAGTGATGGTTGTTTCCAGTTCGGAATTGGAACATTTCTGTATTTAAATAAATTAAACTAGACTTTACCAGTACACTTCTAAAAATTAAAAAAAAGCGATTTCTATGCATTTTAAGCTTTTGGAACCCGAGTACGGTCGTCAAAAAAAGTTTGTCCGTCTGTCGTTCTGTCATTCTGTGCGTGAGGCTTTTTTTATTCGCTTCGCACATCACCTAAAACTGACTGAAGCGAATGAAATAAAATTTGGTGACATGATAGGTGGTCACTCATCTTGAACTATATTTTTAAAAAATTCATTGGATTTTGAGATTTTCCAAAAATTGTTTCCAAAAATTGTTCCAAAAAGTGCGTACATTTTTGTTCGCAGATCAGGAATGAACGACTAAAGCGAAAGAAATGAAATTTGGTGACATGATAGATGATCACTCAATTTAACCTATAGCTGTCGGATTAAAAAATTTTTTTTTCGATTACATTTTGAGATGCTTCTAAAAATGATTCCAAACTGGATAAATTTTTGTTCGCAAAATTTAGCGACGCGATAGGTGGTCATACAACTTAAAAAAGGTCCTTAGAGAGAGGGCCGTACCCACAAAAAATTTCCAATGGGGGGAAGCAAAAATTTCGTGGGGGGGGGGGGACTTCACACAAAAGGCTACATTATTATGGTTTTGTTAACAAAATTTTAAATTTCGGGGGTGGGAGCAGGGGGTGTGGTCCGCCCCCCCTGGGTTCGGCCTTGTCCCGAGAGTTTCTAATTAATTGGATTAGATTTTGAGATTTTGCGAAAATTGTTTCAAACTGCTTAAATAGTCATCAAATACAACTAAATTGTTGCATTTTGCAATTACAAAAGTATGATGAATATGTATAAATATATGATAAAGCTGTACGTCAAGTTGCTGAATTCATTGAAGTTTTTTAAGTTAAAAATGAAGCACTATATGAAGATTTTTTAGATGTTTTCTGTGAGTTTGATTTTTAAAGCAAACTAATTTTTTGTTGGAAAAATTTTGGTGAAAAGAAGTAGTGAAATTTTTCCATCCCTGTGCCTTTTATGGAATATGACATTTGGATTTGCACAACGTTCAATGTTAATATGTACTTGGAAAAATTTTACAGATTTTTAATAGACAGAAATAATGAAAATTTGGAATATGTAAATTTTCACATCCATAAAAAATACATTTAAAATTGAAATATGTAAATTTTTTGCGAATAAAAAAATCAAAATTTTTGCAAACACAGAATTATACTTTTATTTTATGCAAAAAATGTGCAAAGTATTTGAGAACATAGAATGTGCACATTTTTGTATGTATAAAAACTGCAGATAATTTGCACAATTTTTGCAAACTACAGAGTTACGCTTTTATTTTATGCAAAAAATGTGCACAATATTTGAAAACATAGAATGTGCATTTTTTTGTATGCATAAAAACTGCAGATAATTTGCACAAAAAGTGCATACTTTGCAAAGTATTCAAAAATATGCAAATTGTGTACAATCTATACTTTTGTGCAAAAAAAAGTGCAGACTTTTTCTAGCTGGGAATTTTCAAGCGGATCGTACAAACGGTGTATATTTTATTGCGTTTTTGTGCTTAACTTTTGAATCTTTTTGGCATAATGGTGGTAAAAGTCCTATCTTGCACTGGTTCATCCGGAATCGTTACGGAGTCAGTGAATCAATGAGTCAGGGATCAGCGTAACTATATTAGGATATTAAATTAGAACATTTAATTGTTTTATTGTTTCACTTCACGACTGTAGCCTTACAGAAAATTGTTTTATCATATCAACTTCGTTGAACCATTTTTTTTTCCCTAATGGCAAGTACAAAGCACAAAAGATGTCTATGCAAAAAAAGGAAAGGAACAACGAAGAAAAGAACATAAAGATGAAAAGACATCGGTTATATTAAAAATTAAGTAATATTTTGTTTTATCACTGCTATATTTAATATAATAAAAAAATATCAATGGAAGCAATTATGTAGGCTGTTAAAAATTTTAATTTAATTTAAAATTCTCTGAAAAAAAAGAGTACAGGAGCTGAGCTCTCATGCAAATTAAACCTTTACTGGTCTTCGCGTAATACTCTCTAACATATTTCTGCACCCTAATTCGTTAGATTTTAAAAGGGGCTCAACGTAGAAAAAAGTCTCCAAATATGTTTTTCAGGAAAATTTTAGCGAAATTGTAAAAAATTAATATGAATTATAAAAATTTCAATATTAAAATTTATAATTCGGTACATAGTGGGGGTTATATACTGTCATATACAGAGTGGAGGGTTTCACTGTCGGTGTAGTAAACATTTTTATAGCATACTGAACTCGTTTGTATTATTTTAGTTTTTAGTACTAAAATATTTGAAAGCACAATGTGAACCCCCCCCCCCTGAAAAAATCTTAGCAGCAAGCCTGCCTTTGGGGGCTCGGAACTTATATCCCCTAGCACTTCTACACAGTATGAATGTGAAACAATATTATTTAATTAAAATAACGAAATTTTGTGCCAACACTACGAAATATATACAGGCCCATTACTGCCAAATAATGCTGGTCCGGTACATTTTAAGCAGTACCACACCGTTAACTTTTCTGTGCATGTCATAGACATATGGCACTTCGCCGTTACTAGTTATGCAATGGCGCATATGCACTTTTCAGACACTGGTACTCCAGTGACTTCCAGACCATTTCAATCTACCTTAATTTATTCTTTATTGGCCACCAGAAAATGTCCCAATATCAATGAACTTGAGATCGTTGATCATATACTGGCTAAAATTAGACAAAAGCTTTGTGAAATACTAGCTTTTGCCTAATTTAATAACTTCGTTGGAAGAATACAGCATGTACTATATGAGATTGAAACGACGTGTATTAGACGATTGCTTTCCAAAATTGTAAAAAAAAAAAAAAAAAAAAAAAAAAAATTACATTCCCCAATAACAAGGATAAACTCTTTTATCATAATGATGCAGCCACTCCTAGCTCCTAATTGCAAAACATGCAGGTGTAGACAGCAATGCAAGTTCATTTGTATAGAATTCTTTGATTATAATGCACATTAGGCTTATAAGATAGCCAAACCGACACCTGTAACAACTTACCACTGGGCAGGTTGTCTCATCTTGAATGTGAATAAAAAGAGCGAATTTCAATAAGAAGAAATGCTTCCTAATTTTTCATTTTAATTTCAATATGAGATAACATACGATTATAGGTTACAAATTTTATTTAAATATTATTGTTACGAGTACAGGTACTTATAGACATGCGAAAAAGACTACCACATTCTCGGTATATCAAAAGCAGTTTAATTTCGGTATAAACTCCGAAAAAAAATACAAATTTGCGTTTTGTGTTACATCTTTCAGTTTCTATACGCGGATAGACTTTTTTCCCTTTCCGCACTTTGAATATCTTTAAAATATCCTATCTACCTAAGTTTATTTATTTTTGGTCTCAAATATCCACTTTTGCTATCACGCTTTCAAAGGAGCATATCCGGGTAATGCAGATAGCACGCCTCCATTTGCAATGCTCGTTGAAAAAAATGCAGTTTCCCGACATTTTACGCCACGGTAACTAAAGTTCGATGCTGTAGAACGCGAGATTTTTATGTATTTATTTTTTTTTTTCATTCTTGGTCGAATGAAATCTAATCTTTGTATCTTCACAAAAGCCAAAGACGAGAGACGAAAATGCGAGTATATCATATGAATATCTCTTTTTTGCCCAGACTTATTCCTGAGAAAATGTCAGATATTTCACCAGCAGCGATTTAAAATTCAACTATTATTAAAATTGCCCTATCATTCTTTACATATCATTGAATAATACAGAGAAACGGCGCTGGTTTTCTATGCGGGATTTAAGGATTAAGCTAGATGTGTGCTAAAGTTTCGTCATTTTTTAACAAGCTGCATGTGCGTTATGAAATATAAATACTTCCTCCAATGATCATAGTTTCAGAGTATTTGCTTCAAAAAGGGTTTGCGTTTCTCTTTTCAAATTTCGTAAAAATGTCTTAAAATACATTTAAAAAACACTCTAATCTTCGGTACGTTCACAATACTGATTTTTCACATAAAGATTATGTGCTTGGGTTTAACAAAATCTTCGAAATAAGAATGCGGACTTACGTCTAAATTTGAATGGTATATGTTAAAATTCTTTATTCCTCCGTCTAATATGAGGTGTGGCCAACTCGTACACTTACATTAAAAGTATGGGCGTTTCTAACTATGAGTAGGTAGGAACCATGTTCCCCCAGCACCCATAAAAAAATATGTATTACCGTAATGACTCACTTACTGGTATGGCATTGATGTATTTCAATACTAAAATAGAATATCTTTCTGTGGCAAGATACCTAGCAAGGAATCTGAACCCTCCCCTCCCCCCAGCTTCAAACAATTATGGGGGCCCGTGATTAAAGACTAAATTGTTTGACTAAAAGTAAAATTTTCTTAAAAGAAGATATGCTTCCACTTACAGAAACGAACTCTGTAGAGCTTTGCATTTTGTTGCCAGGCCTCGGCTTTACCTCCTTTTTCCTCTAAATGTGCAACTGTGACACATTTTTGTCTTGAATAAGTACAAATATGCAAACAAATAGGCCCTTGCTGTTTGTTTACATATTTGTACTAACTCAAATTGCATAAATCTTTTTTTCTGTTCTTTGTGTCATAAGCAATCCCCCTTACTAGTTTTAACCACTCTCTCATCTTTAAATAAAACAGAGAGACATCTCTCGCATTCAATAAGCATAATATTCTTCAGGCTCAGCCTTCGCCAAGTAGCTGAAATTCCGTTATTAAGCTGGCTTTCGCAAATAATAATCTCAAATTACTTTACCCGCTGAATTCAGTGGCAAGTATATCATTGCTCGAAATTATGAACATAAGTATTGATTCACTGTTTTCATGGAGATGAATGGTTCTGACAAGTCGGTGATTTTACGCATTTTGCTTTCGTAATATTGTTGAGGTGCTGTGTCTTCAAGGACGATAATAAATCGTCAGGAATTTAGCAACAATGTTTCTAACAAATTTTCTAACAGATGAATAGTAAGGAAAGGAATTTATTTTATGCTTTTAAATTAGTTTAGACACCAACAATTAATTCTTGGTTAAGATATCGTGAATATAATTGAGGTAGAGCGACGGTATATTTAAACTTCCATTGTGCGGATTTGATATTAAAAGTGCTGAGTAGAGCAATTCATTACAATCAAGCTTGATATTTCATAGACTATTAAAATGAAATTGAAACGTGAAAACGAACAAATATACAGTTTAACTAATGCCTTTCCAAAGACTAGTAAACTAAAAGTTTGTTTAGGGATATGGTGAATATACCACCCAGACTATTGCAACACTTCTTCTAAACACACATAAAAAAGAACTTTGAAAAATGTGTTCATGAATTCTTAAAATGTAAATTTCCGTGACAGTCGGAAAATCTAATTTTTTACGATTGCAGTATCTCTTTTTTTTCGTACAAGGAAATAAAAATGATTTAAGATAAACATTGTACACGATTTTAAAATATAAATTATTTAAAGGTAAACATTATTATTGTAAAGTAGGCATATCTAAAAATAAATGAAAAAAAAATCAGAACAATTATTTTTTGCATTTTTTATTTTGCAATGAATAACATTATTTATATGAAGATACATAAGCACATGAAACATAGCTTTAAATATCTTGATAACATATTTCAGTACTTCTGGATAAGCTTTTTTGGCTGCACATTTAACAAGATTATAAGGATTATAAAAACTAAAGATATTTTACCGGATTAAGGAGCAAGAAAAAAAATCCGTTTAGTTTTTATCATAAAAATATCGGACCTTTCCCTGGAAAAAGAAAAATTGAAACTACCTCACTCTTTCTACTGAACATTTTTTCTCAATTTCTTTCAAACTATTTGCGTCTTAAAACTCGCTGTTACAATAACCCTAACTCGCTGTATACATCAAAGAAAACTAAAGGTTTTTGCTCCCTGAATTTATAAAGATTTTAAGCAGTTCGTCTCAGGAGACATTCTGTTTTGTTTCAGATTAAGAACAGCAGATAGCAGTTCAAAGATTTCAAGTTTTTCTTCTAATTCGACTAAAAAAAGAAAAGCTTACTGCACTATTCTAGAGCCCAAATGTTAGGCTGGGAGACCTTTAGAAAATAAAATAGATTTTTTTAAAGTAATATGCTTTAAGGTTAACACATTTAAACCATCTTAGTAAGTGCGAAAAGTAAAAATACAAAGTTTCATAATTTGTCACATTTATTCAAGACAGTCACGAACGGTATATAATACAATAAACTACTTTAAAACTTAATTCCAACTTAATTTTTACATACAACATCATTGATTTACTTACATTTATACTTCCAAGGGAATGAACAAAACAGCTGGTTAACATATTTAAATATACTATGATTAAAAATGAAATTATGAGGATTGAATGTTGTAGCTCTTGGTAGGTCAGTTGCTTCTGGTTTGCGGATAGATAACTTTGAATGGCGCTTCCAGTTCATTCCTGCTTTCTGATCTACTTTCGAAATTTTAATGATATTCAAAATTTAATGATTTAGCATATGAGAAAGCTTCTCTTTTATCGTATTTTATTACAAGACTGCTAGTTTATATAATGGCTACCTTAATTTGTTAGGGGTAAATACCTTAATTTGTTAGAGATATCATAAACTTTATGTACTTTATTACAAGACTGCTAGTTTATATGATTTCTACCTTAATTTGTTAGACGTAAATAAATATGGTTTAAATTATGAAGAAAATCCAAAATGTATCAAGTCCTTTAAAATATGAAAGCTCTAGATTTATATTTACCGTATAATTTACATTTAAAAATGTGAATTCTACGATATGCTACTGTAATATTACATACTAACTAGTTCTTCTAATTTAATCTTTAAAATATCAGTCAATTTTACTTTTAAAAGCTTATGTGAAAAACTACTTTTAAAAGCTTATGTGATGTTACAAAATCTTTCTTAATGGACCAGTCCCATCCATCGCTCAATTTTTTGTCCTATTTATTACTTTAACCTATGTAGTGATAAAATTAAATTGAGACACGAGATTATTTTGTATATATACTTAGATATATATTAACCCTGCAAAGTTAAATATTTAGCTGATAATTATTACCATCTATCGTGTTTATTCAATAAACACATACACACGTACGTGCATATAGACATCCCCGTAAAAATAGCAAAACTGGACTCCGAATGCTTCTAAACGTGTATGTACACCAAAATATCATTGTCGAATTTCTTCATGATTGCAATACTTTCCTTATAATGTACATGTTCGGAAAGTAAGAATTATAGTATCTGCTGTGGTCCATTAATATGGTTACCCAGCAAACACACACAGGTTCTCTGAACGTCTATTAACGTTCATAAAACGTCTTCTGAACGTTAATAGACGTTCAGAGAACCTGTGTGTGTTTGCTGGGTAATGATTATTCAGGGGAAGTGGGGCACAATGAAACAATTTTTTTTTCTATTCGTAAATTTGCATGTACAAAGAAAGGAACACTTTCACCCTATTTTAAAGAATTTTTATTTAAAAATTGCAAAAGGTAAATGTCTGAGAGTGTTTCATTGCACCCAGGTATAAGGGGTAAAAGGAAACACTTAATAATACTTCACAAACACTCATCAAAACTCACACTTCAGCGTATAACTTTTATGTGTATTTATAATAAGCATTAGTGAGACAAAAATATTAAATTTAAATGGGAAAAAAATTTAACTAAACTGTTATAGTTTGAGATAAAAACATAATGCTTTATTAGAAATTAGTCTATTGTTTTCAATTTCATATTAAATGTACTAAAATCAAACTAAAAATTAACATTTCTACTTCCCTTCCTGTACCACCTTCAGGAACAGAAGGTGTTCGTTTTGATAAAATTTCAGTTTTTTTCAAAAGAAATCTTCCGAAATCCGATTTCCAAAGACATCTGAAGGATGCATAAATTGGAATCCTGGACGCTTTTGTTTGACGTACAGAACTTCGCTTTCCGTTTGGTTTGAGCTTATTATTTCCCCAACACAGTGCATTTCTTTACGTTTAAATTTACTTTACTTGATTAAAGTATAAAAAATTCATAAATATTTTAGAAGATAAAAATAATAAACTAATTATAATCTGAGTAACCTCACAAGAAAAGTAAGTTTGTTTGTGTAAAAAAATTACTATTGTTTGGCATTAATGCTTGCACTTCCTTTTTATGAAAGTGTGGAGGATGTGGTATACTCTATGGCGATCTCAATCTAAATATTTAATAGTAACATTTTTATTTTAAGTAACTGCATTCACCCACGGTGCAACAAAACATGCTTTACTGTACCCCGTCTATAAGTGTTTCATTTTCGCCCACACTGAGGCTACAAAATAAATAAATTTTTAATACTTCACACATTTATTTTTTTTACTCTGGCTTTGGGAATATGAAGACTATAACACAGAGATTACAATATTTGAAAAATAAATTATGATACATATGAGAACAAGGGGGTAAAGCAAAATTTCTTTCAATCGTGAAAATCCAATAATTTTCTTCAGCCCTTGTTGTAAAAATAATATTCTCTCCAAATCACATCAGTAACTGGGATAAATATTTGTATAATAGTTGTAACAGTTACAACTTTCTACGACAAATCCTGCTGATTTTAGATAGCATGTTTCATTGTACCCCAACTTCCCCTATTGTAACATCTTCATCATCGCATCGCTTATTGAAAAGCATGAAAGTATCTGCAATCTTCAGTATTGTTTCGGTGTAAAATACCGTACTTTGAAAATCATTATATGAATAAATAGAAATTATTATATCACCTCTATTACTTCGTATATTCAATTTAGTATACTGTCCAAGAGCAGTCGACCAGGAAGCAGTCATAAAGATATTATAAAATTAAATCGAATGTATGAAATTTAACCAATCAGAAGCAATAAATGAGTTATAACATATTTAGATTCAAATAGGTTGTATTATAGTTTTTTTTATCAAATAAATAAATAAATTTGTCACATGTATGTAGCTCAAGTTAGTAGGAAACAAAAATGAATATTTTGATTCAAGAATCCCTTAATTAGTTTTAACCAATAATAAGCTATAAAGGAGTTATAAAACATGTAAATTTAAACAGGTTATATTAAGTTTTGCGTATCAAACAAATAAATAAATAGTGTCATATATACACAGTTGAAGTTAGCAGAAGAAAAAAGATGACCATTATGATTCGGGTCCCTTAAAGATTCACCCTTAAAGATTAACTTCATGTAATAGAAAAGAGAAAGCAAATTTGAAAAGTGAGCCATGATAAAAATACGGAGAAACCAATTTACTACATGTAAGAAAATAAATTTGTGAAGATTTGACTCAAAATTGTTAAGTAAAATGTAGGAACCACTTATTAAATTTAGTAAGAAATATGTAGAAATCCTTTATGAAGTTCTGAAAGAAAACTGTTGCAGTACTACACTACATATTTTTAATATAGAAAATAATTTGAATTTCAAAAGATATTGAAATACGAGGGTTGCCTTTTAAGTTTCTACAAAAAGTAGGAAGAAAAAAATGAATTTTTGGGGAACAAACTGTTTTAATGCTTTTCAAAGTATTCGCCTTTAATATTTATACACTTTTCCATCCGTTCAAACCAATTCTTGAAACAGTTTTTCCACTCTGAAGTTGATATCTCAGAGACATGGTTTTGGAAAGCATCAACAGCTTACTGAAGTGATGAAAGTCACTGCCCAGGCATTTTTTGTTCCAAATAAGTAAACAAGAAAAAGTTGTTAGGCGACAAATCAGGAGAATACGGGCAATGAGACATTAATTTGATATTTTTATCCTTCAAATAATCGATTGTTTCACTTTCTGTGTGGGAGCTGCCGTTGTCGTGATGAAGAATGATGCGTTGGTTTTTGTTGTTTTTCCTGAATTCGTTGATCATTTTTGGCAAACAAATTGTATACCATTTCTGTATACCATTTAGCGTTAACAGTCTTTCGATCCTCTAAAGGAATGGTTGCGATTTGTCCTGTAAGGCCGAAAAAACAAGCAGTCATTTTCTTAGTGCTACGCGAACAAACAATTTTTGGAGGATTCAGTTCATCTGGAAACAGTGGATTGTTGTTTAGTTTCCGGCTCGTACGTATATATCCTAGTTTTGTCACCTGTAACGATGTTGTTTATGGATTTTGCAGTTCCCGATTTGATTTTTTTTTTGGCATTTCCTTACACCAATTTGCAAAAACCTCTTTTTGAGCTTCTGTGTGGGATCCATCTGGAACAAATCTTTTTAACGGCCAAATGTTCGTGCAAAATCGAATGTATTCTGTGATATGAATGAATCTGTGAAATGCCAAGGGATTCTTCAATCTCATTATACGTGACATGCCGATCTTCTTCAATCATTTTGTGCACAGCATCGATGTATTTTTTTATCACTACCGAGTTTGGTCGTCCTTTACGAGATTCATCACTGACAGACACATGACCATGCCGAAATTCTGCAAACCAATTGTAAACAGTCTTTTCTGATGGTGCTTCATTGCCAAAAGTTTCACGAAGCGATACTAAGCATTCTTGTCGAGTGAGGCCTTTCTTAAAATCATAAAAAATCATCCAACGGAAACCTACACGAGTTATTTCCATTTTTTTCACTCGCTTCTTTAGAGCACTCACTGTAAACAAAATACGCCGCCAATTTATGATGCCACTGATTCTATTATTAGAAAAGTGTGAATTTTACGAATATCTTGAAGACAAATTTCAGTAGCGCCGTCTATTGGTCGCTTATAAAAACATAAAAGGCAACCCTCGTATAGGATGGAAGAATAAAATAAATTTTAACTGAATAATAAAACGAAAATTGAGTTTATATCAAATGCATTGAAAGATAACTTCTGTAAATCTTTTATCATATTGTTTATAAAATATAAAAATATTACAGATGATTTTTATAAATGTATGGAATCTGTCATAAACATTTATTTGTGGTTAAATATAGGACTGAAAATAAGTGAAATCTTTATATATTTAAAAATTAAAAATAAAAATGCCTAATTTAAGAAAAGAGAATAGCATTAATTAAAATGAAAAAAAAATCTGCTTCGAATTACTTAAACTATTCATATTATGCTGTGATACAACGTGTGCAGAAAACTTAGCAAAGATAAAATCTTAGGGTAAACTATGTTTTATTATTTTTCTAAGTCAATATATTTCCTTTATTTAAGGAAGATGCTAAATCTCAAATTTGGTAGTTTACTTAAGTTAATTATTTGCCAACAGTTAAAGACATTGTATCCTGCAAATGAATTATATTTAATTAAGGTTTTACTTTTCGGATGCTAATGTGGTTTTTTTCTGAAACATTGTAATATTTTACCATTACTATTACTTTATGTCGGCTTATGATGACAAGCTTTGAGAAAATAGTTTCATAACTAGATGTTTACAAGACTCAGACTTGATATTCAAGTTACTAGGCTATTTTCGTTAATATAATAACAGGTAATTAGAATTTGTCTGTTTTCTCATTTATACATAATTAAGAAAATTTTAGCTGTGCTTATAGGATAATTATTTTTATTTTATTTTGTCATTTAACGTATTAATGTCTTACAAAATTAGTACAAAGTAATAGTTATTTGTGTTATCATATAAGACTGTATTATAATTCGTTATAAAAGGATTTCAAATTTTCGCATTGTTTCAAATTTTTGCGATTCTGATATTTAAAAGACTTTTTTTTTCCCTCTTCGTTCGCTAAATTCGCTTTGTAAACATGTGCTAGACAAATTATAAAACAACGAGAAGTTATAGAGCTCTTCAATTTCATTTAGAATTCAATACATTAAAATACGCATGTTATTGCATGTTTTGAAGACATATTTATGTTTTCTATGCAGTCAACTTATCTAAATTAAACAACGTCGATAGATTTGAGATTAAAGTATTTTTATTGGGAGATTGCGAACCCAATCGCCCAGCAATCATTTATAAAAAGTATACCTATAACTCTACTTTAGCATTTACACAAAGAAAAGGAATAAGAGGGGGAGAGCTAAAATAACCCTATTAAATATCAATATGTATATCAATATTGTAAAATATGTTGAATGTCTTTATGTTCATTTTGTACAGCGCGTTTATTATAATTGCTAAAGGTTAACAATTCATTAAAACACAGCTTATGAAAAGTTCTTCCGACTTTATACAGTAAATTGACTCGTTAAGCAGTCTTTAAAGGTTGCACGGTTTCTTAAAATATCGGGCCGTAATGGTACCAATATTTTAAAGAATCTTCTGTGGGCTATATCAAACTTTCGCGGGAATGCATGGGAAGGGATAAAGCGATTCAAAAAATGGATCTTTTATAACATAAGATGACACCATCTTCTTTTATCAATAAAGTATTTGAATTGTATCAAGCATTTTGTATATGCATTCTGCTCTCATCATGAAACATAATACATATCTTCGATTAGCATTAGCTTAATAAATGTTTTATAGTTTCTAGGATTTAATATTTCGTCGAAAATCAATACAGCAAATTAATACTGCAGACCCTAATTTCGTATTCATTGATATTAGTTGCTCTACACATATTTGATAAAAAATTAATATAGGGAGAAGGTGGCCCAAAATGATCCTAGAGGGCAAAACGATCCACCTACGTTTTCTTAGATACAGGTAGCGATATCTACCGCGGAACACATAAACTAGTTGTGCCAAGCCAAGAAGAAGCAATGGTGATATTTAAGCAGTTGGTGTATTACGTGTCTGAGTAGTTGGTAGCAGTTGGTGTATTACGTGTCTGAGTAGTTGGTAGCAGTTGGTGTATTACGTGTCTGAGTTCTTCGAAAAACTGGGTTTTATCATCTCGTATAAGGTAAGCAATAACTTTCCTATTTCTTTATAAATACAATCTTTCATGTACAAAAATATGACTTGGTTTACTGAATAGAGTATGTTTTTGGATGTATTCTTATTTATAGTTTGCTATGTTTATCGTCGTGTTGCAGTATAATGAACTAAAGTGGGCAGCCATACTGCCAGGTAAAATGATCCCTCGACTGAAAAAACTCCAGTACCGGGTCCTAGAAGTCATGGCAGCCCTTCAAACTTCTCAAAATGCGTGACTTCCCATTACCTTATTTAATTTATTTCTATGCTTATTGTATGCCATAATTTTTTAATTATATTTTTTAAATATTTCCTTTTGTTTTTTGTGACACTTATTTTATTTTAAAATGTTCATAAAATAAATCATGCATACTGTATCACTGTAAAATTTATTCCGCTTCAATATGTATCGTCATAATTACTTTTATGTGTCTTATTTTGGCAATAATAAACAATTTAAAATTATTTTCAATTGAAGGATCATTTTGCTCTTGGGTTGAGGGTAAAATGATCTTTTAGACATTTTCTAAAAATTCAATTTTTTTTTCTTTACTCATGCTTTTAAAATATTATTAAAATATGTTTATGATGCAAAATACAGTGTAAAACATGATAGCAAAGGCCAGAGTTTTATTCAAACATTTATATTATTTTTTACAAGTTTTAACCTGAAGGGGATCATTTTGGGCCACCTTCCCCAATGCAGAAATATCGTGTAATTTTCTTATTTAAAAATATTCTTTTGACTTTCATCATTTAACTATTTTTAATTTCTCGATGGTTTATTTTGTCAGTGTCAATAAATTTTATAAAAAGATCTAATAAAACAAACCGTCCGGACCTTTAATTTTTAATCAATATTTTAAGTATTTATTGATAAGCAGAATAATTTTGTAGGACATTAAAATATCTTTAACTTAAGATATGAATATTCTTAATTTTTAGTTGGTTTTATTTTCCTTTTCTTTTAATTTTGAGTTACATTTTCATTTCACCACTCGCTAACAGACAGCATGTTTCAGGTGTTACATGGTAAATGCATAAACAAATCATGTAGTGCTTGAAAGAACGCTTGACAGCTTTTCGAATTATGAAGCTTGAACATTTAGGCAACACAAAACAAAATTCGATTTCCTTATAAAGATGGAAAAAATCAATCTTCCTTTAGTAAGGCAAATATGTAGAAAAATAGATAAAACATATGAGCGCCGAATATATCGGGAAATACATTATATAAATATCATGAAGTGATCTGCGTATTGGTACTACCAAAAATATAGATCAAGGATTCATGAAAATTGCATACTTTACAATATGTGTTTTCCTAAAGCCCTTTCTATTTGCAGTTGTCTGCTATATTTATATTGTTTTTAATAACCGTTGTAGCTCATATTTTTTTGAAATTGCACATTCAATAGTAGTATATACTAAAGTGAAAGAACACTAGTTTGGTCTTTCCCTACAATACATAAGAAAAAAACGAGGTTTTCAGTGTTAAATTATCGTAAAATAAATCTTATCGCAGGATTAGGATAACTCCTGTTATATTATTAAGTAATAAAACTAAATCAGTTAAAAAGCCAGCTGGCATAGATTCAATTTACCTATATTTCATATACATGCAGACAGGTGCCTACTTACACCATATTGACGCCACCCATGGGCCTTTAAGTCCTGCTTTAAATTCCCAACCATAATTTAAGTCCTCATCAGAAGACGAGGGGTCCGAGATCACTATGCGTGCACGTACACCGCATGAACGCAATGGTCCTTAAAGATGTCGGAATCGAACCTCAACATTCCGATTGCTAGATCGATGCTTTAACCAATTGGCTACCACCACTTTTATTTCAAAACCTTTGTTTTCTAATATTTGACAGTGAGTAATTGGAAAAATCATAAATTGTTCAAGATTCGAATTTCAAAATTTTGACGTAGGCAGCATATAACTTGATTGCACGTCTATTAAATAATTTGCATATTTGATGCACTGCACTTCAATTTATTTCATTTGAAAATATGATACTTTTAGACACAACAGATAAAATTTTAGTTTTTATTAGTATCAAATACTTGTGCAGTTGTTGATCAACGATTTTATCTGAAATAGCTTCACTGTTATACATTAATTTTTACATCTTTCAAGTAAATAAAAGACTCCGAAATGCAAGTTAAAAAATGACTACTGAAAAGACTGTCTTAAAAGACTTTTGTGTGATCCAAGAATGAATTACGCAGTCAGTGGACAGCTGAATGTCATGACAGTCCTAAATATAAAACTTCAAGATCTAATAATTTCGAGACACGCGCATATGAACATAAAGAGGTCATGCTGAAGCAAGTAATATTAGATTCATTGATGTCAAAATGAGCACTTTCATCAAAATCTAAAAAGTGAAATATTTTCGATTATAATACTTCCTTTACGTTATATAAGGAGTTATCCTTGTTATAAAATGGCTTTTTATTTATAAGCATTCCTTATACTTTCTCCTTCTTTAGGGTTGAGATGTAAACTTGAGACAAGATTTCCAGGTATGTAAACATCGGCGGTATGACAAATGTTGCCAAGACTGGGCACTTCTGGTAATTTATCGACAAGTTTGGCGCCAGAAAATAATTTCACAAAACTGAACCCATCTTGGTGATATCTTTTATAACTTGGCGAGAAGTTGCTAAACCCTACTGTCTTACATTGAGAATAATTTTCCGTTATGCTGAAATAATTTGGTCACATGTTGTATGTTTGCCAGCACGGTGGCTTGAAATATTTCGTGGTTCTAAATACGCCAGTCTGCAAAGGATTGTGTATGGGAATATTTAGAGAACTGTTTCAATGGCAACCAAAATTTGAAATTATTACTGATTATTCGCAATCGTAAATCGCCAAAGAATCACAAGAGAAAGAAAAGTTGCCATTTGTAAAAATCATTCAAATAATTTGCAGAAAAATCAACAGCTTTCAAGATATTTAACAAATGCTGTGCCTACTGCCTCTTTTTCGAGAAATTGCAATTTCAGCATTTTCAGTCAGTCGCAATACTTTCCGCACGTTATTTGATTTTTCTAGCCTTAATTCACGAGTATTAAATCTCAATTCCAGAAAATACTTTAAGATGACGGTGTGAGGTGTAAAATTTTCACTTTTTAATCATAAATTTTTAAAAGAGATTATCATTCATGTTCATTCAGTTTATGTGAGAATTTTTTCTATTATTATAAACTGAGAGAACAAATTCTAGATATGCACCAGCAAAGACCGCAGAAGGGCATGAGTCTGGGCACTTTAAGACTTTTGAGAATTCACTCAAGGCTTGTCTAACACCCTGAGAAGTTTACTGGACTGCTAGTTAGCAATCTAACAATAAATCTGAAATTACAATAAAAACTTTTTAATACATTTCCTATTCTAAAAACTTTTCTTCAGAATTTATATGTACACACACACACACACACACACACACACACATATATATATATATATATATATATATATATATATACATACATACATATAGTATGTATATATATTGAAGAGCCAAAACATTATGACCACCTACTCAATAGCGCGTTGCGCCTCCTTTGGCCTTCAAAACAGCTGCAACTTCGGAAAAAGCACTCAAAATACTGGTGTTAAACGATAAAATAAATAAAATCTTTCTGGAAAAACACACATAAAATGTTACTTAAAACACGATACGTGCACGATTCGGACGTCCAGTCGTTTCGACCAAAAATTCTTTAGATCAAAGCCCTTCGTCTCACTAAATAGAGGGAACTGAAAAAGATGAACAAACAAGCATGTTGCCACATGGAAAAAAAGAAAAGGCGAACAAAATTTTTTTAGTGTAATGCTTTGCTAAAAATTTGTAATATGCATTTTTTTCATTTATTTATTTTTTTTCTGTACTTTTTTTCTACTAAAGTAAGCCTCCAGCTGCATGTTACAGAAATTATTTGATAGTTTCTTATTTCTTAGAAAAATTATGAAAATTGTATATTTTTACAAAATCCATGGTCGATGCGCTGCCGCCACATTTAAATTAAGAAAGATTATTTATTTATTAATTAATTTTTTTTCATTTCACTTATCTACTATAGACACAAGTTTCCCGCACTATGGCGTTTTAAATACTAAAAAAAAAAAAATTTTTTTTTTCGTCCCACCTTATTATACATATATCTAAGACTTTCTATGATGAAAGGCTGAAACTTTGCACTTTTCCTAATATAAATACCACATTTTACTACTTAGGATTTCGTCCGTATAAAAATATAAAAGTTCTATTTATTCAGATTTAATCCCTTGAAATTTTTAATTAATTTCATAGAATTCTGTATTTTACTATAATTCTGTATTAACTTAATATGTATTCAAATAAGCCATATTTCAGAAAAAAATTACATCTATTGTTAATATTTAAAATATTTTATACTGAATGCCAATGAGAATACATAAATACATCTATTCTTATTAATAATTTTGTGATTCCCAATTATTATCACAAATTGTTATGTAATTTTAACTTAGAATTTACTTTATAATCCATGCAGAATAGAAAATACTATGTATCTAACTTTTTGAAATTTTTCATTTTAAATATACATTTTTTGCCTCTAGGCACTAATTATTCTTACTTCGATAGAATATGCCGCTTGGAACTATATGTCATTTACATATACTTTCAATGTATATTGAAAAGTTTTGATAAAGGATTTTTATAAAGAAATCATAAAATTCTCCTATTGCAGAAAATGAAATGTTAAATTATGCATTAAACTTCAGATACTTTCTGTTTGACGCAAACTCGGGGAAAATAATTTCCAATAAGAAATTAGTTCACTGCCTTATAACATTTATTAGATAAAATTAAAATTTGAAAGTTTTAACATTTATTTCACAAATCATGCTGTGCAAAACTTTTTTTTTTCCGTTACTTTCCCCCCACTTTCTAAAAATTTTAAGAAAAGTTTTATATTTTGTTCGTATGCAAATTATTTATGTATAGAAATACTTATAAAAATTAAACAAACGCAGCAGCAGTTTTCATAATATAAAATCTAGATCTATATTCGCATGTACAACAGTATTTCAGGCAAGAATAATTCTTCGCTGACTTGAGTATAGAGAAAAAACTTGCCAATGATCTACTCGGGATTTGTCTATTTCTTTACATCTTCTGAAGTTTTGTACCTTTTCTTACAAAAATTATTACTCAAAGTCGTGCAATAATAAGTATTTTCAGAACTTTTTTATAGATTGTATGAGTTATTTAATTTAAAAAAACAGTACAGAGTAACGTGAGTTACGCTGAGTATGGAAACAAACCAATAAATTTCTTTTAATCATATGCTGCCGTATGTTACGAATGTTAAATATTCAGATTTGATTTCATTACTTTATGCAAGATTTTATACAATGCATATGCTCCAGGTGAACATTGTATTCTGATATCATATTGCTTCAGTGTAAGGTGGTTTAAAATGGGAAGGTACTTTTTTAAATTAAAAATCTATATTGTTCGTTCTAAAATGATTATTCTTTTTATGACTATATTTTCCGTCATTGGTTGGCAATATTTTTTGCTTATTATGCAATTTATTAGCTGCATTTGGAAACATAATATTAATTAAGCCAAACCACATATTCATTTTACCTCATCAAACACAAACATAAGCTATTTAGTGTAAGTCTTTTTCCAAAGTTAAAATAATAACAAGACTTCTCAACATTTCAGGAATGTATTAACTTTTTTTTTTTTGTAAGTACAAGAAAAGAGCATAAATTCAAAAAGCAAATAAAGGCTGGTGTTTCCAAAATCAGATAATAAACTTTTTAGCAAATATAAATGTTGCTAATTAATATCTGGGAATACAAGGTAAAAGAATATGGAGAAAAAAAATTCTATCTAATAGCCGTGCCAGCTGCCGACAATATGCTAATACATCACAGCAAGGGCCGGCGATGTCGGGCATTTCGTAATGAGGACGCGCAGTAGCCAAGCCAACGTTGTACCCTATGAGTGATCTAATAATTTTTAACCATTTCCAGATAAGAGACGTAGCACCTTTATTGAAAACCTATGAGGTATCGTTTTAACATGGAGAACACTGAAGCTACGACAGATTTTACGGAAACGAACTTCCGTTAGCGTATACGTTCTCACAGCAGCAAAGTCTAGAGAGGTTATCACACTCCCAAGTGCTGACCAAAACGGCTCATCTAAGTTTATTATTATTTTTATTTTCACGAAATACAATATCATTGCCCCTATGCAAGTAAGTTATGATTCTTCCTAAGGTAAATTTATTCGATACATTATTCAAAGCTTAAGGTGCGTCATAGTAATATTTTTATATAATAAAAAAACTAAACTATGAGCATTTTATAAAACAATTTTTACTTCTTTGTACAAAGTATAAGGAAGTAATTTGATCGCGAAAAATTTTGGTATCCCGATTTTGACTACCCTAAAATTAATTTTAAGAATTTTTGCGATGCATCACATTGTACGCATGTACGTATATTTATATAAATGCATGTACAATTAATTTTGACCGACCGTAAGTCTATTTTGACCAGTTTTTCCCTAACATCTGTACGTACGTACATATGTATATTTACCTCGCATATCTCAAAAACTATTAGTCGTAGAACGTTGAAATTTTGTATTTAGGATTGCTGTAACATCTAGTTGTGCAAATCGCTTTTTGGTTTAATCGACTGGATAGTTTATTTACAGGGGCACACAAAATTTTTAAATACATTAGGCTCAATGGGCAGAAATTCATTAAAGTATATTTTAGAGGCAGTGGCGCACCCAGGATTTTAGTTTAGGGGGGGGGGGGGCTGGGCGACATGCAAATACTGCTGAACTCGATTATGGTGTGACCTCGATTAGTTACAACTCTCTTATAACGTCTACATATTCGGTACCACTTGACTGTCCCACAGAACACAAGCCCACAAGCAATGTAACTCCGTATGGAGTCACAATTAATTATCTGCTCTTTTGCGTGACGTTGTAACCGAGATGAACAGTGTTTCATAAACTAACTGTAAGCATTTGTTTAAAAACTTTTTAAATAAATGTCTTTTTGGTTAGAAATAACTTGAAGACAATTAAAAAAAGAAAGAAAAAATAATTCATTAGCGACAATTTTCATTTTTTAAAGCTTTTCACTTCTAACTTTCTACCTTTAGGTGGGCTTCAGCCCCCATAGCCCCCTCCGTGGGTGCGTCTATGTTTAGAGGTATTAAGTCATTTCAAACGACTCAGAAGTGATATATGTTGATAAACGTTACAAAATGAATCTCTTCATCGAAAAAAGTTTCTTTATCACTTATGGTTCTGCTACAGGAACACTCAAAAGATTTCCAACACATTACGGTCAATGGCACTTTTATAGACATTTATCCATTTCAAGCACGATATTACCATTCTACCATTTAGTTAGATAATGGTCTGACGTCAGTAATATGCTTCTCACGAAAATAGCGACAAAAGTCGCCAAGCTTGGTGACTCGAGTATGTATGTAACTCGTACATGTCAAAAATTGTTAGTCGTAGATTGTTCAAATTTTATATATAAAACTTTTGTAACATCTACTGTTTAGTATATAAAACTGTTGTAACATCTTGTTCTGCACCTCAGTTTATGGTTCCAACCTATTGGAGAATTTATTTACACGACCACCCAAAAAAATTTCCATATATTAATGTCTATGGGCATCTTCAATGTATTATGCGTGCAGTCAATCATTGTTTAAGTAATGCCTGAAATCTCACCAACTATCATTAACCTTGGCGAATATTTTCAAATATCGCCAAATTTGACGCCAAAATGATTATGTATTTCGTATACCTCTAAAACTGTTTACCGTAGAATCTTGAAACTTTGTATTTAGATTGCTTTGTAACTTAAATACAACTGTCCATCTTTTTATTCAATCGACTGTGTAATTTATTTACAGGGTCAATAAAAGGGCTTTAAATACATTAAGGGATATGGATGCATTCAGTTCATTGAAAATCTATGGTCAATTATTACCTTGGATATCCCAAAATTTCGCAAACTATCTCAAGCTTGTCGACTTTTGCGAAATATCGCCAAATTAAGTTATAAAACAAATCTTTCAAAATGAATCCAGCTCAGTAATATCTCAAATATTTAGCTGGGAATTTCTAAACCTTAGTATTATTGCAGTATTTTATCTCTTTCAAGCAAAATAAGTTTCGATAAAGTGTACCCAAAAATATTTACGATTTAATAGACATACAAGGAAGTCATGTGATGTCCACATCAGATTTTTTACATGAGATGCCACTTAGCACTTTAGTGAATAAAAAAGAATCTCTCACTCAATTAAAATATATATAGGCTAGAAAAATAAAAATGTTCTGTGAACTTTATGTTTTTAAGAGAACTTCAAGATTATGTGTTTTCTAATAAAAATGCTAATCATAAAAAAATTTAAGAGTTTTAAAATAAAATATAAATTTTCTAAATGCACAAAGATTAGAAAAAAGATGAAGGTATGCGGAATTTATATTTTTATATTTAAGTGAGTGGCGTATTTCTTTTTCCAAGCAATTTATTTTCAAAACTTCCGAACAGAATTCTACTTTATATTATTTTTCCTTGCGGGTTGATAAAATAAATAGATTCATAATCATATGGATAAGGAATTGTAGAAAGTAAATTTGTTATTCTGTGAAATCCTTAGTTGCTGAACACTTTATAGTACAATATACAGCATTAATTTTTAAGGGGGGGGAATTTTAAGAAAATATTTTATGATGGAACTTTCTCGAAAAAATATTTCGAAATACATTTTGCCCTTAGGAAATATTATCATGAAATAAAGGATCTTGACGAATATTGTAATTAAACTGAAACTATTTTGAAAAGTGAATGGTTTCTGAGAATGTATTTAATTTCTACGTTACTTCTGTTTTGGACCAGCATATATGGTTTATACCAGCATAAAGGTGGACCAGCATAAAGGTTTATTTATTTAATTTTATTTTATTTTAATAGAAATCAAATGTTGTATTTTAATGGGCAATTCTAAATAATTGTTTTACATTTCATACTAACTGAAATAAGCTGGAATTCTGTATTCTAGTACTTAAAACGTCAGATTTATGAATGATTCTAAAATTCTTCAGCAACTGGGGACTGCCAATTCTATCTCTAACCTATTAAATTGTGTGAGAGGTATACGCTTCCCACAGGCTTCCCGATATCAAATAAAGCAATAGGAAAGCATTAGAAATTTCTGGCGTGTGCTAATAATTAGCACATATACTAGTAATGGATAATTATATTAATAATTAGCATATGAGAATAATAGATTAACAATTGAATTAATAATTTGCATTTCAGATATTTTTCAGGAGAAAGTAACATTTATAAAATATCATTATTTATTAGGTAAAATATCTTTTAAAATATTTTTAAAATTATATTCAAACTTTGGAGAATCTCAGCAAAGCAGTCTAAATTATGTTTATTTTGTGAAATTTTCATGAATGCTCTAATGGATAACCCACAATAGAAACCGCTGATAACCACTAAAAATGACATGATATCTTTAGAAGATATCATGCCATTTTTAGAAAAATACTTGAAGATTTATACCTCGATAGATTAAAATTATAAATAGAAAGTAAATTTGAAATGCCAACTCCCTGCTTCAATCTAAACTTGTTGCAGTTAAAAATATATGTATAAAATTTCCCTTGAATACCATTTGCAATAATAATGTATCTCATCTTTCAGAAATAAATTTTAAAATGTATAAATATTAATGCACTAAAAGTAACTCTTCAGCTACTTTAGAAGAAAATAGAAGTCTCTTTTTAGAAGATATCATGTTAAACTTGTCAGTTTCGCATTTTAGAAGTGATAATGTTACTTGAGGATAAACGGAAAAATCATTATTTTGTATGAGCTTAAGGCGTTTAAAAAAGAATATTTGTTTTAAGTTTTGGGAGAAAATGTCAGCTATAATTAAATTTTCTCTCGGTGTATTCTTCTCAATCTTGTTACACGATGAAATGCGCTTTTGTTTTTTGCTTATTAAAAGTTTCTCTAATTTAAGAAAAAAACATAACATATACTTATAACAACATAGTAACGTTACGACACTTATTTTCAGAAATTTTAAGCCTATTAGACTTTTAATTACGTAAATTTGATTGTAAAAATCACTGTATGTCTATAATAATTTAACTATATCTTATGCATACTACGCTGTAACGGTGCTGATATAGCACTTTTAAAGAATGTCATTAATGAATAAACAAGTCTTTAACAAAACTAAATAAAATTACTTTAAATACATTTTTATACATTTTAAAGATTTTTCTATATGTGCTTTTTTTTTAGTAAATCATGACTAAAGTCATAAAACTTAACGCAGTGACCTGGATTCTATTATTTTGTAATACTTCATAATAATGCGTTACAAAAATGCTTGTAAAGAAAGTAAAAGTAGGTTTTATTACATTTTACCATTCAAAAAACGTTCAGATGGTGAGTAAAACAGAACATATATCTGTTTACGAAATTCTGCAGTACAAAACGAAATATTTGAAAAGTATGCGAGAATAAAAATAGATATGACTGTATCATATTTTCAGTGAAAATATTTTGATTTTCGTAAAGCGAAAAAAAATTAAGAAAAAAACATGCACTTCGAAATTGTGCAAGAAATTTTAATTAAACTGCTTAAATTATTTTTTTTATTTGTTAAATTAAAAAAAGCTGATTACTAAGAAGATATGTATGTAGTATTCATTCTAAATTCTTGCTTATATATTGGAGGATTTGTGCAAGCCCAAACAATGCTATCTAATGTTGTAAAACTTGTATTTATTGAAATAGGGATTAATGAATTAATTTATTTGACAATGAACTTCATTAAGAAAAAAGGTACAGCTCAATTTAATTGAGAGCAATCACCGTGAATTAATTGTTCTCTAGAAGTTACTGCATGTTAACAAATGCAGTAACTTCTAGCAGTTCAAAATGTCTAGAGCATTGTGATTTGCATACATGGTAGGATACATCTTAGGATGCATGTTTTTGGTATGATTTTAAATATTACTCCAAGTAAAGCTAGCACGATGCTCGCATAAATTTCAATCCACTAACTGCTACTAGATGTTAATTTGATTTAAATGAATTTCAAAACTTTAAAGTTAGAATAAAATCATGATCTTTTATTAAAACGTAAGTCACGCAATTGTAAATTTATATTGTAACAAATTTGTGAGAATAACTTCTTCTCTAAGGTTTAGGCTAAAATTAATTCTCTATTCATTACAATGTCAAAATTTGCATTGAGTTTTATGTAAATGAAAGCTCGGGTTGATCATTGATTTCAGTATCTCAGGAAGAATATAACTCATGATATCACCAAACTGAAGTTGAATTTTGGAATCTATTTCCAACACCAAAATTGGCTTTTCAAGTCCAAAAGTTACCAAACTGGGAGGCTATTTCACGTAAAAGTATTGCTCTTCTATTTATACTCCTTTTGTAGTACAACGAAATTGTTTGGTCATCTTCAAAAGTAATGGAAAGTCCTCTCATGTTCAACGGAAGTCCAATGGAAAGTCCAATCAAAAGTCATGTAATGGAAATACCCGAAACGTTCAAGTAAGAGCTATAATTATCTAAATATTGAAGCAAGCACATTTTCCTCAAGAGATTTGTTGTCGTTTAGTTGCAACCAAATAATGGTTAACCAGAGAACTCTGTTCAGTGCGACGAAACTTTGCGCTCGTTGACTGGTATGCTAAGCAAGTGTGATTCCATCTCTACAGTCTGTTTAATGCAGTGTGTTATAATAAACATTACTGAGCTGTGTAAATCCAGCTCGAGTATTCTACAAAGTATTTTTGCGATGACATTGATTATCCCTACAATAAAATACCGGACTGCAATTTGTGACTTGATCTGTGGAGTCATAATTTACAGACCGAATAAAGATGTGTTTTTGTACTTACAATTTAGCCAAAGTCCGGTCGCCTCATTGGTTATGCTATTCATTATTTTCGTAAACGTACTCTAGAAAAAGCTGTAAGAGTGTCAAAACCAAGATGGAACAGCATTAAAAAAAAAAAAAAGTACAGCTCAATTTAATTGAGAGACATCACCGTACATTAATTGTTATCTTTCACGAATTTCGTTTTAGTAATTCATATTTCTCCTATATTTAATATAATTTTAATATTCAGTTTAAAATTGTTCATTAATTAAACCTATACGGGTGTCCCATTAAGACCACGCAATCTCTGCACAACCAGATTCCTCGTGAGGAATACGGGTTCTTTGGCCATTATATATATACAGGGTGTGTCGCAATTCCCTCCCGCGTTTCGAAGTCTTATAATATATATATATATATATATATATTACAAAAACAGCTGCAAAGTTGAATTTGTTGGATAAAGAAATGTTACAAGTTGTGTTTCATAAACGTTCAATATGTGAACCTTTCGTTCGCTGGAGATATCAAGTCCAAAATCAAATTCTTCCCGCACTCGCTTTAACATGTCACTATCAATTATAGCAAATGGGGTTGTGATCCTTTGGCGTAAATCTTGCAAATCACGTGGCATAGGGGACACGAACACACGATCTTTTATGTAACCCCATAAAAATATTGCATGGAGTTTGGTCCGTAGAGCGAGGTGTCCACGGAAGAAGACGACTGTCATCGTCAGAACTTCGTCCAATCGAACAACGAGGAATCTCGTTATTTATTGAACTAAATTTGTAATGTTTCTTCTCCAGTAAAGTCAACTTTGTTGCTGTATCGGCAATATATTTTTTTATAATCCTTCCGAACCCGGAAGGGAATTGTGACACACCCTGCATGTATACATATACACAGGAAGCTCTTTATTTGTGAAATAAAACTTAAAATTTTTCTTTCTTCAGTAAATTCAACTTTACTGCTGCATTAGAAATATATTATGTTTTATGAGCCATCCAAATCCGGTATGGAATTTCGGTAGACCCTGTATATATATATGTGTGTGTGTGTGTGTGTGTGTAATTCCCAAAGAACTGTACCTCTACGACCCATAGCTTTTGAGAAAAATTCTAGGGAATATGTATGACGTCATATCCGGCATGCGAAAAAAATTAATTTGCTCGGAAGTATGAACATCGGAAGAAAATGTTCCATATATTCGCTCATATTTAGGCATTTACTACAAAAATTTACTCATTTGTTCGTCTTCAGGGTGTGTGCATTTTTGTGGACGGTACGTTGTATAAACGTTTCCAGTCAATCATTCTACTGATCGCTCATGCATGCCTCAATTTGCGCGGTGGACGTTTCGAACATCTTCTTGTAAACTTATGCAAGTACCGATGTCCATGTTTCCAATAAAGAATATTATTCTTGCACTACATATAACTTCAAATACTTTCACAAGCATTTTTCTCAAAAACTATGGGTAGTAGAGGTATAGTTCTTCGAGCACTTTTCATCCATTCCAAAGAAGGAGTCTGGCCGTGCAAAGTTAGTGCAGTTTTGATGTGACACTCTGTTTATAAATGATATCAGCAGTATTTCGCTATAGTTATTAATTTATAACTCACATAAAAATATAAGCCCATGACTTCTACCTTAGAAAACAAAAATCATTTTTTAAAATTCAGGTTGTGATACAAATACAGTCAACTCCGGTTATAGCGAACCCGGATGTAGTGAACTTTCGGCTATAGTGAACGCAAATCGTTAGTCGCGATTCACTTATATTAGAAATCTGCATAGCAGTTTTCGGTTTTAGTGAACATGACTTCGGTTATAGTGAACCTAAAAACTGAACTTCGGAAATTCTGGAAAGGGCGGAGATGAAGTTTTTCGATGTCTACATTCTCAAAGGTTGTCAGTACTGCATTAGATAAGTACACAAAGAGATTACGAAGCATCTGTTCCGAAATACAGGGGAATTGTCAGTGGCTAGGCTAACATAGCGAAGGAGAGAGGGGAACCATAGCGCACTTGAGAAAGGGCTTTAAACTTTTGACAGCTGTGAAACCAGGAATTTATTCATTGCAGTGATGCATATTTATCTTTAGCTCTCCAAATCCCTTGCAAAATAACCCAAGTCATCTGGTGTATGCCTCCCCGTACTCCTTTTTGTCCGATATCCCAATTGCTTAAGTGTATAAGCTCATCTTTTCCACCCTGCATGAAAGGCCGTGACATACACACTTCCACAATGAGGGAAGTAGCAAGGACAATTTTTAAAAGAAACATGCAACATTTTTCATTCTCATTCTTGACCAGAAAGAAAAGACCACAAGCGAATCAATCCAATTCATCAAACTGTGTCCTTCTTAATTTTATCCACGCTGTATCCGGGGACATCTGTAGATTAAATTCTTAGTCGGGTATAATCAATAGCACTTTTCGACTACTAAGCACTTAACAAAAAGTAGGGTACATTTCATGGTGAACAAAAACGGACATGTCTCTCTTCTCCTTGAACAATTTCATTTTCCATTCTCGGTGCAATAGGACGAATTAAGGATTACCACTGCACGCTATTGCTTGATTGGCTATAGTCCTTTCCGGCCAATTGAATGGAATCTCCCAAATTATTGTTACACTTAGGAGTAGTAACACATAAATACGATTAATTATGTTTGGTTTACACATATATTCAGTGCGGGTATAAAACATTATTTTTTACGTATGTATATAATGTATTCCTTGTTCATATAGGGATATTTCGCTTATAGTGAACTTCGGATATAGTGAACGAAATTTGCCGGTCCCCAGAGGTTCATTACAACCGGAGTCGACTGTATTATGTTATTTTTGTACAATCGTTCATACAAGAAAAAGTGGGAGAAAATAAAATTGATGATTTGTACTGTAATACTATTGTCAAAAAGACTTTCGAAATTATTTTACGAATATAAGCATCAATTTTATTTTTTATTTTTAAATAAGAAATGTGGTGAGCAGGTATACAATATTTAACTATTTCCCGAAATATTTAACTCATTCGGTAAAATCTATAATGAATGCATGGCTGATCTGAAATAAAATAATCTCAACAAAAAAAAATAATAATGATAACTACACATTTTAATGAAGTAAGCGTTCACAGCTCTTGTATACCCTTTCAATAAAATTTATACATTTGATAGGGATCAAATACGATAAAAATGAAAATTAATTGTAAGTTGGATACAGCATCTGCTTACTGAATATTTAAAATATTTTATTTACAGTTAAAATTTAATAACTTTTTCTATTGTTTAATATTTTATGATTTCGAAAGATCCTCTTCATGTTACAACTTACACGGTTCTGATGTCTAGGTGAAGTTTAATCACATTATAACGTCCTGATGTCAGAAAAGAAATCGTCATCTGTCTGATGAAATTTGATAAACATTAAATACTTAAAAAATCAATACGATGCTTGAATATAGTACATGTTGAAGCATTTAAACACAAGAGCCGAGTTTCTTTTATCTGAGAAATACGTTTCAATTTGGATATTAGTTTGATACTTTCGTGAATGGTACTTTTTTATTTAGGAAACACTACTTTTTAAAATTACGTTTCATGTGACTGTAAGGCATTTGAAAGGAGAAATTCTTTCAAAATTAGCAATGTGTCAACAGTAATTACATTTCCTTTAGTAACTTTTTGTTGGTTTTTTAATTCAAGTAAAATTAATTTCACTATGACATTTTTAATTATAAGGAAATTAAACTCAATTTGATTGAAACCGAGTTCTTATCAAATAGTGCATATTACTTTGAAAGCAATCACAATTTACTTTAAAACAGTATACGTCAGAAACGTAAGTTACATTTTATGCCATTTTAAAATGTCAGAATTTGCGATTTTTTAAACATGTATTCGCATTAAAGTTATTTTTCAGGAAAAACATTTTCAAACTTGCGTATCCGAATTTTTTATAAGTTAAATTAAATATTTTTTGATAGTCAAGGGTAACGGAAAATATTCAAGGGGAAGTTGCTCAGTAGTTACTTCCACACGTTTTCAGTGTGTTAGTAGTTTAAAGAGCCATACAAGGTTTGCAGAATCTTATACGTTTTGTTAGTCCTTAAGAGCTTTTCTTTCTATCATCAAAATAATACAAGAGTTTTACTGCTGTATTATTTTGATTTGAGCAGGGTAAAACTTTAAAATAAATTAATCTTTCGTTAACAAATATTGTTCAGATTTTATTTTAAAGTTATTAAATATATTTCAAAATAGGACGTGTCACTACCCTCAAAATAATTCTATCATTCAGAGAATTTATAGAGACTATAGATATCTCATAGCATAAAAGCTCATTCAGTTAAAGGATAAAATTGGAAGATTAATTTTCAAGTCTGTTAATTCAGGAATTAACTCATGGGTAATTCGTCAAGGTGTTCAACTCTAAAAAGTTCGTTCCTTTTCATTAGTCTATACATTTATTGAAAAGATTTTAGAAAGTTGTGAGAGTCTGTACATCGGTTTAAACAATAACTTAGGGAGCAAGACGTGAAAATCAGTTAATTAAGTAACTCGCATAAAAGAAAGTCAAATGTACGTGTTTAATGGAAGGCATAGCATCTGTGTTCATCCATTCAGAGAAACTTTGAGAAGCAAGTACAAAGTATAAGCAGACACTGATTCAAAATAAAACGTTTTCTTACATAAGAGGAAAAAGATGCATGAAAAATAGAGGAAAATAACATTTAGAGTAGAAAAAATTTACCTTCAAAATAAAGCAAAACTGTAAATAATAAAAAAATGAAATAGAAAAAAAAAACATATAAATACTGAAACAATAAAAAGTGGATGTGGGGAACGGAATTGTAAATGAGTTTTATAAACATAAACAGCTAGAAAATCTGAAAAGCAGAACAAACACAATATTCAGAAAGTTTAACTTTTTCTTTTTCAAATTAATCAGAATAGCTCTTATTTTTCTCCGATTTCAAATTCGGGTAAAACTTTTTGTTACGAGCAAAGATTTTGATCAGAATGTTGTTTTTAAAGATCTTCTACTGTAATCTGCAAGAGAAATATTCCTTTCAGTACTCAGCAACTGTCTGCAAGCATATTTGGGTAACATTTGTCTATCTCAGAAATATATTTTAATGTATGTAATATTACATTATTATAGTGCATGCAAAAATAAAATATGAGTTCATCGGGCACTTTTTTTGTTATATTCGGCACTATCATTGCAAATCACATAAGGAATTACTAAAATTACACATTTCACTAATGTGGAACACGTGAATTTGAATAGCAAATTTCGAAAAGGACCGATATCAAAGTTTTTTTCAAAATTGGCTTTTTCGCTTTTTTTTTCGTGTACACGTGTAGATCTATATTTTTTGAGAGATAAAGACTGATATCTAGAGTTTCCATCCTGGTGAAAAACACTCCCAGTAGCACAACTAATTCAAAAGGCGTCCAAAAGACGTCTTTTGAACATTATGTAGAGATATTCTTTTTATTACGAATGGCAATGCAATCACAAGGCATAACAATATAGTGACATGTAGAAGAAAACTTTTTTCTTTAAAAAAATTTGCGTTTAATACCTTACTTACATTCAGCCATTCCCAATGGTCTTCTCGCTGCCTCTTTTTCTTTAGGGAATACTTGCGCAGCAGCTCTTGCAGTGAGAACTTTAAATTTAGCTATACCATCCTTCTTCTGCTATACTTTTCTGCAGTACTTCCCTCCTAACTGCCATCAAAATCCCTTCAAGAGGGAGAGCGGGCGGCTGGAAGGGCAGCAAGAAAGGTTATGACATGAGCTAGACAAGTGAGATGTTTACATTCACGTTACTTCCATTTATCCTGCTCATTGCCACAAAAGCGGGCTAAGTGTAAACGAGGCATTAAATAATGCTGCTTTAGTACTAAAACTACCCAAATCCTCGAACGAATTTCGAGAAGGCCCCATATCAGAAAACTGTAAAGATTATTTTTCCCCTCAAATTTTCCTTCAAGGATATAATTTTTGGTGTTATAACGTGAACAGTTTTCGACAATATTACAAAAAATACCTGTTTCAATCAGTCAAATGGTTCAACAGAAAATCAGCCTCTTTCTATCTCCTATAAAATTTTAATTTTCAGACAAGAGCCCTTATCGAAATTTGCAATTGTGGGATGTAGAACAGTGTAACAGAAAAAGAAGAAAAATGTTAAAAATAAATAAAAATGTAATATAAAGCAGCATAATTCTATTGTATCGTTTTTATATTTCTATAGGTTCCGCTAAAACAAAAAAAAAAAGAAAAAAAAAATCTTCTCAATTTTGTGACACAATTTTGGATCACTATGTTGAAATATATATATATATTAAGAAAAGAGGTTAATTTAATGGTTGAATAAGCCATTCGGGTTGTGCAGTTGCTAGAGAACCATTTTCACGCACTATGGGTCAGGGTCCGATTCCAAGTATGAGGGTAATTTCGTCCGTTCCTAATAGGCGCGGCCTGAGGGCCCCCGGCTAGAGATTGAATAGGGGCCCCTTACTGATCAGTTTAGAGGGAATGGAAAATTAGAATATGTAATACTTGGAATTTAGCCTAACGTGCATAGAAACCACATTTAACTATTTTAAAGCTTTTGGGGCCCCTCGAAGTGAAGATGTAAAATTACTGGGACACAAAAATCGAATTACTCATATGTATATACAGGGTGTCCCAAAAATACCGCCCAAACTCTGCACAGCCAGATTTATCGTTGGGAGTACAGAAAAAGTGCCCAAATAAACACAACTGTACGGCCCGCAGTTTTCAAGAAAAGTGCGGAAAAAAAAGAATAAAAGCCACTTCCGGTACACGAATAGAGTCTTTATTGGAATCCTGAACGCTTTTTTTTTTTTTTTTTTTTTTTTGCCTATGCTTTCATAAAATGATGCTCAAAATGTCCACCGCACATACTGAGGCTTGCATGCGTGCGCAGTGTAATGTCCAATTTAATGTCCAATTGCTTACGTTGCATCAATCTGGCAACCACATACATACGCTAGCATGAAGGGGAGGGACTGAATCACTATTTGTTGTAATTAGGACTCGATACATGAATTCTTTTAAACGGTTTTCAACCATAGGTGACAAATCTAATGATCATAGAGGACATAAAACCGAGTCCCCCCATATGTCATCCAGTGTCCAATTTAATGTTACTAGTTCTTTTTCCTCGCACCGTATGTGACGTCATATTTTGTTGTTCCTATTTTTCTCGAAAACTATGGATTGTACCGGTACAGTTTTTGGGGCAACTTTTATGTACTCCCAACAAGGAATCTGTCTGTGCAGAGTTTGGGTGCTATTTTCGGGGCACCCTGTATATATATATATATATATATATATTTCGTAAGCTGTAGAATATGCATCACATGTATTTTTCTATAACTAGATTACAAGCATAAAACTTTCAACAGCTTAAGAAAATTGTCTAAGAAAATTATTTTTTACTGTGCAATGTCTTATCTTCCTGAATTCTGTATCCCTCAATAAACATTTATCTACTTAACTGTAACTGTGCTCGTGCACGCATTCTTTTTACTTCTTCTATACTTTTTTTCTTCTTGGTTTTACCTAGATTTGTGATGTGCCTATTTCTTCCGTTCTAATTTAATAAATCTAATGTTATGTTAAAATCCCACGCTTACTATGTTTGTGCCATAACTCTGATAACATTTCGAAATGTTTATGGACACCATATGGATTAATTTATTTATTTCTTGATTTTTAACGTTCGTTTCAAGGCTGTATCATTCATCATCAAAATGACGACTGGAACTTGGCGAATTGAAACGCTGAGTAAAGATAATTTCGAAACATGGAAACATGAAACATGGACTCATAAAATTAAGGATGTATCAAGAATAACTTGTGAAAGGTTTAAACGCATCGGGCACTGTGCTAGCGAATGTGAAATTCGAAAAAAGAATAATTTTAAACATAAGCCTAACACCCTGGGATTCTTATCCACTCAGGATGACTCGCCAATAGGGTTACCAGGCGAAATGCAGCAACCGTACTCTCATAAAGCTCTCTCAATAATAATGAAAAGCAAAATTTTTGGTGTGTTAAGATAGATACTAGAAATTATATAAATTACTTCAGTTATCATCGACCCACATTTGAGAGGAAAGATAAGGAAACCCTCCTACTTCCAGTCGATGGAATAAATGTAAAGGAAGAATAAAAGAAAAAGAAAAAGGGGTGAGAGGTAAAATGACATAGTCAATCAATATCTTTTTAATATTGCAATAATGAAAGTAAAAAATTAGGGGGGGTTCAGGGGGTCTCCCCCTGACAAGGCTCGAACAGCCGAGTTATATATATATATATATATATGTATATATATATATATATATATATATAATATTTTTTTTTTTACTCTACATTTTTTCTTTATTTTATTATTGTTTTTATTATTATTATTATTATTATTATTATTCTACTAACTCTTACATTTAACTTATTGTTCAACTTTTCTCTAATTCTATCTGGCAACGTATATTTTTTCCTCTTCAATTGGCAACAGCTACATGGTTGAGCCATATTTTCAGGCTTAATGCTTTTCTGTCTCTTCATCTCCATTTTTTCTTCATAATTACTTTTTTCTTCTGGGTATGTCTTTATGATTACTTTTTACTTCTTAACAGGATAGCCCCCTGTCAGTTACATATTTAGCTTTCTTTGTGCTAAGTAACTGCATTGAAATCCTGTTATTTTGTTTTTTATCTTGGTAGCAAGTATTCGGTTAGTGGGGCCTGACGAGTATAGCCGATGCTTGCTACCCATTGTTTTACTCTCCAATTACGTCTTAATTTTCTGATTTACCATTGATTAGAATTCTATCTGCTGAATGTGTCTGCTCATTCCTGTATTTACATAAGATTTTAAGTTCATTGTTTTGCTCATATATCATTCCATGGATATTTAGATTTTTGTATTTGCCAAGTGGATGCTACGTTGATTCGCAAGTTATGCCTTTACTATATATATATATATAATTACTATTATAAAGTAGTATATCCCTTTTGGTGGGCCTATCCGGGGGCCCCTTGAGTCGGGGGCCCTGGGCAATCGCCGAACAGCCGACCTGGTCAGTCCATACATAGGTACAAAGTACCTATGTACCTGGTTAGTACACCTGGTCAGTCCGGTCTGGTCCCTACATAGGAAACAAAGCTGGTTCACCTATTAGGTGCGTCCACTATAATCACTTAACGCTAGCTTTTGCTCATAATGCATTTTATTGAATATGCAAAAAATATCATGTAAGAGGAATATGACAAAAAACATAATGCTCTGAATTAAACACCATCTAAGTCTTCTGATGTGTTTATGTTCAAGAATAACATTTATTCTAAAAGCAACCATTAAAAATACCCAGACAGCATCGTTATTCGCTTGGGAATTATGAACTTATTTCCAGCATAGAACAAGATTTATTTTAACCTACACATACTATTAATAAAAATAATACCACTATGCGAACTATTAATATAAATAATGCTTAATATTAAGAAACGTGCATAAAAAGTTTACTTGAAAAATGAACTTTAAATTTAGTCAACAATATTTTTAAAATTCCATTAATTATTGCTTTTCTTTTAATTTCTTTCAACTATATTGTGCGTATAAAAACTTTCAAAAATGAGTTTTCAGTAAGCTAATTCGAAGAAATAAATTTTTAGTTATCCAAGTGGCATTCAATTATTTGTTCTTTTGGCGAAACATTCAAATGAATGTTCGATCAATCTCTCTTCTTGTACCAGTGAAAGTTAGTACTGAACAGCCAGTAAACTGAAATTACGGACCACTTTAAAACTATGTTGAAAAATCACGGACAAAAATTTATGAAGAAAAGTTTTTAAAAATGGAAATTAATGCAATCTTATAATTTAGATAGAAATTTTTTCACCCTTTAAATTCAACAGCACAATTCTGAAGACTTTAAAATTCTGTGATATCCAGAAATATAGAAACCTGTTTTATGTTTCACATCTAAATATATATATTTAAGGATTAAAAATATGTATAGGTGAATAACCGTTCAGAGACATATTAAATTTTGAAAAAGTCATAATTTATTTTTAGTACTTTGGAGGCAGATTGAAAAGGGGAAAAAATGGTCTCATTACTCTTGTATATTTATGAGAATTTTTCCTTATTTTCTCAGAAAACTTAATAAGCAGAAGGATTCCAGTTTATTCCAGCTTGAGATATTTTTAAATTATTTCGCGTGCTTTTAAATGACTACAAGAAGTAGGAATTTGAGCAATACTTTTTTCTTAAAGCATATCGTCTATTTACTCGATATTAACATGATGCGATTTTTTATATTTTTTTATTAATTCACTCGTTTTGTAGTGAGAATTATGTTCCATTTGTTTTTTAAAGAAGTTTCATAGAACGTAACGTTTTTAATAACTTCATAGATATTTCACGAAAAAATGTAGAATTAACAATTCAATCACACAACTTTAATGAATTTACAGAATATTTTTAATTAAAATATTGAATATCTCTCTTGATATAAACTCATATCACCCAGATTAATCTCTGAAAAAATAATCTGTGAGGTTAATAGGGACCCCAGCGAACACAGCCCTATTGGATAAGTTTTGGGACGACACTGGCATGCCGACGCAGCATGTGCCGTGGCGACATCGTTCACGGGGTACCAAAAACGTCAAAATTGCGTCCGCCTGGGCGTGTGTTGGGACGAAATGATGGGATGGTTTTGGTTCGGTGCCGGCTGTATATTATAAAAAAAATCTTTAACTGTAAATTGTGCTGATATTTTTTATTCTTAGGTAAATACTAATGAAAAGGTATTTTTTCTACTATTTTAATCCAATTTAATTTCAGAAAGTTTCGTTATCTTGTGTTTTGTAAGGCAATAACACAGGGGTTAATCCCTAGGGCCTTGGTGCCCTGAGCGGAATAAGGCTTCTAACGTTTGTTCCAATATACAAAACAATTAATAGGCAATAAAATTGTGGTTGAACACTAATTATAATAATTATTTATTCCCTAATTTTATAAAATTCAGCCCTATTTCCTTCATTTTATAAATTTAGATAATGTTTTGAATTTATACAAAATTTATAAAATAGCCCCAATTTTTGTTCCAGAATTGAGGATACAGCGGTGATTTTTCCTCAATTCTATGTTCAAAAATCTGGTTAACTTATATAACCCATATTCACATTACATCTGGAGAAAATCACCCAACATCCAAACTGTAGATTGACAAATGCGCGGTAGACCAGAACCCTGGACCTTCACACTTCAACCAGCGGCGGATCCAGAAAAAAATTCTGGAAGGGGCACAAGACAATTTTTGTCACATTTTCTTATAGAATGACTTGAATTTACAAAAGAAGTCAATCTTCTGTAGTGTAAACTTCATTCGTCTGAGGGGGGACACGTGCCCCTCTGTCCCTCCTCTGGATCCACCAATGACTTCAACCATGTTCGGTGTCATATCCACTCGGCCATGGTAGGATCCTTTTGTGAACTTTTAAAATTCGGCGTTTAATGTTCTGCATTGCAGGTATTTTAATTTTAATTAATTAATTTTTACTATTATTTTTAAATTGGAAATTACTTAAGAACAACTATCACTTTATATAAAATGAAATTTATAGTCATATAACATTTTCAGAGTTGTGAATAACTAAACAGAAACTGTCCCATTTGAGGGGTGGGAGTGAGGGCTTAGAAACCCCTTCAGTACTAAGTCATAAAAAACTGGTTAACTTATCTAACGCATATTCACAATGCATCAGGAGAAAATCACCTAACATCTAAACTGTAGATTGACAGATGCGCGGTAGATCAGAAACCTGGACAGGACCTCAGGTAAATTAACCAGATAGAATGATTCCATACACACCCTTTTTTTTCCGCCTGTGAAGGAGGCACTTGAATCCTACGCGCTCGAAACATTGTAAATAGTAAGTATTGAAATAATAAATTAAAAAGAATTAATATAACAATATATATCTGCTGCTTGTGTTGGCTTTATACCATTCAGTTTAGAAATTACACTTCTGGACTGATATCCGTTTTGACGTTTCGTGCAGTACATCGCCAAAATCACATGCTAACCCTAAAAGGCTAGCCGCTATCGAACCATTGCATTGCCCAAAATCAACTTTTATTTGCCTACGCCAAATCGTTTGCATCATTTGGCTGCGCTCAATCAGAATGAGAACTTTTATGTATCTAATTAAATAAAATTCGACTATCCCTGTACATTACTTGGTATTAAAAAATTTTGCGATGTCTATCCGTTTTAAACATTTGGGACCCCGGTACGACCGTTAAAAAAAACAAGTTTTCTGTCTGTCGTTGTGTCAGTGACGCTTTTTTATTCGCACATCACATAAAACTGACTGAAGCAAATGAAAGAAAATTTGGTGACATGATAGGTAATCCCTCAACTTAAGTTGTAGGCGTCTATTTTTTAAAAAATGATTAGATTTTGCGATTTTTCTGAAAATCGTTTCAACTGCGTAAATGTTTGCTTCAGTATGCGTAAAAACTGCATACAATTTGCAGAAGAAGCGTATACTTACAAAATATTCAAAAATATCCACTTTTTATGTACAAATTGTGTACAATCTTTTTGTTTTTGCAAAAAACTGTACACTTTTTCTAGCTGGATATGTGCTATAACTTTAGATTATTTATTTTTAAAAATATACTTAATTTGGATAACTATATAGTTATTGTGCAATAAAGTTAATTTGATAATGGGGAGGGAATTAATAATTGAATCGGTGAGTGGAGAAACCACTTCAGTCACAAAAATGCGAAAAATCGTTTTCGATGAAAATAAGCTTAGAAAGGCAAGATGCGTGTTGAGGGCCAGAACGACGTTAGTCTGTTAGAGATGAGATGGGAACAGCCCGAGCCCGAAAGCCCGATCCCGAGCCCGGGCTCTGTAATTCATAACTGCGTTCGGGCTCGGGATCGTGAAAAATTTCTTCTTTATAGAACATACTCCTTGAAACAGATTTTAAAAAGTAATTGATGAGGAAAATAAAAGTACTTATAAAAAAAAAATAGTGGCACAGGCGCCTAGAAGCTCTTTGTGTATTTCAGAACGGCGGCTTTTATTACTTAGTTATTCAAGAGATCTGGCATTTTTTATAAACACGGATATAAAGAATTAGAAAGTGCATTGAGAGTTTGCAACTATATTTTTCTTTAATTTGCAGAAACGGCAAAATTTATATTCTATCAACGAAGTAATTGAACTTTTTTTTTATCTTTAGCTGAAATTTCGGGCTTGGGCGGACTGGGGCTCCAACTTAAATAATATTGCTCGGGCTCGGGCGGGCTCGGATTAAAAGTCATCGGGCTCGGGCTTCAAAAAATGAGCCCAAACTCATCTCTATAGTCTGTTGGGCGATAATGATCAATGGTTGACACACGACAATGAATCAATGGTCGAGAATGATCTATTTTGACACTAATATTGGCCACCTGCCCTGCCCTAGGGGTGGTTTTCTAAAAAATAGTTATTCCAACTTCAATGTTGGATTCTCATCTCCATAATTTTCTGCAAGCAAAGCACTTTTTTTCTCCTAAATTCTTGTTCTTGACTTTTGTATACCACAAAAAAGGTTAGACAATAAATGGTGATTTGATTTGATTTGATTTGATTTAAATGATTTCTTTTTCCAACTTTTCAGCTGACTAAAAACCAGTTGAGTGCAGAAACAGCATAAGTCCGAATCAAATTTTAAATTTTCCTGAGCCTAATGGATGTCGAATTTAGGTAATATTTGCATGACAGAACCATAAAAGTATGTTATGACAGAGGGGAAAAAAAAGTTTAAATATTTGAAAATTTGGAGGAGTTATGAAGTTTTTTCTCTCTCCTGAAAAATTTCCTTTTTGTGACTGAAGTGGTATCTGCACTCACCGATTCAATTATATACTGTCCATTATTGAATTATAAGTGCTGTACTACAGTGCATTTGAATTTTGATTTCATTTGTAAAAATCCATCATTTATTACAAATAAATAGGATTACTGTTCATTACAAAGTAAGTACATAATTATTGACAATTAATAAGAGTAAATTCACGTACATAATTTTTAATTAAATCGAACAAAATCCAACACGTGGTGGAAAATAATGTGTATCGCTGATGTGTACCGTGTACGCATATACCAGCTGAGTCACGTTGCGACCAGTGAGCTCGCTCCCTCTCACTTTTTAAATTTTAAATGTGCACACAAATCGACCGCGAAATTCAAAATGTAATTAAATAAAAAATAAAAACTTTCCAATGCTAACCCAGTGAAAATTGTTTTAAAATGTGTACAAGCGTATAAAACTATGTGAAATTGTGAGAATATCATAAATAAATGTGCGATACCCTTACAGCCTTAAAAAAACATTTTACAAAATTTTTACAAAGAATTTCAAATGTATAAAAATGTGAATAAACGTCCATAAATGTTTTTTTGTCAATAAAAATACAATAATTTGTAAAAATCTGTTAAACTTCATAAATATAAATTTGAGAAACGTTGATGTGTTTCACTTCTGACGTGTAGTCCTACGACTAACTGTTTTTTTTCCAGGCACTACTATACACATCAAAGCCCTTTAACTTTCTTTCATTTGTGTAAAGGAGTGTTGACTTCATAACTCACTCATTCTCGTTCATTTCTGACCTTTCGGAGAGTTAGGACTTGCTTTCCTATGAACCCGTTAATGAACTTAACGTAACAAGGCGCGATGTTGCAGTGGAGGCAGCCTTTGTAGTTAGAGTTGTTTTTGAAACTTTATTAAAACAATGCGCCAAGCCAAAGCACCTTCGTTTTTAATGATTTCCCGTCAGAGAGCCATACCCACTTGTTCCCAAGCCTCCTTATAGTCCTGGCCTAGCTTTCCCGGACATTCCTTTTGTTTGCCTACTAAAACGTCCAGAAACATTGGGACGCGATTTAAAATATGCAGGTTCGTTTTACATCACCTCTAAAGTACATCCAAAAGAAAGACTTCGAAGGCGCATTCCAGGTCTAGAAAGCTTTCAATAAATGATTTTTTGTGAATTTGATCGTATTCTATATGAATGTATTTGGTATTTCTTATTTAAAGCATCATGTATTGTATTACAATTTTATAAGATGTTTTCAGCTGTTAGTTTTTGCGTTGTGCGTCTTTAAAACCATTAAGTTTGATTTGAAAGTGAGAACACAGTTTTCAATCGTTTCATTTTGAACCAAGATGTTCACTAAGTAAAAATATCACAAGTTGTTTTCATTTCTTATGAATATCCAGAAATTCTAAAAAAAAAATTATTTATTCTTTGATTCTTCAGTCTTATTCTTTGTGGAATGTTTGAACTTAAATGGATCACTGCCGTACCGTCTCCTGAAGGCTTCAGGAGAAAAGTTAAATTTCACCTCGATTATTTAATCGCATCGTTTTTTTTTTCAAATTTAATGGTAACTGGTACATCCTTAAAGAAATCTATACACAAGTATGTAGATAGATAATTTGGAAATTTTTTCGCACAACAGATTCAAATGCATACATGTATGAAATTGTTATTGCCAATCCATACTATATACAGAATATCCAACCAGTACATGTTACGTCAAACAAAAATAATCTCAAGATTGAATCTTTGGAGGAATCTGCATCTATAAAGATGCACTTTTATGAAAATTATTTTTTGTAAACACAAATATATTATTTGTGGAAATTTCAACAAAATTGCTTTTCCATATTCATACAAATATCATGCATTACATATTTCTTTTAAGCCTTATTTTTTGTAAAAATTTACTTTTTTGTATAAATTTTTTAAACTTGGTTAAAAAATGAAAAGCTTCATCCCCCTTTTTTTATATCCCATCTCTATAAAGTATCTAACCATAATAAAAAGTTCCAACCAAAGGAGTTTTTCCTTTCTTTCCATTAAAGGAAAAGCAATATTGTTCAAAGTTTTGAAATATTAATCTAGAATTTCGTTTTCTTTTTGTACAAAATGATTTAGGTGATATGTAAGCAAGGGCACATGTTTCAAGCAAATTCAAAACTCTATGATTTAATTTAAGAATTCTTTAATATCGGATGTATATACAGTAATAAGCGTTATTTATAAATTTATGTTAAAAAATTCTATAACAGTAACATTTCGAAAAATTCTGCTTTTAAAAAACTTCAAAGTAAGAACGCTCATTTATTCTTTGATACATAAATACAGAAAACTACTTTCTGTGCAAAAGAAAACTTTTAAAATTTATATCAGTTTTTGGCCTTTATTTCATTACGCCTTGGTTTAAGCTATATATGTCTAAGAACGAAAGCGTTTGATACAGAGCATTCATGTCAGTTCTTTAAGGCGTGTTTCTTAGAAAGAAATCTATGCGTCTCACGTTGAATTTAAATAGTTTAAAAATAAGAGAGCAAAAGATTAAGGATGCCTCCTCAAAACCAAACTATGAACTTTTATAAGCAATAAACCTGCACTTCTTATGGAATCTCTAGACCAGACATTTGTCTTCAGCGCAGACGTTATATTGCTAAATTGACTAAAAGTTCTTTAATTGGAAAAATAAATTATAAACTTTCTATAGCAGCGGTCCTCAACCTTTTAACGTCGCCCCCTCAGATTTTTCAGCATGCATTCAGTTTTTTATTTTTAACAATGAACATTTAGTCGAATTTTCTACAAAATAATGTTATTAGTAAAGTTTGAATGAACATTGTATGTGAAAATGGATATATTTGAGTAAAAATGAGAATAAATAAGATCATTTTTCAAAAACATGCTCTTTGTTTTTTCTCGCACCCCCCTCTGCAAATGCTCTGCGGCCCCCTTGGGGGTCGCGCCCCACAGTTTGAGAAACGGGCTCTATAGAGCTTTAGATTGAACTTAAAACTTTTATAGGTACATCGCTTGTAAGAGCCCATGGTACTGTTTGATAAGATATATTTTGATTTTTTGAACTCTGATGTAAAATGTTTCTGTTTGAAACAATGAAAAAGTTTTATGGTTCTTTAAAAAGTATCTGCAAGTACTAATTTTTCCAGCTTGATATTGCATCAGATTATAAAGAATACATACATTAGAAAGTAAAAATAGCAATAATTGATACTAAAATAATGTTCAAACCATTGACCTTCGGGCTCAGTAAGGTACTGTGTATATATTTTTAAGCCACTTTATTATACATGCAAATACATTTGACAGAATTCAAATGTTTCAGAACCAGAACAGTTGAAGAATCATTTCTATTCATTAAACGACATTCTCACAAAAGCTCGCGCTGATATATGGCTCAAGAAGTAATCAAATACTTCCCAGGTATTCATAATCACTTATATACCGCACTAACTATTCAAGAAGGAAACTCGAACTCCCTAGCCTTACTTTGACAAAGCGCAACCATCGATATAATGAATCATCCGAAATGATGGTAGCTTTGTCCATCATACCCGCTCTAGTACTTGTGAAACTAAGTATTTAGACACATGATTGGTTTCACTGCAAGAGAAAATTATAATCCTTTACGAGCTGCACTTTCCAGACTCTGTGAATGGAATACATGGAATTATTCCGCATCATTTGAAAATTCGGGGCTTTCACATCACGAAGGCACTTTATCGGTTCTTGTTAGCTAAAATGAGTTTTGCCCCGTGTGTGCGATTAACCTCAGTTCATAATTTCTGCAGCTAATGAATTAATGTTTATCGGTTGAAGTACTTGAGTAGTCTGACTTACGTATTTAAATTGGTTATTTGAGAATAATAATTGGAAGCTTTTGATTAGGCAGCATTTTATCTATAAATCTGGAGTCATATAAAACCGTCTTGCTTGTTTAATTAGTTTTCGGTAGCTAGTTTAAGAGTTTAGGTCATCTATTTGATAATAATATTTAATAATGAATAGAATATTTCACCTTCAAACAAAAATGGCGACTATATTGCAAGAAGACCAAGGAGTAAAATTTGTTGCCAAAGTATTCAACCGTTAAAAGTATTAATATATATTTAATCCTTAAAAGTGTTTAAACTACTCATTTTAACCAATTTATTTTGTATTAGATTAATATTTACTTTATTTGTATGTCAATTGCCAACACCCTCTACAGAGAATTTCATGCTGACGTAAAACTTATCTCACTTGAGTTACGACCGACTGCTCATCCTTCAGCTCAGATTCTGTCATTGTATTTGTATTGTATTAAATCCAGACTAATGTTAAAAAACTTTAAAAAAATATCTTTAATCACATAAAACCTAGAATGTAACTGCACGATCAAAGCCAAACGTTTCTTCAGCAAATTCAATCCCTAACAACAAACAAAGTTAATTTCGTACCACATTCCACCCAATCAGATACATTACAAGAGGTTTGCTTATGTCACACAAACATAGTAGTTGTGCTGATTGCTATGAAGCTTATAATTAAGATGCTTTGGATGCCAATTCTTTCCTTATCAGAAACTATTCAGTAGTTTTATGTTAAAACAAAGGTGATAAATATTGAATTATTGTAATGACAAATATTAATATTGTCAGAACAAAATTTACTAAATAAAAATTAATTTAATAATAAGCTATTTCATAGTATTGTTTATTACCCTTTTACAGCATTTTAGAACATATATACTGTACAAAAAGTAGACACGTTTGGCGACCTGCTGGTTTGCCGACTTAAGTAATTTCGTTCTTAGTAAGTTTTTATTTTACGTCATCTACACATTAGTTACGATCCACTTTTATCCTCCCTATATTCATAATTTAACTTCACGCACTTTCCATTACAATTGTGTTAAAGTCTGTATGATTAGTAGTTTAAAACTAGTAGTTTTTTAACTATTATTAAAATAAATTATAACCTTTATTACTCAGAGCTTGTGTAGCTTTCCATGAGTGAAAACGTTTTTTTTTTTTTTTAATCGGCACAGAAGTTCTAGAGTTTACGCTTTATATAGAAACAAAACAATTTTTACCTATTTATAATACAGTATTAGATTGGTAGACTCTACAGAGAAAGTGCCTAAAATTAAATAAAGAATAAGAAAAAAAAATCACTGATTGTTTTTCCCATCCCATGACTGAGTTTGTAAAACGATATGGTTTGTATAGACTAAAATATAAAAATGCGAATTCTGAGTATAATTCAAAGATGCATCTAAAAAAAGACAGAATGAGAATTGTAGAATTGCAAAATTATTTAATCTCTTAATTTTAAAATGTAAGATATGCTATGTAAAGCATTTTTTAATATTATAAACCATGTATATATATATATATATTTTCAAACTGCTTAAATAGCTAATGAATATATAAGATTCACATTACAAAAATAAAATAAAGTAATTCAAATTTCAAGAAATATCGAAAAGTAAAAATTTATGTATATGTATTATATATATGTATTTAATGCTCGTATCTGTCAATTTTTCCATGAAATTTCACGTATGATGGAAGTCGCTGGCTAAAACTTAAACTATGTTTGCTCATATACGACTAATATTAAGAATTTTAATGAACGTCCAAAACTGTCTTTTTTCTTTTCTTTTTTTTTTTTTTTTGACTCGCTGATCATTTAATTTCCCGTCCCATTAAGTGATAAGGAAACTGAAATAAATTAAATGTAGTGCACTGAACTTGTTCTTCGAATACGGTAGTTTTTCTTACTTCATTACTTAGGAAAAAATTTTCTTACACTAATGATCTTCGAAAAATTCTTCGAAGGAACCTAATAAAATACTTCATTAAATTATTAATAAGAATTTATATCTCTATTTCTTGATCCATTTTTATTAATTTCCTCACAACATCAAGCTTCATGGGGAAAATATTATGACGGATCCTAGTTCAAGACGGCAGATTCGCATTTATAGTATTTTTTTTTCCATCTTTCTGAGATATTATGTTACCTTATTACGACGAACTATTCCATACTCTTATTTATTTTATAATTATGTATTCGGATTTAGTTCATATATTTATGTAGCGGAAAACTGGAGACGTAGTTATCGGAAAAATCAATACAAGTTCTCTTGTATCGCTGGTTAAGTTTCGTAGTTTATTAGAAAAATAAAGCGCAATGTGCTAGAAAATCTGCTTCGTTAAACATCATATTTAAAACAATCATGTAAGATTTTTTGCCAGATTCTTCTAAAGTATGCAATTAATGTTTAAAAAAATACAAGGTTAGGAAAAGGCATATATACTTTTTTTTCCAATTTTTTTTAAAGTAATATTATAATTCATAAATATGTCGCATGATAAAATAATTGTCCGGATATGAGATTCTTTATTAAGGTATCGCCTTCCCCGAAACGTTTAATCAAAAATAAAATTATTTGCTAATCTTGTGCCCCTAATCATTTCTAAAACCTCTTTCCCTTTTCATCCTACGTCATTTGAAAGGGAAGTTATAGCCATTTAAAAAAAAAACATCATAAGCTGTGAACTTACATCAGCTAAGAAATTCAAACGCATTTTCTCAGATTTGTTTTCCTCATTTCCTTTTCACATTAGGATCATAACTTCTATATTAATAAAGATTCTTACATGAAAATTTCAGGATATGTTTAAAATATTATTGTCTAAAATATATTTGTTCTCGCACAACTACTCGCTTTTATCTTAAGGTTTTTTGTTGGCAACAAACAAGCCATAAATTTGGAAAAAATTGCAGTTTCAGTCATGTAATAAGCTATTTTTATTTTCCTGTTAAAATTTCTCTTAGTTTTTTCACCATTTCAAACAACATTGTCATACATATCTCATAGTAAAAGATAATTAAGATTCACTTAGTACAACAGTGTGTACTGTATTAGGAGTTTTGATAAATTTTAGTGAATAAATGTACAAAAATATCCCCAATTTTTCCAAATATATGACAATTATAAATATTTTTTTTAGCAATTTTCTTCTTCTATTGTCCAGTTTTATTGAAAATTATTACAATATTTAAATTACAACTTTTAAAAAAATAATCGCAAACGTAGGCGAATACCTTAACCCATTTATGCCTAGCGTCCCTTTTTTGGGACGGCATTTTCGCTATTAGTCGAAAATGTTATTTATTTTTCCAAGCCTTTATTCATGAGTATTGAGCCTCAACTCCGCACAATATTTTAACATGACCAAGTAGGGTGTTGATATTTCGATTTTTATACAAAATGATTTTAAAATAAATCATTCCTTGTTCAAGAAGTTGACATCAGAAATTTATCTATTATTTCTGTTATCAGTAAAAATCGAAGAAAGTCGCAAAAAATATCCAGGCACAAATGGGTTAATATCAAAATCAATTGTGCTTAAAAATTTCGCCAATAAAAAATCCATATTCTTTACGCATGTAGTTGAGGAAAGTTAGTTCTCTCTTGCTCAGCTGACTAGCAGATTGGGATTTCAGAAATTGAACCTCACTGCTGAAACTGATTGTTGTAACAATTAAATCATTTTATTTCTGCTGCGTTTATTAGATGTAGTTAACCTAAAAAAGCTCAGTTTCCAAAAGTAATAACTGATCAGCAACTATGGGTACGCAAAAAAAAAAAAAAAAAAAGATTCGATCGAATTAAGTTCGCCACTCATATAGCCTTCGGTCTTTTAAATCGTAAATGATACTGCGATTGTGTATGAGTGTCAATGATTGGAACTTCTGGTAATTATTATTTTTTATTATTAACAGTATATTAAACAAACAGTCCTTGTTGAAAGAAATCACTTTCAACAAAGAATGTGTCGCGCAATTCTCCGGATAAAATTAGTAAATACTCTGGATCTTAAAGACTCCAGTATCACATACTACTCTGAGAATCATTAGAGAACTCAAATAGCTACGAGAAGTGTACCACCTATAAATCATAATTATTTCATTGCATTATTTTGAAAGTTTCAGAAATGGTAGTAACCTCAAACACTGATTTTAAGCTGTAATTGTCCTTGCAGAAGAAAAAAAAATACTATTTGTCATAAGTTTAATTCAAACCATACTTTCTTCGATTTTTTGTTGTTTTTGTGAATTTCCTACGCGTAAATTTTCTCTCTTTCTGCTATATTGCAATGCGTAATAAGCCAAAAATATTTCGAAAATTAATTCTCATAACTGGGTCTTCTGTTTTCTTTCGATTAGGTGACTTTTCTTTTGCGTAACTTTTATGTAGTCCTTTCTGGTTTAATTTGTCATCGTTTACTCCTGCTATTTATAATCTTTTATTATTATCTGCCCCAAAAATTTGAAATCTTTTATTTCGTTGTTATTGCTAATTATTTCGTAAATGTGTTGACTTTAGTGATTTGTCTATATTGTATATTTTGTATCGAATACATAATTTAATTATTGAACTAGTCAATAACACCCATATTTACTTCTGACAAAATATATCATTAGTCAAAATTATGAATTGTCGCTTTCTATGCATCAGCTCTTTTGCTATGCCATATTTCCGAAATCCTGCATTTATTAATTTTAATTTTAAATATCCTTTTGGGTTTTCCCCGAAGAATAGGCACAGGCATTGCAAATCGTTCACTACCATTTTTTTTTTGCATCTATCGGGCTTCAATGCGCGCGATAAATTCGGTATTGTGCTATTCACAGTATAATCCTTCATATCAATAACCCAAATAAAGCCCACCACAAAAACACCATCTAAAGAGAGGTGACTGCAAGGAGAAGCCAAGAAAAAGAAATTTTTGGACAAAGAGAACTTTTGTCTAATTCGTTTATGAAGCATAGGGTGTCTCGGAAAATACGAATGTCCGAAAATGTTTGCTCCATGGGGTTTTTCTGGTTCGTTTTGGTCTGAAATTACAATGTGTGAAATTTGAAGTCTCTAGGTCAACGTTAGAGTTTGCCTGTAAGGCCTTAAAGTTTAAAAAAAAATGCGAAAAACGTAGATTTTGTAATAATTTAAAAAGTTTTATAAACATGTTCCTTGCACTTAAGGAAATAGTTTTTTTACTCATTATAATTTTAAAAAATTATATATAAAAATATATTGCAGATCAATTGCAATCACAACAAGAAATGATTAATTTATGCGGAAATTGAAGATACACAAGCCATATTACTATGCATTTAAATCAGTCTCCAAACGTTTTTGACCACGTAATTTTTATGATTACTTTATGAAAATAATCATAAAATGTACCCCCTAATTATTATTATTATTATAATATATATATATATATTGTATGTGTGTGTGCTTTGTGTTGTGTTCATGTCATGACAACGAAGGTGGGATTGACAGTGACATTAATGAGCAGGGTGTATGTGAAGGTTCAACAAATTATGAAACTGTTCGAGACCCAGTCTTTTCTGCCCCTTCAACATTATTTCATAATACTGGTGAAGTTAATATTAAACTTTCGAAAAACCTTTTCAAGAGTCCAAAAATATCTCCAAGGGGTAATCGTCTAGGACTTTCACTAAACTAAAGAGCTGCTATGGTATTGGCAGTAGAAGGTGGAGCAAGCCTGAAAAGCTAGCAATATTTTATGATCCAAAAGTCCCAGTAACTTTAGAGAAGACTTCAAACCTCCTAAATACTATGTGCTGCATTGCGACAGCAAAGTATTAAAAACTCAAAATGTAGAGTTTGACGAAAGACTAGCTAACTCAATCTCGGGAATACCGGAGTATATGGGGGGAAAGTTGTTAGGGGCGGCAAATATACCTGATGGAACTGCTAAAGTACAAGCAGAGTTTTACAATTGACTCAAGAATAGGGTGTATCAGAAAGTATAATTGGCCTTTCCTTTGAATAAGCTGCATTATATAGTAGATGGATAAATGGAACACGTGTAAGGCTAGAAACACTTTTGGAAAAGAAATTATTTTACCTCGCTAGTGGACAGGTTAATTGAGTCTGCAGTGTGTAAGTCTATTTTAGGACAATCTATGAGTCCAGATAATATAGATTTTCAAGATTTTCAATCCCAATGGGAAACTACTTCTAACAATTTAGATAATTCCAAAAAGAGTGAAGTTTGTGACATAAAGCTAAAATGTTTAGCCACCCCAGAAAGAGGAAGCCACCCCATTCTTAATTTTTTTTCGGCAACAGAAGGGACTCTTTCTTCGTGGACACTATAAGAAATGTGCGGAAGTCTTACTTACAATATTAGGTGAAATTCAACCTCGAGAAATTCACTGACAGAAGACTGGAGCTTTCCACAAAGCCAGATGGATGTTAACAGCAATATTTGGGCAAAAATGTACACATTTAATGAGCAATTGGGTTATGATCCAGAAAAAGTTGAAAAACTTCGTAGAATCTGCCTTTTTCATTCTCTTATTTATATTAAATGCTGGTTGAATGCTCCAAAATCTGCAGATGCTCCTGTGAATGACATGCTTTCGCACAGTTTGAACAGCAAAAAAGCTATCGATACTTTGGTTGCTCAGGCAGCTCTGACAGCCTTAAATCCACACTTGTGGTATTTGGCATAGGAGACGATACCATTTTTTCTCTTTTCAAAAAATATATGTATACCAATATATTTATGTAATATATGTATGTAAAATATCTGTAACCAAGAAAAACAAATCGCCGCTTCATTGATAAAATTCAACAATGAATTGATAATGCTATCAAAGGGCGTTCCTGTATCCCAAATTTAAATTTACAAACAAAATTATTTCAACTAGTAGGGCCCAGCTAATGACTACTTTGTGAAATATTTAAGCAGAACGGATCCTGGCTAAAAAAATGCCCATTGACATGGGGAGAGGATGCTCAATAAATAATGTAATAAAATTATTTGTAAAACCTTAAAAGTCGTCAACGATATAGCAGAACGAGGAGTCAAGCTGGTGCAGTATTTTTCTCAGAAAATTACGAAGGATGAAGAAATAATAGGAAATCAAGCTAAGTGCACTTATATGGGAATTTCATTTTACTTTACAATAGATTACTTGAAATTTTACTCAGTTTAAAATTTGGCCTTATTCCTAAAATGTATATTATTTGCTGGTTTTTTCAGCTAATATTTTGTTACTGTACCAAAATATATATAGCAATGTTTTAATACTTCCAGTGTTATATTTTTATATCTATCTACATTTTTAATCAGTACGAGAATAAAGTTCAATAATATGAAGGAAGTTGATTTTTCCATTTTCATTCTTGAATAAGTAATTTATTCTGTGATTACAATTTATATGAATCTTAATTATAAGCGAATTATATACTTTTTTAAGACTTAAGAACTTATAAAAACTTAATGCCGGAAAAATGTTGAAAAAGAAATCAATAAACACGAAGATGACGCATTTTCACAAAAAATAGTAGTATCGATTGTTTTTCTTAAATTTCCGCATAAATTAATTATTTCTTGTTGTGATTGCACTTGATATGGACTATATTTTTATAGATAGATATTTTTTCAAAATTATAACGAGTAAAAAACTATTTCCTTAAGTAGAAGGAACATGTTTATAAAACTTTTTAAATTATTACAAAATTTACGTTTTTCGCATTTTTTAAAAAACTTTAAGGCCTTACAGGCAAACTCTAACGTTGACCTAGAGATTTCAAATTTCACACATTGTAATTTCACACCAAAACGAACCAGAAAAACCCCATGGAGCAAACATTTTCAGACATTCGTATTTTCCGAGACACCCTAATGAAGCATGCCTACTCAGCTTAAACAAAACAACTCCATTGAATGAATTTAATTCGCATTTGAAATGCGCGATGCAAGGGCGTGTTATTCTGTTTATCGAAAATGCGATATAAAATACTATGCCATTCAATACAATTGATCGGCTTATTTAAAAAACACTGTACATCACCATTTTCATGAAAATGAGTTTGCAATCGAAAACCTGTGCGCAGACGCATGTTTAAATGAAAACTTCTTCAATTCAGACCGCTTTTACATATTTACAGAACAGCTTGAATTACTTGTTTTGGCAAGAAACCCTGAATATCTGACGCAAGAAAAGATTTTTCTTGCTTTTCTACAAACTGCTAACAGCTGACTTATGGGGTTTCTCAAATAAGTGGTTCTATTTTTTGTAACTTTTTCTTTTCTTCTGCATGTGTGTGTGTGATATTTTAATAAATTACATTTAAAGAAAACTAGGAAACTTAAACAAGGTTGTGTTTTTATCTAACTTCATTCATTTTGTGAAGATGATATGCCGGAGAAATATGTGCCGAACTGATACATTTGTAATTAGTTTGGCACATATTTCTCCAGTTTTCAGCCATGGGCCCAAATAAAGAGCGACGACCAACCTTTTAATAGCACCCTTTTTTTTAATGTCTTTAAATTTTTCTTCTTCATTTTTTTATACCTTACCAATTTGGGATATTTATCAAAAATGCTTTCTTCCCCAGACTTTCCCAACAACGTATTTAGACTAACACAAATTTTAACAAGGTAGCCAACTTTGATGACATTTTACTTTCTAATTATTTAATTTTTGTATTTTTTTTTACATTCAAAATTTTTATACATACACTGCATTTACTCCATCATTTTTGACACTATTTATTTTCATGTTAAATACAGTTTTCGGCGTTTTTGTATTTTTTATTTTAATTCTTGGCACCACTGATTGACATAATACGATGCACATCGAATAAGAGACACAAAACTTTTATCAGCACCCCCCACCACCAAAAAAAAAAGATTAGATAGCATATTGTATATTTAATATAAATTATGCATTCGAATTTTCCTTCTTATACAAGAACAGCTTTATATCTGTACTGAAAGAATCGTAGCTAATTTTTCAAAATGAATGCGTAGTATAAAATATCACTTTACTCCTCAGGAAAAACAGAAATTCAGTTCAAAACAGCAAAAATAACATATATTTGACTCTAAAATTTTGCGAGAAACTGAAGAATGAAAAACGGCTTAAACACACGGTTCCTTTAGAAAATTTAATCAAAAATTTTGAAATCACTCTCTTTTCCAAAAAAAAAAAAAATTGTTATTACTTTCCAAACTTAATTCGTATTTTCTGAGCGAATAATTCTTAAATGTTGAGTTCACGAAATAAGCCTTTTTTTCCCTCCTTTTTCTTTTGAAAAATTCTTCAGCCAACGACATTCTATAGACGCAAATTATGGCATTTTTACGATGCAGAGTTTTATTTGTTTCGAATAGTTTTCAGCATAAATTAATTTTTCAAAAATCGCCTCATAGCCGTAAACAAATTTCTTTTGAAATGCAATTACATTTGGGCTGCTCAAAGCAGAATGAAAAGAACACGCGTGTCGCCATTTTCATACATCAATGGCTTTCGATTTTTTCTCTCGATTTAATTCAATTTCCTCTTCTTCCTTAATTAATTGAGTGAGATTAAATGGTCATACTTCAATTGAATCTCCGGATTAAGTTCCTTTGCATTCTTTAGTATTTACCGGTGGGAATTTTTTCGATAGTGGTACGGAGAGCTCTCTTTCAAATTATACAAATTTTAAAGTCTTTGTACCAGTATTATTTTTTTAAATTCAAATGCAGTATGTTGATTTTTCTTTTGCAAAGTAAATCAGAGGAAGAATTTGTTCAAAACAACTCAGAGCAATAGAAAGTAATCTCGTTAGATCTAGTCACCATAAGGGTTTTAAGCTGTTTTCATGTGGATTTTGTGTGCGTAAATGCTAACGTATATTAACACTGGTTTAGTTTTAAAGTGATTAAATGTATGCCTTGAGTATCATTTTGAACAACTTTTGTGCATAGGTTTTCAGAGCCCATCAAAATTGCATTTATTTGTTGAATGCATGTTAATTAAAAATCCATGAGAATAAAATATCATCTTCACGAAAAACCTGTAAACTGTGACATAAGAATACCTTATGTACATCACGTGCTCTTTATGGACGAATGGAAAAATGCATATATAAGCTTTTAACGAAACTTTAAATTCTGCAAAAAGTTTATTAAGTAATATATGAAAGAACTATTTTAAATTTTTATTTATGAATGTATGTTAAAATCTGTTGTGTGTTTTTATTATTGCTATGTTTGTACATTTTTATCTAAGAAGAAGTTTGATAAATAATAAGTAATATTAAGGTAGTATGATTAAATTAATATTTTAATTATTTCAATTTTGATGAAAATCATCGCAATTGTTATTATCGCAGAAGTAAGGCACGGAAGGCATCTCCAGAATAGAATTACCAGATTTTGTTCGGCAAGTACTTTTACTCTCAACAAATATTCAAAACAAAGGCAGTGCTAGGTATGTTTTTATGCATGATGTTCGAGCTTACTATATAGAAAATTCAAATGATTTAAAATCATTTTTCACAATGATTTACTGTTAAAATGCTCTTTACTTTTAGCATAATTTAAAATGTACAAAAGAAAGGGTGCACTCCAAAAAAAAATTGAAACAAAAGACGACCGATTTGTTTTCTAGCTTGATTATAAAAGTTTTGGGAAATAATGCATATTCACAAATATTCATAATTTATTTACTCGACCACATTGTCTAAAAAAATTATTCGGCATGAACGATAAAAAAAAATTCACAAACATATCAGACCACTTAGCATATCATTTTTGTTCTTTATCTATTGTATTCTTTTCAAGCATAAGCTATCTTGTTTAGAGATTTTTTTACGGAAAAAAAAGGAGGAAAATAATAATTAATTTAGCAAAATTTTCTTAAAAGATGCTATTGAAGGATAAAAACAAAAGAAGAAGTATTGCAATTCAGCCATTTCATTTTTCCTTCTTTTTCTTTATTTCTGTTTTCAATTTTCTATTCATTTTTCAGTTCCATAATCAAAAAAAAAAAAGAGAGGTATCAAAGAAATTAATTATATCTTAAATAATAAAAGTACTTATACTAATTTTGCAGTTGAACAAGTGACTATAAAACAAATTATCTCTTTGATCTCTCTCTCGCGGTGTTTTTATCCTAAATTATCCATTTCCCTATTTTTTAATCTACCACTTTTCAAAGAATATTAAAGCTAATTTGCAATCTAACCAAACTGAAAAGCGTGTTATTTATGAAATAAAAGTTAATATATTTTTTGGAGAAATAAATCAAAGGTAGTGAAAAAAAGGATATTTGTGGAAGCTTTATTTCAATCAAGATTTTTGCAAGGGTAAGAATAAAACTCTATTTATTCAGTATGTGCTTTAATATTAACTTTTCTTTCATTATGAGATTACTTGATTATTTTCTAAGAAATTATGCTAATTTTTTTTCAAATATTTCTGGAGTCGACTAGTGAGTATCAATTTCTTTAATCTAATGATCTAAGATTTCAAAACATACTGAATTTTGTTTGATATGAATCTTACAATAATTGTTTCAATATATAACCATTAAAAGAAATTGTTCGAATACTTTTCTTTGGAATAGATACTATTTCGAAACCAACTTTTAAAGTACATTTTTTTTTATCAAAGAGCTTTTTATAAGTGTTCTTATTAGTTGAAGGAATTACATCACAAAGTTCTTTCCAACATTATTTCTAAAATCTATAAACAAAATTCTGTATATATACAAGTACATACATATATATATAGATAGATAGATAGATAGATAGATAGATAGATAGAGAGAGAGAGAGAGAGAGAGAGAGAGAGAGAGAGAGAGACTGTATAAGCTTGTGCGTGCTTTATAGTGTATGTAATGGTATTATATTCATATTTATTTTTTAGCTGAATTATTGATCTTATATGTTTCCTATATTTTTTGTGATACTTCTGTAGTTTTTTTTCGTTAAGACATAGCGCTACTTTTAATGCCACTCTTGATTTTTATTACATTATATAATGTCTGGTAATATTAATTTAGCGGCTAGCAATGGATAGTATTATTATTACATCAATTTAACTCTTGCTCAGTACTTGGCTATTTTAGGGATTTGGCAAGGAATGTTATACATATATCCTTATAGTTTGGGTATTTTGCTGTACATTGTATGGTTTTTGGTTCTTTTGAGCTTCTACTTCGAAATCTTTTTTTTAGAATTTTAACCTTTGTCTGGATGTATTGATTGAATGCGATCAAATAATGTTGTTTATTCAAGTCAAGGATAAAGAAGAAGACCCGAGATCGTTATAGTAAACACCAAGGAACAAGACTATTTTATCATCCAATTCGAAGAAAATCTGCTCCAATATCTTCACAAAAAGGCTTACATGAGAGGAAGTCATGTGTTTCACATCGTATGCAGAGTGGTTATGTATTCAAAATTTCTCTATAAACAGGGTTCTAAAACTAAAATTGTTCAACAAATAATAACCAAATTTGGTATAAGACTGTACATGAGATGTTCTCGAGGAATATCCAAAAAAAATTAGTCAAAAAATTTTCACTAGGTGGCACTTTGCATGAAAAAAACAGCAAATTGAACAATGAAAGTGGCTAATACAAAATATGCATGCTTAACCCATTTATGCCTAGTGTCCCTTTTTTGGGACGGTAGTATCGCTATCACTCGAAAACGTTATTTATTTTTCCTAGCCTTTATTCATGAGTACTGAATCTCAACTCCATAATTACCATAATCCAACTCAATATTTCAACATGACCCAGTGGGATGTTGATATTTCAATTTTTATACATAATGATTTTAAAAGAAATCATCCCTTGTTCAAGAATTTGACATCAGAAATTTATCAGTTATTGCTGGTATTAGCAAAAATCGAAGAAAGTCGCAAAAATATCTGTGCACAAATGAGTTAATAATTTTTGAGCATTTGTTAACTACTTTGCCTCATTTCTTGAGTTGATTTCACCATGCAAAGCGCAACCTAGTAGATTTTTTAATCTTTTATTAGGACTCCCTTGAGCCCATCTTGTATACAGTCCGGAAGACAAATTTGGTGGCAATTTGCTTCTCCATTTCAGCTAAAAAATGTTGTTTATATTAATCCATGGTATAAATAATTAAAACTTTCCAACAAAGTACTTATGATTTCGGTTTGTCTGTCGGCCCATCTGTCCGTCAGTGTATGCAACATTTATAGTTCTACAGAAGGATTCAAAAAATTTCCAATACATTACGCTTTGTGAGCCGTCCTTTTTTAAAGCGTATTTTAGAAATATTTGGCTCTTTGGAATGAAACAAAATTGATATATGTTATAAAGGATTACAAGATAAAACTTTCCATTGAAAATAGTGTCCGTATCGTTAATAGTTCTTCTACAGGCGTACTCAAAATAATTCTAATACATTACGGTCAATGACAGTTAAGAGGCAGGCATCCATTTAAAGCACAATAGTATCCTAATATGTAATTAGTTAATCATCTTACGACGAATGCGTGCCTCCGTCAAAACCAACTCCGAAAGTCGCCAATATTGACGCCTTTTGCACAAAATCGCCAAATATGGTGAGAAAAAAAATGTTTCAAAAAAAAAAACAACAACACAGCTTGGGGATATTTTCATTATTTGGCCGGAAATCAAAAATATACCTAATGTGATAGTATTAAGCTATGACGATTTTAATGGGAATTTTGAAAATTCGTTATTCGCTTTAGAATTAACCGATTTAGTGTGTTGTGTTACGTTAAGGCAAAGCTACGCAAAGGTCATCTTTCTAGGACGGGGGTTGCATTGGTCGGAGGAATTTTTAAGGATTTCAAACCCATTAACCGATTTACATACAGAAAATTACAAACTTTAATTTTTTAGAGAATAGAGCATTACTTTTTGACTGTTGACCCTTCAAAGAATAAATTTCTCACTCTCCGTGCTCGTGCGATAGTGTTATTTTGTGTAAGAGGAATACCTATTTATATTTTAATCTTTCCGGCAAGATTGAGTGGTGTTTATGATTTCGATTTGTCTGTCTTCTCTCTCTCTCTCTCTTTTCTGTTCCCCGGTCCATGCTCTAACTGCCGTAAATATTCACCGATTAGTGCGAAAATTATAATTTTTTTTCTATGTACATTTTCATGTACCCTATTGAAAATAATATATGCCGCATCTATATTTCTTTTACAAGAGCCAAAACAAAAAATCCAATGCATCTCGCTCTATGGTCAATCATTCTTGAAAGCGTATTTTAGAGGTATTTGGTTTTTTCAACGAAGGCAAAAGTGACTTTATGTTATTCAGGCTCACCAAATAATGTTACGAAGATAGTACATGTGTTATTAATAGTTCTTCCACAGGAACACTCAAAAAATTCCAATACATTACGATCTATGGCAGCTTAGAGACATTAATGCATTTCAACCGCAGTACAATTAGAATAAAAATGTTTATAGCAGTTTACTCTTCAGTTAAACGACGGAAGAACTTTTAAAGTTATTTGCAGGGTATCGTAGAATTACATTTATAGTGATAATACAACATTCTTTTTTGATTATCTCCAAATCTCGAGAGATTTAAGTACAATATAATAGCCAAATTTGGCGCAAAAATAGTGTCGTTTTGGAAGACGTTTTATAATAGATGCGTTTGGTATAATTTTAATTTTTACTTTGAACTTTATAGTTACATAGAAACGAGTGGTTTGTTGCCACTCGTTGCTGAATTCAAAAATTAAACAAACAAACAAAAAGTTTAGGTATTATCTTCTGTTAAATTACTGTGGGAAGTATATAAACCTGGGATTACTTATCTTTTATTTAATTGTAAGGCCCGTTGAAAAATATATACTATATAAAACAAACATTTTTAATTTAGCCTGGCAATCATTTAACGCCCTCAAAATGTATATTAATTTTGCAAATCGAATCAAAATTTTATAATTCTTCAATGTCTATTGTTTGAGTTATAACTAATGATACAAAACCAAATTTCAGTTGCTTTTATGAGAGGGACAAATTCTATTTCCAAGCCAGTGCTTGGAATGTTTCCATACTCGAAAAATTAAAAAGTGGAAATTTTCAATATATTAATAATGGTTGTAGATTATTCCCAGCAAATAAGAATCTTCATGCGAAAAATTCTCGTAAACGCACTCATACAGAACTTCTACACATTTTCAAAGCGCTTATCGGAATTGAATACTCTTCTAAAATGTCTCTGGGAGTGTTTTTTCCGAAACTTTTCACATTCAAAAGATTTCGATTTCTTGGGATCTGCCCCTCTTACATCAATGTTTCATGCTGAGGAAATACCGCTTTATTTCAAGAAAGTCGGTTATCTCAAGAAGCTATCTCAAACGAATTGGAACCACAGTTTTCTCTTTAAAACCTAACTTGACATCAAAATGACGTCAATATCACTTACAATACCTAAGTTTGTGTCATTCAAATGACAATCTTTTTAACTCTCAGAATTCAAAAAACTGAAAACAGCAAAAAATCGCTAAAAATTAGTAAAAGAATGGATTGTCATAATTTTAAAACGAGTAAAAGTTTTCCTATACGTATTTCTGCGTATTACATTTTACGTATTTCTGCGTATTAAATTTTACATATTTCTGCAAAATTTCGAACCGATCAGTCCAACGGTGTAAATTCCGATGCAACATAGACCAGTACATAAATTTTCGTTTTCATTTATATGTTTAGTGGTAAAACTTCTCTTCGAGTATTTTTCAGGAATCTGCGCTTGCTATAATTAATGATGTTTGTTCACAGTAGCTCAAGTTTTAAGATTTTCTTCCATCCAATACGCTCTTAAACAAGCCTCGGTTTCAGACGATTGTTTTAATCAACTTATTCACCTTAACACTTACCACTTTAAAGTTCTAGTGTACACCACCTTCATCTGAATAGAGGTAATCATTCAAGTGTTTTAACGTTATTATAACTAATGAACATCTGAGGGCTTATTTCTGCATTAACAGACTGCTTAAGTTATCGCATTCATTTATAAGCAGTGTTTGATTATTGTTCAACGCATTAAATTGCTTTACACTCTTTACATTATTATGACTAAAGAATGTAAAAGGAATATTTTGCTTAAAATTCAGATAATCATTCTGTTGAGTTGGCTAAATTGAGTTCTAACCTTAAACAAAAATTAAAATATTAGAATATTTTAGGATTTAAGAAATGTATACTATACATATACCGTATTGGCCCGAATATAACGCGGTATGTTTTGACTGATCATTTCCCGTTAAAAGCCTGACTTGCGCTAAATTCGAGGCTTAAATATAGGATTTTTCTAATTATCACGATGAAACATTTCGGGGTCGCTTTATATTCGAGGCCACGTTAAATATTCGTAGTAATACGGTATATATAATCTGAAACACTTTTATATTTTAAATACGCACTAAATTGCTATATACTGTTGCAGAAAACTCCTTAGTTTTTGGGTTTGACTCTTAAAAGTCCAGTTTAGAAGAAAAATTCTTGTAAACAGTCCAGTTCACAGGACGAAACAAAAAATTTATTGTTTCTAGAACTTCCGACGAAGAATCTGCTGTACGCAATTCACAGGAATTAATAAACAGTAACTGGACTGATAACAGTCATCTCAATTTATCTGATGCTATATTTCATACACAACAAAATAGTTCCACAGGCTGAAATTCAGTCGAAATTCTAGAGGAAAATCATACAGTTCCTCACGATTCAACAATAAAGAATTCGCAAACAGCATACAAAAAAAGCATCTCAAAACAAGGGAAATATTGCTTCTAAAAGCGCGCACAATACAGAGCCGTATGCTCTCAGCAAAATCGACATCTGCTTCCAACAGCTGACAAGCGCTGTTAGAAGGAGATATGGAAGATATTATAACAATCTGAAGAGAAATCTTAAGAGCATTCAGAATGCTCTAATATGATTCCGAGAAGATTCATATTAGAGCAATCTGAATCTTCCGGGTGGCCAGTAGTAGATAAACGAGAGTTCACCTCATGCGGTACCATGTTAATTCTGCGGTACGCCGTACAGGTGCTTTCCCTGGGTCGAGAGAGAGAGAGGGGGGCGTGGTCGGACCGGATGTGGGGAGCGGATGCTAAGACCGGATGTTCAAAGGACTGATAAGATTTTTTTTCCTTTTTTTCAAATAAGGGGACTTGTAATTTTTTTCAGATTGTGACACATTTTTCAAATAAGGGGACTTGGAAAAATTTTCAGATTTGAACGCGTAACAACAAAAGAATTCATAGGCTAATGATTGTTGGCTTAAACCATTAGGCCGAGAATCCTTCAGGTATAAAATTGTAGGTGTATTGTGTTATACTTTAGTTTTGAAAATGAATTGGGACTTTGATTAATTTTTCGAAGTTTATTTTTTTATTTATTTAGTTTTCTTTACCATTTAGTAATAGAACCAATGCAAATTGAATAAATGTTGCTTAATACATACTTCCAATGTTTAGCTAATTTTTGTATACTGATTATAGCATATATTTAATAAGTAACAGTTTACTAGAATATTAAAGTAGGGTTTTTAAACATTTCTTCTACTGTTAGGGAAGTGAGAAAATTATACCATAGAACGATTTTAGTACCTATAGTTTTTACAAATAATGATTTAGATAGTGTATGAACTTTTTTATCTAAACATTTTTTTTTCTTAAGAGATTTTTACCCAAGTTTTAATTTTAAGTTAAATAAGTAATTTTACAACAAATATTTTTTTAACCAAGAGTTTTAATTTTAAGTTAATAATTTATTTTACAACAAATATTTTTTTAATCAAGAGTAATTAATTTTTTTTAACCATGAGTTTAATTTTAAGTTAATAATTTTACAACAATATTTTTTAATCAAGTTATTATTTATTTTTACCAGTTTATTTAAGTTATAATTTTACTACAAATATTTTTTAATCAAATGTTTTTAATTTATCAAGAAAAAATTTTAATCAAGTGTTTTTAATTTATCAAGAAAAAAAATTTAATCAAGAGTTTTAATTTTTTGTATACCGTATTTTTGTTAAGTAGCCGTTTAACATTAAAGTAGAATATCAATACATTTAATCTACTGTTAGGGAAGTGAGAAAATTACACCATAGAAAGATTTTTACAAACACGGATTTATCGAAACATTTTTTCTTACCAACACATTTTTGATAGATTTTAGACAGCGATTATACTAGCTTATATTTTCTATAGATCAATTCAATAGATTCTATAGATCTATGAAAGCATAATTTTATACATGAATCAACCTTTTAAGTGGTATGCACTTAGCCTATTTTATAGAAAGGTGAGCATAACTAGCACAAACTTTTAGAGTGGATAATATTATTGTTAGAAAGTTGAACTATTGAAGATAAAAATTGAAGATTCGTTTTAGTATACCGCATGTACATAAAATATCTTTCAATACTTAGATAAAATGATAGTTTTAATCGCAAATCATTACTTGAACTAAAAAAAAAATACAAGGTTTTTACTTACGTGAAGCCACATCTTGCGAAATCTTCTAGTCTCTGGACAAAGTACCAACATCTATACGGCTAGCAAGACCGGAAAATCGAGTAATGATTTAAAATACATTATCCCTAATTCCCGGTCCAACTAGCACATGTTCATTACTTCTTTTTGTCTTCATATGCTGAAATAGGTATATTATTTTGACACTAAAAACAAAACACATTTGAAGATATTAAACGCTTTAAAAGTAATTTTTTTTCTTATAACAATTTACCAGATTCACAATACTATTTTATGTAGGATAAAATTAGTTAGCAAGCGAAAATTTAATCTTAGTTAGAATTTACTGAAATATAGATACCATGCATGCCTTATTTTCTATTAGGAGAAAGCCCTCAAACCCCAGTTTTCGTATACAAACTGCTTAAAGTACTTCTACCGATAATGCCTATTGCTATTAATTACACTGGATTACCAACTTAAAATTTTGCAAAACACCAAAATACAGAAAAACATGCATTAACAAAAAAAAAAAAAAAAAAAAAAAAAATCACACTTAAAAGTACAACACATCAAAAGTGCAACTATAAGAACCACATAATTATTTTCAATTAGAATTACGGTATCAACTTATATGTAACTAAAATAATAGAAAATATTACACTTACCCTATACTTGTACACGCGAGAGGTGAAAATAACAAAAATACTTAAATAATTCGCAAATATATCCACAGCATAAGTAGAGCACATGCATGTGATATCCCTAGTACAGCTGATAAGAAATTTAGAGATAAGAAAGTGCCTTGAGGCTCTACAGAGCCGGTTAAATAACAGTAGGCACGTTGACCGATAAGATAAAACCAGGGAGGCTGTTAGGGGTATGCAATTGGGGACACGTGTTTCATTCTACGTTCAAAAATGGGGACTTATGGATTAAGATGTTTACTACTTAAAAACATGATCTAATTTTTACAAACGCATTGGAACTTTGTATAGGATATCTATTGAACACGTATTAAATACATTATGATTATTCTTCTGATCGACATTATATCCTAAATTAAAATATCAAAGTTAAGCTGCAACGATTAATATATTTTATATAGTTTATGAAAATAATGAATCATTAAATTAATTTCTGTGAAACAATTAGCAAAGATCATTATACTAAAGCAAATTATTTTTGTTAAGTTTTGATAAATAACAGTAATAAATTACAGGCATTGCAGATGAATGAGTATTCACGTATAAAATAGGTATTTACTATTAAAAAACAGGATCTAATTTTAACAAATGCATTGGAATTTTGTATAGGATATCTATTGAACACGTATTAAATACATTATGATTATTCTAATATGAAAAACGGTGTTAAGATTCTTTACTTGCGATGAAATGCTCTCAAATTTTTTATATACTTAAATTTTACATAGACATCCTTTTAATAAATGCATAAACTAAACTTATTGTTTAAAACAATTTTTACAATAATAAGCTAAAATTTTTATTTAATAAAGTCATAAACTAAAATTATTAATGAAAACTTGTTAATAAATTAAACATATCAAAATTTTTACACTCAGTTTTTTTTTTATATACTTAAATTTTACAAAGATATCCTTTTAATAAATTCATAAACTAAAACAATTTTTACAATAATAAACTAAAATATTTATTTAATAAAGTCATAAACTGAAATTATTAATGAAAAACTTGCTAATGAATTTAAACTGATTAACCTAAAAGATAGCTAATCAAACAACATATAATAAAAAAAAATAAAATCAATTATAATACCTTGAAAATACGGACAAACACTCTTGTTACAAATGCGGACAAAACATTCTGTTTGCTCGCTATAAAGAAATTCTTGGGTACCCGTTGCAGGAGACCTTACCTACGCCCATCCTACAAACTCTACAAATTTAACGGCAACTGGGTTTTGTCTTTTATCAGGCATTCAACAGATCAGTTTAAGAATAAGGAATTGACCATGCGCAAGAAGACCACGTGATTAGTGACATGTGCAAATCTGTGATATTCAAATACCGCTAGGTCGTTGACAGGATGTACTATTTACATGAGGGGCAACTCTCTGTAACAGCTAATTCAATTAGATGATTTAAAATGTACAGGGTTGAGAAAGTTTTTTTAAGGTAGAGTCGCTTGGGTATCGCATGGTTTTTTTAAAGAACCAGTAAAGGACATTTTTAGTTTAGATAAATGCCAGGTGTGGGTGTTTGCGAGACTCCCTTTGCACTGTGTGCGCCTATACTTAAGACTGTGTTTTAAATTGATTTTTCGCCGAGTTTTCAAAAATGTCTTTGCTGAAATCGTCGAAAATAACCTTTGACATTGAATACACTCCCGAGTTTTTTATTACTCAAAGTGATGCTGAAAGTGTTGCTAGCAAGAAATAATACAATTGCCTTTAGATGTAAAGCCTCCTGCAAAGTATTGAAAAGGAATTTTCCCCCGAGTTTTTGTAACTGAGAATGATGTGATGTATTACAGCAAGAATTGTTTAATTACCCCTGGCAAAGTATGAAAAAGAAAATTTCCCCTCGCCGTAAAGTAAATTACTTTTGCTGAATGAAGGAATTCAATTAAAGTTTTACCTGGAGCAGACAGTCACTGTTTTACTACTTGGATACCCATTTTTGGCTAAAAAAATACTTGAAGATCTACAAGAAAGTGACAAATTATTGAATTTAATATGGGTGGCAAGTGAACCTTTGCTCTGAAGAACAACCTAAAATTGAAGACGGCAACTTTACGAAGATCTTTTTTTAATCTATACCTATCATCAGGTGTATGCATTCTTAAAGTTTTTGGATCTAAACGAGCTTTGGAATTTTAAACCAGCGAACTGTGGAAACCGGCTAACCATTAATATTAGAACTTGCTTCAATGTTAGTTTAAGATATACCCCCCAAGCCAACAAACTTTTAAACCCATGGTAAAAATTTCCTTCTGAACCTTAGTAACAGACCCGCACATTCACCTTACATTTGCCAAAATGTACATTTATGAACCTCCCCGAAAAGAGCAAAGTTGGACCAGTTGACGGAACGATCTTTTACCATAGCTATATGCTATCTGTAAATAGTAAATGGCACTTGGAAAAGACGTTATCACGTTTCACTTTCACGTGAAAAGAACTGACTTTGAAGAATACATATTAGACAATTATTCAGAATGCCAATTTAGACTATATACCAACCGTCCAGGGAAGTCCGTGATGAACCCTTCCACATGGATCGAATTTATTGTAAAACTTATTAGATTTTAATTATAGGGTCCAATAGCAAAGCTCTTTTATTTGTAATAATCAATTATCTGTATTTCATGAGATGGAAAATGCAAAATCTTACAACAAATTTACAAAACCCGTAGATTCATTCTCGTTTTAAATCCAATTTCCTTAACACTTTTAAATGATCAAGTAAAAAAACTTTGCGAAATGAGAAATTAAAATATTGGAATGCATTTAAAACGCTATATACGAACGACCCTACCCATTTAATTTTTAAATTAAAGCCGCCAAAAATTAACCGTGGACCCCATTGTAATTATGATGAGGCGAAACAACAATTTAATGGATATAGTAACATTCAGGAAATTTTTAAAAACTTAGGCCGAGTTCTTGAATCATCCTTCGCAAAGGATACAAGCTTGCTCGTATAGAACACATGTTGATGAGAGAGAGGTCTTATAAGTAGTAAATGCATGGTTTACGGTGGACATCCGTATTATTTGCAAGAGAGATATGCGTGAACATAATGTACTTGTCCCCATTAAGAACCGGAGAATTTTTTTCAAACATTTTCATTGAAGACTATATGATATATCTTTCAAATGGGTCTATTTCAATACATTTTTTCAACCGGTTTCAAGATTTTGCTAATTCTCCAAGGATGACAAAACATGTGTAATTATTTGATTTATTGTGTATACTAGTATTGTGCCCAATTGTAAAAAAATATATTAAAACCATTGTGATTATTGTAAAAAAGGTATGCTTGCCTTCTACAACATAAGATTTACTCACTTGTGCAATGCTTAGTTTATAGAAAACCATTGGAAAAGTTATTTTATTTTCTTAATTTGTGTAAATAGTTTGGAGTAACTTTAAATATATTTTTTGTAAATAAATAAGTTTTAAATACGAAAAGTTTTCTGTGTTTTTTCTTTATTATTCTCTGTCCTTGTTCTTAGAAATTTTACAAATAGCAAGCTAGTTAACTTTTGCAAACATGCCTTGCAAATATTTTTAAATAACTATTCTTAAAATTATCAAAGTTGTAACTAATAAAAAGAAAATAAACAAATAATATATTAATTTAAAAAATATTTGCAAGCAATGTTTAGCAAGTTTACTAGCTGGCTTATTTTGTAAAAATTTCTATGTCCGTTATCTTGAAAGAGTAACTGAAATGCCACTAAGTTTGAATAATTCAATGTTTTCAAAAAAGACAATTTCACATAACTAGCAACTTTCAGAAAAAAATGTATCAGTTTCGTACATTCCGAAAATACCCAAAGTTCAACACTTCAATACAATTTTCAAAGTACAGATCTGTTTTAGTTTTAAAAAAAAAAAAATTTGATTTCGAAAAATCAAAAAGTCTACTTGTTTTGAACAAGTAACAATCTATAAAAGTAAGAGCAAATTTATTTAAATATTTTGTAAGCATAACCATCTCAAATCACAAAATGTGTAACATGTTGGGCACTTGGGTGGATATTTCTCATAAAAATAGTCCAGCCCATTACTAAATAAATAATGTACAAAAATATGCTAAGTTTAATACCCTGATGTTTTTTTTAAAAACATAGTGTCCCCTGATTTAAATAATCTGTTACTTCAAGTATTAATGTGGTTTAATATCCTTTGCATTTAAAGAAACAAACCTCAAAAATCCTTTATTTAAAAATACTAAGATAACTTTATTTTTTTGAAAAACCTGTAAAAATCTATTAAGTTATAAAACTTATGGAAACTAACTTTTTTAGCTAAGTTTCATTTTATAAAAATTAGTGCTTTGGGAATTCTCATGTAACACAATTTACCTATCACACTTAAGTTTATGATTTTAAATCAAACCATTTTTATTTCTATGTAAGTAATATTTAATGTTTCCATAGTACTTGCTTCATAACATTTTGTTTAATATTTCTAACTTTTTACCTTTGTTATGTGGTGATAAAAAAGAATAAGATAAACACGAGAAATCCTAAAACATGTCAACCTTTACCCACTTTTTTTGCTGCAGTAAAAATTTTATAGATTTTTATTTTGCAAAGTACTCAACACGACACGTACACAAAAGAAAACACAGAAAACTTTTTCGTATTTAAACTTAATTTATTTGCAAAAAATATTTTAAATTAACACAAAACTATGGATTACACATTTAAGAAAATAATATCTTTTCTATGAGGTAATTCTATCACTAAGCAAGCACAAGTGAGTAAAAATTCTTAACCTGTTTGTATAAGCAAGCCATACCTTTTTTCTACATAATCACAAATGGTTTTTAATATAATTTTTTTACAATGCAATTACTAGTTATACCCATTATAACATCACATAATTACACATGTTTTGTCATCCTTGGAATGAGCAAAATCCTGAAACGGTTTTGAAAAAATGTTTTAAAAGCACATTTTGAAGATTACTTCATATAAGTCCTTCAAACACACACAGTTTTTGAAAAAAATTCTCCGTCATAAATTAAAAGAACAAGTACATTTGGTTTCTCGCATATCTCCTCTTGCCAATATACGGCCATGTTCCAACCGTAAACCATGCTTTACTACTTATAAACCCTCTCTCTCTCATCAACTATGTGTTTTCTATTCGAGCAAGCATGTACCTTTGCGAAGATGATCAGAACCGCCTATGTTTGTTAAATTTTCCCTTGATGTACCTAATATCCATTTAATTGTTTGTTCGCCTCAATCAATACTTACAATGGGGTTTCAACGGGTTACATTTTTGCATGCTTAATTTTAAAATTAAATGGGGAGGGTCGTCGTAATATAGCGTTTTTTTAAAATGCATTCCAATATTTTAATTTCTCATTTCGCAAAAGTTTTTTTACTGATCATTTAAAAGTGTTAAGGAAATTGGATTAACGAGAATGAATCCTCCGTTTTTTGTAAATCTTGTTTGTAAGATGCCATTTTTCATCCATCATGAAAATACATAGATAATTTGATTATTACAAATAAAATAGCTATTGCTAGGACCTAAATTAAAAATCTAATAAGTTTTACAAATTAAATTCGACCCATTTGGAATGGTTTTCCATCACGACTCCTAACGTTGGTAAATATTAGGCTAGATTGGCATTCTGATTAAATTGTCTTAATAGTGTATCTTCAAGTCAGTGTTTCTAGTTTCTTTCAATCGTGAAGTGAAACGTAGATAAGTCTTTTTCCAAGTGGCCATGTACTAATTGTACAGAAGCATATAATCTATGGTGTAAAAATCGTCCCGTCCAACTGTCCAACTTTGCTCTTTTCGGGGAAGGCTCATAATGGTAACATTTGGGCAAAATGTAAGGGTGAATGTGCGGTCTGTCACATAAGGTTCCAGAAGGATACCATGCGTTTAAAAAGTTTGTTGTTGGGGATATATCTTACACAATTGAGCCATTGTTTCCCTAATTTTAATGGTATAGCGGTTTCACAGTTCGCTTGGTTTAAAAATCAAGCTCGTTTTTAGATCCAAAACTTAGAATGCATAACACCTGAAATGAAAGTCCCTAGATTAAAATCTTCGTAGTTGCCGTCTTCATTTTAGGTTGGTTCTTCAGACCAAAGTTCATCTGCACCATTATTAAATTCATAATTTGTCACTTTTCTGTAAGATCTTCCACGTTTTTTTTTTGCCAAAATGGGTATCCAAGAGTAAACAGTGACTGTGCTCCAGGTGTAAACTGTAATTGATTCCCCTTCATCAGCAAAAGTAAGTTACTTTACGGCCGAGGGAAATTGTTCCTTTTTCACTACTTTGCAGGTAATTCAACAATTCTTGCTGTAATACATCAACAATCACTTTCAGTACAAAACTCCCGGGGAAATTTCCTTTTCAATACTTTTGCAGAGGCTTTACATCTAAAGGGCTACCCCGAAATTGTAATTATTCTTGCAGCAACACATCAGCCATCACTTTTGAGTAACAAACTCGGGAGTGTATTCAATGTTAAAGTAATTTTCGATCGAGATTCAAGCAAGAGACATTTTTGAAACTCGGCGAAAAATCATTAAAACACACGTCCTTAAGTATAGGCGCACACAGTGCAATGGGAAAAAATTCCCTCGCAAACCACACACCTGGCCCATTTTATCAAACTAAATGTCTTTACTTGGTTTTCTTAAAAAACCAATGCCGATTTTACCCAAGCGCCCTCTACCTTAAAAACTTTCTCAAACCCTGTAGATTTTACAATCATCTAACTTGTATTAGCCTGTTAACAGAGAGTTTGCCCCTCAATGTAAATAGACATCCGTCAACGAACCTAGCGGATATTGAAATCCAATCACAAGATTTGCACACGATCACTACACGTTTGTCCCCCTTCCTGCGCATGTCCCACTTCCTTATCTTCCTTTAGCTGATCTGTGATGCCTGATAAGACCAAAACCATTTTGCCGTTAAATTTGTAGAGTTTGTGGTAGGTTGGCCGAGGTAAGGTTTCTCCCTGCAACGGTAACCCAAGATTTCCTTAGCCGAGCAAACAGATGTTTTGTCCGCATGTAACTAGAAGTGGTTTTGGTCCGTATTTCCAGGTATTATAATTGATTATATTTGTTCTGATATTATTTTGTGATTAGCTATTCTTTTAGAGTAAATCCAGTTTAATTCATTAGCAAGTTTTCAATTAATAAGTCAGTTTATGACTTTAATTAAATAAATATTGTAGTTTATTAATTGTAAAAATTGTTTTTAGTTTAAGAATTTATTAAAAAGGAATCTTTTGGGTATAATTTAAGTATATAAAAAAAAAAAACTGAGGTGTAAAAATTTTGATATGTTTAATTATTAACAAGTTTCATAAATAAATTTTAGTTTTATGACTTATTAAATAAAAATTTTATGCTTATTAATTGTAAAAAACTTGTTTAAACAATAAGTTTTTAGTTTATGCATTTATTAAAAGGATGTCTAATGTAAAATTTAAGTATATAAAAAAATTGATGAGCCTTTCACGCAAGTAAAGAATTCTAACCCCCGATTTTTTTCATATTAGAATATCATAAAGTATTTAATACGTGGTTTCCAATAGATAATCCCTATACAAAATTCCAATGCAATTTGTTAAAATTAAATCCTGTTTTTTTAAAGTAAATACCATATTTTATAAGTGTATAAACTCATTCATCCTGCAATGCCCTGTAATTTATTACTGTTTATTATCAAAAACTTAACTAATAAAATTTGCTTTAGTAAATGATCTTTGCTAATTGTTTCACAGAAATTAATTTAATGATCATTATTTTCATAAACTTTATAAAATATATTAATCGTTTGCAGCTTAACTTTTTGATATTTTATTTTAGATATAAGTTCCGGACCAAAGAATTAATCGTAATGTATTTAAATACGTGTTCATAGATATCCTATACAAAGTTTTCCCAATGCGTTTTGTAAAAATTAGATCTATTTTTAAGTAGTAAACCATCTTAATCCGTAAGTCCGCCCATTTTTGAACGTAGAATAAACACGTGTCCCCCCAATGCATACCCCTAACACCTCCCTGGTTTTATCTTATTGGTCAACGTGCCCCTACTGTTTATTTTAAAAACCGGCCTCTGGTAGAGCCTCAAGGCACTTTTTTCTTATCTCTAAATTTCATATCAGGCTGTACTAGGGATATCACATGCATTGTGCTTCTACTTATGCTGTGGGATATATTTGCGAATTATTTAAGTATTTTTGTTAATTTTCACCTCTCGCGTCGTAACAAGTATATGTAAGTGGTAAGATTTCTATTATTTTTAGTTACAACACATAAGTTTGGATAACCGTAAATTCCTAATTGAAAATATTTGTGGTTCTTATAGTTGCACCTTTGATGTGTTGTACTTTTAATGTGGATTTTTTTTTTTTTTTTTTTTTTTTTTTTTTTTGTTAATGCAGTGTTTTTTTTCCTGTAATTTGGTGTTTTTGCAAAATTTTTAAGTTGGTAATCCATGTAATTAATAGCAATAGGCATTATCGGTAGAAAGTACTTTAAGCAGTTTTTTGAATTCGAAAAACTGGGGTTTTTGAGGTGCCTTTCATCCTAATAGAAAATAAGCATGCCATGGTAATCTTTATTTCAGTAAATTCCTAACCAAATTTAATTTTCCGCTTGCTATCAAATTTTTATCCCACATAAAATAGTATTGTCAATCTGGGTAAATTTGTTATAAGAAAAAAAAAAATACTTTTAAAGCGTTTTTAAAATTCATCCAAATGTGTTTTTTGTTTTTTATTGGTCAAAAATAATATACCCTATTTCAGCAAGGAAGACAAAAAGAAAGTAATGAACAATGTGCAGTGTGACCGGGAATTAGGATATATATATTTTTAAATCATTACTCGATTTTTTCCGGTCCTTGCTAGCCGTATAATGTTTGGTACTTTTGTCCAAGAGACTAGAAGATTTCTGCAAGATGTGGCTTCACGTAAGTAAAAACTTGTAATAATATTTTTTTTTTTTAGTTCAAGTAATGATTTGCGATTACAACTAGCATTTATCTAAGTAAATGAAAAGATATTTTATGTGCATGCGGTATACTAAAACGAGATTCCTTCATATTTTTTATCTTCAATAGTTTTCAATCTTTCTAACCATAATTAATATCCACTCTAAAAGATTGTGCCAGTTTATGCTCACCTTTCTATAAAATAGCTAAGTGCTTATACCACTTTAAAAGTTGATTCATGTAATAAAATTAAGCTTTCATAGATCTATAGAATCTATTGATTGATTCTATAGAAAATATTAAGCTAGTATAAATCGCTTTGTCCTAAAATCAATCAAAAATGTGTTGGTAAGAAAAAATGTTTTTTCCCGTTAAATCCCGTGGTTGTAAAAATCTTCTATGGTGTAATTTTTCTCACTTCCCTACATCAGATTAAATGGGTATTTTGATATTCTACTTAATGTTAAAACGGCTACTTAACAAAAATACGGTAAATACAAAAAAAAATTTAAAAACTCTTGTTAAATTGTTTTTTTCTTGATAAATTAATAAACACTTGATTAAAATTTTTTCTTGAATAAATTTAAACATTTGGATTAAAAAAATATTGTGTAGTAAAATTATAAACTAAATTAAAACTTTGGTTAAAAAATTAAAAATTAATTAACTCTTGATTAAAAAAAATATTTGTTGTAAAATTATTTAACTTAAAATTAAAAACCTCATGTTAAAAAAAATTAAATTAAAAAAATTAATTAACTCTTGATTAAAAAAAATTCTTTGTTGTAAAATAAATTATTAATTACAATTAAGCTCTTGGTTAAAATAATAGTTGGATGTAAAAATTACTTATATAACTTAAAATTAAAACCTTGGGTTAAAAATCTCTAATGAAAAAAATAATGTTTTAGATAAAAAGTTTTCATACACTATCTAAAATCATTATTTGTAAAAACTAATAGGTACTAAAAATCGTTCCTATGGTATAATTTTCACACTTTCCCTAACAGAGAATAAATGTTTTAAAAACCCTACTTTAATAATTCCTAGTAAACTGTTTTTACTTAATAAATATATTTGCTATAAATCAGGGATACAAAAATTAGCCTAAACATTGAAGTAATGTATTAAAGACAACATTTAGTCAATTTTGCATTGGTTCTATACAAATTGGTTAAGAAAACAAAATAAATAAAAAAATAAACTTCGAAAAATTAAATCAAAGTCCCAAATTCATTTTCAAAACTAAAAGTCTAACACTTACACCTACAATTTGTAATACCTGAGAGGATTCTCGGCCTAATGGGTTTTAAAGGTCCAACATCATTAGCCTATGAAAATTCTTTTGTTGTTACGCGTTTCAAATCTGAAAATTTTTTCCAAGTCCCCCTTATTTGAAAATGTTGTCCACAATCTGAAAAAAATTAACAAGTCCCCTTTATTTTGAAAAAAAGGAAAAAAAATCTATCAGTTCTCCTTTGAACATCCCGTGTCCTTAAATCCGCTCCCCACATACCGGTACGACCACGCCCCCCCCCTCTTTCTCGTCTCGACCCAGGGGAAGCAACCTGTACGGCGTACCGCAAGAAATTAACATGGTACCGCATGAGGTGGAACCTTGTTTTTTTTATCCTACACTGTGGCCCTGCCCCTTCTTACATAGACATACCGAAATCTCTAGCATTTTCTCAAAAATCCAGAAGTGTAATTTAGTAATACTAGTCTTTTGTGTAATGCTAAAGTAGGGAAACAAACATTACAGTGCACCATTAAGAAAAATCGTGAAAAATGTCCGAAATGTAGATGAAGCCCTTCACTTCACTAATATTCAAAAGGTTACCAAGTTACGCCAACAGTAAATACGCGCAATAGCTTTAAATTTCTAATAGCAATTTCACCCCTTAAGCTTCGCTCCGGTCAAAATCACGGCTAAGCTTTCTCCCTGTGTTTCTCATGTCTGTCATATTTCCGGGTAATGGGTTTTGTAAAGAAGTTATTTGGTTTTTGGCTGTTTTTAAATTATTTTAAGTTGCGTTGTGAGATAATGCGGTGAACCAGGCACGAATGCACTTAGTTTGCAATATAAAATAAAAAGAACATTACATACTGAAAAAATATTTTATTTAAACATATACTATTGAAACATTATTAAACGGGCGGTGGTGTGGCTCAAGCAATAAAATAAAATGACGTCCCTATATGGACATGCCAAATTAAGATTGAATGACTTAAAATAGACCCAGCCACAGAATTTACAACACATTGGCGGAGAACAATAACTTGCCTTGAACATCACAACGCCAATTCCAGAGCAACCCTAACAGTTATTCCAATAAAAAATAAAAAGATACGGTTAATCACGAACAAATAATGTTTTTAAAGACGTCGAAATGGCAAACACCAAGCCAAAGTAAGGGGAAACCAAAAATACCGTGTTGATTTTGCAAACGGACCAAAATAATCTATTTTTAAGCACACCTGTCTGTAAGAGACGATAAAACAAAATGAATAGTGTAATAACGGGAAAAGCGAAAATAACGATTTAAAGCCGAAATGGCAGAAAAATGAAAACCAATAAAGTGATTATAATTCTTGATTTTGCATAATTACATTAAAGAAAGCCAAAGTAAATGATTATTATATTAGATATGTGAAAACTTCAATCACAAATGGTGTTCAATGATTTAAGAAAAATATGGAACATTTCAATTCATATGCACGGATTTTTTATATATCATTTTACACAACAGATGACAATACCAGACCATTTTTGACTTAATTAGGAGATAGTTTATTTATAAATAGGTGGCAGGAGTACTCAAATATATGTGTATTTGGGATAGGCATCACGCAATCTCAGCTCACTTTTTTTTACTTTTGTGACCTTGTTTTGACTTTGTGACCTTGTGACTTTTAGACCTTACTTTTGTGTGTGTTTTACTTGCACTTTTAAGACCGTTTTCTTGAAAATAATACGACCGTTAAAGGGTTGAACGAAAGATTTTCCTGCTAAAACCAAGAAACGATTTCAATTTTAAAAAAATACACAAGTAAATTATTGCAATAAAATTAGTGCTTAATTACAAAAAATTAATTAATATTGTAGGATAATTTCATTTTTTTGAACTTATCCTAAAAAGCTACTAAAAGATCCGTGGAGGATCCGCTAAAAGAAATCGGTACCCGATACGGGTATGGATAATTTTTTTCTGTCTGACGGATCCAAAAACAGATACGGATAATGTTTTTTGAACAGACGGATCCGAATACGCATACGGAACTTTTTTTTTTCAACTATCCGCGGATACAGATACGGATATCCGGCACACCTCTAGCGAATGCTTAAGAGGATGAACTCCTCTCTCGGCTCAACTACTGTGGAAAGGTGTACGTTAATGGGAGTCGGTGTAAGTAAAATCTGTTCGTGGTTCCAATGCCCTCCATGTTCAAACGATATATTTGTGGGTGCCGATTTCAGGTACTAGGTTTCTGTCTCTGAATTAGGTTCCCAACCTCTCTGGGGGCAATCGTTTTTCTGCCCGTCTGTAAGCGCCCCATAATGAAATTGACCATATCCTAACGGCCCTCGTACTGGTCAAGCCTGCAGTAGACCGCTGATCGGGTTTTAAAAAAAAAAAACTATAAATGAAGTCTGCCTTTGTGACCACGTACGAATTTAAAGTAATAAGATAATCTAATGTTCCTTTACATAACTAAAACAATTAAAATAGTACTCTTGAGTCTAAAAATGAAATAATTCATGCGTAATCTCATGCTCTGTTTAAATATTTAAATCAACACATTTCAATAGAAAAGAAAGTAAGTTTTTAAAATGTTGTTCATTTAATGTAATTCATATGCATTTCTATTAAATCTAAATTCTTTCGATACACCGGAGAAAACTGCCCTTATAAATTATACCTGCTCGATATGAGAAATATGATAAGAGTTCACCACCAGTCCACCTAAAGTGTGAAAATCGATATCAGAAGTCAAGCAGCATTGGGCGTAGTCAGTACCTCAGGAGAGTGATAATTTTTAAAACGCAGTTTCTTTTTTCTACTCCGTTTTCTGTACTGAAATTGAAATAATGCAAATATTCCAGGTTCGGAATACGTTTAAATCGCAGCCATAGCATTTTAAGTGCATTTTTTAAGGATATCAAATATTGTAGGTTTATAAACGACTGTGTTTTAAAATTATCGGAATTTTGCAGAATCATTTCGATTTCGCACCCTAGATTACAGAGAACGTTAGCAGTATGACAGAGAAACGTCTGAAATAGATCACATATCTGCAATCTTGTACTCTATCAGAAAGATTATCAATTCAGTCGATATTTTTTTATATATTGGCTTTTATTCAAACCTCCTTAATTTGCTGTATATGCAGTAAATTCCTTTAAGTGGAAAAATGGTATTAAAATTCTCTCACTGAAATGCCGACCAGTTGGGACGGTGGACGCTATCTGGGTTTGAACCAGGCACCATTCCATCTCCCAGTATTCAGAGAGCCTTGCGTTCGGCATGTGGCTTTACATTACAAAAACAGAAGATTATATGAAGGCTGAAAATTTTATTTATGACAGGTTATAGAGGGCACTGAAATTCTTTTGCTTAGTTAACCGTACACAGAGTAGTTGTCTTTCGCAGAACGTTCCTCGTCAAAGGTTTCATTCAAATTGCAGATAAGTAAGAGGGTATTGGGAAGCTAGTAGTATGCGGGCATAGACAAATTGAGCAAGTCCCGTATCTGATTCAGGACCTCTATACTAAGAAGTTATCGTCGTTTTGGAGTCCGGACCTGAAAAACGCTCCAGCTCTCAAGTAAAGCCGACAATCATGACCGCCGTTTTGCCTGTTCATCTTCCATCGGATCTCGCGTTTCAGAGAATTTTTGAAATCCGTCTGGTCCTTCAAGATGGCGTCTGTATCGTTCTGCCGGTCCGCTAATTGAAACTGCTCGGACTCGTTCTCCCTGATAGTATCTCTTCTCTGATCGATCATTCGACAGAAGCGATCTGGCAAACATCGAACGTCGTGGTTCAGTCTGTCCATTGTGGGAAGACATTCGTCTGCAAGTGGAGCTAACCGCTGGATCCTCTGGGAAAGATTTTGGAGGCGCTGCAGTCTTTGCTCTTGCAGGGTCTTCTTTTCGTCGGCTGATTGTTCGGCACATGATTGAATCTCATGTTCAAGCTCAACCGACTTTTGTAGCTTCTTCAGGTTCCTTCTCTCATCTTGCACCTAAACGAATGAATACTATTGCTGAAGTAGCAATATGAAAGAGCACTAATATGCACAAACATTTTAGAACAAAAACTTGTGAGTTTTTTTTAAGAACCACAAAATGCAGTTAGTAGAGCAAAGTGCACAGGGTTCTTCAAAGTGTTTAGTCAAAGCAGAATTTTTTAAATTTAAACTTTAGCCTTATATTTCCAGTTAGAAAAGTTTTCTAATGACATATTGACCTACTTACGATTTTCTAAGATTTATAATGTGGCATATGTATATTTTTTAAATAAAATTATTTTTTATAATACGTATATACAAAAAGTTGAAATGAGTAAAAAAAAAATTGAAAAGGCATTTCTGAAGCAATTAATTTTTTTAACATAATATTTAATGAAATATTGATAATTAAAAATTGAACTTTTTGGATAATTACTGTATTACTGTGAGTAAATGTTCTATTTTAAATCTTTTAATTTTGGAGTTGCATTGAAATTGAATAAAATTTTGTGTTTCCTGATATTTGATAATTTTTTATTAATACATTTTTTATGCATATTTACTTATTTTATTTCATTTATAAAGCGAAAACCGTTTCGTTTTTATTTTCGCCTTTATATCTACAACGGTTAGCCTATGCAAATTAATATAACCGAAATTGAGAAGTAGGCTTTTCAGATAATATTTCATTTGCCTTTATCGCTGCATTTAATATTCCACAAGCACTAATACTCCTAGTATCTTTCAAGAAATCAAAATGCTTATTTTCTCTCTTAAATGAATTCTATAAAATAACCGCTACGAAAATGGTTCAATACAATAAGAACTCTCTTCCCCCTCCTATAACACAGTAAATACGTTCTGTGCTCGATGAACCTGTGTTGTTCGAGTTCTGAGCTTATATTCCACCTGGAGCGTAAACTGCACTGTCTAACAGCTACATATCTTATTTGCACACATGAGAAGCACAATGATGTTTAGTGTTGTCATTCAGAAGTTATATTAACTACTGGCGATAAATTGTAATAAAATCAGAATATCGGTCTCATTTTACCATGCTATGCAGATCTATTTTAACGTTCTATACGAACACGATCGCAATTTTTACGCTGTGTTATACGAATCCGTTTTATATGAACCCGTGTTATAAAGGGGTCAGCTGTAAAATAAATTTAAAATAAATCGAAATTTAAAAACAAACAACACGAAAAAAACTCGCACTACGACGGAGATTTGACTGGTGATTCTGAACTGAATTGTGAATGGAGCGGTGGGAATGAACGGATCGTTTGTTTATATTTTTCTCTTAGCCACCACTCTGGAGAAATCATCGGTTCAAAGAAAGATCTTTTGCCAAAAGTTGGGCGGGAATCAAGTGGTTATACCATTCGTTTTCAGTGTACACTTTAGAGGAGACAAGAATGAATGACAATCCGCACTTATCACTTTGGATGATTCCTCCAAGATGAACACTGAAAGTGATAAGTGCAAATGGGCCTTTAGTGCGGTGGTTGCCACCCTTTTTAACCTTGCAAAGCCCTTCTAAGATCCGAAAGAATTCAGCGAACCACTTGTGCAAGTGTTGTGTACTGGAGTATTATTTTCAGAAACCCCATTGTGAACCACAGCTTGGAAGCCGATGCTTTAGTGAGATAACAATCAGCTCTCAGGTCACTTGCCTGCAGCAGCTCTTGCGCGGCCCTCTCGCACTCTCCCCTCAGCCGGACATTCTCTCTCAGCTGGTGCTCAGCGTGGACCGAAACCCCCGACTCCCAGTGGACGCGACTAAACTCTTTTCTCAGCTCTTCTCCGCACATCCGGGAGAAGGTCCGCCTTGCGCCCAGGAGCCTCTCGGCTTTCTCCCGTTCCTCATCCCTGGACTTTTCCCGGGAGAGGACGCTGCTTTCCCGTAGGGACTGCTCCGCTTTCCTCAGATTGTCCAGGTTTTTGTTTCTCTCCTGGCGAATGTCTTCCAGCAGGGACAGCTTGCCTAAAAAAAAAGAGGAGTGTCAGCAACTAATTATTTTTGACCCCGTCCGTTTACCAAGCTATGAGGATGAATCCTGCCAGATTCCACAATGTTTGTCTTTTTTTTTTTAAGTGATCTCTTAGAATGAGGTTTTTAGAGACCATTAAATTAATTGCAGAGTACATATGTAGATGGCACACCTAGTTTCATTCTACAGAACTTAAAGCTATTGTTTGTATATATAATTTTAAAAAGCAGTTATTGCGCAAAAGAAGAAAAATAGGATCGAAAGTAGCATATATATAGTGTTATCCAATTTAAATTATTAAATAACCATGCACCTACCTTGTGCGTGAAGCATGCAGGTAAAATATGGTCTAAATCATACCATTCTCTTAAGCCGCATTCAGACCGTCGACGAGTAAGACGGGTAGACAAATTTGTGGGAAGGATCCCATGCCAAATTGAATGAAATTGTTGAAAACGCATATAATTATTGGCATTTGTAAAAATCTATCGTGAAAAGAGAAATGACGCATACTAACCTTCTAACTCTCCCTTCTGCTGCAGGAACAGACTCTTGGCTACTTTCGCGTCTCTCTCCGCATTCACCAACTGAACATGGACCCTTTTATCAGCCAGCTGGGCCAGGTCACGCTCCGTCTCGACTTTATCCTGTGCCTCCAGTCGCCTTTCATGCCTCTCTTGCAGAGTCCGCTTCAAATGTGCGATGCATGATATTTTTGAGTCCGATTCGACACTCAGACGGGCGCGAGCTTCTTGATGAGTGGATCTGTGCTGCTCCAAATTTGCATCCGCTATCTCCAGATCTTCCCTCAACTGCTTTATCTGAAAAATCGTGATACTGATTGACTAAGGGATGGTCAAATTGACTAAGAGACAATTAGCTATAGTATTGATTAGTATGCTGGCAGAGAGATAAGTAGATATGCATGGGCGCTCAGAAGGGGGGGCAAGGTAGGGCCTAGAGTTTTAGGTTAATGTCTCATGATGTATACAAATGGCAAAACCATAACTAATTTTGTTAAAAGTTTAAATTTGCCCCCTGCGACAAAAACTTTTTGGAGTTTGCTCCCCCTAGAAAAATTCCTATGGGCGCCCATGTAGATATGCCTACAGTAGGATAGTCTTTTGCGATTGGAGAGGGCATGAAGGGGGGAAAAGCTGGGGGGGTGTTGCCCCGAGCTGTTTAAAAATCAGAGTCCAAAATAATTGTCGCTCATGAATTTTTGGATTTTCAAACAAGATTTTCTTCTATATTTTCGTACATCTGTGCGCAAAGTTTTAGGGATGATGGTGTCGAAAAACTACGAAGAATTCGGGGAATTGTAGATAAATTTGATTTTTGTTTCTGATTTCCCTCTATATTTGTGCAAAATTACAAGTCGATTGGCGAAATTTCTTGTCACCTGAAAGGTTTAGTTCTATAGCAGACTCTTTTATACATCTTACAGTGAAATCTTAGTAGCTGAAATGTAATGCAATTATAAAATTACATTAGAGACTGTATTTCTAAATAAATTGTAAAGTTAGTGTTTACCATATAAGAGATATGATAAAATTGATTTTTTGAAGAATTCTACCCAGACACATAATATACCGATCGCTTAAATATCGCTATTGCTTCTTCTTGACTTGGCGGAACTAGTTTATGTGTTACCTAGATGATGGCGCTACCTGTATCTAAGAAAACATATATGGATCGTTTTGCCCGCTAGGATCATTTTGGGCCACCTTCCTTTATTTTACTGACCTTTGTTTCGAATGTTTCCTTCTCAGTTGGTTGTTTGGTCGACTTTTTTCCACCTCCTTTCGCTTTTCCTTTCTTCCCTTTGGCTTTTCCTTTCTTCTTGGGCATCAGGAAGACGTTCGCTGTAACTATAATTTCAGTATGAACTTTCTTCAGCAAATCTAGAAAAAAAAAATTGCATTTTTTCAGTTGCAGAAGTACTTTACTTTCGTGTGTGACTAAAATAAAACTAACTGCAATCGTTAGCTTTAGGCTACAGACATTTCTCGTCATATTTTTATTTGGTGTTGTTCCGTCAACTGAATATTTGAAAAAAAAAACTTACTTTAGGTACTTATAAAGGCCACTGAAATTCAATCGGTCAAATTGATCTATAATCAATCAACCAGCTGAGCAATATCGCCATCTTCATGGGGGTAAAACCGCCCAGAAACGTTTAAATTTCTAAACACGTTTGCAGTCCAAAGCGTAGCTACAACCATTATGTCGCCAAGCAAGCTACAATCTTCAAATACCCAATTTTGTACATACCGCGGTGTTAGTATTTGCACCTCTTGGCAATTTTCGAGATTTGGAGGCAATGAGCACTTACAGTTAGGAGTTATAGAATCATTCGGAATATCCGGCAAACATAATGACGGAAGGAGAATTCACTTTTTAAAATCGTCTTGAAATGTTAAGTCAGCCACACTAAATAACTGATGCACAAACGCGCATGCGGCTTAAAACCCATGTTGAGCAACGGAAGTACACACAATGAAGCGCAAAATACATTAAAAAAATACATTAGGCGCATCGCACACATGCTTTCAATATGTTCATTCTTTGGAGCTTGTGTATCTTGTATATCCTTGAACCTATAGACATTGTCAAAGTATTCTTGATTAAAGTACGCGGTGAAAAATTTATTTATAAACAAGTAGCGATGCCCGAGGAACTGACATTACTGAGGAATTCACTTAAATTATGGTAAAGGATTCAAATCTTTTGTTAACGTATTTGCGATTCTATACCGACACGCGCATGCGCTGTCTAAAGATGAAGACGATGCATTTTGGATCTTTGGTGTGTGTCAGACCTTGAACAATATAAATGCTCTATAAAAGCAGTTTCGTATTTCCCACTTGTAGCTAGTTCTTAGCGTTTTGGGGGGGAAACGCCACACATACTTTTATTAGATAATTCCGTCCATTAAAGTTTTTCTGTAAAAATTGATGTGAACAATTTGTTTGAAAGGCTAGTATAACCAGAATCCAAACAGAATGAGAAAAAGACTCACATACATTCAACTCAGCTTATCTATAACATCTGGAGACCGACAAACTTAGTTCAGTACATTCAAAGTTTACTAAAACCAAAATGGCCCCATGTTGAAAAATTAAACTTTATATATAACTAAAAAATCTGATGTGTCCAACACATGACTTCCTTGCACGTCTATTAAATCAAAAATGTTTTTTACGCAATTCCTCTAAACTTATTTGTTTGAAAGATATAAAATATCAATAATAGTAAGATATAGCGATTTCTAGCCAAACATTTCGATATCGCCAAGCTGAGTTCAATTTGAAAGATTTCTTTCTGACACTTTATTTGGCGATATTTCACCAAAAGCCGACAAACTTGAAATAGTTTGCGAGATTTTGGGGATAGCCAAAGTAGTCATTGACCACAGACTTTCAATGAATTGAATGCATCCATACACCTTAATGTATTTAAAGTCATTTGGCTCACCCTGTAAATAAATTCCCAGTCGATTGCTGTCAAAAAAGATATTGAAAACCGTTAGATATTATAATATAGTTCTAAATACAAAAGTTCAAAATTCTACGGGTTAAAGTTTTAGAGTTATACAAAATACGAAATAATTTTTGGCGCCAAATTTGGCGATATTTCGGCGAAACTCGTCAATGACGACGACATTTGGCGAGATATTAAGCATGGACCAACAATGACAGATTATCGCCAAATTTGGCGATATTTCGCCAAAACTCGCCAAGAACGATGACAAATGGCGATACTTTGGGCATGGACCAAATGACTGACTATCGCCAAATTTGGCGACATTTCGGCAAAACTCGCCAAGGTCGAGGACAGACGGCGAGATTTTGGGCATGTACCAAACAATGACTGTCTACAATTGTATTATATTGAAGATGTCCATAGACATTAAAGTACTGAAATTCTTTTCGGTGGTCCTGTAAATAAACTCTCCAGTAGATTTTAACCAAAAATCGAGATGCACAACTAGATGTTACAACAATCTTATATATGAAATTTCATAATAGTTTTTGAGATTTGAGAGTTAAATATGCACACACGTACACAAAAAAGTCGCCAAGCTTGGCGACTTTTGGCATAGTTCTTGAGGGAGGCACGTGACCGTGGTCGGACCATTACCTAACTTATGTGGTAGGACGGTATTGTGCTTGAAATGGATGAATCTCCTAAAATTGCCATTGACCGTAATGTATTGGAAATCTTTTGAGTGTTCCTGTAGCAGAACTGTAAATGATAAAGACACTTTTTTTAATGGAGAAATTCATTTTCTAACTCTTTACAGCATATATCACTTCTGAGTCGTTTGAAATAGCCCAATACCTCTAAAAAACGCTTTGATGAATTTCGGCCCATAGAGCGTAATGTATTTCGAATCTTTTAGGCGGTTCTGTAGATAAACTATCCGGTCGAATGGAACCGAAAGGGGAGGTGCACAACTAGATGTTACAACTAATCCTAAATATAAAGTTTCAACATTCTACGCCTAATAGTTTTTGAGATATGCGAGTTTAATGAATTTCGGCCCATAGAGCGTAATGTATTTCGAATCTTTTGGGCGGTCCTGTACATAAACTATTCATTCGATTACGACCAAAAGGGGAGGTGCACAACTAGATCATAGAACAATCCTAAATATCAAATCTCAACATTCTACGACCCATAGTTTTTGAGATATGCGAGTTAAATACATACGTACGTACGTACGTACAGACGGCATGGAAAAACTGACCACAATAAACTCGCCGCTGGTCAAAATGAGTTGCAGACGCGTTAATATGATCGTGCATGCTAGCCTACGATGAGATGCATCGAAAAAATTCTTAAAATTAAATTTAGAGGTAGTCAAAATCGGATTTTTTGTCGAAATTTGGCCCCCAAAATTTTTCGGGATCACATTACTTCCTTATACTACGTACAAGGAAGTAATAAATTTTCAGTCGATTGCTGTCAAAAAAGATATTGAAAACAGTTAGATATTACAATAGTTCTAAATACAAAGTTAAAAAATCTACGGGCTAAAGTTTTAGAGTTATACAAAATAGGAAATAATTTTTGGCGCCAAATTGGGCGATATTTCGGCGAAACTCGTCAATGTCGACGACATTTGGCGAGATTTTAAGCATGAACCAAACAATGACAGATTATCGCCAAATTTGGCGATATTTCGCCAAAACTCGCCAAGAACGATGACAAATGGCGATACTTTGGGCATAGACCAAATGACTGACTATCGCCAAATTTGGCGACATTTCGCCAAAACTCGCCAAGGTCGAGGACAGACGGCGAGATTTTGGGCATGTACCAAACAATGACTGTCTACATTTGTATTATATTAAAGATGTCCATAGACATTAAGGTACTGAAATTCTTTTTGGTGGTCCTGTAAATAAACTCTCCAGTAGATTGGAACCAAGAATCGAGATGCACAACTAGATGTTACAACATTCTTAAATATGAAATTTCATAATAGTTTTTGAGATTTGAGAGTTAAATATGCACACACGTACACCAAAAGTCGCCAAGCTTGGCGACTTTTGGCATAGTTCTTGAGGGAGGCACGTGACCGTGGTCGGACCATTACCTAACTTATGTGGTAGGACGGAATTGTGCTTGAAATGGATGAATGCCCCTAAAATTGCTATTGACCGTAATGTATTGGAAATCTTTTGAGTGTTCCTGTAGCAGAACTATAAATGATAAAGACACTTTTTACTTCCTTGTACGTAGTATAAGGAAGTAATGTGATCCCGAAAAATTTTGGGGGCCAAATTTCGACAAAAAAACCGATTTTGACTACCTCTAAATTGAATTTTAAAAATTTTTTCGATGCATCTCATCGTAGTCTAGCATGCACGATCATATTAACGCGTCTGCAACTCATTTTGACCAGCGGCGAGTTTATTGTGGTCAGTTTTTCCATGCCGTCTGTACGTACGTACGTATGTATGTAACTCGCATATCTCAAAAACTATGGGTCGTAGAATGTTGAGATTTGATATTTAGGATTGTTCTATGATCTAGTTGTGCACCTCCCCTTTTGGTCGCAATCGAATGAATAGTTTATGTACAGGACCGCCCAAAAGATTCGAAATACATTACGCTCTATGGGCCGAAATTCATTAAACTCGCATATCTCAAAAACTATTAGGCGTAGAATGTTGAAACTTTATATTTAGGATTGTTGTAACATCTAGTTGTGCACCTCCCCTTTCGGTTCCATTCGATTGGATAGTTTATCTACAGAACCGCCTAAAACATTCGAAATACATTACGCTCTATGGGCCGAAATTTATCAAAGCGTTTTTTAGAGGTATTGGCTATTTCAAACGACTCAGAAGTGATATATGCTGTAAAGAGTTAGAAAATGAATTTCTCCATTAAAAAAAGTGTCTTTATCATTTACAGTTCTGCTAAAGGAACACTCAAAAGATTTCCAATACATTCTGGTCAATGGCAATTTTAGGAGATTCATCCATTTCAAGCACAATACCGTCCTACCACATAAGTTAGGTAATGGTCCGACCACGGTCACGTGCCTCCCTCAAGTACTATGCCAAAAGTCGCCAAGCTTGGCGACTTTTTTGTGTACGTGTGTGCATATTTAACTCTCAAATCTCAAAAACTATTATGAAATGTCATATATAAGATTGTTGTAACATCTAGTTGTGCATCTCGATTTTTGGTTAAAATCTATTTGGAGAGTTTATTTACAGGACCACCGAAAAGAATTTCAGTACTTTAATGTCTATGGACATCTTCAAGATAATACAATTGTATATAGTCATTGTTTGGTACATGCCCAAAATCTCGCCGTCTGTCCTCGACCTTGGCGAGTTTTGCCGAAATGTCGCCAAATTTGGCGATAGTCAGTCATTTGGTCCATGCCCAAAGTATCGCCATTTGTCATCGTTCTTGGCGAGTTTTGGCGAAATATCGCCAAATTTGGCGATAATCTGTCATTGTTGGTCCATGCTTAATATCTCGCCAAATGTCGTCGACATTGACGAGTTTCGCCGAAATATCGCCAAATTTGGCGCCAAAAATTATTTCGTATTTTGTATAACTCTAAAACTTTAACCCGTAGAATTTTGTACTTTTGTATTTAAAACTATATTATAATATCTAACGGTTTTCAATATCTTTTTTGACAGCAATCGACTGGGAATTTATTTACAGGGTGAGCCAAATGACTTTAAATACATTAAGGTGTATGGATGCATTCAATTCATTGAAAGTCTGTGGTCAATGACTACTTTGGCTATCCTCAAAAGCTCGCAAACTATCTCAAGTTTGTCGGCTTTTGGTGAAATATCGCCAAATAAAGTGTCAGAAAGAAATCTTTCAAATTGAACTCAGCTTGGCGATATCGAAATGTTTGGCTAGAAATCGCTATATCTTACTATTATTGATATTTTATATCTTTCAAACAAATAAGTTTAGAGGAAGTGCGTAAAAAATATTTTTGATTTAATAGACGTGCAAGGAAGTCATGTGTTGGACACATCAGATTTTTTTAATGGAGAAATTCATTTTCTAACTCTTTACAGCATATATCACTTCTGTGTCGTTTGAAATAGCCCAATACCAAACGCTTTGATGAATTTCGGCCCATAGAGCGTAATGTATTTCGAATCTTTTGGGCGGTCCTGTAGATAAACTATTCAGTCGAATGGAACCGAAAGGGGAGGTGCACAACTAGATGTTACAACAATCCTAAATATAAAGTTTCAACATTCAACGCCTAACAGTTTTTGAGATTTGCGAGTTTAATGAATTTCGGCCCATTGAGTGTAATGTATTTCGAATGTTTTGGGCAGTCCTGTAGATAAACTATCCAGTCGAATGGAACCAAAAGGGGAGGTGCACAACTAGATGTTACAACTATCCAAAATATGAAGTTTCGACATTCTACGCCTAATAGCTTTTGAGTTAGGCAAGTTTAATGAATTTCGGCCCATAGAGCGTAATGTATTTCGAATCTTTTGGGCGGTCCTGTACATAAACTATCCATTCGATTGCCACCAAAAGGGGAGGTGCACAACTAGATCATAGAACAATCCTAAATATCAAATCTCAACATTCTACGACCAATAGTTTTTGAGATATGCGAGTTACATACATACGTACGTACGTACAGACGGCATGGAAAAACTGGCCACAGTAGACTCGCCACTGGTCAAAATGAGTTGCAGACGCGTTAATATGATCGTGCATGCTAGCCTACGATGAGATGCATCGAAAAAAATTTTTTAATTAAATTTAGAGGTAGTCAAAATCGGTTTTTATATCGAAATTTGGCCCCCAAAATTTTTCGGGATCACATTACTTCCTTATACTACGTACAAGGAAGTAAAAAGTATTTTTTGTCCATACTAAATATTTATTAAACGCAGTACTTGACCAAATTAATGCGACCACTATTCATTTTCTACCCAAAACACCATCGTTTGAATAGTATTAATAAAAGTTTGTTGGTAAATTTTCCCGAAAGAGTTTCCATTACGGTATACCAGCGATTTTTGCCTAGAAGTTTTACCTTAAAAAGGAAGGAAAAGGTAAAAAATTGGGAGTGATTGCACTCGACTTTCCGAACACTTGATAGTCTAATGTATAAGAATTCTTTTTGTACCCCTGTATCAAAACTTTAAATCTTACACACACCAAAGTCTGCATATGACGATCACCTGTAAAATACATACACAATTTGCACTCAATCAAATGCGCCGTTTAGACACTAGCGCACTTTCAGGAATTTCCGTCCATAACCCATAAAGTATGAGAATCTCTTTAGTAGCCATGTAAAAACACTATACGTCCTATATACACCAAAATCAATATCAGTCGTACGAGGGTAGTCTATAATAAATATACCAAATGTGAGCTCAATCGAATGCTATGTTTAGGAGCTATCGTATTCGGAAAAAAACACCTACTAGTATCGTCTACCAGCGACTATAAAATCATCGGTTCTGTTATGCTATGGAAGGCACTTGAGAGGTACTAGGTACATCCTCCTCTTCTTCAAATGCCACGTCTCCTGTGGCAAAACCAGCCTTCCTACAACAATTCTATACAGTGTTCGTCGTCACATTTTTTCAGGCTTTGTTGGCAAAACGTGCAACAATCAAAATATTAATTGTTGCATATATTGAATGAAGCGTAACTTATCTTGTACAACATGCTTTAAAGATGCGTATAACTCCCTAATCCATGGGTTGACTGATGTGGTATTGACTGGCAGAAATTTAAGGCCAATTGAATTGCCCAATTTAAGGCCAGTAAGATTTCCATTTGAGGGTGTGCAGGACAATAGTCTACTAAAAGCAGAATTTACACTCCTTTTCCTTCTTAATTTTCTCTCCCAACACTGAACTAAGAAAGCAGGTGGTATTATCTAATTTGTTATTAGCCTGATATCGCGCCGGGAGTTCCTTAATGTTTTTAAAAAATCTGGTTCTTAAAGTTCTCAATTGGCAAAAGTTCTTTCTCTTTTTCTGCTCCTGACATATTATAGCACATAACCATAATGTTACTCCACTTCTTGCCATTTTAACGCATTTCACGGCTTTAAATTTCAATGTTTTGTCTGGCATCAAGTGATAAAACTATCTAGTTCCGTCACCGTAGAAAATACCGTTAGGCGAACCACTTTCGCAAATTATCGGACATTCTGAATTCAACCATTTTGTCGTAACCTCTCCAATTACAGAATTTACTCCTCCGTAGACCTTCAAATCTGTAATATTATACCTCTTCTTCCATTTGCTCAGTCAGCCTCCAAACACACAATCTCTTTATTTTTGTGAAATAAATTGGATAATTGTTCAGCTCTAGTTTATCATGCATGCCCATTGAGAGAATCTCAGAAATGTAAACCACTGGAGTATAATGTTCGGTCAATATCATCTCTAGCAGACAGGCGAAGACTTCCGGCATCAGCTTGTTTGTTTGGCATTATGACAAGCCTAGACATCTGCCTAGGGGGTGACTTGGGCGGAAGACATTTTAAGGGGTTGTAACGAGTATTCACGTTACATCCGGAGAAAACCGCCCAAAACTCTAGACCGTTAGATCAACAACCGCGTGAGAGGCCCGAACCCGTTACCTTCACACTTTAGCAATTTACCGTGTTTAGTATATTATCCACTTGGGCATGGCGGAACCATTATAGCATCAGAAACGTATAGAGCTGATTCTTGGACACCTGACTTATGCTGCTATTTACCTCATACTTATAGAATCTTTAAGATCTTTAAAAAATATACTAATCAATTTTAAAGAAAAAAAAAATGAATAACCTAAAATAATCTTGATTTTACGTAAATAAATATGAATAATGGAGGCCAAAATGCGTGAAATTAGAGGGCTTCAAAGCAAAAGGAAGCCTACTAATTCAACTTAAAATCGAACGGAAGCCCTACAATTTAATTAAAAGTAAATTTATGAAAAATTAAAATGCATAATTTCTCTACTTTTTAAAGGAAAATCTTTAATAAAAGTTTTTTTTTTTTTTTAAACAAATATTTCCGATTACTTATTTCTGAGATGAATACGTCTTTAAATTTGCTTTCATAGTAGGAGGCATTTCTAAAAACTGATGATAACAAATCGGATAATACAGTTTGATGTTGCAACTACATATCTATCATCAAAATCCAAAATTTTATTACACCACTCGGTAGCAAAAGGATCCAAGAATACGTTATGTTGAGTGATTACTGTGACTCATCGCTTGTGGTGGATTGGGAAGCCCCGTCATTTTGAGGTCGTTTTGCTGCCTCACATAATGTCCATTTAGTATAAATATTCCGATACTATATTTAGTATCGGAAAAAGCTAGAACATTCGTTTGGGCTCCAATCGTCAGCTCTCGTCAAGATATATCCATTGCTTCTATAAAACAGTGAAATATATGGAGTGAATATAAGCGTCGAAAAGCCAAATCAAAATATAGAGAGCGTTTATACAGCGTTAACAGAAATCAAGCTTTGTATGAATGAATTCTAAAACTAACTTTAAAACTATACCCAAATGCGAGCCAGATCTCACTACGCCAACCATGATGGTCGGAGACTTTAATGTTAATGTCTCGAGGACACTCGTTGTCCGATTTTATGCTCAGCCAGTTAATTTTGGCAACGCAAAAATCTCCAACGCGAGTTAAATTTGTCATTGAAACTTCTCCAACAACGTTAGATAATTCATATTGATTTAACGTTTACCAGAAATCTCGATGTATTCTATATGCCAATCGTTTCGTATTTTTCGTATCACAGGCCTATCATTAATTAAGCTATAACAGAATAATTATTTGTTTACTTGATTTCTTTCCTGAACCAATGAAACTCAAAGAAAATATGCCTCGTTCGGTGCACGTATTCACGTAAAACACACGGCCGTGTCCATGACACAGTCACATCCAGTTTTTATCTTAATATTTTCTAAATATACTTATTCAATCAGTTGTTTTAAATATAACATAAATAGATTAGGGATGGACTGCGAGACAGAAATTTGCGAGACAAGACAGAGATTTGCAGTGATTTTGCGAGACGAGACAGGCATATTTTACATTGTGATATAGGGATTTTTGCGAGACGAGACAAAGTTTTTCAGCGATTTTGCGAGACGAGACAGCCGAATTTTCATCTCGCGTCCATCCCTAAAATAGATTCTTTTGAATAACGTATAAAATTCTCAATCCATTCAATTTAATATCTACATTTTCTTCCTTTTCAATTACTTTAGTCAACTGTTGAAAAGTTTATAATGAGAGATTTTCAGTATGATCAGATTCATAATTTCATGCAAATAATACAATTCATTACACAAAGATAGGTTAAATAGTAAAATTCATCACAATTTGTAAAATTTAAAGCTCAAATGTCAAAGAAATACTCATACATTTATTTTAGAATTACAGTGAAACCTGCCCACCCTGAAGAACAACAAATCTGGTCAATTATAAAGTTGGTCTCCCTACTAAAGAGGTAGAGTGTGGTGGTTGCAAAGTGAAATTGCATAAAAGTGGTCACTATAGACAGCTAATGTTTCTAACAACAGGTTCCACTGTATTTTTTTTTTCAAGTTTTATTAATGACTATGTCATTTTATCTCTCACCCTCTTATTGAAAATGTGACATAAAAATGAGACACGAAAATACGTTACGAAAATGCGACAAAAAAAGTAAGAATAAATGTCTTTCTTACGCGGAAAATGGTAGTATGTGTTACGTAAACCACCGATTTATATAAGCTCCGTAAGGTTGCATTTACATTTAAATACTATTAGTTCACAATAGCTTTAATCTATTGTTACAATATTTCGTAAGCTGTAGAATATGCGTCACATGTGTTTTTCTATAAATAGGTTACAATCATAAAAATTTCAACATATGGTTACCAGGCGAAATGCACTAAAGTTGAGAAATAAAATGGCATAGTCAATTAATATCGCTATTAATATGGCAATAATTAAACTAAAAAATTAGGAGGGTTCAGAGGGGTGGGGCGGTCTGCCCCTGACGAGGCTCGAACAGCAGAGTTTTAATTTATACATTTATGTACTGAACAACAGGGTCTTTTTATTTTACCATTACTGGTACCAAAATGACGGCTTTTAAATCCGTTAAAATTAATTATCACGTGTTGTAAAAACGCATCATCTGTAAAATCGTGAATGAAAAAAGATTACGCTACAGATTAACTACAGATTCTGGCTAATTCCTTTTTCATGATTTTCATATGCACGGGATTCTGCATGCTTACATTAGCTTTTATTGCTTATTTCAACATGGCTGCCTCCGATCTAGTAACGTTCCGTAGATATTATCAACGGATTATGTGATGAACTAACGAACGCACCAAACTCCATGTTAATAAAACTGGAAATTTGACTCGAGCTGAAATATAAAATATGTACTTGAGAATGAGGGCACGTTACAATAATGAGAGGTGCGAGGATTCTAAAGATTTAATTAGGTTTTATATAAAATTTTGTTGGGACTGTTTTTGTTTTGGACGCCTGATAAAACTGGCGTTGGAATTGTATGATTTATGTTAGAGTAATAAAGGTTTTTATGTAAGTCCCATAAATTGTTTTGCCTTTTGTTGAAAGGAAGCTTAAAAAACCCGTACTGGCGCAGTCGACAGGATCAGAACCTGGGAAGTGGAGAAGTTATTTAGTTGTGAGAAGAGACATGTCGTTTTTAAATAAGGGAAAGAAGGAAGATTTAATTAAGTTAGCGGAAGAGATCGGTGAAAATCCTTCACCTGTTTTGTTACTACCGGATCTAAAGAAAATGATTACCAGTAGCAATATTTATGAAGAAGATTTAGAATTGGTAAAGGAAATGCTTAGTTCATTTATTGAAGAAAGAAAACAACGGGAACAAAGAGAATTTGAACGGGAACAAAGAGAATCTGAAGAAAGAAGAGAAAGAGAGCAGAGAGAATTTGAGGTAAGAAAATTGGATATCGAGGCAAATAGTAGAATAGACTTGTCAACAAACGTTAGAGACGAAAATTTTAGAGACGCTGGAAAAGCTAGGTTAGAATTATTCAAGTACACACCTAAGTTTGACCCGCGCGAATCTGATATTACATGCTATTTAACGATGTTTGAAAATCATGCTAATAGATTGAAAGTAGATAACAAGGAATGGGTCTTGTGTTTATTAAATTTATTACCAACGGAAATTGTTCAGCTGATTAATAGAGAACCGGTAGAGAATGCAGAAAACTATGAGTATATAAAATCGATTTTGTTAAGACGATTTAAATTAAACCCTGAAAGTTTTAGGAGGAAATTTATGACCCATCAAAAAGTGCCAGAGAAAACGTGGAGAGATTTCTGTTTTGAAATAACTAACTATTTTGAAGAGTGGGTAAAAGGATTAGAAATCGAGGATTATGACGGGTTGAAGAAATTGATTATCGCTGACCAAATCAAGAGGAGAGTTCCACATGAAATACGTGAGCATTTTTTGGACCAGTGGTCTAAGTTGATAATCCCGTCTGAGTTGGCAGATAAACTAGACGAATATGTTAACGTCCATGATTTAGCGAAGAGGTCGTGGGGAGGTGATTCGAAAAATAAAGGTAATGAGAGAACTTATGAGCGTCCAATGGAACAAGGAGCTAGGATGGCGTCGAAGTCTCCGTCTCAAACCATTCCTAAGTGGGTTCAGAAACGTCAAGATGAAACGTTGGTTAAACGCAGATTTAACCCCACATGCTTTAGTTGCGGTAAAGAGGGGCATATTTCTAAGTTCTGTGGGCAAGGACGACAATTTAAAAGTAATATGACGAATACTCAAAACAATACTTTTACTCGACAAATTTCACAACCGAAAATAAACACTGTAAGCGCTGATACAGCCGAGAAAACAGATGTGTTGACAGCAAAGATCTCCGTTCCATTATCTGAATCAAGTAATCACAAAAAATTGGATGACCTAATTGAGGTTAAAATCAAATGTGGAAAATCAATTTTTAATGGTATAGTGGATTCTGGTGCACAGATATCTGTAATTCACGAGGAATTAGTACATGGTACGCCTTTTGAAGGAGAAGGACAAATAGAGTTATCGTCCGCGTTTGGCGATAATGAAACCGCTCCACTTCGGACATATGAGATGAAAATCCACGATGGTAAACATGGCGATACAGCAATTATGTGTGCCGTTTCAAAGAAACTTACCAGTGATATGTTAATAAGTCGTTCAGCTTTTGAGATGCTAAATGAGAACATTGAACTTTATCATAATAAACAATTATGGCAAGAAACAGTTTCAAATGTGGAAGTAGAAACTGTAGGGAAAGCAGAGGAGGACGTAAATGTACAAATATCTTCGGATTTGAATTCCACTACGCCGAATGTGAATGTCTTGACAGCAAGTGAGTCTGCGAGTAGAAAGCTAGATGCCATTTCAGAGTTGGCGAAACTTCAAGGCGATGACGAGACACTCAAGAGATGCTTTGATTGGGCGGAAAGGCAAGAAAATTCGTATCTCATTGATCAGGGAATACTACAGCATAAGGATTATGTCTGTGGAGAAGAAATTCAGCAAGTAGTAATTCCAAAAGAAAGAAGGAATTTTATTTTAAGAATGGCACATGAGATTCCGTTGGCAGGACATCTAGGGGAAAATAAGACTCTACAAAGAATCAGATATTCATTTTACTGGCCTAATATCAGGCAAGATGTAAAGTTATACTGTCAAAGTTGCAAAGAATGCCAATTGAGGAGAACTAGCACCTATCGGGATCATATTCCCATACAGCCTATCGTTAGGCCTGAAAATCCTTTTGAAGTCTGGAGCGTAGACTGTATAGGACCACTAGAGCCTGCATCGAGGAGAGGACATCGATATATTATTTGTGCCGTGGATTTATGTACTAAGTGGGCCGAGGCAATTCCAGTGAAAGAGATTAGTGCCAAGACAACGTGTGACGTTTTAATGAAGATTTTCACCCACACCGGTTTTCCAAAAGTGATATGCACCGACCAGGGTACGAATTTCGCTTCCAAGCTGACTCAATCATTTGAAAATCTATTAGGGGTAGCGCCACGTTTTTCGACACCCGGACATCCGGAAAGTATGGGGGCAGTAGAACGATGGAATAAAACTCTTAAGGAGATGATGAATAAAAACATACAAGAGTATGGGAGAGACTGGGATATACATATACCATATCTCATGTTCGCGTATCGTGAAGTGCCACACAGCACCACGGGGCTATCACCATTTCAATTGGTTTATGGGCGGTTACCACAAGGACCATTATCTTTATTGAAAAGTATTTGGACGGGAGAACGAACTATACCAACGACCGCGTCCAGACCAATCACTAAATATCTTGAAGATTTAGTTGAAAATATACGTAAAGCTAATGAGATCGCTTCCGAAAACACCGAGAAAGCTCAAGGAGAATACGTTTCCAGGTATAATCTCCGTGCGAGAGAAAAACAGTTTGCCATTGGCGACAAAGTGTTGATATTACTCCCATCATCAACTCACAAACTTTTAAGCACTTGGATTGGACCGGCAACGGTAATTCAAATCACCAGACCGCATTCGGTAAGAGTTGAATTAGAGGATGGTAGTACTAGAGAGCTACACGTGAATAAAGTACGACCGTATGTGCAGAGGGTAAATCACATTGGTGTTGTTTACGAAATGGATGAAGAATTTGGCGTAATCCATTACGCGCCTACTGATAAAACAAAGAAAGAGGTAGAGGACATCCGAAAACATTTGGAGAAAACTAGAAATCATAATTTAACTGAAGAGCAAACCCAAGAGTTATTTGATGTACTGAAGAGATATATGGACATTTTTAGTTCAAAGCCAGGACATGCCAAAGTCGACGGGCATTATGTTAAAGTTACGGAGAACTGCACGCCAAAGAGACTCAAACCGTATCGAATACCCATCAGTTTACAAAAAGAAGTTGATCGCCAAATCGAGGAGCTAATTGAAATGGACCTCATTGAACCAAGCGATAGCGAATGGGCACATCCTGTTGTTTGTGTTGCCAAAAAGGATGGAAGCGTGAGGTTATGTATTGATTTTAGACTATTGAATAGTTTCACGGTGCCTGATTCATATCCCATGAAAATCGCCAGGGATTTAATATTCAGAGTAGGACAAGCTGCATTTATAACCGTCATAGACTTAACGAAGGGATACTGGCAGATTCCCATGCATGAAGAATCCAAGCATTTCACCGCCTTCGTAACACATTCGGGGCATTATCAATGGAAAGTCTTACCTTTTGGGATGAAGAACGCCGGAGGGACATTCCAGAAATCAATGGATAAAGCATTATTCGTACATCGTGATTATTGCTGTGCATACATTGACGACGTAGCCATTTTCTCTAACAGTTGGGAAGAACATTTAAAGCATATAAGCCAAGTCTTTAAAACATTGAGGGAAGTAGGACTTACTGTGAATCTTGGAAAATGCGAGTTCGGGAGAACCCAGGTAAATTTTTGGGCCATATTGTAGGTTCCGGTCGGCATACACCGGATCCAGAGAAGATTGAACCTGTAACGAGGATATCAAGGCCTACTACCAAGAAAGAGCTAAGAAGCTTAATCGGTCTAGCAAGTTATTATAGGAGTTACATACCACAATTCGCGCAAATAATTTTGCCACTAACAAATCTAACCAAGAAGAAAGTACCGATTACTATACCTTGGGGCTCCGCTGAGGACCAAGCGTTTACTCGATTGAAAGAGGAATTGATGAAGATACCTATCTTACACACCCCAGATCTTGACAAGCCGTTTCAGTTGTACAGTGACGCATCGGCTACAGCTATTGGCGCGTGTCTCGCACAAAAGGACGCCAAGGGAGAGGAAGTCCCTATTGCTTTTTTCAGCAAGAAACTAAACCCCAGCCAAATGAAATGGTCTACGATTGAGAGAGAAGCATATGGAGTTTTAGAAGCACTAAAAAAATTTGATACTTGGATATTTGGCGCGGAAATCCAGATCGTATCAGATCATAACCCCTTAACATATTTGACAGATGGCCTTCCACACAGCGCCAAATTAACAAGGTGGGCTTTAGCGTTGCAGCGATACAATTTGAAAATTACTTATCGAAGGGGCGTTCAACATGGAAATGCTCATGCATTATCCAGGCTCAAGTTAGATCCTTCTTAATAAAGTGGGATCAGGTTTATGAATTTTTATATTGAATTGTTATTGTAAATTGAATTATTACTGTGTATTATGAGGATATAATAATTTATTTTTCGAACCTGTTTTAAAAAAAAAATAATAATACAGTGATCCGGATAATCAGGTAAAAGATTGTAAACAAAGATTTTCTTTCAGCAGCATCGTCACTCCTGTGACGGATGTGCTTTCCCCCATGGGAGTAGTAAAGTTCCGTAGATATTATCAACGGATTTTGTGATGAACTAACGAACGCACCAAACTCCATGGTAATAAAACTGGAAATTTGACTCGAGCTGAAATATAAAATATGTACTTGAGAATGAGGGCACGTTACAATAATGAGAGGTGCGAGGATTCGAAAGATTTAATTAGGTTTTATATAAAATTTTGTTGGGACTGTTTTTGTTTTGGACGCCTGATAAAACTGGCGTTGGAATTGTATGATTTAAATTGCTTTGCCTTTTGTTGAAAGGAAGCTTAAAAAACCCGTACTGATCTCAAGTAGAATTAAGTTAGGGAGTCTCAAGTAATTCTCAAGCTTATCAGATAGTATGTACTTGAACTTGAAGAGATGGGATCGGAGGCAGCCATAGTTAATAATAAATAAATAAACAAAGTAAATTAATAAGTAAACTAAGTGAAAAGACAAAAAACCTACTAGCTACGGAAGAGTATCGTATAAATTGGAATAAGCAATGGTGACTTTGAACAATATTTAATTACAGCATGATTTGTTTTGAATATTTCGGTTGCTTATTAATGTATTTTTAATCATTTGCTGTCATCACATGGCTGCCTCCGATCTCAAGTAGAATTAGGTTAGGGAGTCTCAAGTAATTCTCAAGCTTATCAGATAGCATGTACTTGAACTTGAAGAGATGGGATCGGAGGCAGCCATAGTTAATAAATAAATAAACAAAGTAAATTAATAAGTAAACTAAGTGAAAAGACAAAAAACTCACTAGCTACGGAAGAGTATCGTATAAATTGGAATAAGCAAAACAACATTTAATTACAGCATGATTTGTTTTGAATATTTCGGTTGCTTATTAATGCATTTTTAATCATTTGCTGTCATCAAAATGCTAATTTGTTCATGTTCTTTTTGATTGATTCCTTTGGGAGAGTTCTAACTTGTGTGCATGCGCTATCATCCAATTTAATTGAAGTGGTACAACTCTTAGAGATAGGTGAGTGGAACTCGCCAACGTGTGATGATTTTTTAACTTGGCGAAATAAGGAGGATTAAAGTAAGAATCAACGAATTTTGTAAACATTTATCGTTATTAACGCTTAATCGGCACGGAATAGGAAAAAAGTTAGGTCTGAAAATGGTCGATGGTATAATACGTAAATTTTGAAATTTTACAGACGATAATTAGATCAGTATTAACTTCTAAATTAACGAAATAGGCCGGAGAACAGTGTTTTTTCGCGAACGATAAGGACGAAGAAAATTTCCATGTTTTGAAGTGACCCAAAATTAAAAAAAAAAAAAAAAAAATTGGAAAGAGACTGCAAATACAAATGCAGCTCTTTTAGCTGAATAGATTCTACGGTAAAATCATACAAGACGGTGCCCCTCATGTAAACACGGCGATAGCCGCTGGAGCTTGGCGATCGCCAAGTGCCAGCGCTACAGACCTTGGCGCCAAACCTCCCTGGCGACCGCCAAGCGCCAACGGCTATCGCTGTCTTGTGACGAATAAACACTAGTTATATACCACTAAAATTTTACAAAGAAACACAAATTCTAAGTAAATGACACTATATAAAACAGTCAAATCCACAACAAAACATTAGAAAAAGTGCAATTAAAGAAGCACTTACCTTACTTTTCCCCCCATTCTATATTCCACACATCGACTAACACATTCTATATTCCACACACATACTAACGAAGAAATTCCCCGAGACGCTCACTAACTTACGGTAAAGGGTCCGTAAAACGGAATGAAAACCACAAGGAAAATCCAACACAAACTTATTCGACTCAGAATCAAAGAACACCAAACTTCAATCTTCATGCAATTAACACTAAATGAAAATTCAATACTTCAAATGCACCGTGTTTAATTATCAGAATTGCCACTCAGATTCTGATAAATAAAAAAAAAAAACGATTTTCCAGACCAACATGTGATAAAAAATCCAGACGATTTTCAAGTTTATGACGTCAGCTTTACATATGTTCTCCAAGGGCGAAACCAGAAGCCTGCTAAATATTGGTAATAGCCCCATTTATGTAGTGTAAAAACATTTTTCTCGGAGGGCGCGCGAGCCACTCTGCGAGACCCCAAAAAATACATCAGTGGGTCCGGCCACCGCGTCAAAAGGGCCCCCTCGAAAATATGATAACGCGGGCCCCTCTGCGAGACCCAAAAAAAACATCAGTGTGTCCGGGCGGGCCCCTCTGAGAGACCCCAAAAAACATCAGTGGGTCCGGCCACCGCCTCAAAAGGGCCCCCTCGAAAATATGCTAACGCGGCCCCTCTGCGAGACCCAAAAAAACATCAGTGGGTCCGGCCACTGCCTCAAAAGGGCTCCCTCGAAAATATGCTAACGCGGCCCCTTTGCGAGACCCAAAAAAACATCAGTGGGTCCGGACACCGCCTGAAAAGGGCCCCCTCGAAAATATGCTAACGCGGCCCCTCTGCGAGACCCAAAAAAAACATCAGTGGGTCCGGCCACCGCCTCAAAAGGGCCCCCTCGAAAATATGCTAACGCGGCCCCTCTGCGAGACCCAAAAAAAAAACGTTAGTACAAGTTGAAGCAAATTAGAAAAGTAGACGAAACAGGAAAAAACGAAAAATAACAATAACGCATGCGCAAAACGCAAATTAACAGCTTAGTGACATCAAATTGAGCAAGCGTATTCGTTACATTCATCTGCTTACGTCACACATACACAGTAGCTAGATTAAAAAACAACTATTACGCATGCACGAAAGTGCAAGAAATTTCGCATCTTTCAATAGTTCTAAATTATCCAATTTACAATATTTGACGCATTATCATTCCTCCAAAAAAAACGTCGCCAAGCTCTACACATATCTTTATGGTTGCCAGTCAAACTACCATCGGCAGGGTACTTTACTAGCGTTGAACATCGCTCACGATGTCGCCAGAACCAAGGGGCACCGGATACGGAACATAGGCCGATTCTACTGCTAAGACAGATATTATAAAAGTGAAAGATCAGTTAAATCATCCTCTACAAAATATTCACTCACCAAAAAAATAAGATCTTCTGTATACATAAACAATTTTTCCTTTCGTTTAAAAAGAAGTAGATTAATAGCAGTTAACTGAACCTGTTCAGGATTTCACTTGCAAGGACGATATATAGATCATTCATTCAGATGGAAGTGTGAAAGTGGAATCTTTGAATTTAGTCAGCCCTCGTAATTATGTATTGACATGAAATTCAAACGCACAATTCTTATGCGTAATGACCATTAAAACGATTAGAATTAAATGCATATTTTACAAGACCGCATAAATAATTCAGTAAATCACTAGCTGTATGAAATACCTCTTTAAAACAGAACAACATTGTGCATGTATTTGTGCATTGTGCATGGGGATTATTGGAGACAACATTCTAAAAAAGAATGGACACCGTTAGGATGAAGTACTTTATCCTAATTAATATTATAAATGCGAAAGTGAGTTTGTTTGTTTGTTTGTTTGTTTATGACACTTTCACGCCTAAACAGCTGATAAATTATGATGAATTTTGGTTTTAGATATAGATGGAACCCTGGAGAAGGTTATAGGGTACTTAGAATTTTAGATTTTTAATTACTTCTTCAATTATTAATTAAAAACCGTTTTTACGTTGCCATGCTTGGCGAGTTTCGCCCGTATCAAGTGATTCATGTTTTGAGCTGACAAGAATGCTATTACTTCAATAAAGAAGCGCGTGCATCTGAAAAACATTAAATAATACGGAAATTATGCCAGTTTAATGCCAAATCTGTCTATAATAATAAAAATGAATGTTCTCCAGACAAATCTACAGAAAGCAGAGCTTTGAAAATTTGAGCATGACTGGGCCTATGACTTCGGTAAAGTGTACCTGAGGCTCAGAATTTTAAAATTTAAGTACTTTTCTAACTATTAATGAAAAAATGTTTTATCGCCCGCACAAAATGATTTATGCTATTGAAATAAAGCAGAAATTCTATTTGCAAAAATCACATGCATTTGGAAAACATAAATTGGTATGGAAATTATGTTGATTTTACGCCAAATTAAAAAGCATAAGTAAAGACAAGTGTACTTACGTATTACCCCGGCGGTTCGCCAAGACGAACGATTTTTTGCCGAGATAAATGCCGGGCACAAAAAAATATTAATGGTTTTGAATACGTTTGGCAACTCATTTGACGAAAAACCAGTTTGGCGGGAATGACCGCCGGGTTAATACGTAAGTACCAAGAAAAGTCCAGATGTGTTTCTTAAAGTTCATAAATTTCCAAATCCTACCAATAATAGAAATGTGTACGTTTGTGTGTTTGGATGTTTTTGACTGAATCACACAAAAATGGATGGAAAAATTTTTAATGAAGATAGCTTATGCACTGGATTAACATACAGGCAACCTTTCAAGCATATAACATAAATAATTCTTTTATAAAGACACTCAAAATAATTCTAATGCATTGCGCTCTATAGAAATTTTGTAGCTACTAAACCGATTTCAAAACTTTTTTTCACTGATTGAAAGTTATATTATTCCTGAGTATTATTGTTTCTTTGTTTGTGAATTAAGACCAATTGACTGCACTAGGGTCCTAGGCCTATATGGGGAATTTCTCTGTATGGAATTTTCTAAGGGATCCTAGCGCGTATTTTCGCAAGGTTCTGGAAAAAACACTGAAAACTGCGAGCAGCTAGGTCGACAGGCGCGACCGGGGTTGGAGCCTGACACCTCCCGCATTCCAGTTTTGAGAGCAAAACCTCTTAGACACTGGTGGGACCCTGAGTGTTATAGGCTACCTTTTATGCATATAACACAAATAGTTCTTTTACGGGGATACTCATAAGAATTACATTACGCTCTATGTGTATCTCTGTAAGTACTGAACCGATTCCAAAACGTTTTCCACTGATAGTAAGCTACACTATTCTTGAGTATTATAGGCTAAAATTCATACATGTAGCGCAAATAGTTCCTTTACAGTAACACTCAAAATAATTCTAATACATTACGCTCTCTGGGTATCTCTTTAACTACAGAACCGATTCTAAAACTTTTTCGCTATTAGAAAGCTGCACTATTCCTGATTAACATAGGCTAAAATTCATGCATATAACATAAATATTTATTTTACAAGAACACTCAAAACAGTTCGCAAATACTGTCGCAACTGTCTCTATTCGCCAAATGCCTGAAAAAAATCTAAATTTAGTAATTCTGCATACTCTCTTATTTTAAATGAAGTATACTACAATGCATTATACTTCATTTAAAATAAGTAAAAAGGCAAATAATATTTAAATGCAGTTTCTTTAGTCACAAACATATTTGTTATTCACACATGCTTCGTTTCTCTCGGGACCTAATTCTAAAGCCGACGCGGACGAAGTCGCGGGTAGCCGCTAGTCTAAACTTATTTTGTTTGAAAGGGATAAAATACTGCAGTAGTAGTAATGTTTAGCGATTTCTATCCAAATATTTCCTATATAGCCAAGCTGGGTTCAATTTGAAAGATTTCCTTCTGACACTTAATTTGGCAGTATTTTACCTAAAGCCGACAAACTTGAGATAGTTTGCGAGATTTTGGGAATAGCCAAAGTAGTCATTGACCACAGACTTTCAATGAATTGAATGCATCCATACACCTTAATATATATTAAGTCATTTGGCTGACCTTGTAAATAAATTACCCAGTCGATTCCAATCAAAAAAGAAATGCGTAGTTAGATGTTACAATAATTCTAAATACAAAATTTCAAAATTCTACGTGTAAAAGTTTTAGAGTTATTTAAAATACGAAATAATTTTTGGCGCCAAATTTGGCGACATTTCGGCAAAACTCCTCAAGATCGACGACACATGGCAAGATTTTGGGCAAATATTTTGGCCAAACATTTTGGCGCAATATCGCCAAATTTGGCGATATTGCGCCAAAACCTTGGCAATATTTTAACTATGGACCAAATGACTGACAATCACAAAATTTGGCGATTTTGGGGCAAAACTCGCCATGGTCGATGACAAATGACGAGATTTTGGCCATGGACCAAACAATGACTGACTGCAGATGTAATATATTGAAGATGTCCATAGACATTAATGTGTTGAAATTCTTTTGAGTGGTCCTGTAAATAAACTCTCCAGTAGACTGGAACCACAAATCGAGATGCAACTCTACATATTACAACAATCTTATATATGAAATTTCAACATTCTACGGCTAATAGTTTTTGAGATTTGAGAGCTATAAGTATACACACGTACACCAAAAGTCGCCAAGCTTTGCGACTTTTCGTGTGATTCTTCAGGGCGGCACTTGGCCATGGTCGGACCATAACCTAACTTATATGGTAGGACGGTATTGTGCTTGAAATGGATGAATGTATACCTAAAATTGCCTTCCGCCGCAATGTATTGGAAATCATTTGAGTGTTCCAGTAGCAGAACTATAAATGATAAAGACACTTTTTTCGGAGAAATTTATTTTGTAACCCTTAACAGCATATATCACTTCTGAGTCGCTTGAAGTAGCCCAATACCTCAAAAATACGCTTTAATGAATTTCTGCTCACAGAGCGTAATGTATTTCGAATCTTTTGGGCGGTCCTGTACATAAACTATCCATTCAATTGAGACCAAATAGGGAGGTGCACAACTAGATGTTACAGCAATCCTAATTGTAAAGATAGAACTTTCTATGTTTAATGGTTTTTGAGATATGCGAGTTTAATGAATTTCGGCCTATAGAGCGTAATGTATTTCGAATCTTTTGGGCGTCCCGTACATAAACTATCCATTCGATTTGGACCAAAAGGAGAGGTGCACAAGTAGATGTCAGAACAATCCTATATATAAAATTTCAACATTCTACGACCAATAATTTTTGAGATATGCGAGTTACAAACATACGTACGTACGTAGGTACGTACAGACGGCATGGAAAAACTGGCCAAAATATGCCAGCCGCCGCTGGTCAAAATGAGTTGTAGACGCTTTTATATGATCGTGCATGCTAGCTTAATGAGATGCATCGAAAAAATTCTTAAAAGTAAATTTAGAGGTAGTCAAAATCGGTTTTTTTCATCGAAATTCGGCCCCCAAAACGTTTCGGGATCACATTACTTCCTTATACTCCGTAAAAGGAAGTAAAAATGTGGCTTTTAAAATTTTTCTTCTGGAAAATCCATTTGCATGGTCACAATCAGCAGAAAAGGCTGAGGCTTTTAGTAGACAGGCATTACAATGATTTTACTTTAAAAGAAGAAAGAAAGAATACAAAGAAATATTACACATAAAGAAGTACTGCTGCTCTCCCATGTTCAGCGAGCTCTGCTACGATGGACGAATTCAAACGCACAAAAGAGTATGGGTAGAAAGATGCGCAGAGCTAATTGCGCTGTGCTACCATCTACAGTGGAAAAGGCAATTTTTAAGTATTAAACCATCATTATTAATCTCCTTTTTTGAAAGAAAAATTGCTCCTTTGCGACTGTCCTTTCCCTTTAATTCCGAAAATGTCCACAACTTGCAAACATTCCGTTTGTGTTGCATCCTCACCCCTATTTTGCTACTTTTGTTTCAAAATTGGGGACACCATGATGATTTGTCGCCAACCGTTTGTTCAAACGTCTGATCACCTTACATAGCCACGCAAGCATTTACCTACATCGTCCTCTAAAACAGAGGCTGCAGTTTATAAATTTAACCTAAATCTGTTGCAGTTAACAAACTTTAAATTCCTAATATCTTCTTTGATATATCAGCGTTACCTAATTTCAGTGATGATAATATGTCCCAAAAGGACAAAAATGATTGGTAGTTAAAAAGTAAGAAAAATACATTTTACAATTTTCACTCTACCGATTTGTCGAAATCCGATTTAAAAAAAAATAATAACAATAATAACGTGAAATAAAATAAGCACCTTATTCAGTAATGCCCTGCCGTGGTACCTTTTGTGTTTTTTTTCAAAATGTTTATCTGCATTTTTAGACAGTGGGGCAGTAACTCGAGGCGGAGATATAATAAAGACCTTCCTTGAGTTAAAGCAAATAATTTTTATTAGTTAATAACTTTTTTATGGAATGTAAGAGAAAAAAAAGAGCATGTGTAGAAAAAATAAGCACGTATAACATTTCTTGAATGTAGTAACCCACGAAAAAATTGGAAGCTCAGATAATCAGCAAGAAGAACACTCCTATTGTAAAATTAAAGCGTTTCTCTCAGAGGTCGGGATCACAATCTGACATTTGCCAAGTGAATCTGGTGTGAAGAATCCTAATAATAGTGTCTGTCGGACACCTGACAGCGAAAAATTCATTTAAGTCCAATAAAACAGCCCGTATGCTTTGAAAATATTGAAAACTTTAAAAACGAAAATTCAATGGGTCAGTGGTGGGCGGTACTCTAGCCGAGTTACCGGCTAGGACACCGTACACCGGGTAATAAATTCCGCGATGGCGTCCGGGACCGCTAACTACACTCTCTCCGATTTTCTTTTTTCACCGATTTCTTTAAAATCACTAGTACGTTTTAAATTTTGAAAAATGTGCGTCTCGAATTAAGTGTTTCTTGAAATTTCTTTAAATAGTTTTTAATCAAAAATTCGAGTAGCGTATGTCAGGAGTAAAACGAATGCAGTTTATTTCCTTTTTGCATTTCAGCTTATTTTGAGTTTTGAGTAATAAATCCCATTCAATAAATATGGAAATTTGCGAATTTTTATTTTATTTCTTTATTGATTTATTTTTTTAAACCTGAAATGCGAACTAAAATTCTGTGGCAATCAGACGTTTTATGTAATTCATGATTTTTTCATTTGGTAAATGAGTGCTGTGTATAAGCAACAGTCCGTTTTTATCCCCGTTTTGTGGTTTAATCTTTAACATAACTTTTCTTTAAGTATATTTTTGGATGCATTTTTTAGTATAATCCGAACTATTAACTATAAATAAGTCATTAAATTTTTGCGTAATTCAAATCAGCAAGAAGAGATCAATTTTATTTGTATTGCTCATTTTTATACTTACTTCTTGAACTAGGGGCATGATAAAGAGAACATAGTTCTAGAACTAAGGGAATATGATTTCCTATTATTATATTTTTTAAATACAATATTAATAATAATTATGAATTAATAAATTAATACTCGAAAAGTTATGAATAGCAACATACCAAAATTTTAACGGAAATAGATGCATAAACTAATTTTACATGGCTCTGCAAAATTTCAATTTTTTAAATACTTCAGTGGTTTATTTTATACTAGCTGAAGTACCCGTCCACGACGGGTTAGTGAATGCAAATTTCCAAAAAGCAAGAACTTTCGTCAGCATTGTAGGAGTACACAGAATGAATATAGTATGATGCCAAAGTAAAGAAAGCGAAGTTATAATTTTTATGTATAGTTAAAATATTACAGGTTAGAGAGTCACTAAGTAATACCATTTGATTCGCTTTAGTCGTAATTATGGGATGCGCGAATGAATGTTTACACATACTGAAATAATTTTCGCAAAATCTCAAAATTTAATCAACATTTTAGAAAAATTGGAAGCCTAGAATTTAAGTTGAGTGACAACCTATCATGTCACCCAAATTCGTTTCATTCCCTGCAGTCTTTATTTCGTGATGCTGGAACAATTTTCAGCATTTTAAAACGATTTTCGCAAAATCTCAAAATGTAATCAAAATATTTTTAAAATTCAACGCCTATAAATTAAGATTAGCAACTACCTATCATATCACTCAATTTCGTATCATTCGTATTAGTCGTTATTACGTGAAGTTTGAAGAAATCATCATTGAACGTATTTTGAGAGAATTTTCACAAAATCTCAAAATCTAATAAAAATGTTTAAAAAATTGGACTCCTATAGTTTATGTTGAGCAACCATCTATCGTGTGACCAAATTTCATATCATTCGCTTTAGTCATTATTACTTAATTTTAAACGATTTTCGCAAAATCTCGAAATCTGATCCATTTTCTTTAATTAGATGCTTATAGTTTAAGGTGAGTGACCACCTATCATTTCACCAAATATCATTTTTTCACCTTTGCAGTTATTACGTGATGCGCGAACACGAATTTACGCAGTTTGAAATGATTTTCGCAAAATTTCAAAATCTAGTCAAGATTTTTTTTTAATTCGACGCCTATGTTTTAAGTTGAGTGACTACCTATCATGACACCCAATTTCATATCATTCGCTTCAGTCGTTTTTACGTGATGCTTGGATACAAATTTACGCAGTTTGAAAGGATTTTCGCAAAATCTCAAAATCCAATCAGGATTTTTTAAAAATTGGACACCTATGTTTTAAGTTGAGTGACCACCTATCACGACACCCAATTTCATATCATTCGCTTCAGTCGTTTTTACGTGATGCTTGAACACAAATTTACGCAGTTTGAAAGGATTTTCGCAAAATCTCAAAATCTAATCCAGATTTTTTTAAAAATTCGACGCCTATGTTTTAAGTTGAGTGACCACCTATCATGACACCCAATTTCATATCATTCGCTTCAGTCGTTTTTACGTGATGCTTAAACAAAAAAAGCGTCACGGACAGAATGACAGAATGACAGAATGACAGACAGACAAACTTTTTTTTGAGGGTCGCATCGGATTCCCGGGTGCTTGAAACGGATAGAAATCGCAAAATTTTTGAATTCCCAGAAATGTACAGACAAAAGTCTAATTTTATTTATATAGATAGATTAAAATGTCTTCTTTTCATGCGTTAGGGGACTATAAAAAATATATAAAGCAATAAATTTGCGACAGGCATTAAAATGCATTTTTATTTATAAAGGGTGTTTCTGAAGATTCTGTCCAAAATATTATGGGAGATAATTAATAGATCATTGTAAAATAGGCAGTGTAGTAGGCGTATTGTAGGCGGCGTTAACTCCGCCTACTGTGCACTTTTAAAAATCTTGTATGCTCTATTTTACGATTTCATGCGTAACATTTTTAAATAAACAATCAACGATCTAAATGCATTGATAAGAAGCAGCAATATTTCAGTTTATATTTCTTTTATGAAACCATTAGTACATAGGTTCCCAACGTGGGCGATAACGCCCCCTTGTGGGCGTTTGAGGCTTTCAGGGGGGCGGTAAAAGACCCAGAGAAAATTAGGGGGCGTTGATATGGCACGGAGGGGCGTGGGAAGATTAACCAAATATAGTCTAAGAAAGACTTAGAAATGAATTATCAGAATGATTTTTATCACGTGTGCGAAAATTCACATATTTCGATATGAGACTTCGCTGTTGAGTGAAAGAGATACCTCTCTAATATACTTCTCTAAAACTTTTTTCGTCCTTTTTAAATGAAGAAGAAATTGAGTAGAGTTTCAATTCCAACGATATTCTATCTATTTGTAATTTTTAAAAATTTAATTCTTATTTTCACCATGCATTATGCACGCTCTTATTTCTCTGGAGTGGGACGGGGGCGGTATTGAACTATTCACTAGAAAAGGGGGCACCAGTTCAAAAAAGGTTGGGAACCTATGCATTAGTACATCCGGATGTTTCAAAAATGACCGGTATATTTGAAAAATCAATAAAAAGTGAACGGGCAGCGATAGAAATAAACCGTTTGTTGCAATATGCTTGGCACAACAGTAAATTTTCAGGCAGACAAACTTTCGGAATTAGTTATAATTTTCAACAACAGATGGCGCTGCAGGCGATTTGAAAGATATAGAAGAAAACGCAGTCTGTGAGTTCGCCATTCTGTTAGTCACCTTCTGCTGTAAGCGTGTGCTGTTTGTTCACAGATTGCAAGTTTCCTGTGAAAAAATGGTTTATTCCTTAGAACAGAGGATTTTTCTTGTTTGAATTCCACCGAAACACGGTATTGTTGAAACAAGACGAAATTTTCAACGGAAGTTTAATGTAACCAAAGGACCGAAAAGCAATACAATGAAGGATCTGTTTGAAAAATTTCAACGGACTGTTAACATGAAGAATGAACGTGCTGGAGAGGCAGGGCGACCTCGTACGGCAACCACAGAGGGCAATGCTCAGCTTGTGCAAAAGGTGATCCGACAGCGGCTTTCGGTTTCCATTCGCCGTGTTGCAGGTGCGGTTCAAATTAAGTCAATGTCCACGTATCGTCTCATGCGCCAGAGTTTTCACCTCTATCCATACAAAATTCAAACTCGGCAACCCCTCAGCGCTGCTTCAATTAATGCAGGAGAGACATTCGCTAACGATATGGTGCAAAGGATTGATGACGGCGATAGTCATGTAGACAGCATTTGGCTTACTGACGAAGCTTACTTTTACCTGGACGGCTTCGTCAATAAACAGAATAGGCGCATATGGGACATATTGCTGTGCATGGTGGATATGTGGAAAATATCGTATTTTAGATTTTTCCAGACTGCAGCGCCATCTGTTGTGGAACATTATAACTAATTTTGAAAGTTTGCCTGAAAATTTAATGCTGTCCCAAGCATATTGCAACAAACGGTTTATTTCTATCGCTGCCCGTTTACTTTTTATTGATTTTTCATATATACCGGTCATTTTTTAAACATCCGGTAGTTTCAACATTTAAAATCTACGCCCACATCTGTTCAAAAATAACCAAACACATCTAACTCGTGATAAAATGACGTTTGCGGTCAATTTTCTTATGCGATTCCTTGTGATGTTCGCTATTTCCATTAAAATTTTGTGCGAACTTTTTAGAAAGACCCTCTATAATGCAAGCTTTCTTTTGCACAAAAATAGTTATGTAAAAGTAGAAAATTTTGAAGCAAATAAAGTACAGATTTTCAAAGTTTTATTGTGCTTTAGTCATGTTAATTTGACCGATATATAACCTTTTCCAAAAAATAAAATTCAAGACTCCTTTCTGTATTTTTTATCATATGACAGTTATCTATACTTATTTCCCTATCTTACATGAAATCATTCTTCAACTTCGGCTATTACTAAGTAACTTTCTTGTTCGTATTGGTCAGGTATGAGCAGAGGACAGCAATTCACTCTTATCAATGATTATAGTAATTTTACTGTTGAAATATAACATTACAAATCAAAAGCCCATGAAAATCCCATAATTCTGGAACTACGCAGTTTAATTCAGTTGGAACAAAGAAATCCGAGTTCAAAAACTGCAATTACTACACGGTCCCTTGCAACTCCTTTGTAATTTTGTAGACGGTCCCGGCAGCCATCCACATAGGCGTCTTAAAAGTCATAACAAAACCTTGGAAAACCGCTGCCCAGTTTTAGCTTTTGGCCAATGGTTGCAACGCGTTTGAGGTCATGTGATACGTCGTCAAATCAGTGGCGGCTCGTGGGATATAGCAAGTACAGCCGGGCTGCACTTGAAAGTATCAGCACATACTTTAAAATAATTCATTCTACTAATTTTCCTAAATTCAGATTAGAATTGTGGAATTCCTACGGTAAATTAAAAAAATCTCCGAAAAAAAACAAACAACAAAAAAACGTACTGTGGCCGGATCGCTCATTCAGAAAAAAAGCACTTTAATCTTCCCGCAAATCAATTGGGAAAATCTTTGGTTCAACCCAGAGCGCTGAAAAGAAAATTGGCAGCACCGTTGACATGACAACGGCTACGTAAGCAGCCTCTCCGGCATAGGGAGTATGCAGCTGATACAGCCCTTGGAATATTTTTTAACGGCGGCTGAACTTGAGAACTCGACTAACTCATTGGCTCAGACGAGAAGTGAGGGAGGGGGTAAGGAGAATATATGTTTGGAAAACTCTGGACTTTATATTGCTGAATTTATCAAGAAGGTAAGCCTGAATAGACGCTTATGAATGGACAATTACCCATCAAAGCAGTATTGTTTTTAAGTAAGCAAGAACTGGCATTTAGAGGACATGACGAGCGAGAAAATTCTTTAAACATGGGAAATTTTAAAGAGCTTTTAAAATTATGGATATCTGAATTAAAACAACGCCTTTTTATGAGGGCATCACTGACCGATTCGCAAGTTTAAAAGAAAGGAGGATTGATTTGAGTTATAAAAAATAAGTAAGTTTTCTTTTTTTTTTCTTTTCTTTTCAAGTTATCGTTACAAAAGAAAATTCTAAGGAAACTTCGAATCACACACGGATTCATGCAATTTTTAGGATAAGAGCGGCTGGTTGAAATTTATGTCCATTTTATGGAAGTAAAATAGGATCTCTTACATTTTTTATGTAATTTCTTTTTTTTTTCCTCGGTGAGGGCTTAATCCGCCAGCTTTCGAATTCAGTAACAAAGATTTTCCAATCCTGTCCGGTGGAAAGGGGGGGGGGGCTCATATGCTTCCGGCTGCACTAACAGTTTTGACCACGGGCCGCCACTGCGTCAAATGGTTTTAAAAGGACCTGCAACAGATCAGGAGAAGACTTTCCACGTGACGCAGCTGCCTAAGAAATATGTATCCGGTCGTCCAATAAAATCATGTACTCGCAATTTGACTCCGACTCCTTTCATCCAACGGCCGCCGTAAAGCGTGCCCAAGGATTTTCACGATCGCTCCCGGCGTTTGTCGGCCAGCGTCGATCGGCGTCCTCTACAGCCTCAACTCATCCGGCCCGATTCCTGCAATAGCGGCTTTAATCCACAGTCCCGAGCCAGCCAGGAGACCTCAACGCCCTCGCCTTACCACCCAGGGGTGGCGCCAGCGGAGGGATCGGGGGGGGCCATGCATCCCCCGTCGGGGATCACTGGCCCCCCTGTCGGGGAGGGTCGTCGGGGATTTTTTTAGAGAATTTGTTGGTTTAGAAAAACGAAGGAAGTTTTGCAACCAGATAAATTCCATTAAAAGTGTCTGACCCGACCGTAGAGGTTCCGTTCCGTTCACTTCCATTCTCATTATGCTTGGAATTATACGATATTCATATACTGAATATTAATTATTTGCAGCTCTGAGTATGTTTCTCGGGATTCGAAGGAACCAGCGAACAAGATCCACATTTCTAGGGTAAGCAGGGTTGCCCGATCTGCTGACAATTGCCTTCGTAACGACCTTTTAACTACGACTTTGATGAAAATCACTTGGCTTTCCTGTTAACCAAGAACAGATAATTAATGACCATTTCATCATAATAATTTTTAATATACGAAACCACAGTAGGAAATTTATCTGTTACTCGAATACATTTTTGAGAGGCTGTGCAAGTACTGAAACGTAAAATTTTGGGGTTTTATCGTTTGGCTCCCCTGTCGGGGAAGATGGCCCTCCCGGCGGGGAAAGTCTGGAGCCATTACTGTTACCATCGGTTCCAAGACACAACTTTCCCGTAGCGTCCTAATGCTACATATATATAAATCGGCTGTTCGAGCCTAGTCAGGGGGAGACCTCCCTGAACCCCCTTAATTTTTTAGTTTCATTATTGCCATATTAAAACGATATTAATTGACTAGGCCATTTTATCTCTTTCCTGTATTTCGCCTGGTAACCCTATGTGAAATTTTTATGACTGTAACCTATTTATAGAAAAATACATGTGATGCATATTCTACAGCTTACGAAATATTGTAACAATAGATTAAAGCTGTTGTGAACTAATAGTATTTAAATATATGTAAAATTATGTCGCATACTTTTATGTCGCTTTTTGGGGACAATTTTTTGGACAATTTTCAATAAAGGGGTTGAGAGATAAAATGGCATAGTCATTAATATATGTAAGTTCCGCGCAATTCTGTCTATTGTTTCAAATTCACAGTTCTTTGTTTAAATAATTTGGTCATGAGAAATAATGTGTTTTTTTTTAAGTAATGTATGTGTGTTTTTTTTTTTAAGTAATATTACTCAGCCGGGGTTGACATCGTGAAATGCATTTGAATAGTATCCTAGTAAAGAAATGACGGGGAATGGGGAAAGAGGCGTGGCTAAACACTCGGGATACACCCCCGAGGCAGAACAATTATTTGATCTTTAAATAAATCGACATGTTACGATAAATTTTATCTCCTGGGATATTTAGGCCAATAGCGGCTACATTTCCAATTGCATACTAAACTTTTACTTCCTTCTTTTTATAATCATTAAATACAGGGCGCCTCCTTGTGATGTTAAATGAAACGGCAAAACAAATGTATGTACAGAACCAGTAGTAAGAATTTAACACCATATATATAAATTGAATAAAAATATTTTGTAATAATAATAATTTCTGATGCACTAAATTTAAAAATATATATATATCGTATAAAATCAACAAAAGAATTTACTAACCGGAATTAGCAAAGGGTTTTGTAATATAATAAATAATAATATATATTGCTTTCTACCTCTGGAAAGCGCTTCGGCTAACATCTCAAGTAAACCTGATTGCATAATCGGGTAATATTCAAACAATCATCCACGAGCGCGAAGCTCTGTAAGGTGTGAACACGAGCTTAAGTATTTCCACTCGTATAGAGCATGCTCGCAGAGTTAACTTTTTCTCCGAGGAGTAAATTCGCTTCAGGTACTTTGGCGCATTATTTCGTTATTTTGCGATTCACTAAGATGTTTTACCAAATGTGGCATCTGTAATTTTTTGATTGAGGAACGTCTGCGGTTTGTTTCGGTCCGACCGGAGTTCGAATGAATTGATGTTTAATGACTAGGGCTATAGAGATATCATATGGGCATTTATAAAACAAAAAAAAAATCATATAGTGTTCATATATAAACCCACAGCATTTAGCAAATTAAATCAAAGCGAATTGAGATGCACTTATTTGAAATTAAAATGCAACAAAGCATTAACATTTTATTCATTTGAATAGCTTAATAAAAAATCTGATGTGTCCAACACATGACTTCCTTGCACGTCCATTAGATCAAAAATATTTTCGACGCACTTCCTCTAAATTTATTTGTTTGAAAGAGATAAAATATCAATAATAGTAAGGTTTAGCGATTTCTAGCCAAATATTTCGATATCGCCAAGCTGAGTTCAATTTGAAAGATTTCCTTCTGACACTTTATTTGGCGATATTTCACCAAAAGCCGACAAACTTGAGATAGTCAGCGAGATTTTGGGGATAGCCAAAGTAGTCATTGACCACAGACTTTCAATGAATTGAATGCATCTATACACCTCAATGTATTCAAAGTCATTTGGCTCACCATGTAAATAAATTCTCAGTCGATTGCTGTCAAAAAAGATATTGAAAACAGTTAGATATTACAATAGTTCTAAATACAAAGTTAAAAAATCTACGGGTTAAAGTTTTAGAGTTATACAAAATAGGAAATAATTTTTGGCGCTAAATTTGGCGATATTTCTGCGAAACTCGTCAATGTCGACGACATTTGGCGAGATTTTAAGCATAAACCGAACAATGAGAGATTATCGCCAAATTTGGCGATATTTCGCCAAAACTCGCCAAGAACGATGACAAATGGCGATACTTTGGGCATCGACCAAATGACTGAGTATCGCCAAATTTGGCGATATTTCGCCAAAACTCGCCAAGGTCGAGGACAGACGGCGAGATTTTGGGCATGTACCAAACAATGACTGTCTACAGTTCTATTATAATGAAGATGTCCATAGACATTAAGGTACTGAAATTCTTTTCGGTGGTCCTGTAAATAAACTCTCCAGTAGATTGGAACCAAAAATCGAGATGCACAACTAGATGTTACAGCATTCTTATATATGAAATTTCATAATAGTTTTTGAGATTTGAGAGTTAAATATGCACACACGTACACCAAAAGTCGCCAAGCTTGGCGACTTTTGGCATAGTTCTTGAGGGAGGCACGTGACCGTGGTCGGACCATTACCTAACTTATGTGGTAGGACGGTATTGTGCTTGAAATGGATGAATGCCCCTAAAATTGCTATTGACCGTAATGTATTGGAAATCTTTTGAGTGTTCCTGTAGCAGAACTATAAATGATAAAGACACTTTTTTTAATGGAGAAATTCATTTTCTAACTCTTTACAGCATATATCACTTCTGAGTCGTTTGAAATAGCCCAATACCTCTAAAAAACGCTTTGATGAATTTCGGCCCATAGAGCGTAATGTATTTCGAATCTTTTGGGCGGTCCTGTAGATAAACTATTCAGTCGAATGGAACCGAAAGGGGAGGTGCACAACTAGATGTTACAACAATCCTAAATATGAAGTTTCGACATTCTACGCCTAACAGTTTTTGAGATATGCGAGTTTAATGAATTTCGGCCCATTGAGTGTCATGTATTTCGAATGTTTTGGGCAGTCCTGTAGATAAACTATCCAGTCGAATGGAACCAAAAGGAGAGGTGCACAACTAGATGTTACAACTATCCAAAATATGAAGTTTCGACATTCTACGCCTAATAGCTTTTGAGTTAGGCGAGTTTAATGAATTTCGGCCCATAGAGCGTAATGTATTTCGAATCTTTTGGGCGGTCCTGTACATAAACTATCCATTCGATTGCTACCAAAAGGGGAGGTGCACAACTAGATCATAGAACAATCCTAAATATCAAATCTCAACATTCTACGACCAATAGTTTTTGAGATATGCGAGTTACATACATACGTACGTACGTACAGACGGCATGGAAAAACTGGCCACAGTAGACTCGCCACTGGTCAAAATGAGTTGCAGACGCGTTAATATGATCGTGCATGCTAGCCTACGATGAGATGCATCGAAAAAATTTTTTAAATTAAATTTAGAGGTAGTCAAAATCGGTTTTTATGTCGAAATTTGGCCCCCAAAATTTTTCGGGATCACATTACTTCCTTATACTACGTACAAGGAAGTAATAACATAAGTGCTTGTGTATCGTATTAATGATTTAGAATTTATCTTATTCATCATCTTTAAAAAAGGTACTTTTTTTTAAGGCATCAAAGGGATTATTTCCAGAACATCGCTATCCGGATAGATTCCAACGCACTTACAAACAGAAGAGTGCTGAATCAGTGGCGTATTTAACATAGGCCGAGAGGGTTTCTGCCCCTTCGAAAATATGAAAGAATTATAAAAAAGCAGCTCTTTTAAAACATGCATATTAACTCCGGTAACGACAAAGGTTTTAAAATGCTGTATCCCCCACCCCCCGCCGCGGAAGTGGAAACCTATGTACGCTACTGTACGAAATCAATGTAAAAGTAATTCCCCCTGTTCTGAATTTGCATAATTTTTCGATTCTGGAGTGCTAAGTGTAATAAAAATGCTCTGTAAATAATTCACGAATATATATTTCGTCTATGTAATGTAATATATGTAATTTGTTTTATATAAAATACAAAAAAAAAGTACAGCAATAACTAGAAATTTTAAGTTGATTCTGAAGTGATAGTTTATGAAAAATCTTTATACAAATTAATATTTCTGATTCTTTATAAGTAACTTTCACAGCAGCGGGGTAGCCAAAAGGGCGGTGGGGTGGGGTGAGTCCAGTCCCTCTCCGAAAATTTGTGTTCAAGCATCACGTAAAAACGACTGAAGCGAATGATATGAAATTGGGTGTCATGATAGGTAGTCACTCAACTTAAAACATACGCGTCGAATTTTTAAAAATCTTGATTGGATTTTGAGATTTTGCGAAAATCCTTTCAAACTGCGTAAATTTGTGTTCGAGCATCACGTAAAAACGACTGAAGCGAATGATATGAAATTGGGTGTCATGATAGGTGCTCACTCAACGTAAAACATAGGCGTCGAATTAAAAAAAAAATCTTGACTAGATTTTCAGATTTTGCGAAAATCATTTCAAACTGCGTAAATTTGTGTTCGCACATGACGTAATAACTGCAAAGGAGAAAAAATGATATTTGTGAAATGATAGGTGGTCACTCACTTTACACTATTAGCATCTAATTAAAAAAATCGATCAGATTTCGAGATTTTGCGAAAATCGTTTAAAACTGAGTGAATCTTTGTTCCCGCATTACGTAATGGCGACTAAAGCGAATGATATGAAATTTGGTCACATGATAGATGGTTGCTCAACATAATTTACAGGTGTCCAATTTTTTAAACATTTTTATTACATTTTGAGATTTTGTGAAAATTCTCTCAAAATACGTTTATATTTCTTCAAACATCACGTAATAATGACTAATACGAATGATACGAAATTTAGTGATATGATAGGTAGTTGCTAATCTTAATTTATAGGCGTTGAAGTTTTAAAATATTTTGATTACATTTTGAGATTTTGCGAAAATCGTTTTAAAATGCTGAAATTTTGTTCCAACATCACGAAATAAAGACTACAGGGAATGAAACGAAATTGGGTGACAGGATAGGTTGTCACTCAACTTAAATTCTAGGCTTCAAATTTTTCAAAAATGTTGATTAGATTTTGAGATTTTGCGAAAATTATTTCAGTATGTGTAAATATTCGTTCGCGCATCACATAATTACGACTAAAGCGAATGAAATGATATTTCTTAGTTACTCTCTAACATGTAATAGTTTAACAATACATAAAAATTATAACTTTGCTTTCTTTATTTTGGCAACATACTACATCCATTCTGTGTACTCCTACAATGCTGACGAAAGTTCTTACTTTTTGGAAATTTGCATTCACTAACCCGTCAAGGACGGGTACTTCAGCTAGTTAATAATAATTAAAGAATTACACTTATAAATGATTACACATATTCAGAGAAAGGTCATAGAAATAGGTGATAAGCGGTTGTCCGAACTAACCGTCTGGTGTGGAGTTGGGACAATTTTTTTCACATGCGAGACGAATACGCGTTAGAGCTCCTTAAATAGTAGTCTTACGCCCAAAGTAGCACCCGCACAACACAGATTAGCCCTTGCGTAGCTTTCCCTTAATAAAAGACATAGAATGATATTGCTTATTTGAACATATTATATTCGGAGATACTACAATGAAAAAATATATATCTATAATAACAAAAATCCGATGTGGACAACACATGACTTCCTTGCACGTCTATTAAATCAAAAATATTTTCGGTGCACTTCATCTAAACTTATTTTGTTTGAAAGAAATGAAATATCAGTAATAGTAAGGTTTAGCACTTTCTAGCCAAGCTTAGTTCAATTTGAAAGATTTCCTTCCGACGCTTTATTTGGCGATATTTCACCAAAAGCCGACAAGCTTGCGATAGTTTGCAAGATTTTGGGAAGCCAAAGTAGTAATTGACCACAGACTTTCAATGAATTTAATGCATCCATACACCTCAATGTCATTTGGCTGACCCTGTAAATAAATTTTTGGTGCCAAATTTCACGATATTCAGGCGAAAATCGCCAAGGTCGACGACAAATGGCGAGATTTTGGGCATGGACCAAACAATGACAGACTATTGACAATGACAGACTATCGCCAAATTTGGCGATATTTCGCCAAAACTCGCCAAGAACGATGAAAAATGGCGATATTTTGGGCATGGACCAAATGACTGACTATCGCCAAATTTGGCGAGATTTTGGTCATGGACCAAACAATGACTGTCTACAGTTGTATTATATTTAAGATGTCCATAGACATTAAAGTATTGAAATTCTTTTCGGTGGTCCTGTAAATAAACTCTCCAGTAGATTGGAAACGCAAATCGAGATGCGCAACTAGATGTTACAATAATCTTATTTATGAAATTTCAACATTCTACGACTAATAGTTTTTGAGATTTGAGAGTTAAACACATACACACGTACACCAAAAGTTGCCAAGCTTGGCGACTTTTGCCATAATTCTTCAGGGAGGCACGTGACCGTGGTCGGAACATTACCTAACTTATATGGTAGGACGGTATTGTGCTTGAAATGGATGAATGCCCCTAAAATTGTTATGACCGTAATGTATTGGAAATCTTGTGAGTGTTCCTGTAGCAGAACTATAAACGATAAAGACAAACGATAATGTAATTCCTAGAGTATCGCTCTAAAAGAACTATTTGTGATATATGCATAAAAGGCAGCCTATAATATTCAGCGCCCCACCACTGGCTGTGAGGTTCTGCTCTCTAACAAGAAGGCTGGACTTGTCAGGTTCAATCCCCGGTCGTGCCTGTCGACCTAGCCGCTCGGAGTTTTCCGTGGTTTTCTCCGAAACCTCACGTAAATATGGGCTAGGATCCCTTAGAAAGTCCCCCACAGAGGGCATTCCCCATATAAGCCTCTGACCCTAGTGCAGTAAATCGGCCTTAATCCACAAACAAACAAACAATAATACTCAGGAATAGTGCAACTTTCAATCAGAAAAAGTTTTAGAATCGGTTTAGTAGCTACAAAATATCCGTAGAGCGTAATGCATTAGAATTATTTTGAATGTCTGTCTATTCTAAAAATAAGTAAAGGCCGCTGTTGACGCTCTCGCCGCTGTCAGAGCTTGTTGGCCTATCTTCTCCTAAACCGTGGGAATTTGAATTTCGAGAAACGTGTTCACGAATGCGGAAAACTCCGAGGAACCTGATAAGGTGACTTAAATTTCGAAAATCAAATTATTTTATAGAAGATATTAATAAAAAACTGAAAAAATAAAACATAATGGTTGCCAGATTTGGCATAAAATCATTCATTCCTTTGCAACAAAGCAATTTCAATTATTTAGAATCACGTGAAATTATCAAACATGAAGTAGAATTACATCCATTTTACGCCAAATTAAAGAGTATATGAAATAAGTAACTTAAAATGTGTTACACAAAGTTGACAATTTTGAAATAGTAAGTTTGCTTAGACAGCAGGAGTTTAGCATTAGCGATTATTCGTTTTTCCAAAACAGAATAACTAATATCTTGAAAATGAAAAATAATTAAAATGCAGATTTTTTTAACCAGTAGAAATATTTGGCGGCGTCAACTATGCCATTATAGCAGTTTTAGTACAGTTTGGATATTTGCCAGTGCGGCGAGATGGTATAATTCGTGGTGCTAAGTACACCAATCTGCAAAGAATTATGTAAATGAAAATATGGATAACGGTTTTCTGGGAACCTTAAATGAACAGTAATTATAGGTTGTGAGCATGTGCAAATCGCCAAATAATGAAAAGTCGCCATTGGTGGCAAGCTATCCTACCTGTTCCGTAGGTTTTATCAAAGAAAACATATGAATTACTGTTTTCTTAAGAGATAATTATTAACTATACAAACACGCAAGTCGCCAAATTATGAAAATTTCTTCATAATTGGCGAATACGCAAGGCGTACCATGGGTTTCACATAATTACAACTAGTGCGAGATTTAAATTTTTATGTTCCAAATAATGAAAAGTCGCCATTGGTGGCAAGCTATCCTACCTGTTCCGTAGGTTTTATCAAAGAAAACATATGAATTACTGTTTTCTTAGAGATAATTATTAACTATACAAACACGCAAGTCGCCAAATTATGAAAATTTCTTCATAATTGGCGAATACGCAAGGCGTACCATGGGTTTCACATAATTACAACTAGTGCGAGATTTAAATTTTTATGTTCCAAGCAACATGCAAGAACCAAGCAATGTGTCGCTTGGTACCATTCTATCTTATCCAACGTTTGGGTTTTGTTTGTTGAAATTATGCCTTTTTTACGAATAAGTCTTTTTAGAGGCCAAATGCCTCATACGAAATGCGAGGGTAGAGAATCTAAGGGCCTTGGCCCCTAGTCTTAATAAAAGAATTATTTTTGCTATATGCGTGAAAGGTTGTATGTATGTTAACGCAGTGCATAAGCAATCATCATTACAAATTTTTCCAAATGCGTTCAGCCATTTTTGTGGGATTCAGTCACAAACATTCAAACATACAAACGTACACGTTTATATTATTGGTAGGTAGGATTTGGAAATTTATGAACTTTAAGAAACACATTTGGACTTTTCTTTCTAATGCTTTTTAATTTGGCGTAAAACCAACGTAATTTCCATAACTTTTCATATTTTTTAAATGCACGCGATTTTTCAAATAGAATTTCTACGTTATTTCAAAAGCATAAATTATTTTGTGCGGACGGAACTCACCAGCATGACCATCTAAAAACGGTTTTTAATTAATAGTCAGAAAAGTAATTAAAATTTCAAAATTCTCAGCCTCAGGTGCGCTTTACCGAAGTCATGGGTTTATATACTCAAATTTTCAAAGCTCTGCTTTCTGTAGATTTGTCTGGTGAACATTAATTTCTATTATTATTATAGATGACTTAAACTGGTATCATGCGCAAAAGATGGCAGAAAATAAATCGCCAAATTGGGCACCGTACTGCGCTCTACAATAGTACATTTTTTTAAGTTCTTAATAGCAAATCCTTTTCTTTCTTACCAATGCAGATAGCTGAGCTTTGTATGGGGTGAAAGCAGCTTTATATTTTTGCACGTATTTTCAAGATGCTCAGAGGATTCAATCATGCATTTACTGAAAACCCATTCATTCTTAAAGGACGGTCGTGGGAATGCTGTTTTCAAAACATTCATCTCCCAAGCATAACTCCCAGTCAAATATCATTGATCATTTCGATTTATTTAATGGTGACACTCATTTAAAATGTTCAAATAATAGCATTATCTCAGATTCGATGAATGGCTCTGTGTGTTTATTTCCGCATTATCCGATCCATTTTCTCTAAAAGGTGTAGTGCCATTCATTTATTATACTTATCTGTGAATAATTACTGTTTATTTTATTCATGGGTTTACGAATTCAGAGCAACTTATTTGCGTCATTTGAAGATATTATACCTTTACATGCCTTTTATGTGTTTATAACTGTAATGAAATGAAAAAGCTAATTTTGATGGTATATTTAACTATTTTGATTTATTCTAATATAATACTTGCAGCTATCAATGATGCATAATTATTTACTAATTTTAGTAATTTTATGTTAAGCGCAAAATAAATAAATTTCTAGGTATGAAAATAGACATATTTTTATTCATTATTCGCTAGTTTCTGCTAATAATTTTATACATGCAACTTTTTGTGTTACTTTATCCAATGCATTCATACTCTTCACACCCGAAAAAAAGTTATATAACTACTATACTCGGGGCAAACCTTACCTGATAACAGAGGAGAAGGCTAGAGGAGCCTTTTCACTACTTTCCGAATGTATCACTCCGACACTCGTTTCTCTTTCCAATTATTTGGCTGTCAATATCACAAAGCAACCCAATCGCAAGGCGAATCTGGATTTCTGATTCCCGCCAGCACGAAAGAGGTCTATCATTGGTCAAGCGTCTGTGAAGGCGTTACATCTAATTTCTGACTTAATTTCGTAATCCTTTTAATTATTGAATTCAAATAAGATAAATATGCAATTATTTTATAACATACACTTTATTTTAGCACTTAATAGTTGATAAATGTCTTAGTTCTGTAAAAAGCAGGGCAAACGAAAAGAACTATTTGAAAGCGGCGGAATCACACGGTCTGCAGCATTCCCTCCATTATCAGGTTAGCTGTGCCCCGAGTATAGTTTTAAATGCAAAAACATTAAACTTTATTAAAAGTTTTTTTTTTCATAAACAACTACGGGTAACAAACTAGATACGGGGTGCAATAGGGTAGCAGATTAGAAAAAAGTCAAATAGAAATTAAAATACTTTATGAAATTTAATTTCCTATCCTGACTTACAAATTATTCAAATTTAAAAATATTATAGCCAGAATTGTTAGACGTTGTTTCTAGTGCGTGGTCCGATATAAGAAATATATACCCTCACCTGGTATTTAATGATGATAAAGAGCATATGCTAGCTAATATATCCATTGATACATCGCACATAGGTTGCCTAGCTAAATCGCGTATCGATGGTGTTAAATAATTAAATTTTTAGTTAAATTTTTTCGATCAACTTTCCCCATCTGTTATATATGAAAATCGAGCATTAGTTGAGAGATTATGCCCCAACGAATTGAAAAAATATGGGTTGCCTACTTTTCCCTGTGCCCGACTATGGAGTTGCCAGGTATAAACATGTGAGTAAACGTTGTTAATATACCCTCATCTGTTATTTAATCGAATTATGTATCAAATGAAAGGTTATTTTATTCCCAATCCAACCGTATTAGGTTGCCTTATCAAAAAGGTGGCTGATTCCATGTTTGCCTAGACTTTAGATGTAAAATTTCCTGTGCGGCGATGAGAGTAACAGAGAAGCGTCACGCGTGCAACTCCATGCGCCAGACAAATGCAGCGAATTCTTTTAAAGAAGATTTTTCCCGATAGTGTAAGTACGTTCCATTGATCAAATACTGTATTCAAGTGCGATTAAATATTAACAGCTATGTCAATTTTTTTCCCACTTACGCGTTTATTTATCAGCGACTATATATAATTATGAAAGAATTAGTTTTTTTGTTCAAAACGTACATCTTTCAAAAGGATATTTTTCGATCGTATAAGCGTGGATTAAGTACTGATGAAAGTGAGATAAAATAAATTATCACAAAATGACACCAACAATTTTTTATTCATACATAAAATTAACAGTAGCAAAATATCTCAGTAAAAATGTTTCATGTAAAAAACTTATTCTGATTCTGACTCGTCAGAAGTGCCTATGTCAAAATCGAATTTTAATTCTTCATCATTTTCTTTTCGTTTTGATTCGCTTAGTATATATCCTCAACTTATAAGGGTATTGGGTCCCCTACGAACCGTCTAGGCTTCAAATAGCCATCCGAAAACCAACCACAATCTTCAGGATTTAGTTTGACGCAGCATGCATCCATTGCGTGCAGCCAGATTGAATTTACATAGATTGTGAGCAAAATTTTCTGTTTGAGCGAGATCCAGCATATTGGAATCTGGTTGGAGTCGATACCATCAATCGTCTACATATTAGGTTGTAACGAAAGTTTTCCGCCACTCCAAGTATTGCCTGCACAAACAGTTCGCGTTGGTGTCTTTGCCAATATTTTGTAAAACGATTTTTGTTATTTGAAAGAAAAGAATTGTTTTAGAGCACTGTGTTGTGAAATCCGTAAAACAATATCGTTATGATTAAGTATAAGGTTTCTGAAATGGAACTACCACGCTACCAGATTGATCCATCATTTACTCTCAGTTCTGTCGCAAAAGGTCAGCTACAGAATGACACTGAATCATGTGTACAGCTTGTTGTATCATATGACACTGTGAAGATTTGGCACCGAAAGTTCAAAAACGAGGACTAGGATATTAAAGAAGCAGAGCGCTCTGACCGGACTACTGATGCTGATGTGGCCCGACTACGAGAATTTGTGGAAGAAGATAAAATATTCATCCACGAGAGCTAGCTAAAAGAGTTAGACTTTAGTGTCATGTCCATTAGTGGCGCTAAGCATCGCATAAACTTGACATATAAGGTCAATAGCTGGGTACTGCGTGAGCTGACTTAAGCAAATCTGGCGGAAAACTTTCGTTACAACCTGATAAAATGTGCTATGTCTTTGTTTATTGCCTATGTTTTTTGGAACAGCTGATATCTAGCATCATCGGTGTGATAACATTGCTTGATCCCATAAAGAAGGGAAGCAAAATCCTGAACACGTTGAATTTTTTTCTTCTACGAGTACATCTGCTGGGTCCGTCAATGATGCGAATGTTTCCTGAAAATTCGTTCGTCTTGAAAATATTTTAAAAGCTTGAGTTTCCCTTTGTTATAAAATGCAGCTGTATAACCACAGCCCGCAAATGCGTGGAAAGCTGGCAGACCCAAGCATAAATAAGACCCGATTTCATCGCAAGCTCAGAACAGTTAATACAATCAAGATCTTTCTTATTGATTTTCTTTGGTGATGAACCAGCCAACCAAATTTGAGTCTTCCTGGAACTTCCTGGTTAGTGATTAGTAAAATTACCAAGACATCGGTATCATTCGCTTTGACCAATATTTTTGAATTGGGTGGCGCTTTTGATAAATGAAACATTACCCGCGTATCTGCTTCTTCATATTGACATATATAATCTTCTTCACGTTTCACGAAGTGATTTCCGATTGTATGGTAAGAAAAACAGCGTTCTCCGAACGTTATATATATATTTTGAATTATTGACAGTAGTCAGCCAAGAATTGTACCAGGGCTTCTTTGAAACGATAATTTTTGAGATTTCCAAGAAAATCGCTAGGTCTTGGTTGAAGAGGTCCTTGGATGACATACGGTCTATTGAACTCCAGCCGATTTTGACTTTCACAGTCTTTGATGTAGGGTGTTACGTGCCTATCAAAAATTATGTGTATTTCAGAGGCATTAGTTGAGCATAATTTTACTGAGATCGATTCAGCAACCTTGTCAAATGTCTGCGGCATAGATGATATACTTGGGGGCTAGTTTGGATTTGTCAGTTTTTAGCAACTCACCATACACGAGAAAAGAGCAGGTGCCACAGACGCTGACGGAAACATTGAGCAGTACTCCATGTTGATGTCTTTCTCAATATTAATCGCAAGTAATCGGCCAAAGATGTGTCTTTCCATTTTAAGAATGGCCTTATTACTTTTATCTTTGTTGGTTTGAGCTTTGACGGCGGACTGTGAAGCAAAATTCAGGATTTTGTTACGCTTTATCGGTTTTTCGAACCTTCGGGGATAGGAATTGCCTTCTGAAATAAATGTTAATTTTTGTTGATTTTCAACCGACTTAACGTTGATTAGAAAATCATTAACTTCAGAAGATGCTGCCTTACCAGTTGAAATATTAAACAGAACATTTTTATCGATACTCTCAACGAAGGGATTTAGTGTATTTCTTATAGTCTCAATGATACTCTGAAGACGTTATCCTTTTTGATTCGACTTCTCAGCAAAGCATGACTGGTATCATCTTTTTGGGGATAGACCGGCTTGTTCTTTAACGATGGATACAGTTTTGGTGCTTATTCTGTAACTAAGTGCCCATCTTTTTCGGGTCTGATATCGACTCGGCGGTAAAATTATGCGTTAACGAATTTAAAGCATCAGCATTAATGGTCTGTTCTAACGTTAAGTCAAGTGATCGAAAGAAACCAAATTTGGTACGTCGGATACCAAATGCTATTCGTCTAAATTCAGATACTACCCACGAAATGCTGTTCTGCGCCTTCATAATATTATTGAAGTATATAATGGACCACCTGGCATAATTTGGCTGGTTCAATGAAAAGAACAAATCGGGCATGCTATAAATACAGTTTATGTACAGCTCAAAATCACTGCTTCTGGAGCTGTCTTTCCGTGCTCACCGAGCAAAGTTTTTTTGTGATATTCATTGTACCCATCTACGATTTTTCTCAGCATTTCAAGTAAGTCAATTTGGTAACCAACAAAGTTTACAATTTGATCCTTCGAAATCTGTAAAAGTTCATACAGTATCTCAGGATGTGATTCATGCTGTGACGAATACTGCTCGAAGTGAGAGATCTGTAGTGCAACGGAAGTCAATAGATGGAGACGCTTGCAGCGATTAAAATGCTTGTTGTCCAGCAAGCTATTGGCTGAGCCTCCTTCTAAGACCTCTGCTTGAACCAAAATGTACACTAATCTACTGCAGTCTATATGCTTACCAATGGCTTTAAAGAGTGCCATCTGAGTGTGAAATGCCCCCAAATTAACGAATACGTTGTCAAATTTCGGCTTTTCATTTTGCTGTATTTTCATCGCCATTTTAGCTATGGCTAAGTCGTACGCGACAATTATTAATTCTTCATTACACTTTTCAGCAATTTCATTTGTCATGATAAGAGTTTCATTTAATATAGCATATGCAGAGATGCCAAGTCTCCCGCTTTTTTCGGGAGATTTCCCACCACTAATTTTTACTTACAAACTCATGTTTAAAATAAGTCCAAACATTTAATGTAAAATAAAACTGTCTAAAAATTGTGGTGGGAAATCTTCCGAAAAAAGCGGGAGACTTGGCATCTCTGCATATGACGTTGGCGAAGAATTAATCGAAGGTAAATAATGTACGGTTTGAATTTGGCTACAATTGGTTGTAACCATGTAATTGTAGCCTAACCACATAGGTACTGAATCAAGCCGTGCTAAAGTCATCATACACAGTAAACGCATTTCAATGACAATATCTCTAGCACGTTGACATGACACAATTCCCTCTACAATGGAATCAACGGTAAGTAAATTCTATGGTTGCACTTGGTTTTTGATAATAATGTCGTCGAAAAAAATTGCGAATCCTAAAATTTAGTAGCATTATGCTTTTGAAAGAAGCAAATATTGTAATAAGTCGCAAAACCTGACACATTTTACATCTAAAATCTAGGCAACTATGGAATCAGCCACCTTTTTCATGAAGCAACCTAATACTGTTGGATTGGGAATAAAATAACCTTTCATTTGATATATAATTCGATTAAATAACAGATGAGGGTATATTAACAACGTTTACTCACCTGTTTATACCTGGCAACTCCATAGTCGGGCACAGAGGAAAGTAGGCAACCCATATTTTTTCAATTCGTTGGTGCATAATCTCTCAACTAATGCTCGATTTTCATAAATAACAGATGGGGGAAGTTGATCGAAAAAATTTAATTAAAAATTTAATTATTTAACACCATCGGTACGCGATTTAGCTATGCAACCTATATGCGTTGTATCAATGGATATATTATCTAGAATATGTTCTTTATCATCATTAAATAACAGATGAGGGTAACAGATGAACTTTTGATAGTATAGGTAGCTGTTGATGCTGTTATGGTAAAGGGAAAGTGAAACGTTTTGCATTAGTTTGCAAATAAAAACTTTAGAACATAAATTTATGACAGTTCTTTAGCTGCGTTTTAAGAAAATATTTTGTGTTTGCTAAACCTTCCCAAGTAGCACGTAACGGTTTTTAAACGTTGCAGTTTGGTTGCAATGGTTGCATATTCGTTAAGTTGCAGATATTCCTATTTCTGCGGTAGCAGAAACGTTGCTTTTTCGTTTCAAAGGTTGTATATTGGTTACGTTGCAAATATACCAAACCTGTGACGTGGCAAAAACGTTGTGTTTTGAGATTCATTTTGCCCTGCTCTTTTAGCTGCGAAAATTTCGTTTTTAAAACCAATTTGCAACCGTTTCATATTAGTTCGTTTTTCCGTGTTTGGGACGTTTCGAAAACGTTGCATAATCGTTGCATTTTGGGATATTTAAGAGCACAGCATGCGAACTCCATATTTTCTACTGCAAGGTCAAGTCACTATCCAGCGCAGTTGCTTGTTTAGGTCCGCCATTAAAAATGGTGTGCTGCTGTAGTCATGCAAATATGGATTAGTAAAGTAAGTAAATGCCAATATTATTGTAATGATTGTATATCTGCTAACGATGTGTGCTTACTTGAAGAAAGATACGCATAATGGATAATCTTTTCACATGAAGGCTGTCTTTAAAATATTGCTGTTCGTATATTCTTATCTTGTCGGAATGCCGTGTTGAGCAAGACGAAGTATATTTTTCAGATCGCCTTGGTTTCAGGTATTTAGCCTGTATCTAAGAAAGGTAAAACAAGTTTTTAAAATAAAAAAGGCTCACAATCGCTGACTATTTCTTACGTCAGCCTTAGCATTTGTTTTAGGCAATGTTGGACCATTGTTTTCTTACTCCGAGCAGTTTGTTCTGTATTATCTGTTGGCCGATATTCATACAGTGTTTTCAAACGCTGTGCAACTTGTTGTATACTCTCTGCGGCCAAAAGTTTTCTCTCTGTGGGAGGCATTACCCACGATGCCTCTTTCACGTTTAATTATTCCTACAAGATTGTCATTATTGCTGCGTTGCTTATGTGAATTTAAAAAAAAAGAAGCAAGATAAATCATTTTAGAGGCGTCTATCAACAAAATAACGCAAAGCAAAAGAAATGCAGTGATCGTCTGCTAATCTATACTATTAACCCATTTGTGCCTGGATATTTTTGCGACTTTCTTCGATTTTTACTGATAACAGAAATAATAGATAAATTTCTGATGTCAACTTCTTGAACAAGGGATGATTTCTTTTAAAATCATTATGCATAAAAATCGAAGTATCAATATCCTACTTGGTCATGTTAAAATATTTTGTAGAGTTGAGGCTCAATACTCATGAATAAAGGCTAGGAAAAATAAATAACGTTTTCGACTAATAGCGAAAATGCCGTCCCAAAAAAGGGACGCTAGGCATAAATGGGTTAAAATCTGTGCGCGTCTGTCTGTGTGTGTGTGTGTGTGTGTGTGTAGCATCATCTCCTCCTAAATGGCTGGGAGTTGAGTTTCGAACGAGGTATCCACGAATTCGGAAAATTTCGAGAAAGAACCTCCGCTAATTTAAATTTCGAAATTCGAATTAGTTTAGGAGATATTGATAAAAAACCCGTCAAAAACGCTAATTTTTTGATTCCGCAATTCCTCAATTGTAACCCCTGTAGTCAAAAAATCTGATGTGTCCAACACATGACTTCCTTGCACGTCCATTAGATCAAAAATATTTTCGACGCATTTCCTCTAAATTTATTTGTTTGAAAGAGATAAAGTATCAATAATAGTAAGGTTTAGCGATTTCTAGCCAAATATTTCGATATCGCCAAGCTGAGTTCAATTTGAAAGATTTCCTTCTGACACTTTATTTGGCGATATTTCACTAAAAGCCGACAAACTTGAGATAGTCAGCGAGATTTTGGGGATAGCCAAAGTAGTCATTGACCACAGACTTTCAATGAATTGAATGCATCTATACACCTCAATGTATTCAAAGTCATTTGGCTCACCATGTAAATAAATTCTCAGTCGATTGCTGTCAAAAAAGATATTGAAAACAGTTAGATATTACAATAGTTCTAAATACAAAGTTAAAAAATCTACGGGTTAAAGTTTTAGAGTTATACAAAATAGGAAATAATTTTTGGCGCCAAATTTGGCGATATTTCGGCGAAACTCGTCAATGTCGACGACATTTGGCGAGATTTTAAGCATAAACCAAGCAATGACAGATTATCGCCAAATTTGGCGATATTTCGCCAAAACTCGCCAAGAACGATGACAAATGGCGATACTTTGGGCATGGACCAAATGACTGACTATCGCCAAATTTGGCGATATTTCGCCAAAACTCGCCAAGGTCGAGGACAGACGGCGAGATTTTGGGCATGTACCAAACAATGACTGTCTACAGTTGTATTATAATGAAGATGTCCATAGACATTAAGGTACTGAAATTCTTTTCGGTGGTCCTGTAAATAAACTCTCCAGTAGATTGGAACCAAAAATCAAGATGCACAACTAGATGTTACAACATTCTTATATATGAAATTTCATAATAGTTTTTGAGATTTGAGAGTTAAATATGCACACACGTACACCAAAAGTCGCCAAGCTTGGCGACTTTTGGCATAGTTCTTGAGGGAGGCACGTGACCGTGGTCGGACCATTACCTAACTTATGTGGTAGGACGGTATTGTGCTTGAAATGGATGAATGCCCCTAAAATTGCTATTGACCGTAATGTATTGGAAATCTTTTGAGTGTTCCTGTAGCAGAACTATAAATGATAACGACACTTTTTTTAATGGAGAAATTCATTTTCTAACTCTTTACAGCATATATCAGTTCTGAGCCGTTTGAAATAGCCCAATACCTCTAAAAAACGCTTTGATGAATTTCGGCCCATAGAGCGTAATGTATTTCGAATCTTTTAGGCGGTTCTGTAGATAAACTATCCAGTCGAATGGAACCGAAAGGGGAGGTGCACAACTAGATGTTACAACAATCCTAAATATAAAGTTTCAACATTCAACGCCTAACAGTTTTTGAGATATGCGAGTTTAATGAATTTCGGCCCATTGAGTGTAATGTATTTCGAATGTTTTGGGCAGTCCTGTAGATAAACTATCCAGTCGAATGGAACTAAAAGGGGAGGTGCACAACTAGATGTTACAACTATCCAAAATATGAAGTTTCGACATTCTACGCCTAATAGCTTTTGAGTTAGGCGAGTTTAATGAATTTCGGCCCATAGAGCGTAATGTATTTCGAATCTTTTGGGCGGTCCTGTACATAAACTATCCATTCGATTGCCACCAAAAGGGGAGGTGCACAACTAGATCATAGAACAATCCTAAATATCAAATCTCAACATTCTACGACCAATAGTTTTTGAGATATGCGAGTTACATACATACGTACGTACGTACGTACGTACGTACAGACGGCATGGAAAAACTGGCCACAGTAGACTCGCCACTGGTCAAAATGAGTTGCAGACGCGTTAATATGATCGTGCATGCTAGCCTACGATGAAATGCATCGAAAAAAATTTTTATATTAAATTTAGAGGTAGTCAAAATCGGTTTTTATGTCGAAATTTGGCCCCCAAAATTTTTCGGGATCACATTACTTCCTTATACTACGTACAAGGAAGTAAAAAGGGAGAAATAAGCATCGAGGTTGCCATGTTTGGCTATTTTATTAAATTATTTAGACTCCTGCAGTAAAAATAAAAGAATAATGATTTTTTTCTGTTTCGATTATTTACAAAGTTATTTTTTAATTAAAATATTGCGTTCATGTGAAATCAGAGCAGGAATTCAATGTTTTTTATGTGTAAAAGAATAAGGGATTGAGAGATTTCCGAGACTAATATGCATATTTTATAGTTTGTCGAAAAAAAAATGGCTGATTTGGCGATTTTGAGAAAGTAGTAGGTTGTACCGATTTGTACTGTTTTGGGTTTGGCGCAAATTACTGAGAGCGTAACGAAATAGTATTTTTAATAACAAGTATAAGTTTTACGGCGCTATACTTCGATTTTTCATATAGAAATAATGCAGTTATTAAGGCGATTTTAAACGATCTATAGAATTTTCACGAAATTAAGTAAACTGATTTAAGTTAGACGAATTCAGCCAAATTTCAGAAAATTGAAATTCTCGCATTTTGTACATGGAGGTTAACGGTGATTAAAACCCGTTATAATTAATAATAATTTAAATAACTGCTTCTTATCAATAATATGCCTGCATTAAATTTTGGCGATGGAACCATATAAATGATAGATAACTATTTCCCATTTTGATTGCTGTTAAATCAAACCTTCGAATGATTCCCTGAAAACAAAAAGATCTCGCAAAATGGTGTATGTTGGCATTTTGGCGATTGAAGTACTACATGTGTATTAAATAATTGATTCTTATATGTTAAAGCAGCGCTACGTTTCTTTTATTGGAAACTGTTAGAAACAGACATAATTAATACTGTCTAATATATATATATATTTTTTTACGGATTGAAATATATGTTGATTCCTACTTTAGTTCATTTCTTAGCAAAGTAGGCGAAAATAGTCAAATGTAGTGCAACTCTGTTCGTATTATTAATTCCATTCCACAATTGAGATGAGCCGATGTCACTAGCGTATGCATAGATATTTTATTTTTAAATTCCGCCAAACAGGGTATTGCGAATTGCCTTTAGTGTCAAGTTTAATTTGCGATTTGAGCTATTTGACATCGACTGGTGGCGTTAATGACGCCAATATGGCAGTTCTAGCAAAGTAAACATAAATAGCTCATTTCATGTTCTATTTTTAACATTGCTATAGTTTCCGTAGCAACGGAATCCATTGTTGCCACTTAAGTTGTTAAATTTAACAATTATAAGTGAAACAACTCGTTTCTACAGCTTTTAAGACTCGTAAAAGTGAAAACGCATCAAATGTGAAACAAATAGAACTGTAAGAGACTTGCTTTGCACTTTAAAAATAATCGAAGTTTTCATGCAATTCTACATACCTTTAATTTTACTTCCTTCGCGTGTGGGTGCCATTTTTATGTCAAATTTTGCTGCCTTGCTGGTAGATTATCCGGAGCTGCATATAAGCACTAACGTACATGTTCCTTCGAACATAAACAAGAGCGTATGTCCGGTGCGTATTTGTGTAACCCCTAAGGCCGTACTCGGTGTGGGGAGACCAGGGGGTCCGGTATCCCCCCCCCCGAAATCTAAAACTTTGTTAACAAAACAATAATAATGAAACTTTTTGTGAAAAATTGGGCTTTTTCATATTTTGGTCCCCCCCCCCCTCCCCCGAAATTTTTATCTGGGTACGGCCAATGGTACCCCACTGTGTTAATCAGAGTTTTCTGGGGTCAGATTTTTTAGACCATTTTTTTTTCAATGGAGATCTCATGCTGAAGTATATTGATCACTGATACATGAAAAGAAAAATGATCAATTAGGAGCTAGCAGTGACGTAGCCAGAAATTTTTCATGTGGTTGTTACGACTACTGCAGCTCACACATATGTATGTATACGCGTGTGTGATAAGGGAGTGAAGAATATTCATTTTGTATGGCAATAAACTCCTCATGGGTGGTTGTGACCCTCTGTCCCCTCCTTGGCTACGCCACTGCACGCAAGCATATGTTGTCATGTCATGAAAAACCGTCGTAGATGGTAAATACCGAAGTTGTTTCGAGGGTTATACAGAATTTAAAATTTTGTAAAGTTTACTTTTGATACAGTTAGGATATTTGCCACCAAGGCGAGATGAAATATTACTAAATACGGCAACCCAGAATTTTCTTTTGAATTTGACACTATGCAACTACAGTAGATTCCTTATAACACGGTAGATACGTTCCGTGTTATAGGAATCCGTGTTGTACGGGTCCTGCGCTATACTCCACCTGGAGAGCGGACTGCGCGGAATAATCGCGGCAAAACTTATTTGCACTCCGTAGAAATGCAATGATGTTTGGTGTTGCCATTCAAAAGTTATGTTAATTACAGGAGCTAAAAAGTCATAAAATCAGAACATATGTCTCATTTTACCGTGCTGTACGAGTCTCTTTTAACGTGTTACACGAAAACGATCACAATTTTTTCGCCGTGTTCTACGAATTCGTGTTTTAGACCCATGTTATGAAGGGGTCTACTGTAAATTGTTAAAAATAAAACATGATATTATTTATTTATTTATTGCGAGTTGACAGTGAGACCAACGTCGGTTTTATGTAACAAGTGTGATACTGCATTAAGAGTTTAGTAAGGGTGATAAACTTTATCGCAGAAGTTACGTCACAAATGTTTTCATTTGAAATGCGACTTGATTTTCACGAAAACTGTGTGCAATTTCGACTTCTAACGTACGTGGTGCAACTATTATTTTATGTAATGTTTTGTTAATTTAGGTGAAATTCAATAAAGCCATCTGCAAAATAACTGCGCTAATGTATTTTCCACACTTTAGGAAATGCAAGATAAAATAAAATAGTTGTCAACATCATGTAATTTATTCATATGGCATTTATTAAATGCTATAATTAAGCCTAAAAAACAAAATTATACGTAGAAATCAGGCATTTTTCGAAAGAAAGAAGTTTTAGCTGGATACCGTAAAGATCTTTTTTCATCGATAGTGACACTGACGAAGTTTTTGTGTCATCAGGTTGCAATCATCTCAGATTTACACTCATGACGTCAACTTTTAGTCACGATTCAAGTATTTTTTACGCGTTTTGAGATTCCGCATTACTGGGTTTAATTCGAATCATATGTTTAAGGAAAATATTCGTTTCCCACCGTGCGGAGAACGGGTAAGCAGCTAGTAATAATAATAATGCCTGTTACTCGGAACCGTGTTGGAACGGAAGAATTGAAATGCTCTGCAGTTTTAACATCTGTCATTTTGAATCCTTGTTACGGAAACCTTTGAAATAATCAGCAATAGTGTTTTATTTAATTGTTTTCGCTTTCATATTGCACGCATCTGATCTTCTTACTGCTTTGTCGCGATAACAATTTGTATTTTTTTATGTGGTTGGGATTTTAAAAATCATTATATGTGGTAAATTTATATAATCGTAGAATACATTTTATAAACATTTCTAAATATCCTCAACGATATGTGTTTCTTTCATATTTAAACAACAAATATAAATCACGCTAAACGCATAGATTATAAAATATTCTAACACAACATAGCCTTTTTTGCGATGATCGTCAAGCTTCGCAGCATTTCCCGAGTAACCTTATGAAAGCCGTTTATTACTATTAATGTAATTTTCTGATACCTCGTAAAAAGGTTACATGATATTTCCAATTTTATAATGAAGAGTAAGCTGTCAAACGTCCATTTTGTCCAGCCAGTTACAAACTTTGTTTACTCTCAATTTTATTATATAAGATCATTCACACAATATTTCAGGTTGGAAATCATACTTAATGTTTATTTTCCCCATTAACAATAGTGTTCAGTAAAATTAATTTATTTTTCTCAGTTCGATCAATGTCGTAATTAATTTCACTATTATTGGTGAAAACAAAACAGTAATTCAACAACTTAGAAACCATTTTTAAAGTCTTTTAATTTAAATTGATACCCGAGTTCGAACACTGTATTATGTCGTTAAGGAGTAGTATAATACTGAGTATGAATTAAACTTAAAATTTTAAAGACAAACAAGTAAAAATTTTGTTATTTAGATAGTCCGTGGTCTTTCATAAAGTTTTGTTATCCTTGATATTTGGACATGGAATATAAAAGATAAAATATTGGGACAGGGGGTCTGGACCCCTTTAGTTTACGCGCAAACGCAAATTACAGACAATTAATTACTCACATTTTGAATACATCGCTCAAAATAGCATACGGTAAAAAATTTTAATTCTATATAATATTTGTTCACTTTAAATGAAATTTTACAAGATTGTATTAATTTTGCAAATTTTATAATTTAGTCTTAACACACACCACTTACTTCAAGAATTTAAAATTTTTTAGTGCTATTGTACATTTTCAATAGACATTTATTGTAAAATTTACTGCCAATCAAATTTTATAGGAAGAATGGACTCCCCCCCCCATTAGCTGAAGCCCTGAGAAAGCTATAGCTAGGCCAATGTGTGTGGACTGGAGTATTTATTGGCGTACCAGGCCATTGGTATACCAGGTTCTCATTTTGTCGCATGTATGGGAGGTATGTATCACAGGTGCTGCTACGTTCTTGCTACTGTTTTCAATTCTAAATATGTTGGCTTTTGTTCTGCATTTCAGAAAACTGCGTCGCTATTCTGCCTGTTAAAGCATGGAAACTGAAGAATTTCCGTGTACAAATTCTCTTAAGATAACCATAAACACGTAAGTCTATCCAGATCTGGCAATTTATGTAGCTACGAAATATGGATTTTACCCAATACGAATAATCCAGCTATGGAATTAAGATTGTGTATAACGTAGAATAAAGCAAACCTGCACGAGGGGTATCTGCCCAAGATGCGTGCTCTAACGCTTATTTACATTACAACTGAAGAAAACCAACCAAAACTCCTGGCCAATTAGATCGAAAGCCGTGCGATGGGGCCCGAACCGGGGACATTCACACGTTCGCCGTCTACCATTTTGAGTGCCTTATCCACTCAGACATGGTGGGGCGTGGAATTAAGAAGTTTAGACTATAATTTGAAACATGTCTAAGACATTCTACCCCAATGTGTTGAAAAATAATTTCTTCTTGTTTTAGTGCAGGAATGATATGAAGTAGTCTAGGAAGATGTATTGGCATAACGAAGGTTATTTGTACCGATTGTAGTCCTTCAGTTTACCTCCCTATTCTTTCTAAGTTTAAGAGTCCCCCCCCCCATTCATTTCTGTCCTTTAATTTGTTCCCCTACTCTTTCTAAAAGAGGGTGGAATGGGAAAGACTTCTGAAGAAGGCCATAGCCCACAAGGGGCTGTCGTGCCAATGTTGATGAAAACATGTTAAATTGATTTCGGAATTAAACAACGAAGAGCTTTTAACTAGGAGCAAGTAACATGAAAATTTGCACAACTATAAGAATAAATGTAAATTGTATTAACAATAAATAATAGGAAAGGGCTGTGTAAAAGCAATCAACCCACTCCCCCGAAAAAACTTATCTATATTTCTAATTAATGCTTTCGTATTTCTTTCAGGTTTTATGGCTAAAAGTTGAAAATTTGGAGATGCCGATGAAAAGTTATGAAAGAAGGCATGGAATACATTCTAAATTTTGACATTGTACCTGTGAAATGTGAAACAAACAGAAAAACGTTGCTTGAATATATGTTCCAATAAAAATATTTCAAGTTTTTTTTTGTATGGAAGTTACTTATTACAGAAAAAAATATAGTAAGGAGCTAATTACATTAGCAATTGATTGCAATCACTAATATTATTACTGATATTTTTTCTATTTTCATTTTTTTGGATAACTGATTTTTATGATTTAAAATAGCATTACTTGTTTGAAAGATTCAGATGACTAAGAGTGATCATAACTTAGTGTGTTAAGTGAACATTAAGTGATTATAGATGGCAAAGCATGCTGATTGCAAAGTGAAATTGTACTAAAGTTGGGATATATACCGGTAATACCTTTACCAGGCTTCACGTTATCTGAAACAGTATGGGATCCTTTAATAAGTTGCGGGCTAAACTTTAGGATGTTAGCGAAGTTGCGGGCAGTAAAATTGGGATTTGTATGGGATTTTGATTGGTTTATATGGGTTTTGATATGTTCTAAGGCCGGATGAAAAGCCGTGGCTGGCCACATCCGGTCCGCGGCCGGAGGTTGTACATATGTGCAATATGGAGTAAAAATTTTATAAATTCCTGTGCATTTGTATGAACACGTGTTGAAATAATGCAGCCTCTGGCGAAAATATGTTAATACAGACTAAGGAGAACTGAATACTACAGATTCTAATTGACACAAATATATCTATAAAAAAGTATGTATATTCAATTGTTAATTCTAATTCTTTTTTAGATATTTCTATGATTAAGTTTTATAATTGTAAATTCAAACCATTCTAAAAAGATGTTCTCAACATTTAACTCGCATTAAGAAGTCAGAATTTTCAGTCTAAAAATCATTGTGAATATACTTTATAAGTATACCACTTTTCAGCGCATTAGGTTGCAATAACAAAAAGAAATCGGTCATGCTTTCATATTTGTAATTATTTTACTAAATTTTAGATACTATGCATAAACAGTTTTATTGTGAAATTTCTAAAAAATCATGAACGATTTTTTAAAAACTTAAGTCGTCTAATAAATTAGAATTTTCAGAAATACCTTTTCTTAATCAAAACTTTTCTTTCTTTAAAAAGTCCCTCCCCCCACCTCTCCCCTAACCAAAATGGTTTATTACTTTAAAATCTAAATATTCCAAAGATGGGGGGCAGGGTATTTATATCAATATTAATGCATATATAGTACTTAGTTTATACTATATATTTATATAAATACCCCCACTCCCATATTTCTAATATTGGAATATGTTTTTTAGATTTTAATTAACTATTTTTGTTGGGGGGGGGTACTTTTTTAAAGAAAAAAATAAGGAAAGTTTTGATTAAGAAGAAATGTTTCTGAAAATTCTAATTTGTTATGGCGATTTAAGTTTATGAAAAAACGTTCATGATTCGTTAGAAAATTTCAAGATAAAACTTTTTATGCATACTATCTAAAACGTGGAAAAATAGTTGTAAATCTGAAAGCATCATCGATTTCTTTTCGTTATTGCAACCTATCTAAAGAGCTGAAAAAGGGTGGTGAATTGTCGTTGTTTAAACGCATTTAAATCGTTGAAAAATGGTCGATAAATAGGCGTACTATGATTTCTGCATCGGTTTAAAAATGGTGGGAAATGGTTGTTATATAGGCACACTATCGTTTCTGCAACGGTTCTAAAACGCCACTTAGTACGTCCTTTTAACGATTTTAAAACGTTTGAGTATGGTGGCAAAATAGGTACATTATCGACTTTTTTTCGTTTCGGCAAACGTTTATAAAACGTGGGAAAGAATGGGTGTTAAATCGGTGGAAAGCGATGACACATTTGCGAATTCATTGCGTTACAGCTTGACGTTTTTGCAAAGGAAGGCGATTCCGTGTTAGCAACGTTTTAAAAACTTAAGTGTGCTACTTGGGTTATGTTCAAAAAAGTTTTCTATTTCATTTATTCAGTAACTTCTTTTTAAATCACTCTCCCACCTAAAACATTATTAACGTTATCAAAGCCAGAAATTCGTTAATTGGAAAAGTGTATGAATGACAATGTCTGCGTATTGTGTTTTGGTATGGTAATGCTTGTTTCAATAATCATAAAAAGAATATAGTCTTACAGAAAATATGGATTAAAATTTAGACAACATTCTTAACTCATACCATCTCATTTCTCCTTTAAAAATTGCTATGCAAAAGCGTATCACTGCAAATAACTAAGAAAATGCATGTTTTCTGAATGCATTTCCTTAACAGGCTTTTACTCGAAAAGTAATTTCGTTAAGAAGTATAACTTCCTTACGTATAAGAAAAGCGAGAGATTCATCCAAAAAAAAATTAAATTAAAATATATAAAAATACATAATTTGAGAGAAATGTGAGCTTACACACTATTAGCATTTGTGCTCCGCAAATAGCTGTTCTACGAAATTCAAAAAAGTAGATCTTTCAAGGGAGATGCACAACGAATGTCACTTCATGCCATCTTGAAATATAACCTTATCTGCTGCTGTGATTAAATAAACAACTTGCCTGCATAATTTTAAAACAGACAAAACTTCAATTTTAAAAAAACAGGGGGTTTTTTGGTAATGGGATTTTTTTAATCATGACGTTGTACGTAATGTGTAATTAAAATAAATGAGGTATATTTCACTAGTACTTGTGCTTATGATAACTACAGACTTGCTTTCTAAACAAAGCTGGTTTCTGGAAATTGCATCAAGCATGACATTCATATGATATTTCCTGAATAGAAAGAAGAAGCTACATAAATTATGCTAAGCAGATAAGTTTATAAAACGAATTCCGACATACTTGGCTGCTTCGCCGATGGATTTTTTGCTAGTAAAACAGCATAACTAAAGTATTTCTTTCTGCTTTCAACCTTATTACATGTTTTATTAGAATTCAATTGAAAAATAGTTATCCAAATAGAAACAGCTGCACTTTTCAATCTTTCATGAATCTCCATAAGATATGCTAATTTTATTTTGTTTGAAATGAACTAAAACAATTCTAAAACTCATTTTGAACGTTCACTGTCGGCAGACCATAGTATATTAGAATTCTTTAGTGAGTTCATGTGAAAGAGCTACAAATGATTCACAAACTATTTTCGATAAAGAGCATTCTTTCATGAAGTATTGTAATGTATACTAATTTCATTTTGCGTGAAATGAATTGGCATTTGTGAAATGCATTTTTACGGCGCTTACAACGCAAAGCCAAAATTTTGAGAATATCTGCATATATTACACTCTGAAACCAATGAAAACATTCGCAAAATATTAATAACCATTGTCTTTTATGATACATATACAGGGCCCGATCATCACAATATTGGGCCCAGGGCAAACACAAATGTTGGGGCCTTTGCACCGGACCATAAATATTTTACGGGAAATTGCACGAAAACAGTATTATGCATCTAAGTTATTTTAGATACATATAGCTACTTAAATATACTGTTTGTTTAAATACTAAATATAAATACAGTGCACACCGGTTATAACGGCCTGGGATATAACGTACTATCGGTTATAACGTACCTAGAAGGTAGGTCCCGATTGAAGTCATGACTGACATTTTTTCGATACAAAATTTTTTAAAGAATATAAATTTTTTAACAAATGAAAATTTTTTATCAAACATAAATTTGTGGAAAAATACAACATTTTTGGGCCCTTGAAATTGGTGGGCCCAGGGCAAATGCCCCGGTTGCCCTGCCGATAAACGGGCCCTGTACATATAGGATAGCAGCTAAGAAATAGCTCATTAGATAAACAATAAAATTGAACAACAAATTATCACACCTTATCCAATTTTAATAATACATTCCGGATTAATATTTTAAGTATAACTATTCATCATTCATAAGCATCCTTCTGATGTGTGTTACACCATCTGTAACATGTGGCACAGTGTCTCTGCAAGAACTCCGCATCTTCAGTGTTTACTTTAATCCCTAATATGCTCAAGAATAGTTCCGCATTAAGTAGCTGTTTACCAGACTGCTCTTCTCAGAAACACGCTTCCATGAAGTAGATCCCTTTCAGCAAAATCCCAGATCATTTCGATTTGCTGAAAGGATGCAATTATTTAAGTGGTTAAGAGTTATCATAACTGATGTATCACCCTTTCAATTTATTTCTTCATTCGTTACTGCTTGCTCTCTCTCCGCATAATTGTTCATGTCTCTAATTTATGTTCCCCGTCTTCTAATTTCGCATTTGTAGTGAAAGCTCCTGTGCACTCGCTTCACATTCACTAGCGAGATAAATAATTTTTGGAGTTCGCCCTCATTTTTCCTTGCGATTCGGAATGGAATTATTGTGGAATGGGTTCCTGTTTATTTCGACCGCGTACTTGATGATCATTCAGGTTGATAAGGAAGTTTCTTGTCGAGACGGTGTAAATCGCTTTAGTTCCGGAACGATATTTCAAGATATTTAGGGATAATGTTTGAGTGTTTGTATATGTGAGTATCTAATAAGTCGAAATCTCGTCCAAACTTTAAAAATTCATCACAAATTAGCAAAAGGAAATACAATTAAATGCGCAACTTATTGGAGTAAAATCAACACAGGCTAAAAACTGGATTTATTTTATAGATAAAATTCGTTGTGTTTTTTAAGTCTCAAAAGTTGACAACAGATAATTCTAACTTAAGCTATTCAATATTAATTGCTGATTTACAGGTTCATACAAATCTGGTAATCATTAACATTTTTGGATGCACCCAGGGGCGTAGCTGTGGTTTTCAGCGTCCAGGGACAACTGCAGATTTTGCTACCCTTCCTTCTTGCCAAAATACGACGGGAAAGTTTTATATACGAATTGGCACCCATTGGGTGCTACGCTCGGGAACAGATGCCCCTCCTATCCCCCCTCGAGCTACGCCCACCTGGATGTGCCTGATTTCTACCTTCGAACACGTCAGCATGATTCTCAAGCCTTATCAAGAATTACTGGTTGCATAAGCGGCAAGACTGCATCCGGTGAAAGTTTCACACAACAGTGAGACTCAACTTACGAGGAAAAAAAAACTTACTTCATACATTTGACTTCTGACGACTGTAAAACAAATAAGAATAAAAGAAACATAGCACAAAAAGCTGTTAAGGGGTAATACTCATACTCAAACTAGAAAGCCCGTCGTGGTAGAGAAGAAATTCCCTCCCTTGAAAAGTGAAAAGGTATGGATGAATAGAAGTTGGTAAATCATTGGTAGTGTCTGAGTCATCAGCTTAAGGATTCTTTACCAAAATATTCCATTGATAAAAATAGTTACCACCGATTCTTATAGCAGACTTATATTCATGGCAGTTGAATGATAAACACGGTGATTTATTAACTTGTTCCGGAAAATGCAGTGCACTTAGCAGCAATTTAAAACGGCAATGCGTAGAACTTCCCCATAAATTCATGAATTCGCCAGATGAACTCCTCACTTCTTGCAAGGTGAAATTTCACTGCTTCTTCCTTGAATTTTGCCTAGCGTACGTCTGAAAAGCGCCTTCAAAATCGAAATTGCCGGATCAAAATTTTGAAAAGCAGTTTTGGCACTGACATTCTCTGAATACATATTCTCCATACACATCGGATAATTTTTTCTTTCTTAAACAATATTTTTACCTTTTCGGTAAAGCCAAACATGTCGAAAATGCCGCTTTTCAGTTTCCATATTTGAATGTGTACCAACCAAAACTACTGCTTAGAATCATTCGAACTTTTTCTGAAGCAAGCTTGATATAAAAGCTGTCAAAATATACAGGGTGACGACTGAAAATCCATCATCAATATTTTGTGGGAAGCTAGGGAATAGGAAAAGAAGACTATTTCACACAGGAAATCATGGGCGAAAACAAGCTCACTGCGGTATAGGATGCGCTTTGTGTCCCCAACTGCCATCCATACACTTTACAATAGCTCAGTTAAAATAAACTTCACTGGCAACATTGGTGTGTAAATCATGTTTTTCATCAACCCCATGCAAAGAAGTCGATTGGTGATACATCCAGTGTCCGTGATGGCCAACAAACCAGTCCACTGTGACCACTTCATTGAGCTCGAACATTTCGGAAAATGGTGTGCATGGTTATCTGACCAGAAAAATCGGAGCTCAATAGATTGGTCGCAGTGGACCGGCTTTAGCGCACCACGGCCATCGGATTTACCTTCAGTCGAATTTTTTGTATGGAGTACGAAATCCCTGTTGCCAGTGAATTTTATTTTAACCGAGTATGGACATTTTGCACGTGACGTCACTTGGCGGTATTTGATACTCTACGTGCACGATCTTATGGTGATGATTAGTTTCGGTTTCAGCTCGTTTGGACCTAAGGGATTATTTGACACTTTCTAGTAGAAATATAGCTGTTGCAAAAGAAGCTAGAATATTAGTCATTAACAAATAATAGCTTTTTATAAATGAATTTTATGTTCATTGTGAGATTTTGTTTAAAATGTTAATAATAATTAAATACTAAAAATAATTTAAAAGATCGTAGTTTAAAAAAGTGTGGGAGGTTTTTAATGAATATTTGTACTATTTTAAACTCAGAAAACTCAAAATCAACTCAATGATGTATTATTTATACGTGTTTGCAATAACGTAATAATTTTAGAACACTAATATTCTTTTTATTAACAAAGTTTTGAAGCAAAATGCGATATCATCGTCTTCTAAACCATCTATTTAAGTATTAAAAAGACAGTAACTCATTCCGAGCGTCTCTAATAATGAGAAACAGTAATTATAAAATGGATACTGAATGCATTTCAATAGGAGCTGGCGGATGTAAATACCGCCAGCAGACGAATTTTAGCCTCGAACTCAGACACCATGCAAAATGTCCATTGTGCCGTGTGTGAATGGGAGCTGTAGACGCAAAGCGCCCCCTACACCGCAATGCGTTCGTTCGCGCCCATGCTTTCCCTATGTGAAATAGTCTCATTTTCCTGTTCCTTACCTCCCTACGAAATATTGATGATGAATTTCGAATCACCCTGTATAACCATCATGCGTCTTAAGTGTGATGTTGGCTGTGGAAAAATACAATTAAGTCCTCTGTTGGGACTTAAGATACTCTCAGGACTAAGGAACTCTAAGATATGCATTTTTATGTGTAAGCCATGGATTTGTTGCTGTAAAAAGCAGGCTTTGCGTACATAACCTCAACGCTGTTTTTTTTTTTTTTATCAAGTTTAATTAAAGCATTACATCATGTAACTCGCATCTGACCGATTTTCTGCTCATTCAGATCCTTAAACAATTCGGAAACACTGATACTACAACTCGAAAAACGATAGCATATCACTTGCGTTTTTTTCATATTATTAGATAAATCAAAAATTTGTACAACTCTACAGATAATTTAAACAAAAATCTGTCAATATGACTTTGACATTTCTAATATTAAATATTACCCTTACAATCCAATAAATAAGTTATCGAAAAATTCTTCAACGCATTTTAAATCCAAGATTTCCTATGGTTTCTATTTTATTTTCAAGCAGCATATCCCTGAAAATAAATCATATTTCGGGAAGGCTATTTTTACATTGGAAAAAATAGAAGATGCACAGTTACACCAAGCTATAATATTCTATGCTATATATCAAAAGAAGAAACTCAAAGAAAGAAATGCAGCAAATCAATACATTTTCAAATTTGTCAAAATTTCATGGGGTATTGTAATTTTAGAACGGGGTAGTGCTGCCATCTCTTACTGGTTTAGAGAACTATCTCCCCAATTTAGGAGAACCCCCGGAAGAAATCTAATCAAAATTAATCATCCCTCCCCCACTGGACAGGGCCGTAACCAAAGAGGGGGTATGGGGGCTGAGCCCTACCTAACAGGCTTTCAGCCCCCCCTAAGATTTTCAAACCTTTTTGTAAATTTACTAATAACTACGAATGTTTAGAAAGAACTGTTTTTAACGATCTTTAAATTTCACATCATTAAAAATATCCCTCGTTTCGGGGGGGGGGGGGTCTCATTTCTATAAATACAGTTAATTATTTTGTTGCTCTTGGTTGCATGCAGCTCCGAATTTTGGATTTTTCCCAGAACACAAAACTGCCGCACTTCCTTTAAGTCTGTTTCCCAGGGCAATGATTTTTGAGGGGTGTAAAAACTTAAAATTTTCAACGTGTTCATGCTTGCATTCAAAATGGCGGCAAACATTTTTTTAACATTTGCTGTAAGAAAGGATAATGTAAAAATTTTGAATTAATCTGTTTTCCAAAAATAAAATGATCACAGGATTACGTAACATGGTATGTCTCCATTTTTGTTTTACCTGACACATAAAGTTGTAACAGTCCAACAGTGTTGGAAAGGGTCCCCACATGTAAATACTTAAACAAAGGTACTTAAACAAATACTTTTTTTCTAACTTTTGTGTTAGAATAGTTGACACATCTTTCAGATTAAAGGGTAAAAAGAAAAACCAACGGGTACTCTTTTAAACTGATCACCTTGTATAATATTTATATTTTGCTTTATTTGGGTATTTAAAATGAAAAATAAATACATTTTTCAGTAAATTTTCATTCCAAAGTTTGATAGTTAAATTTATTTTACTGATCTTCTCTAATTGGGTAGTATTTGTAGGACTACAAAAGGTACAACTATACCTTAAAAATTATTCTTGCACAAAAAATTACTCTAACCGATATCCAGTACAGCATTCGCTCAAAATATCATTTGAATATTTTTCATGGAATCTCAATGAAAAAGTTATTAACATAATGAATGTTAAATATTTCTGAAATACCGTGTTTTGTGAAGCACATACTCTAGAAAAAAATATACAAACTTAAAAACAGTCTCTTTCCTCGCCTCCTCGATTACTAATACTTATATTTGGTCAGTCTCCCGAACTAGATTTTAAGCCCTACCAAACATTTCATCCTAGTTACGGTCCTGCCGCTTGAACATTTGAACATTACGTTCAGTAAATTTGAGACATGCTTTTGCATTAATAAAAATCTGTAAAGTTAAAATTAAATTATAAATTTCTTGTTAGTTATATGGTTGAAGAAATCTCGAGAAAGATAATGATGTTTATAAATAAATAAATAATTTTAGGAAGAAAAATATTGGTAATAAAATAATTATCCCTTACAGCATTATTATTACAACTTCGATAATCGGTGGTTGTGGTGGTGGTTGCACCAGTTAAATAAATAAAAGCATTCATGTAGCCATTATTAAGCTACACACATTATTTATTAGCCTAAATGTTGCACAACACGTTTACACAAAAAACATACATCATTGAACGAGAGAGAATTCGAAAATATATCAGTTCGTAAACTGAAAATGAAAGTCGAAGAGAAACTAAAGTTGATCCGACCCGGAATGACTCAGCACAGAGACATAATCGATACACAACAATTATTATTAAGAACAATTTTTAATCGAAATTTTGCTCCATTTTTACTGGGGATGCGCTATGTAGCATGTCGGAGAGAGAAAATTCCGTCTTAGTAAACATGTTTTGAGAAAGTCATGTTTTATTGCGACTCAGTAAGTTACAAAGGGAAACAAAATAACTCTTTTCGTGATTTACTGCAAAATTTACACATAACTCTTCACTTCATTCTCATTCAAATGCTCAATTTTAAACAAACAGGTCCACCTCCGCGTTACTAAGTTGCACAGAACATGCATTTTTCAATTTATAATCCGAGTTTTCATTAGTCTGCGGAGCCATAATCCTCTAGTTAGCTCAGATTAATGAACTTTTACTGCACATCAAAGCGTTGTGGGTACCGCTCGAGAACGTATCCCGAAGCTCTTGGCTGATTCTGCGTCCACTGCAGCTAATCGATAGTAATCAGGAGAAATGTTGCTACAGGATTAGAGCTATTGCCCCACAGAGAACGCTTTAGTTTCAAATCAAAGCCGTTATCGATAAATCTTTAAAAGTGAATCAATATAATGATGTCTGCATTGTACTGAAAATGCACCGAAATTGTTTTCTGCTCCAGACACTGAAATAAATGGGGATATCTTCTTCGCATTCCCAGTAACCTTAAATCAATTTTATTATCAGCATTTATTTCGTGTGCAGATATCAGGCTGTTAACGGTGAAGTTTTTTTTAAGATGTTTGTCAAGGTATCGGCGTCCGCCATTTCGATTTCTTCTTAGAGGTGCAATTAAAATTGTGAATGCAGTTTGTGTAACAGTATTTTAAGGTTTGTGCATGGTCAAGCATGCTGTAGGAACTTTAAGCAATAAAATTCCTGTTTTTAATTTAGTTAATTCTGGGGATTTTACTGAACGAATCTTTATTATTGGATAGTTACAGCAACAGACTTTTATGCACTGTTAATAAAGTCTATTTTAAGTAGAGTACTTAAATGTACTCTTATTTTTCTAGATAAATACGAAATCGTAAATGAGTACATTGAGTGCTTAAATATAAATAACAATTCGAACTGAAAAATAAGCGTATGACTTTATGAATTTAAACTCGTATTACTGTACTGTCATATTGAGAAATTACTTAACGAACATTTTAGGAACTACACTGCTGGCCATCGTAAATGCAACACCCTGAAGGAAGCATGCAAATAATATGAAATTTACAACATGCATTAGCTGAGGTGAGATATGCAAATGATTAGAATTTCAGCGCAGACGCACATCAAGCGCGCCTGTGGCGCCACCTCAAAGCGCTATTTAAGGCTTGGAGATTTCGACGGTTTCAAGTACAGCAATTGTGTTTTTCTTGCTTTTTTTTCAAAAAAACGATAAATTATGCCTCGTAGGAAACAACGATCATCTTTTGATCAAGTATCCGAGTTTGACAGAGGAAGGATAGTGGCATACCGAGATTGTGGGTTATCTTTCAGGGAAATCGGTCGTCGTATTGGACGAAACCAAACAACTGTGATGCGGATATGTGATCGTTGGGTGCAGGAGGGTACGACGGACAGACGTGATCGACCGCATCGACCTCAGTGCACCACGTCACGTGATGACAGGCAGATTGTACGCATGGCAGTGACGGACCGCTCAGTCACATCACGAACCATATCACAGCAGATTCAGTCTGTAACGCATCATCCAGTGTCTGCGCGTACCATTCGACGTCGTTTACAGCAGAATGGTCTGTCCGCAAGACGTCCGTTGCTTTGTCTACCTCTGACGCGGAACCACAGACGTCTCCGCCGCCAATGGTGCGATGAAAGAAGGATGTGGACGACAGAATGGAATGAAATTCTCTTTACTGACGAGTCACGCTTCTGTATGCAACACCACGACGGTCGGATTCGAGTCTGGAGACACCGTGGAGAGAGGATGCTGAACAGCTGCATTATGCACCGTCACACTGGTCCTGCACCGGGTATTATGGTATGGGGCGGTATCGGATATCTCTCTCGCACTCCTCTAGTACGCATTGCCGGTACTTTAACCAGCCAGCGCTACATCTCCGAGGTGTTGGAGCCAGTTGTCCTTTCTTACCTTCAGGGCTTGCCAACAGCCATATTTCAGCAGGATAATGCACGGCCACACGTGGCACGCATTGTCCAAGGGTTCTTCGTCAATCACCAGATTGAATTGCTTCCCTGGCCGGCGCGCTCTCCGGATCTTTCGCCGATAGAAAACATGTGGTCCATGGTTGCTCAACGACTGACCCAGAGTTCATCCCCAGCTGTCACACCAGATCAACTTTGGCAACGTGTGGAAGCTGCTTGGTCTGCTGTACCCCAAGAACACATTCAAAGTCTCTTTGAATCAATGCCGAGGCGTGTGGCAGCTGTGATCTCCAACAACGGCGACTACTCTGGGTACTGATTTTGGCAGGAACCACGCTTCATAGAATGCTGTAAATTTAATCATTTGTTACTTGGTCAACATGTTATCTACACAATAAATTTTGTTGTGATATCTCTTGTTTTTCTTGGTGTTGCAATTTGGGTGGCCAGCAGTGTATTTTGTTGGAATAATTCGAAGAATAAATGTGTTTCGTGCTTCAAACTTACGAACTATTTCTAATAGCGTCTAATTCTCTCGAAGTGTATGAATACACGCCCAAACTGAGCACATGCTCTTATCATACATGCTTCGATCCCTATATATGGCTCTTCATCTTAGAAATCCTCGAGGTATTACAGCTCGCTTGTTCCTAATTGAAAAAAAGAAACAACTTTGTAGAAAAAAATGTCGAAGAATTTTAATCCTACTTTGAAAGTAAGCCTTTATCCGGGGGTGAATGGGGTCCGTGGCACCACCCGAGCGCAGGAACCTAGAGGGCGCAATCCCATCGCCTTATATGTGTATTATGCTAGTAGCTTTTAGAGGGTCTACTGAAAAATTGTTCAACTCAAATAACGAAATTTTTTGGAAGTTAGTTGAATATATCTAACTTTGATAATATACTATCAGAACAAATTGCTCCGATTCAGTGCAACATAACACAACAAGTTTTTATTTTTGCAAAACATTTTAGAGATGAAGGGAATTGAAGAGACACCAGAAATAAAATTTAAAAAAAAAAGGAAGATGTCTCAACTTAGAACAAAAGTTAACACATTAAAATAGATAGGATATTAATGGAGATGGTCTATTTAATAAGTTGGAATTGCTGCATTTATCCTTATGAATAAAAAAAACTAACGAAAATCTGCTTGCGTGTTTGTTTGTGTGTGAATCGCATACAAATCCACACCGCTTGACGCATCGGCTTGTAATTTTGCACAAGTACGTTACAAAAATAAAAGGCAAATTATGGTCTACCTTAAAAATCCGAGAATCCACCCGTGCCCAATTTTTAGTGACTTTTCGCTATTTGCAGCTCTTTTGAATATAGAGAGGAAAACAATGTACATCATTTGAATACCACAAACATTTGTATCGTTAGTGAAATGACGTCATTGAGATGTTAGGCACATTAGGAAAATTGTGATTCCACTTTGTTGGAAATAGCTCTTCGAGATTACCCAGTTTATCTTTTTGTTTTTGTTTTGTTTCACAAATAAAATGATTTTCAATACATGGAAAATTAATATAAGAGTTGCTCCTAGAAAAACAAAAAATCTTTCGAATACGAAAACTTTTTCCAAACACATTGGCATACAACACCTTTCAACAGATCATGCAATTTCGATGACAAGAATACTTTGAGGACGTAGATTTTCCTTATGAGCACGTTTATGTTACTTTTTCATGGGAAATTGGGGAAATCCGTTTGTTTCATAATCATCTATTTTCATTTTCCGAGTTTAAGACCTCTAGAAAGAAAAGACACCAGTTTCATTGGATTTCTGAATTAAAAAATTAAGTAGCTAAAGTGGGATATATTAACTACGAAAAGTTTCTTGTCGAAAATAGAATATGATAATAATTATTTTAAGTAGACAAAAATAAAATGCATTGAGTGTAATTTTCATCGATACGAATAAGAATTATATTGTTGCCAGAAAATAGCTTTTTACATTTTCAAATCTTAAAATGTAGCCGTAATATGCACTTGCATTGGCCCTTTATCTTAATCAGAGTTCTCTGGTAAATTATATTTATTCCATTAATTTTATTTCCGTGTTTTCTTGTGTTTCAACATCTTTACGCATACATTTAACACTTCCTGTGACAATAGAAGAAGGTGAAAGATCTTTTCAAGAACTGAAAATAATTGTAAAAAAACTATTTTCAGCCAATCATGACCGAAGACAGATTGACAAATTTGGCTATACTAAGTATCGAATCGAAAGTAGATTTCAGCACTGACAGTATCATTAAAAAGTTGGTCAACTTAAAAACACGACGAACTGAATTCAATGTTTGAAAATATACCTAACTTTATTTTAGTATAAGAATACAAAAAATAACATAAAAATTAAATTTTGTTTTGTATTTATTTTGTTGGAAAGGAGAGTGGGAGCGATCGCAGGCTGATGTTCGTCCAGTATCGTTAAACGGCCTTGAAAGTAAATGATATAACTTATGTATCATTTACATGTTACTTGATAAAACTATCTATCTCTAATATATAAAATTCTCCTGTCCCAGTGTTAGTCACCTAACTCCTCCGAAACCACTCGACCAATTTTAATGAAATTTTCTATGTATATTCGTTAGGTCATAGAATAGGTTTTTAACTATGTCTCATACCCCTAAGTCATAAGGGCGGTCCACCCCAAAATGTTTAGTCCCCGAGTGCTATTCATTTCAATCAGGATTTCTGTGTAGACATTAGCGTGTCGAATCACTTTTCAAATGTGTTTGCCAGATAATGTGGAGAGGGGGGGAGAAGTTAATAAAATGTTGAAAGTCGCACAAGGTTTGCAATTTTTGATAATGGATCGCTAAATGTGGTGCCAAAACGCGACAATTTATTATAAATATATTTCGCGTATAGTTAGAAAACGCCTGGCGTATATTGTAAAAGAGTTTTATTAGGCGATTTTAATATAGATTTCTATTCCGAAGAAGTGCTCTGTGGAACAAGAAAGGAAAACACGTTACACTCATGGATTATGATTCCCATTCCATGTCTTTGCGGCATAGTTGGAATATGCCTACAGGAAGAACATGCCTGGAGGAAATTCTAAACAGTTTCAGGTGGCAATTTTAAGATAGATTTCGATTCCAAAGGTGTGTTTTATGGTACAAGAAATAGTTGATTCCTATTTTAGCGCCCTCACTCTCGCCAACCTAAAAAACTCCCGTACTTTGCAGTCATGGGTCTCTGGGAGTTATGCAGAAGTTTCAACGGTACATACGTATTTTCCAGGCGGTCCACCAAGACAAGCAATTTTTCACCAAGATAAATGTCGCGCACATGAAATTGTTGATGGTTTGGAATACGATTGGCAACGCATTTAAAATCTACGAAAAAGTAGTTTGGCGGAAGTGACCGCCGGGATAATACGTAAGTACCGTTTCAACGCACCCAAAAGAACTAGGTGATAACTAAAGTAAACAAACTAGCGATAAACATGCCAGTTAAGAAAGTTGAAGACATTTAATTATTAAAACTACATTAATTGGTAATCCAAAATAAATAAAAATGTAACGGCATGCTGTACTTACATGTTGTTCCAAATCGCCATTTTAATTCTAAATTACGATTTCTACATAAATGCAAAAAATCGTCATGGTAACTGCATATGTTTAATCATCGCCTCCTTGGCGAGAGTCGAGGCGTTAAAGTAGGAAACAATATATAAAACGGTGAAGTATAGTTGTGATATACTTGGCGAAGATTGTAAAATAGTTTTAGTAGGCGATTTTAAGATAGATTTCGATTCCAAAGATGGGTTTTATAAAATAAGGAAGAAAAATACAGCTCAGTCATGAATAATGATAACACTCTCCAACTTAATGGAATAAGGACGAAAAATAGGGACGACGCATAAATTATGATACGATTTTAATTTATAGCACTATAGTGCGTATTTAAAATCTGAAAGTGTTTCATATTTTCATCCTTTTTTTTCGGGGGGGGAGGGGGTAAATTTTTTTATGGAATGACTATCAATAAGTCTCAAGGCCAAACTATGTCTGTTTGTGGATTAGATTTGAGCACGCCATGTTTTTCACACGGACGTGGCATGCTCTCGAGTGGGCAAACCATACAGTGGGCATCCAGTTTGTTTAAGTTATCTAAAGATGGGATAACAAAAAATATTGTATACTCTATTGCGTTAAGGGATTGATATTATTTTTTAGTAAAATTATTGTAATTAGCGATATATGTAAATTTAAAGAATAAATTACAATGAATTAAAAATATACGTTTGCCGGGTCAGCTAGTATTTATTATAGATTGTTTCATGAGCTCAAATGTAAGTACATACAATAAGGAAATATTCTATAATTTGGCGGACATTTAAAAATAAAAACAACGAAAACCTTCGCTACATTCATCGTATTGAAAAAGGGTGTAGTTAAAATAATTTTATGAAAAAGCCAAGTATAATGTACCTAACCTGGTAATCCAACTAATGGTAATGGGATTTCAACTATCCATTAGATGAATAAAAATCAAAATAAAAACTGTATGCTGCAAATACTATAATACTTACAGACTACACGCTTGTTCAACTCCCCCAAGCTCCCATACTGTTATGATTTACGTACTGGTATAACGCAGATGTGCTTCAACAGTATCTTTCTGGGGCCGAACCCTTGACTTGTCCCATACCACCTTACAAACAATCATTAAGTCGCCCACGTCAGTGATGGCTATAAAAGGTGAACTTCAGTTCACCATGCAAAAATGTATGGTTTCCTTCAGGGTTTCAAAAAAAAAAAAAAAAAAAAAAACGAAAGAAAGAAAGAAAGAAAAGAAAAAGAAAAGAAAGCCTTTTGTCAAGTGCTTTTATACTCTCTGTCAAAATTAGATCAAGACTAGGAAAAACAGTGCCTCTTTACGTTGTCGTTTTTAAGCGATTAAAAAATAATGAATACAATGACTGTAATTTTCATTTCCACGTAAGATATTGTATTAATTATCAAATAAGTTTTCATTATTAAACTTGATAGTGCTTAAAATCTTGCGTTTTCCTACTTTTGTGTACTATAGTTAGTTTTTAGTTGAATCAAATGTCAATCCCGCGGGATCGAGAAGTCTCAATCCCGAAATCCCGCGAAACGAAAAACGGTGCGGGATTGCACTCCCTGGTTGCTCCCTGTCGAGAAAAACGCTTCTTTGAATTTAGCGTAGTATGATAACTATTGCACCAATATAAATTAATAGAATCTCTATATATTTCATAGAAAATAAGAAGACTAAAGGACAAGTTGCATATATTTTAGGAATAAAAAACTAATGGTAAAACAGTATACTGTTAACCCTTTGAGGCGCAACCCTTTCCCAATGCTGAAAAAAGGGCAGCCGTTGCCATCGCTCGACTTAACTATCAGCAAGATGGCGGAAGATCCAAACGTTCATCGTGTGCCACAGATCTAGAGACCCTTTTTTTACGCCTCTTTTGACCCTGTTTCTAACAGCTGGCTGTGAGCACAGCCAGCTGTCGTCAAAAACCCGCAACTATTTTTATAGAAATCAAATCTATTCTTCATGACTGGCAACAGTCAAAACGTCAGAATTTGGTGTTCCCAGAACGGGAACACTGCGCGTTAAAGGGTTAAGTTCAGGGTTTTGCAGTAGAATTTCATTTACTCACGTTATATTTGTGTACTTTGTAGGCAAAAATGGAAGACTACTTTAAAATCTTTGTATGCATGCATCTTGTTACTATTTTAATATACAAGATTGCATTGATTCTCCATTTTAAACAATGCGATTACGATAATTGCGAGAAATTTCAATGATTCAATTCATTCCTCTCCGAACGCCTTTATTGAGAACTTACTTAGCGCATTATACAATATCATTTCAAAACTGTTTGATAGAGCACATGTTGCCAATTAAACATTCAGAGTTAATTAACTCATAAACTAATTAACTGCTCCAACCGATAGAAATATTTCTTAGAAGAATTCCTCAAAATTAAGTTATTTACAACAAGTCTAATGAAACGAAAACTGCTTGCTACCTGTAACGAACTACTTTAAAGTAGCTTCTAAGCCAATTACTATAAAAGATTTCATCAACATCCATTTATTAGTTAACTATACAGTCTATTAGGAGGCTGTGAATTAGCTATGCGTTAATCCATAGGGAAATGAATTCGCTGTTGGAGGTGGCTAAGATTGTATAAGAGTTCTGTTTAATATTTAATGTAAATTAACCCGGTGTATTTTACTTCTTCTGAAGCAAATAAACATTTCCTACAGTAATGAGCATTAGTAGGTATCAAAAATAAAAATTCATAGTTGAATGAAAATAGGCATTTGCGTAGATTTGATTATTGTTTATCAATGCTTAGAGGAAATCATTTACGTAGTTAGTTTAATGATGTTTAAAGGGGAATATTTATGTGTATTTTCAGAGAAGTACTTCATTAATAAATATATTCAGTTGCATATATACTGCAGTATGGTATAGTATGATTGCATAACATGCGCCATTTTTTTTATTTTTTTTCTCATGCGAGTTCAGACGCGTAAATGCAAGCACTTTCATTACTTTTTCTTTACCCGCATTCATATTTTCCAACTCTACACCTAGTAAAAAAAATTTTGAAAAGGGTAAACTTCTATTGTAGATAATATTGAAGCGAGTATGATATGTCTTGTAAGCAACGATAAAAGCGCGTAAGAGGTTGAACTTGCAAGCGACGATATTGAGTGATATGTCATGTCGTTGAGGAATAATCATTTAGAAACACTTTTAGCGTAGACCTAACATTGTCCTATTATATACTGTTGGAGGACTCACTCTCTATTTTATTTTCTGTCATTCTATGAGAATATTACTGGATTCATCTACGGGAATAAGCAAGTCCCACTTCCTTCAGCAATAACTGGAGTAGGCCCGGCGTTGAGTCACTCCTAGTGTAAAATTTTGTGGTAATCGAATTTAAATATATACATTTACAAATCTATTTATTTATTCACATAGAAATAACAGGATATATTCCCGTGGTAATCTATTAATAGGAAAGAAGGAGACACCTTTGAATGCTCTATTTCTCTTGAAAAAATGTTATTTTTATTATAGATGATATAGTTTATTACTATTCCTTTAATTATGGAAAATATTCAAAACTTTACTATTTTATGCATATACCATTGTCTGAGCAAGGAATGCCTTCTCTATCTTGAATCTTAATTTAAAAAATTAAAGTTCTAAGCCTTTTTTTAATAATCTTTCATCCTTTAGTTTTAATTAATTGTTTAATGTTCAAATTAAGAATGCTTCAACCTATAACTTTTTTTATTATTATTATTGACATTCTTGGGACTGAACTGTTCCTTTAATGTATTCTTTCTATTTTATTGTTTATTATTCTTTATTTTTTGTTTTCTATTTCATTTATTTTACTTACTATCCTACATTTACTCATTTCTCGCCCCCCTCCCCACTTTCATCACTTTATTCAATATGATAGCCTTCATTCTTCTCCCTTCCTAAAGACAGCTTCTTTGTTCGTCACTTTAGAATTTCCCAGAATCCGTTAACTGTCTGTGTGTGGATGGTATCTTTTGCAGCTGAAGAGAGATAGATTCTTTGCACAACCCGAAACGTACTTATATATTTTTATATGGGTGTATTTTACTTTGATGAAATTTACTTTTATAACTATGCGGTCTTGGAGAAGTTTTCAAGAATAAGCTTCGATAACAATTCTGATGACAGCCAATTTCGTTAAATAATGGAATTTTTTGTAAATTCAGTCAAATGTCGTTTTTTAATTCATTTTTATTATCTTCTTAAATATATGCATTTTTGATAAAATTCTTAATAATTTCACAGTTATATTTGTTCAAGGTACAAATAATCTGGTCAAAGGTGACCGTAATACAAAGTTCAAGTTGGGGCAGAAATGCTTACCCTTTTTTAAGCTTTTCAGCGGAATGAATTTCTTTGAAAACTGTTAATCTTTGGTTTAAATGGTGAAGAAATGCATTACTTTTCTTAGATATTATTTCAAATATATAAATATAATTAACTATAAATAAAATTAAAATTAAAATTGTTGATTTTTCAAAAATTATTCAAATGCGTTCTCCTCATCTTCGTTATATGTTAATTTTATTGTGATCTTACCCATTGATGTTTAATGTACTGCTAACAATTCAAGTAACTTTCATTCTCACCATTGAATTTTTGCGATTACTTATTTTGGTATTTTGTACAAAGAGTCAAACGCTCTAATGATGCACCAAAGCAGTTTAATTAAACAACTTAATCATTAAACTAGAGACAAAAATGTGTTTTGTAACATTTAGGCGGAATTATCAAAGCATGTTAATGCTAGTAAAACTAAATGTACAATTTCAATTATTTCTCTGAAATGATTCTTGATATTCAAATTTGAAAAGTTTCATTTCAATTATTCTGAGAAAATTTTCATTTGTATGATATTTTATGTCAAGCTAAATAAATAAGAAACATTAATAAAAATGTATAGTTATAAGAGTGTTTGTCTGTCTGTATCTCTCTCTCTCTCTCTCTCTCTCTCTCTCTCTCTCTTCGTTTTGCTTTGTTTTTATTTAAAACAGATATGTCGGCTTGAAATTTAATCTTATCAAAGGATTCCCTTTCAAGTAACCATTATTAAACTATTCGAAACATTCAAAAATGCTCTTTAATCTGATCTGCTCATTCAAGCTTTAAGGTAAGGTAATATTCTCAAAATGATCAGCAGAAAGTATTGCTTATTTTTCTGAAGATGTTCATAGATTCGTTTCAACATCATAGTATTTCCAAATTCTTGAAAAGTAAAATTTAAGATTCTGAAAAGTGATCTCCAGAGTTTTGGAAGAAGATTTTGCAAAGCTATTTTGTTTTACAAAGAAGAAATAAAAGTTGCATTATTGGGTTGTGATACTCATTTAAACATTTCTTTGAGCCATACCTTACGAATATTCATGTTGGAATCAAATTAATCTTAATTTTTGAATTACATTTGTACAATAAAGTCATTTTCCTTTGTGACAGAGATTGAAAGTAGGTAATAAATAGGCGTACAAAAATATATGGATTCAAAATGTTTCTGAAATATGTAGTATGTTTAAAATATGTACTAGTTTTATGTTGCCTGATGTAAAATCTTACACATAGCATATTTTTACGCATACACACGACAGCGCGGAGCCTGTAGCAAATGTTACCCAGAGGCACGAGGTTTAGAGACGCACCCAGAAAGCCCCCCCTCTTTCTTTTACATTTTTAAGCGGAAGGGTCACCCTCACATTAGAGTAATATAGATAAATTGAAAAAATAAATAGCGCTAATTAGATTATAATTGATTTTTAAAGCTAATTAATTAGTATTTTGTTTGTTTATGGATTCTTCTTCAAATAAAAGTAAACTTATTACATTAATCGTAATCCATGCGCTTTTCAAGGCTGTAGCCTGGGGGTCCGGACATCCCCTTCCTCCGAAATTGTGATCTTACTCACAATTTCGGAGGAAGTAAATGATAATGGTTAATAATAAAGTCTTTGTGAAAAATGCTGCCTTTTATAGTTTGGACCTTGCATTACCCAGAAAAAAAGTGCAGTACCCAGAAAAAAAAAAAAATCAAGCAATTGCTTGATTTTTTTTTTTTTCTGGGTACTGCACCTTTGTTCAAGAGTGTTTTAACTACACTCTTTCGTGCTGTACCTTATTAATGCCTTTAGAAAATTCATGTAGTTTTCGCAGTGATCAGTTGATTAAATAATGTAGGCATGCAACAGCCACATTAAATTTACATAAATTATCTTCATGAGTTATCTGCAATTGATTTACAGTTCACTAGGCCCTATCAAGGCCTAGTGAACATGGTAGATGGCTAAAATGTGAAGCTGCCGGTTCGGGCCTATCACGGGAACAACGTTCTAACGGTCTGGAGTTTTGGGCTGTTTTCTCCAGCTGCAACGTGATTACAAGTTAGAACTGAAAGTCGTACGTACGGAGCACCACACCTTAAGCAGATAGCGCTTGATTAGCTCTATACAACATACATTACAGTTTGCTGACAGACTAACGGACTTGCAGAAATTGTATTAACGAAAAAAAAAATATATGTATATATTTTTTTTTAATCATAACATAAATGAGAGAAAGATATATCATAGTGAAGGAGGAAACGATAATTTTCATGTTAAGGATGCGGGCCCCCAGAGGCGCGGGTCCAATAGCATTTGCTACTTCTGCGATGTGGCTAATCCGACACTGAATAGAAGGTTCGTTTAATCGGAACATTTTTACTAATTACGCTCTGAATGCCGATAATTTATTCTGTGTCTACTTGTATACCATAATAGTCAGAGTCAAGTATTTGTATTTTGTGTCCTGGCAAACCATCACGAGGGGCATCTGCCTACGGGTGGGTGCCTTGATTGGAGGACACTTTAAGGGGGGGGGGTCTAACGAGTATTGGCGTTAAATCTGAAGGAAACCACCCAAAACTCCAGATCGATAGCTCGATGGCCGCGCGATAGGCCCGAACCTGGGACCTTCACTGGACCTTCAGTCATCTACTATGCCCAGTGTCATTATCCACTCTGCCTTGGTGGGGCCCAAAGCTATAAGTAGTAGGCACATTTTAATGACTGTTTGAAAAAAGTGGAATTTGCAGTTCTGACTTCAAGTATATCCATTTCAATTATGTTATATTCCTTATAATCGCTCTAAATTGTGAAAATGAAGCAGAATTAAGCTTGTTAACTTCATTTGCTTTCGTGGGACACTTCCAAAACTCTCCCCAATTTGAAAGAAAAATTAACCAACTGTATGCAATCTTACCGCTTGCTTTTATGTTAAACACCTCATGCTTTATCTGCATTTCACACGAGATCTCTTTTTCACAAAAATCTGCATGTTTTTAAATACGCCGCACCGTGCGTAATAACTTAAAAACAGCGTCTTTAAAAATTCAAATTAAAGTTGCCGCCCAAAGGCAAGAACTAGGATAATAATAATTACGCTTCTTTTGAGCTTGAAAACACGCAAATGTGCCGTGATTGTGGAAGTGTCAAGGGAAAAAGTGTAAAAAACGTCCTTTATTCAGCTAGAAACACCTCAAATTATACCGAGAAGCTTGATTACATTTGCGCGCCTGAAAGAACACAAAAGGCAACTGTAATTGCATATGTAATGTGAGAAGCAAGGGGGATAAAAGAATTTCTACGAGTCTTTTATATTCAGGACCTTTTTCAGCCTTTTAAAAGAATTAACAAAATTAATTAAACAAAAAATATAAATGATCTTTTCCGAGGAAAAAAAAAATACATATACTTTGTAATTTTAAAGTTAACGCAAGTATTATTGTTTGGAGTTAAATTGAATTGTTATGTATTTAATTATCTTCAATCAAATAAAATCTGTAAAATGGGGGAAAAGAAAAGACGGGGAAAAAGCTTATAATGGATTTCCATGGATACTTTGAAAGGCAGGGTAAAATAATTAATTAATTAGTTCCAACAACTGTAGAGATAATTAGATGATAGAGATGAATATCTAATGACATTGTTCAGTAATGAGTTTCTTTATATGTTCGTTTATATCCTTAAGCAGCAGCTATTACTCTGATCGTGTTTTTTTATGCAGGTTTTCTTCTGAAAGTTTTGAAAACGGTTTCAAAGGAGTCTTGGCCCCTGAGAGCATACCAGTAATTGCGTTGGAAGAAATAATTCCAGCTTTTGTGAAATGTTGTCGTTTAATAGTTGGAAGAGCAGGAAATCTGCTCATGTTCTTAAGGTGTTTTAACGATCAGGAATATCGCTGGTATTTTCTTGATTTTAATTAGCAAAAATAATTAGTTTCAGATGCTATTTATAATATAGATAATTCCTCTAGCATTCGCTGTAGCTTTGTGTTTCCAGTTTTAAAATAAAATGTTTTAAAGGAGATAATTTATTTTTAGTGTTGTTTGCTTTAATAAAAAAACATTCAAAAATTTGCAGAATCCAAATTCTTATGAAGAAATTAGTTATGCTGGTTATATTTATTTGTTAAGAAATCGTCATAAAATAAAATGTAATATATTTTTAAAAATCCATTATTTAATTACTCAAACTGGTGGGGTAGTGAAATTTCAAACTTCAAGAACCTACACATTTCAACATCAATAATAAAACAGCCCCTAGAAGAGTTGTAAGCAAATTAAAATTACGTATTCCATGTTGTGTTTCAGTTTCAAGCTCCCAGCCTGTGACTGAGAGGATTTGCGCTCTCAACTGGGAGACGGAAGGTGCCTGGTTCAAAACCAGGTCACGTCCGCAGACCTAGCCATTAGGAGTTTTCCATGTTTTCTTCCAAAACTTCGCGTAAATGCAGGTTGGGATACCTTAGAAAGTCCCCCATTGAGGGCAATTCCCTCTTGGCCTAGATCCCTCAAGCAAATAATTAGTTCTAACACCATATTTCACATTTCAGTTTCAAGCAGTATAAAGACGGTATTTACGTGAGTTGGAAAATCAGAAATACACTCTCGTTTAATTACAAAAATCGATATCTATGGCTTATGTTTTCTAGTAATCTGCTTAGGTAGTTTGATGATAGATACAATTGACTACAAATGTGTGTTTCATACCCTTTTCTCAGCAATTTTTTTAAGTATGTATAACTCTGTCATAATTTAAATTAATTGAATTTCCTTTTGCTTTGTATGTTAGTATACCAATATTATTTTATTAAATGATATTGATACGATCGAGGGAGAGACTATAGAAATCTATACTTGAAAACGATCTCTGATTTCCTTCATTCACTTGAATAATTCTGCATTTTACTTCGCAGCACATGTAAAGTTAAATGTTTTCAGATCTCCCTCCTCTCCTCCAAAAAGATCTAAATTAAAATGACTTTGTTTATTTTCTTTTATTTTACTTAAATTTTTGATGAAGGTGGACAATTTGTTATGCAAATCAGTGGCCGATTACAAAAGACACGGAACGGATGGCTGAAGTTTAAAATCTCCTGATTTTGGCCTACCCAGAGAATGTCAATCTAACAGTTTGGGATTTTGGGTGATTTCTTCCAGATCTAACGTGATGGGATGGACGCGAGACGAAAAATATGCGTCTCGCAAAACAGCCAAAAAGCTTTGAATCGTCTCCCAAAATCCCTACATCGTAATTTTAAAGTTGACTGGTCTCGCAAAAAGGCTGTAAATCTCTGTCTCGTCTCGCAGAAAATCATCTCGCATCCATCCCTAGTAACGTGAATACGCATTTGTATCCCTTAGAATGTTCTCTGCCTAAAGCATAGCCCTCGTGCAGCTTTGCCATAGCCAAATAATAAACAAATAAATGGATAATTTTTCTACTAGGCAGAATGTAAAAAATTACACTCTTAAAAATTTGGTGCACCATTTCACCAAAACATGGTACTAGTAAAGTTGGCTCCAAAAGGTGGTTAAACCTTCTTCCAACATTTGGTGTTCAGGTTTAAAACATACTTTGATGAAGCACCAAAAGGTGGAACAAGGTTTCAGCATCTCATGGAGCCAACTTTTCTTTCATCATGTTTTAGTGAAATGCTGCACTAAATTTTTGAGATCGTTTAGCCACAACATAGAAAAAGCATATTTCGCTACAAGAAAGAGTTTATTTTAAGCTCAATTACTTAATGGTAGCGTAATGCTCTGCTATGCAAAAGCTCCAAGGTTTCATCCTCAAGCTAACCAATGTTGATAGATTTTCATCCTTGACAGGGTCGACAAAATTCGGACCAAGTAACTTGGGAAACTGAACAATCGAGGGGAATATTGTTCCACAGTACAGAGACTGTGTACAGAGACACCATATTGCTGCTTCACCACTGAATTTAGTTCAATTTCCGATCTTGATTTTAGAACTTAGTCCGTACTGAACTAATAATTTTGTTATAATAAATTTGAAAATTAAGGTATGCCTTTCCGTTTGCGTTTGCGTATTGTGTTATGGCAAGCCTAAACGAGGTTGAAATTAAAACTTTTATAAATGATGAATTTTTAAATTGAAATGAAAAGTACACATACATAAAAAAATGGTGTAGCAAAAGTAAAGCTTATTGCATTTAAAACAATAAATCTGGAGTGACTCCACTCGACTTTCCGAACACTTACGATTAAGATCATTACCAAGCATTTAAATAAATTTTAATCGACAAATAATTCAAACATATATACCGAATTGAAGCTCAATCGATGCGCCGTTTAGACGCTAGCTCACTTTCAAGAATTTCTCATTATATGGCATAATGTAAAAGAAATCTTTGTCGCATCCCAGTAGAAAAACTATGGGCAGTGTATGGTAAATCCAATACACGTAAAAATCAATACCGGTCTTGCGACGGTGGTTTATAACATCTATACCCAATTTGAGCTCCATCGAATGCACCGTTTAAACGCTTAGCGCACTTTCAAGAATTTCCCCCCATAGACCATAATGTTAAAAATAAATCTTTGTCGTAGCCCTGTACATAAAGTACACTCATGTCCATAAATTAAGGATAATTCAGAATCACACAGAAATTGATCTCTAAAATAAAAATTTCACCTGTGGAATGATCACACACATCTTGAAGAAGAATATGCAAATTACAGGAAACCACCAGATGGCGTGGATGGTACGTCACAATGACGAGAGTGTAAGAGAGGGGTATATAAGGAATGGTGGCAAAGAAGTAAAATTGTTCACAAGCGCTGTGAAAGCCTTTCAGTGCAAAAACCGCATAGTTATGGCACAAAGGAGGCATTTGGATGATGTTTTACGTGGCAGAATTATCGGACGAATGGAATGTGGACGTACCCAGCTAGAAGTATCCGAGGAACTTTGAATCGCCCAGAGTGTCATCTCCAGGCTTTGGCAACGATTCCAAGATGATGGTAATGTGAGTAGACGTTACAGCACAGGTCGCCCCCGAGTTACAACGCCGAATGAGGACCGCTATTTGGCAGTTACTGCCAAAAGAAACAGACGGAGTACAGCATCAGACCTGTCTCGTCAGCTCTCTTCAGCTACCGGTACGACAGTTTCAAGGCAGACCGTGTACAGACGCTTAGGGCACATTGGTCTATATGCTCGTAGGCCTGTCAGATGTGTTCCACTTACCGCAACTCACTGTCGCCTGCGATTAACCTGGAGTAGAGAGCATGCATTGTGGACGACACCACAACAGTGGTCTTGTGTGATGTTTTCCGACGAGTCCAGGTTTAGTTTGGAGTCTGATTCTCGCCGGACATTCATCTGGAGAGCGCCAGGTACCCGTTACCACCAAGAGAACACCATTGAAAGACACCGTTACGGTGATGCAGGATGGCTCGTTTGGGGAGGAATTATTCTTGGTTCCAGAACTGACCTGCATGTTCAGAGTGTAACGATGACAGGCCACATCTATCGGGATGTCATTCTGGAACAACATGTACGTTTGTTTCGGGGCGCCATGGGTGCTGAATTTGTGTTTATGGATGACAACGCCCGACCTCACCGTGCAAAAATTGTAGACGAATGCCTTCAATCGGAGGATATCACCCGTATGCATTGGCCAGCATACTCACCGGACTTGAATCCAATAGAGCATGTGTGGGATATGCTTGACCGACGAATTGCAGCCCGTCAACCCCCTCCCACCTGTCTACCGAAACTTCGGAGTGCATTGCTTGATGAGTGGTGTAATATTCCCCAAGATCAGATTGATCATTTGATACTCAGCATGCCTATAGGCGTTGTCAGGCCTGTATTGCATCGTCTGGGAGACATACTCCTCATTAACCATCCTACTAACCATGTTATACTGTTTTTTGTAAATAGGTTCTTTTTTGAAATTTGGTCAAGGGAGTAAAACTTGCAATTTTTATTAATTATGTCAAACATATAGCATCTTTTTTGCTCTTTACTTTTTGTTTAATAAATAGACTTTACAAATAAGTCAAATTTGTTTTGCTTTTTTCTCTTTCTTTGCCTGAACTTCATTATCCTTAATTTATGGACATGAGTGTATAAGCCCTATACACATGAAAATCAATACCGGTCTTGGGACGGGGTTTATAATATGTATACCCAATTTGAGCTCAATCGAATGCCCCGTTACGAGCTATCGTGTTCACTCACATACACACAAACACACACACACACACATACATATACATACATCTCGTAAAAATAGCATAAATGAATTCAGAAGACCTCAAAACGTGTAAATATACCAAAATCTCGAAGTCGAATTTTTTCATGATTACAATACTTTCCTTACATGGTACATGTTCGGAAAGTAGAAATGAACCGTTATTTTAAAACTAAATTTCAAAAATGAGAGAAAAAAGCGAAAAAAAAAGAGTATGTCTTGGAAATACTTTACATAAAAATTGTTCCTAAGAACCTTCCGATAACGATTCTTACATATGCATGTCTTTGAAAAATTACCAATAAAACCACAAAATGATAACAAAAATTAATTAAGTAAATTACATTGTATTTAAAAACCATTATAGTGAAAAATTAGCCACAAAATGTATTTATATATAGCAAAATAAAATTCATGGAATAAGGGAAAATAACTAAAGCATATATTGATGTTTAAATGCACTAAGATAATCAATTTTCAGTAAATTTAAAGCATTGAATGGTTTAACAAATAAAAATTTTTGGTTGAAACTAAATTGCTGTACATAAAAATTAACGCTTATCTTGCACCAGTTCAAATAATAAGAAAGTAGATTAAATAAACTTACGTGTTACGAGTAAAGAAGTAACAAAAGTTTGAACACTGAGAAACATGTTGCAAATAAATTTCTGAATTTTACATCTTAATCATATTAATGTATGGTAAAAATCTAAGAACTTATGCGTGTTTAAAAATTAAAAACTATTTTTAAACATCCTTCTCTATATATGGCCTTCGCTTCTAAAATTTCAAAGTAATAAATCACCTATTCAAATACACACAAAATTTTAAAAGTGGAACAGTTTAATCAATTTAGGTTTTTTCCCTGTCGAATGTTAAATAACTTTTTTCAACCGCTTTTAAGGTAGTAAACTGAGATGAGGATTCTTCTGAAAATTCTTAGATAGTAAAAATTTTTAAAACCAGTTTTAATTTGTGATCGCACATAAGGCACCGTCGTTTGAATCTACAAGGCCGCAGCAAAGGGAGTGGGAATAATGGGATTTCGATTCCCCTCCCCCCGAAATTTTAGTCAATGCATTAGTAGTTTCTTATTTACGTTGATTCCGTAGATCAGTTAAAGGTGAAACCTTTTAGCACTGTATACACGCCCCTTATTTTTTCTTGGCTATAGCCTTGAGAAGCTCAATTCTCATCAAAACACAGAAAGTCAAGCATCCCCGACCTTGGTCTGCGTTTGAGAAGGTGACAGCCACTTCCAACTGGGAACTGTATACGCTAAAGAATTTTGGTGTACGTAAAATCTGTCGAGTCTCCAACGTTCTCCATGTGGAAACGATGCCGATGGAGGACCCAATCCTGGTGCAGGTCTCTCATCTGAAGCTGTTTCAAAAAGAGGACAATTCCGCTGCTTAGCAGCCGATTGCGGCTCCAACACTTCCGGTCTTCGAAAAATCAGTTTTTAGAAGGCATGTGCTTGCAACTGAAAGAAAAGAAAAAAAAAATCTTATCGCTTTCAGACAACTATTCTTGGGTTCGTTGGGTTAGACTACATATTGAAGAGATTGCTTACTGTTGCCAAATTTTATGTCTGTAGAGACTGTAAAAGGTAAAACAAAAACAAAATAGTATTTCAAAGAAAACAATAATAATAATAATGTTATTATGAATGAATGAAAATTGATATATTTTGTATTTTTCAAATGCTTCCAATCTTTATTTACACTTTAAAATAGTTATTATTTGTTCCTTTATTTTAACAAAAATCAAAATTTGCGTTATTTTCGTGACTTTCACAATTTTTTATAAAATCACAATCACCTTTGTTGAAAGGAAAGTTCAACCTAACTAATATTAGAAATGCGAAAGTGAGTTTGTTCGTTTGATTGTTTGTTTATTATGTATTCACGCCTAAACCGCTGAATCGATTATGGTGAATTTTGGCAGAGAGATGGATTTGACCCTGAAGACGGCTATAGCCTACTTATTTGGATTTTTGATTACTTGTTAATTATTAATTAAAAATCGATTTTACGTTCCCATGCTTGCCGAGTTTCGACCGTAAAAAATGATTCATGTTTTGAGCTAACAGAAATGCTATAACTTCATCGTCGCGTGAAGAAGAATCCCGTGCATTTGAAAAATATGGAATACCACGGAGATTCCGCCAGTTTTAAGTCAAATCTATCTATAATAATAAAAATGAATGTTATCCAGACAAATCTATAGCACGCAGAGCTTCGAACATTTGAGTACATAAGACCATGACTTCGGTAATGCGCACCTTAGGCTCAGAATTTTGAAATTTTGTTAACTTTTTTAACTATTAATTAAAAACCGTTTTTAGTTGGTAATGCTTGGCGAGTTTAAATAAAACAGAAATTCCATTTTGAGAATCGCGTGCATTTGAAAACATGAAATGGCATGGAAATTATGTTAGTTTTACGCCAAATTAAAAAGCATAAGAAAGAAAAGTACAAATGTGCTTCTTAAAGTTCATAAATTTCCAAATCCTACCAATAATATAAATACGTACGTCTGTGTTTTTGGATGTTTGTGACTGAATCACACAAAAATGGCTAAACGGATTTCGATAAAATTTGGAAAGAAGATAGTTTACCTGGTTACCCTGGATTAACATACAGGCAACATTTTAAGCATACAGCATAAATAATTCTCTTACAAAGTCACTCAAACTAATTTTAATACAATTTGCTCGATGGGCATTTTGTAGCTACTGAACCGATTCTAGAGCTTTTTTCACTGATTGAAAGTTACACTATCCCTGAGTATTATTGTTTGTTTAATTGTTTGCGGATTAAAGCCAATCGACTGCACTAGGGTCCTAGGCCTATGTGGAGAATGCCCTCTGTGGCGGACCTTCTAAGCCCGAATTTACGCGAGATTTCAGAGAAAACCACAGAAAACTCAGAACGGCTAGATCGACAGGCGCGCCCGGAGTTTGAAACTGGCACCTACCACCTTCCAGTTTCTAGAAAAGAACCTCTCAGCCACTGGTGGGGCTCTGAGTATTATAGGCTACCTTTTATGCATATATCACAACTATTTATTTTACAGGGATACTCATAAAAATTACATTACGCTCTATGTGGATCTCTGTAACTACTGAACCAATTCCAAAACTTTTTTCACTGATAGAAAGCTACACTATCCCTGAGCATTATAGGCTAAGATTCATGCATATTGCATAAATAGTTCTTTTACAGTAACACTCAAAATACTTCTAATACATTACGCTCGATGGGAATTTCTAACTACAGAACCGATTCTAAAACTTTTTCACTAATAGAAAGCTGCACTATTTCTGATTAACATAGGCTAAAATTAGCATAAATAGCAAATAGTATAAATATTTCTTTTACAAGAACACTCAAAATAATTAGCAAATATTGTCGTAACTATCTTATTCGCCAAATGCGTAACAAAAATCTAAATTTAGTAACACTGCACACTCTGCTATTTTAAATGAAGTATACTACCATGTATTATATTTCATTTAAAATAAGTAAAAATAAATAATACTGAAATGCAGTCACTTTTGTCTATAGTGCAAACATACGTATTTGTTATTCACACACGCTTCGTTTCTCTCTGGACCTAATTCTAAGGCCGACGCGGACGAAGTCGCGGATAGCAGTTAGTAAAAAATAAGTTTATTGTTTTAATTTAATATTACAAAAAAGCTTCTTTTTCTCCCCTCTGGAATAAATAAATGAGTACATAAATAACAGCAACCTTTTTATCCCTTACTAATGCATTTTTATCAGAGCAGCATATAGCAAGAACGCCATTTCTTGAGTTACGTTGTCATGCAGTACACATTTTAAATTAATTCTAAAACTTTTTGCAAACATTAAGGTACAAACTCCAATAAGCCTCCGGCTTACATTTTCTTAAATTTTGAATTTTATACTGTTTTTTAAAACTGCGTAACTTTAAATAATAATGATGTAATAATAATAATAATAAAGCTTTTTCAACAAATATTAAACAGTTTTGGCATTTTTGATAAAACAGTTTTATAAATTATTTTTGACTAAGATTATATGGTATTAAATTTATCTGTACAGTTTCAAAAAATTGACAGTCAAGCATATTTAAGATTATAAACCACTGCTTAAATGTTCAGTGACGATCGAGATGCATGTAGGCGGGTGTATAAATTCAGTTTTTAATGTTTATGAAAGTTAAATTTTTAAGTATGAATATTAAAAATAACATGAGTTAAGTGTTAAAGAAACCTGACATGATTGAGTGCTTAGAATTTCTACGCAACGTTAAAAAATGTGCCGTGTTACCCAAGTACTGGAATATTAAAGCAATGCATTAACAATTCTTAACAAGGTACTTAAATCCCAATGATAACTTAATACAAACATAATTTTTGAGAAAATTTTTTTGGCGGCTGTATGTAGCTTTGTTTTAAAATGACTGTTCTATAATTTAGTACTTTGCTAGTCAAGAAACGTAAACTTAAGCTAATCAGTACTTACGGTTTTGCTTCTACATAAGCCACAAGTTTTAAAAACTGGTTATTTTAATTATTTTCTAATTAAAATGGAAATTTAAATGATACTACAATTTATAAAATACCATTTAATGTTAATAAAAAACATGTTAAATATTTTAGCCTTAATTTTAATTTTAAAATTCCATTTTATATTGTCATAAACCCGCACAAAATATGATTTTTCCGATTTTTTCCACTTTTTTTCCCCTTCTAGTTTACAATTTTTGTTTAAGTACTGATTTAAGCTTGCAGTAAGTAGCATGGGATTCGTTTTAGAATGTCACTGAAACGTAGTGAGGAGTCAATTTCGGGTCGTAGTGAGGAGTCAATTTCATCCGAAAACATTATAATTAATAAATTATTTCAAGGATATTTTCTTAGAAAAATTAAGCACACAAAAACAAATTTTGATTACTTCTGCTTATTACAGGCAGCAGAGAAGGGAGCGATATCAAACACGGTAGCTTTTTAAAATGAGGAGGAGGGGGGGGGGGGGGGAGTGAGAGAAAAATTAAAAGAGCGAGATTTGTCTTCGATGGCGAGATTATTTTAAGGAAAGATTTAAAAAAATAAATGAATAAATACGCACACATATATATTATATATACTTCTATATAACTTTTCAAGATAAAAGTATTTTGTATGATATTTGGAGGGCATTTTAAGAAAAACTTTTGCTGCATATAATCAAGGGGGAAAAAAAGCAATTCCTATAACAGCTTAAAGAAGAAGCATTTTTAAGTACTTTTCTCGTTGCTGAGCATCTAGATTTAAATTTAAAATGCATTTATTTGCTTTATATTTATTTATTTTGTGTTTACATCTATTCAATCTTGAAAAAAAGCACATAGTATGCTTCAAAGCAGTAATGCTTCATGAAGGAAAAATAAAACAATTTTTAAAATCTAACAATTTTTTAAAATTAAACTTACGTAGTATATATTAGTTTTTTACCATAAATCATCATAGATTGCTATAAGGTTTATAGAAATTGAAATGTGGAAAAAAAAGTTTATAATTTTGTATTTATATACGATATAATAATATATTTGATGCTGAGAAACTAATTTACTTTTTTGATTAGTTTTATTAGTATTACTAAATTTTAGTTTCACAGAAAAATATTGCATAAAATTAACTATTACACAATGCGATTGATGAAATACGACCAACTTTATTTTTTATGAAATGTAGGAGCACAATTATACCACAGGATTGCAACATGTTTATTCAAACTCAATAGATTTCAAATCTCTCTATTTTGTCCATTCCGTCAAATTTCGTCCAGTGACCGGTAATTAAAAATAGTTTAACCAAACTCCAATTTCAAGATGCTAATTTATTGTTACCATTTAATCATTCATTACTAGATGCACCATTAAGTACTTCAATGAGAAAAATAAAGAAAAGAAAAGAACGTTTTTTTCACCCTCCTCCCCTCAAAAAAGTAAATAAATAAATAGATAAATTACTATGATTTACACTTTGTTTTACAAAGGCTTTGTATAAACTTCACCTAACAATTTTTACTGCGGTTCAATGATATATCCTGCCCGGGCAGTTTAGTTTTTTAACCGATTGTTAAAATCTAACGCCGTGGATCAAAATTTAAGTTATCTCCATTATATGTATTAAATTTAAAATCTAATATTTTTTCCTTTACCCATTTTCTGATACATCTTGTTTTATTCCTAATCGTTTTTAAATGCATTCTTTTAATAACATAATTATTTATTCCGTTCAGTTACCAAGGTGACGAACCCGAACATTGAGTAAGCAAAACTAATTATCAAATCCTGTTTGGTGGAAAAGTATTCTTCTCGATCTTTTTTGTTGAATTTTGACCATGGCAACAAGGTAAACACAGAGCAAGTTAATCATTCGGGCTTCATGTCACATACGCCCAGTCAAATCAGAGTATTGTAAGATTACGTCGTTTTAAATACGGTTCAATGGCAGAGCACTGAATATTCGAGAAACCAAATTTTGATCAATAAAAGTCTAGCCCGGGACTAAGTCAGCACTTTTTACGCATAATTTTGACTTGATAATAGAATCCCCCCGCTCTTCTGATATTTCTCCCGAACTTTATGTTAATTTTGGAACTGTAATGCTGCTCTAATGTAATGACCATGACTGTTGTTACCTGAAATAACAGTTTTTACCACTAAGACTGCCTCAACACGTATTTCAGATTGTTATATTACATAACTATAAATTAAACAAAACATTAACTTGCTGGCGCTCTAAAACTACTCAAAATATTCATGTAGTTTTAGCAGTTTTGCATTATATTTTTTGCGCATGTCTGAAGTCATTTCTAAAAAACACACTATTTAATGTATCGCCTGTAGATTATCCGGAGCCGCACATGCGCACTTGCATTTGCCCGCTGCGTGGATCAAATCTGGTGTCGGATTTTTTTAGACCATTTTCAGAGCTTTAGCTTTGCAAATAATTCCCATCCTTAAGTATTAATTCGTGTCTAACACATAAACGAGACATAAACATCAAATGTGTCTGAGGGGATAAGAGATCATATATGTCCGAACTGTGGAAATCGAGGGTTCTCGCTTACCGAGCGGATGTAGATATGACGGTCAAGAGTTTTGGGCGGTTTTCTAAAGATGTAATTAATATACTAATTAAAACTCTTTGTAATGTCCTCCACCTAATGCATTCTTCCCTTTGTAGACAGCCCTAGTAGGCTTTGTCTATGGGTACTTTCTTGGGTAATATTATTATGGGTATCTACAGATTTAGTTATTTCAGGATTGGGCACTTCTCTAATGCAAAAAAAATTGATTTAAATAAAAAAAAAACTCAAAAAGAAAAGAAAAGAGCGTTTGAATACAAACAGTACGATTTCAGCTTAAAATAAAATTTTAAAATAAAACGATTGCTTTAGAGCAAACAAAAGGACTTGATCTTACAAAAAAGAATTTCCTGAGTACAAACAAAAGACTCTAATTCTAAAAAAGAATTCCAAAAGAAGAAAGAAAAAGAAAAATGCTGGAATGCAAACCGAACTAAAACCTAAACATATATAACAAACTTTATCCTACGAGAATTAAAACTAAAAACAGTAACTTTAAAAATTATTTAACATTTTTATTATTTACGTTTTAACCACCTCAAAACATTGTTGTTTTGCAGCGAAAACTAAAATTCACAGAGCGAACTTTCTTGCCTTTGTCAAATGGTAACTGTACATTTTAAATACTCTTTACATCTGGCGTTGTTTTTCTGTGATCAATTAATTTACATTACATGAAACCATATCTTCATACTTTCACCTTAGAAAAATATTCTAAATTTCTTAGTTTTTGTCTCAAGAACATTAGAATATAAAATTACTTCATTAATAGAACAGATATAAACGCTTGAACAAAACAAAACGTTAAAGATACATTTTTAACTTTTTCTCCGAGCTTTCATCCTGCATTGTAATAAAACTGGAGAAAAGGCAATTGATAAAAAGTGTACACACCTAAATTTTGAAAAATTTAGTGCTCCATTCTCCAGCGAACACGTTTTTTTTTTCTTTTTTCCCCTCCATCTTTCTATTTTAAAACACCGTTCTCTGAATAAGAAATTGCAGAAAAACGTCAGAATTCTAAAGCCAACCTTACGTGCGATGCCACATTTGCTCAACATAAAAATTTCCATTTTCCTCTTCCCCGTTCGAAAAGAGAGAGCGCCCACTCTTTTATACTGTCCAATGACATACTATTTTTTTAAGCAATTTTGAAAGACTGAACTATGCCAAAAGCAATGTGTCAAAACAACATGAAAAATTCGAGCTCTTTTTTAGTCAGTAAGCTTTTTTTTCCCTTGGAATTTAGTAACAAAAAGAAAGTAATCTGCATTTAAAACACTTAGTTTGAAAAGCATTAGAATAAAGATTCATTAAATATAAATACATATTTATCAAGTTTTTATATTCGTCTTATGAAAGTACTGCCTCGCATTTAGAATTTATGTATTTTTGCATTATTTTTTTTTAAATTTATTTTTTAAAATTTTCTAATAGGGAAAAAAATTTAAAGGGATAATTTAGAATTTTAAGATGTTGTGAATTAAAATATTTTATCAATTAGCTGTAGCTCAACTAAACTTTCAGACATGTTCGAACCTTTTTATCAGTTTTTATAAAGTACATTTCAACAGTGCAGAAACAATTGCATTTTATGAAGGAATGGATACAAAAAACATTTTATGTAAATATTAACACATAAAGTCTGCTTGAGCTAATACTTTTTTTTTTGTTTTGTTTTTTTCACATGAGAATACCTGAAACGCAATGTGCTCCCGTGAACTTAAAATTTGTAGAGAGGCAACTAAGGAAAGATAATAAAAGTTGGAGAATTTTAAGAATCCAAAAATTTTCACACCTTGAATGTGTCCAATGTTTCCTCTATCAGAAGGTAACATTTTTAAAGAAAGAAAGAAACAAAGAAGGAAAAAATACATTACTTCATTATATCTTTAAATTATAAGAGGCAAATTGTACGCTGTTGTTCTTTATTCATCTCTCACAATAGATGTGGAATCAATAAGCCCTGATTGTTTGATGCTTGTGTGATTATGGCAACGCCGCGCTAGGGCGATCTGCCAAAGGATGGGAGATGCTTTGGTAGGAGGACTTTCTAAGAGGTTTCTAACGCAAGCCCTGATTGTAAACCTTTCAGATTTCTTGAAAATATCTTTGGGCTGTAGACCTTTGGACTGAAGAATGTTTCCTACTCATAAAACCATTCTTCATACATTCACGTTCTGGAGTAGACTTGAGCAAATTTTAATATTCCACACTAAAAAAATCTGGAGTGACTCCACTCGAGTTTCCGAACACTTGATATTTGCCAAGCGTTCAAATAAATTTCGTTCAACACAATCTTATCTAGTGTTCAGTTCAAGCGCTAGTGCACTTAAAATTATTTTAGTGTATAGGACGCAATATATAAGAATAATTTATTGTAACCCTGTAAAAAAGCTGTAAGGCGTACACTCGCTAAAATTTATGCAGTATGTAAGACAGTTGATTAACCTAATTTGATGTTGATCGAATGTACCATTAAGACACTTAGCTCACATTAAATGATTTTCATCCTTAGGCGGTAATATATAAAAAATACTTTTTGCAAGCCTGTGAACGAATTATCAGCTCCACACACACTACAATCTATGCAGGTCACGAGACCGTGATCTATGATATACGTATCCAATTTGAGCTCAATTGAATGCAGTCGCCTATAAACACTAGCTCTGAGAATTGCGAGACTCACCATAGCACAGTGGTTATGCCACTGAAAATGGTAGACGGCCGAGGTGTGAAGGACCCGGGTTCGGGTCCCATCGCGCAGTTGTCGATCTAACGGTCTGGAGTTTTGGTAGGTTTTCTGCAGATGTAACGTGAATACGCGTTAGAACCCCTTAGAAAGTCTTCCTACCAAGGCACCCCTCATCCTAGGAAGATACCCCGCGTGCAGGTTTGCCTTAAAACACAAACACTCAAACATTGAGAATTGCCGTCCATAGACTATAATGTAAAAGAACGCTTATTTGTTACCCTGTCAAAAAAACTATAAGTCCTATACACAGCAAAATCTATACATGCTGTGTGACGGTGACCTATACTATACATACCCAATTTGAACTTCTTCGAATGCACCATTTAAACACTAGCTCATTTTAAATGATTTGCGTCCGTAGGCCGTAACGTATAAGAATTATTTTTTGCAATCCCGTGAACAAACTATCAACTCTACACACTGTAGATCATGTGACCGTGACCTTTTTATATACACGTCCAATCTGCGATCAATCGGATGCACCGTTTAGACACTAGGGAACTTTCAAAAAATTGCGTCCATTGGCTTTAAAGTAAAAGAAATCGTTTTCGCAGGCCTGTAAAAAAAACTATAAGTCTATGCATACCAAAATTAATATCGGTCTTGCGACGGTGGTTTATGACATATAAGTCTGTCTGCGAAAAGAACTCCCTCGAATGCTACGTCGGGCTTCGTATTTCGAGGGAGTTCTTTCCACAGACAGACACCAAATTTGAGTTCAATCGAACCAACTGTTTAGGAGCTGAACACAAATACTCACATACATACAAACATCTCGTAAAAATAGCATAAATGAGTTCAGAAGACCTCGAAACGTGTCAATACATCAAAATCTCGAAGTCGAATTTTTTCATGATTACAATACTTTCCTTGCATGGTACATGTTCGGGTAAGCAGCACGTTGGGTAAGCAGCACGTGTGGGATCTACTAGGAAGAGAGAAACGGGCAGTCACGTAAATGTCACCTTTTCATTGAATGCTGTGCTTCCCTTGGAGTATTTGGAAAATTATGAATTTTTTGGAGGTAAGCAACGAAGTTTCAGAAAGATCTGGAATTAGGACAGTAGTAATGCAAATCAAAATGTAGCCTTCAAAAGATGGCGTAGTCTTAAAGTTGAATAGTTGATTTCCTTTTCCATTTCATTAACTGGTGGATATGTTATTTTTCTCTACCAACTTGTAGAGTATAAAAGATAACCTTCTATTTCAGTTATACCGAATTTAATCTTTTCTTAAAAAAAAAAAAAAAAAAAAAACATTATGAGGCTTTGATGAAGAGTTTTCAACATATTAATGTTCGACTCCGGTCTATTACTATATCTTACTTCCACGAAATATTAAATCCTAAAATTTACTTTATCGCTTTCATTAATGCTTTTATCCCTCAAAAAATATTATCTTAATTGTTTTTTTCTTTTCTGCTACTTCTCTTCGACTTTTGCGCTGGTTTTATTTTCTAAGTTATATCCTAGTTTATTTTTATTGCCACAGCAGAGTAACTAAACTAATTTTTTCCCAGAGTTCCAAAATTAGATCTTGATGAAGTGAATCAAATTTTATTTAGCTTCTGCAAATCACTCAGCCAGGTATTTTGCCTATGATTACAGCAAACAATATTTATGTATAATGTCACATATGATATGAACTATTGAGAATTGGGCTAATTTTAAATAATAATCTTTCTAAAATTTACAGTAAATAAATGAGATTTTTTTTTTTTTTTTTTTTCAAATTTTACAAAAGCAGTGTTTATTACGCAAATAAATTTAAGTTTTATTCTTTTGAACAGAATGATACTTTTATTTTGCTTTTCTTTTGCAACGTGAATACGCATCAGAATTTTCTAAAAAGCCCTCACCCTAAAGTACACCCCTAGGTAGACAGTTCTTGCGTAGCTTTGCTTTGACAAAACAATTTATTATTTTGGTTACTTATTGGTATATTGGTTACTATTGGTTACTTATTCGTATAATAGATGGCAGCATCATGAGATGCAAGTAGAATTATTTGTGCAGTCTGATGCTCAGCAATAATAATCTGATTGAAACTTGGCTAAAAAGTTTTTACAACTTCCTTTTTAGTTAATGTAGTGAGTAGATAACAAAAAACTAAATGGTTGGTCAATGTAGCTTTTTTTTTTTTTTTTAATATCCATGAGGTTTGCCTTCTCACTCAGGCTAGAAATAAAGGCGACTGGGACAAATTTGTGAACGTTTATTTGTAAACGGCTGCTGTAAAGGAGCTTCGGAGCATTAATTGCATTTAAGTTTTTGCAGCATTAATTTTAATTTTAATTTTAAGTTTTCGGAGCATTAATTGCATTTAATGCTCCGAAAATTGCATTTAAAAAATGCTCCGAAATTCGCATTAAAAAAAAATATATCTATCAAAGTTATGAAGGGTTGAAACAAATTCATCGAACCTACACTATTTTTCAAGTTAAATTATATGCATGAGTCGCTCCCGTTATAAAAAACTTTGTAAAGAAATTAGGCATTGCTCTAGAAGAATAGCTTGGATTGGTGACCAGACTGGGAGAATAAAGGATTGGGGCATTGTGTGATTGCTTATCTTTCTTTTAGAAAAATTAAAAACACACGAACGCAAACTTTTTTCTTTTTTTTCCCTTAAGATTTACATTTTGGATAATCTAAAGTATGCAAACCGTAATTATTATTTTTTCCGAGTGTTAAACGCTATAATTATACGTTTTTAAATCTTTACAATCATTACTACAACATAGAAACACCTTAAAAATAAATGAATTTTAATATCTTGCTTGGATAACAAACCTTTAAGGGATTTCGCAGACTTCGTTCGGATTTTGGTCAAAATCAAAGGGACAAACATGTGTGCTATATTGTACAGATTATTAAGGGGTTTTGTTGTCCCATTATTGAGTAAACGTAACATTTGTGCGTATGTGGGTTTCAATAAAGAGCACAGAATTGCCTTTCAAGTCATAGAAATTTTCATCATGTGAAACATTATTGTGAAAATTCACATTCTTGACAATGGAATTATTGTGAAATTTTACATAGAACATAGTTAAGGAAAAGGTCCAGTAGACCCCGATCCTCCACGAAATTTTTATTTTTGTTAACAAAATGATAGTAATAAAGTTTGTTTTTGAAAAATTCTACCTTAACCAGCTTTTGCACCTCGTCGAAATCTTTTTTTGAATACGTCCCTGAATATGGTAATAGATGTAATATTCTTGCGCATGTTATATATCCACTAACATACAAGTCACACAAACATGATTATATACAAGTTTAAATTCTCTGAATTGCTAGATCTCATTTCTACGCATACATAGTGCTTAGTCTATATAAATGTGTGTATTGATGTGCAAAGTTACGCAAACCAAAAATTTTAGTTAATTATTATCACTTTCAATTTTACTGTCCAAAACATATGAATGACAAGCACTGATGTTTCTTTTTTCGTAACAAGTTTCTAAACAATGGACCCTTGAACCAAATCTATTTGAACTTTGTACGTCTTAAATTATGCAAATTATCATCATCGTAATGCGCTATCAGAAACGATTTTCGTCGGGTATCTTCATATTGAGGTATCAGTGCTTTTTGGAGAAGGTAGAGGGTTCCACACACCACCACCACCCCTTCAAATTCATTGTTCAAGGGTAACATTTTGCTTTACATGGTATAGCTCAAATGAGCTTTTTTATAAACTAGAACCTCCCAAAATGATTAGCAATGCTTTAACGTAGCATTTTCCCTTCTTTTACATGTTATTTATATTAAACAAGCTTTTCCTATAAATTACCCCCTCCCAAAATATTTTCTCTATTCACCAATGAGAAACGTCATGAATGCATGTAATTAAATTTCGTATTTTGGAAAAGGAAAAAAGAAAATGTTTAATTTCAGGTGATTTTGCTCGTTTAAGAATATATGTTTCTTAAAGACTTTATTATTTAGCTCATACGATGATTAATTTCTTAGAAATGCCGCTCTATCAACATTTTTTGTAATGGCATACTCCCCCTCTCGATACGCATTCATCTTGTTATCAAGGCTATAAGAGTTCGTGAAACTTAAGAGGACGAAATTATCCTTTTGTGAAAAATAGAAATTTGCAGAAAATTAGACAGGCAACAGCAAAGGGGAAAAGTTGAGATGCCTACCCTATAGATTAAATGCGAACTTTAATGGAAAGTATCTGACCGACTTAACCATTCAGTATAAGCTGTTTATAATCTTCTTTCCATTCAAACTCACATTTAATTTGCATTTAATCTATAGGGTGGGCATAATTAAAATAGAGGTGTTCAGAGTCCGATTGTGAGAAAACCGTTGGGCAAACTGAACCAAATTTGCAGCAGATTCTATTAAAACAATGGGGTTTTGATTAAAAAAACAAGTTCCGATTTTCGCCACCAGGGGCTAAAGTGGCACTGTAAGGCCCATTTTTAAAGAAAAAGAGGCATAGAAAATTAACATTTACTAGTATATTGGTATCACTGACATGAGTGTTCCAATATGCTTTACTTGCAGATGTTCCAAAAAGTGCATTCTCTGAACAGCATTCCCTAAAGCAGAATGCAGCACATCTCAATTGATTTGCTTCACTTGCAATATTAATTTTTAATCGGCCTTTCAAAATGTCTAAATTATCCCATTCCATTGGTAAAACAAACTTTGCACTGCCACATCTTTTCTTTGAAAATATGCAAACTCAATACAACGCATTTCGCGTAAGAGAGTAAGAGAGTCATTGCTAACATGTTTAATAAAATGTAGAATGCAAAGGTGAATGTAGAATGTGGTGTCAGAATCAAAATACTTGTAAAGTGTTAACTTTCTGTATTTTCTATGCCTATTTTTCTCCAAAAAATGAACCTACAGCGCCACTTTGGTCCCTGGTGGCAAAAATTGAATTTTCTTTTCTTTTTTAATCAAAACCCCATGGTCTGATTAGTATTACAGCAAATTTGGTTCAGTTTTGCCCACAGTTTTCTCACAATCGGTCTCTAAACACCCTACATTAATTATAGCCACGCTCTATTTTAAGCAAAATAAAATAGCATAGTATATAGCGATAACAAAAATAAATTCTTTAACCCTCTCGCTGCGCATCCCGCGATTTCCCGACAACATAGAAGTAGCAAAATTTGCGCAACCCGCGATTTCCGCGTGGATGCATTTTTGCCGTCTATTTAACTGTGCAACCCCGTTCATGGTTTCATTTCGGCTTTCTGTGATTGTTAATTGTTTATTTAGATGTGGGCTAACAGATGGCGTTAGTTGTCCACATTTCTGCGAAATATACGAGAATTTTTTGCAACATTTTGCGCGCTTTTCAAAACTAGCTTTAAAATGTACGCAATTTTTGAACCTATTTTGATAAAAGAAAATGAGAGGGTTAAGCATGGATACCTATTTACCGCAGTTAGAAAGACGGACAGATAGCCAAACTGGAATCATAAACTGTTTTCAACTTTGCTGAAAAATACTAGAAAACCATCGAGTGTGTAACCCCTTGGCTTTGGCGACAAACTCGGTGACCACACTTTCCTTCCACTTGCAACAATGCCTGCACAAATGCGTTGTACAGACATTGTTGCAAGTGCAAGGAGTATGTAACCCATTGGCCTTATCGACAAACTTGGCGACCATTTTGGCGACAAAAAGAAAATTCTGGAAACTGGTGGCATTTTGGCTCTATCTCACTTAGGAGAGAAGTTTCTTGAAAAGCCTAGAAAAAAAATGATGTCATATCCTACGCGAAGTTACATCCGCTTTCAAATCTATAATACTAAGCGATACGTTGACATTGCGCTTTGAATAGTGTTATCAATGTGTTAGTTAATAATTTGCCATTGCCTGTGTTACTAATTCTATATTTCTGTGAGATATTAGTTCTTCTATTCGTCGGATAAAGTGTTATATTCATTTTTTTTCCAGGCTTGTTGTACAAATTTATCGTTCACCCACTGCCAGATTTCGTAACAAAATAAAGAACACTCCATATGCATATTAGAAAAGCTATCTTGGTAATGTTCGCAAATTACACTGAAACAAAATAGTGTTTTTTATCACATATCAGGAAGCGCTATCTAGCTGTAATTCCAAAGTCTCTCCTTCAAAGTTTGTCTTTTTGAACACCATTCCATTCCTGGATTGATATAGCCTCCAGCTCCTCACCACGCGCCGCGGACATCATCAAGTTGCGTTTTGGTTTAGCTTAGCGCTAAGCTCTTTCAGACTTTAAAAAATTTTACAGTGGACGAAGTCTACACAAAAAACTTCAGACAGTTTCATCATATCGATATGCCTTCTTTACCCCCTTCATTATTGAGAGGAGGTGTTGTTTAAAACGATAGATATTCTAAGACAATAGGATAATGTTATCTTAAATCTTACGAGCAGGTGTATCTATTTCATCCCTCAAAGAAATGTTTCCAACAAGAAAAGCTGTCTTGGGAAAAAGAAGAGATGTGATTTTGAGTCTGTCTGTCACAGTTATTAGTTAGAATTAAAATGTTCTGTACTTTTATTACTTTTTGATTGCCACATTAAGGATATTTTCAGTTCAGTTTCAAGAAATATTGTCCATTTTCTACACTCTTTTATGTGACTTTTAGTACTTTTTTTAAAATTTACGTTCTACTAATTACAATAAAATCTCGTGATAGCCAACTTCAGTTTTACCAACATTTCCAATTGGCAAACAAAATATTTTTATTAAAAGAGTGTATAAATTCAGTCACTATGAAATTTCATTTTAACAATTCTTTCCGAACAGTTAATTTGATCTTATGTCCCTTGAAATTTGTTATACCGAGATTTTACTTAGTACCAGTACAATAAAGTCAGTTGTTTCCAAATGAATGCATTTACCTCTCTTGTACAAATAGTAGCACATTGAAAAGATTTAAAATATTCATACAGTTTCAGTATAATTCAACATAAACTCTAAATATAAATCCGGTATCCTTTTTGAGAGCATATCTGAATGAGAAAAAATAAAATAAAATAAAATAAATTGGATGATATGAGGGGGGAATCGTAATTAGCATAAGTTTCAACTTCTTGCATCGTAAACTCTTAGAAAATTCTAAAAAAGCGTAGTTGAAAGGGGATTACTTTGCGATTATGTAAAGCAGTAAGAAACAAATGCACTGAATATCGCGCAAGCGTTTAAACAATACATCTGCTTAGCATCAAAGCAGAGGCCATTACTTTTTTGACTATTCAGAGGAATCTTAATGTATATAAAGTATCTGATGAAAGTACTTTTCTGTTGTTTTCGTAAGTAATTTTCTCTGACTCAGATACTCTTTTTTTTACGGGGGAAGATTTAAAAAGAAGGATTTTTAATTTTGATGACAGAGCAAGTTTCCCATTAATGATTTCTTTTTTGAGGTGATTAAATTTTCCAAGAGAAAACATATTTTGAAGGTTGTTCTCTTCTCGGAAATATAAAGGAATGTAAAATATAAAAGGGTATACATTTTACGTTTTTTTTTTCTTTCTTTTTTACTTTTTTTTCTTTTTGGGTGTTATGTCGGATTTTTATCTTGCTAATATGCAAGGGAATATCTTTTAAAGAGTGTAGTTGCTCAATTGCGGAATTTTCACATATAATTTCGGTATATACTATGCTATTTTATTTATCACTATATATTATGCTGTGTAGTTAATGAAATATTGTTTAGCCAATGTCTAGCCTGCATGAGAATTGGGAGAAGATACTCTAGGTGAAACAAATAATTCTCGCATAAGAATTCACACTCATTGCAAAAAATAATAAGGTTTAAAATTTGAGATCATGCAGTTTTGCAGCGAAAAAGCTCACTTAGTCTTCGGCGGAAGGTTTATAGTATTTAGAAATTAGATATTTATTTGGAATTTTATTTTTAAAAAATGTAAAGCACCCTTCTTTGAAATTAAATTTTAAATATCCTTATAGAAATGCCTGCTTTGAAGTTTCCAAATACGAATAAGCAGTCTCATTAAAATACTTGATCTTTATATCGAATGTATTTGAACAAATTATAAAAATGCTGATGTCGGAATTTGTTGCTTATAGCCTTAACGTAGATTTAAGAGCTTGGAAATTATAAATACAGAAAATTCCTTGGCATGTGTCCCTAATAGCCGAACAATTTTCAGAACTGTGATCCCGAATCTAGTCAAAATATTGTTATTCCCTTGGATATAAAGGGATTTCCCTTTACCTTGGCCATAAAGCCACATACCGCACCAAACCTACCGCAGTCGCAAACACTTATTCTGCGCATACATACACTGCCCTGAAAGAAAAAGAAAAAAAGTCGACCCTCTTCTATTTCCGTTCCTCACATTAAAAAAGAAAAGAAATAGCATGCGAGCTATACCTATAAGAAGAGCAAGCTTATAATAAATATGATGTTGCGTCTTTTGCTTTTCTTCTTTTAATATCGTAAGTCTCCAGCAAATACCAGTGGGGGTGGTCTTTGAACAGTGATAGATGGTGCTTTTACAGGATGAAGTATACGACAACATTGTTGGCGACAATTGGTCGCTATTTTGAAAAACCATTAATTCATGTTTTTTTAATGCATTTTTTTCACACGGACTTCCAAGAAGGCGAATGTGCACTGCAAGCTATTTTTACACAGGCACTCTGGATAAATAAATATAAAGGTGTGCTTTGTCTGCGAGGTAACAAGGAGTAGATTGCTTTTCTTATCTGTAATAGCTGTCGAAATACTTCATCTGGAGAAAAAGATGTAAAATAATAAATTACTTTTGGGAGCTTACTCCTCATACTATAACCATCTTAATATACTCTCTGTTAAAAATGTAGTTGAACGTTTTATCGAAAGCACGGCGAATTATCTGCAATCGTATTTTTTTAATCGTGCTGACACCACTCACGGAGCTTTACAGCCATTCTGCATTGATCGTTTTTTTTTTTTTTTTTTTTTTTTTTTTAAATATTACCTATTATATGGCAATAGGTTGAACCAAGGTCAAGGTTTCTTTTCTCGAACCTAATATATAATCAAAATATCTCTTCAACACTTCCGGTTTAACCAATATAAAACAAAATTCTTACAGCCATTACTCAAAAAAATAAAAGGAAAAGAAATAAGAAACGAAGAAGAACAAGTGACCGGCTTGAAATATTTCATAATTATTATAAAAAATATAGAAAATAATCTGCGCTACTTTAAAATTTTGAAAACCCAGTTTTCCTTCGATTTTTAGCAATGTTCTTGCTATTTTTAACTGCGGGAAATTTGTTCAAGTGTTAAAAGCTGTCACATCTACGACATTAGTTCCATTTCCAAATGCACTGATTCGCAATTGTTGCGATTTCAGTGCGCTTGACACAATCCCACAAAACATCCCGATTTTCTTCTGCACGTTGCCTTGAATTTAGAATAAATTTCACAACTTAACTGGCAACAATGTTATTTCGTTAACTATAATATTAAAAATAGAATGTGAAAAAATGGACAAAGATTGAATGTATTAACTGTAGACTGTAAAAGTATGATTCCCCCTTAGCTCCTGTTGTAATTGTCTCCACAACAGACTTTACCTTCTAGTAAAAATTACAGTTTGCATAGTTATCACAAATTAATTTTTTGCTTTCAAGCACCATTGGAAAATATTTGCAAAATATGGATGACTAGTGTCGCTAAATTCTCAGTAATAATCTTTTGGAGATTATTCTTGAGAATATTTTCGGTAATGAGAATTGAGAATTTTCTCTTGAAAGTTATGAAATGTATGAAAGAAACTTTTTTCAGATGGAAACTTGCGACTGAAAATCTATAAAATTTGCATACAATTAAAAAAATCTGATGTGTCCAACACATGACTTCCTTGCACGTCCATTAGATCAAAAATATTTTCGACGCACTTCCTCTAAATTTATTTGTTTGAAAGAGATAAAATATCAATAATAGTAAGGTTTAGCGATTTCCAGCCAAATATTTCGATATCGCCAAGCTGAGTTCAATTTGAAAGATTTCCTTCTGACACTTTATTTGGCGATATTTCACCAAAAGCCGACAAACTTGAGATAGTCAGCGAGATTTTGGGGATAGCCAAAGTGTCTGTTAGTCATTGACCACAGACTTTCAATGAATTGAATGCATCCATACACCTCAATGTATTCAAAGTCATTTGGCTCACCCTGTAAATAAATTCTCAGTCGATTGCTGTCAAAAAAGATATTGAAAACAGTTAGATATTACAATAGTTCTAAATACAAAAGTTAAAAAATCTACGGTTTAGTTTTAGAGTTATACAAAATACGAAATAACTTTTGGCGTCAAATTTGGCGATATTTCGGCGAAACTCGTCAGTGTCGACGACATTTGGCGAGATTTTAAGCATGAACCAAACAATGACAGATTATCGCCAAATTTGGCGATATTTCGCCAAAACTCGCCAAGAACGATGACAAATGGCGATACTTTGGGCATGGACCCAATGACCGACTATCGCCAAATTTGGCGATATTTCGCCAAAACTCGATAAGGTCGAGGACAGACGGCGAGATTTTGGGCATGTACCAAACAATGACTATCTACAGTAGTATTATATTGAAAATGTCCATAGACATTAAAGTACTGAAATTCTTTCCGGTGGTCCTGTAAATAAACTCTCCAGTAGATTGGAACCAAAAATCGAGATGCACAACTAGATGTTACAACATTCTTATATATGAAATTTCATAATAGTTTTTGAGATTTGAAAGTTAAATATGCACACACGTACACCAAAAGTCGCCAAGCTTGGCGACTTTTGGCATAGTTCTTGAGGGAGGCACGTGACCGTGGTCGGACCATTACCTAACTTATGTGGTAGGACGGTATTGTGCTTGAAATGGATGAATGCCCCTAAAATTGCCATTGACCGTAATGTATTGGAAATCTTTTGAGTGTTCCTGTAGCAGAACTATAAATGATAAAGACACTTTTTTACTTCCTTGTACGTAGTATAAGGAAGTAATGTGATCCCGAAAAATTTTGGGGGCCAAATTTCGACATAAAAAACGATTTTGACTACCTCTAAATTGAATTTTAAAAATTTTTTCGATGCATCTCATCGTAGGCTAGCATGCACGATCATATTAACGCGTCTGCAACTCATTTTGACCAGTGGCGAGTCTACTGTGGCCAGTTTTTCCATGCCGTCTGTACGTACGTACGTACGTGTGTACGTACGTACGTACGTACGTATGTATGTAACTCGCATATCTCAAAAACTATTGGTCGTAGAATGTTGAGATTTGATATTTAGGATTGTTCTGTGATCTAGTTGTGCACCTCCCCTTTTGCTGGCAATCGAATGGATAGTTTATGTAGAGGACCGCCCAAAAGATTCGAAATACATTACGCTCTATGGGCCGAAATTCATTAAACTCGCCTAACTCAAAAGCTATTAGGCGTAGAATGTCGAAATTTCATATTTTGGATAGTTGTAACATCTAGTTGTGCACCTCCCCTTTTGGTTCCATTCGACTGGATAGTTTATCTACAGGACTGCCCAAAACATTCGAAATACATTACACTCAATGGGCCGAAATTCATCAAAGCGTTTTTTAGAGGTATTGGGCTATTTCAAACGACTCAGAAGTGATATATGCTGTAAAGAGTTAGTAAATGAATTTCTCTATTAAAAAAAGTGTCTTTATCATTTATAGTTCTGTTACAGGAACACTCAAAAGATTTCCAATACATTACGGTCAATAGCAATTTTAGGGGCATTCATCCATTTCAAGCACAATACCGTCCTACCACATAAGTTAGGTAATGGTCCGACCACGGTCACGTGCCTCCCTCAAGAACTATGCCAAAAGTCGCCAAGCTTGGCGACTTTTGGTGTACGTGTGTGCATATTTAACTCTCAAATCTCAAAAACTATTATGAAATTTCATATATAAGAATGTTGTAACATCTAGTTGTGCATCTCGATTTTTGGTTCCAATCTACTGGAGAGTTTATTTACAGGACCACCGAAAAGAATTTCAGTACCTTAATGTCTATGGACATCTTCATTATAACACAACTGTAGACAGTCATTGTTTGGTACATGCCCAAAATCTCGCCGTCTGTCCTCGACCTTGACGAGTTTTGGCGAAATATCGCCAAATTTGGCGATAGTCAGTCATTTCGTCCATGCCCAAAGTATCGCCATTTGTCATCGTTCTTGGCGAGTTTTGGCGAAATATCGCCAAATTTGGCGATAATCTGTCATTGTTTGGTTTATGCTTAAAATCTCGCCAAATGTCGTCGACATTGACGAGTTTCGCCGAAATATCGCCAAATTTGGCGCCAAAAATTATTTCCTATTTTGTATAACTCTAAAACTTTAACCCGTAGATTTTTTTAACTTTGTATTTAGAACTATTGTAATATCTAACTGTTTTCAATATCTTTTTTGACAGCAATCGACTGAGAATTTATTTACATGGTGAGCCAAATGACTTTGAATACATTGAGGTGTATAGATGCATTCAATTCATTGAAGGTCTGTGCTCACTGACTACTTTGGCTATCCCCAAAATCTCGCTGACTATCTCAAGTTTGTCGGCTTTTGGTGAAATATCGCCAAATAAAGTGTCAGAAGGAAATCTTTCAAATTGAACTCAGCTTGGCGATATCGAAATATTTGGCTAGAAATTGCTAAACCTTACTATTATTGATATTTTATCTCTTTCAAACAAATAAATTTAGAGGAAGTGCGTCGAAAATATTTTTGATCTAATGGACGTGCAAGGAAGTCATGTGTTGGACACATCAGATTTTTTAATAGAGAAATTCATTTTCTAACTCTTTACAGCCTATATTACTTCTGAGTCGTTTGAAATAGCCCAATACCTGTAAAAAACGCTTTGATGAATTTCGGCCCTTAGAGCGTAATGTATTTCGAATCTTTTGGGCGGTCCTGTACATAAACTATTCAGTCGAACGGAACCGAAAGGAGAGGTGCACAACTAGATGTTACAACAATCCTAAATATAAAGTTTCAACATTGTACGCCTAACAGTTCTTGAGATATGCGAGTTTAATGAATTTCGACCCATTGAGCGTAATGTATTTCGAATGTTTTGGGCAGTCCTGTAGATAAACTATCCAGTCGAATGGAACCAAAAGGGGAGGTGCACTACTAGATGTTACAACTATCCAAAATATGAAGTTTCGACATTCTACGCCTAATAGCTTTTGAGTTAGGCGAGTTTAATGAATTTCGGCCCATAGAGCGTAATGTATTTCGAATCTTTTGGGCGGTCCTGTACATAAACTATCCATTCGATTGCCACCAAAAGGGGAGGTGCACAACTAGATCATAGAACAATCCTAAATATCAAATCTCAACATTCTACGACCAATAGTTTTTGAGATATGCGAGTTACATACATACGTACGTACGTACGTACGTACATACGTACGTACGTACAGACGGCATGGAAAAACTGGCCACAGTAGACTCGCCGCTGGTCAAAATGAGTTGCAGACGCGTTAATATGATCGTGCATTCTAACCTACGATGAGATGCATCGAAAAAAAAATTTTAATTAAATTTAGAGGTAGTCAAAATCGGTTTTTTTGTCGAAATTTGGCCCCCAAAATTTTTCGGGATCACATTACTTCCTTATACTACGTACAAGGAAGTAAAAACCACCTATTTTAAGCATCATGCATTATAAGATATATTATAAGATGAATATGGAAGTATATTTAACTTGAGCAACAAAAACGATAGCAAAATTGTATTATTAATTATTTTTTACCCCCCAAAAGGGTGAACAAACAAACAAACAAAAAATCTTCATTTTCAGAAAAATAAAAGTTTCCTTCGTTAGAAACGTATTTAAACAATTAATATTTTGAAATTGATTAATTGATTAATTATTATTTTGAAATTCATTAATATTTTGAAATAATTTTTTATTTTGTTTTTCCGCTGTATTTAAGTGAAAAAATTGAAGTTTACTTCCAAATATTTGCCATCAAGAAACTGAGCGAAGAAAGACAAAATATTTAATGCTTGCACGAATTTCCAAACAATAAATAATCCCTACTTTTAATGTGTTATGCATATAAAACACAATTAATGTTAGACTCAACATTTTCAATAACGATGACATGTATAAATTTATTTTCATCAGATCCATATTTATGGCAATCAGAGCAGGGATAAACAGGAGAATAATCACGGAGAATATTCTCTTTCTATATGAAAATAAATCTATACATGTCATCGTTATTGAAATTGTTGAGCATAAAATGTTGAGTATAACTGTATTTTACATGAAGACCCAAAAGCCTTTCAATACATTAGGATCTGCGGGCATTCCTTCTTTAAATTGATTAGTGGATGGCTGAAGTATGAATGTCCTGGTTTCTGGCCTACTACATGGTTTTCTATCTAACGGACTACACTTTTGGATGGTTTCTCCAGATGTAACATGCATACGCGTTAAATGCCTTAATAAGTCCTCCGCCCAAGACAATACTCTTTTCGGCAAATGGCCATTTGGTGTGCTTTGTATTAGCAAAACAGCATAACATATTTTTAAGATACGGTTTGCCTATTTCAAGGGAAACAAAAATAACATACAATGTCTTACAAAAGTAATCTCGCTCTGATATCATTTTCAAAGACATTTTGTTTAAAATTTATAATGTGCTTCTTTCTTTTATTTACTTTCTTTTATTTTTTTTATTATTTAATTTTGTTCTAAATTCACCCACACAACGGCAAAATGTACCTCGAGTATCACTTTATTTTAAGACTGTGCTCGCACATAAAGAGCTTTTACATTCATCTGTGAATTTCTTTTGAGCTATTCTGTCTGTCTCCATTCTTGGAGTCGACATATTTTTTTACAGGGGTCGGAAGACTTCAGTCACTGACATCTCACTTGAAAAAAATATCATCGAGGTGACAGGATTCCATAAAAACTGTGCGGGGGGGGGGGACTAGAGAAAAAAGTTTTGCAAGTATAGTGTTATATATGCGATGTCGGGTTTAAAGATCCAGGGATATTCGGTTTTTTTAGAGTCACTTTCATCGTGGTATACTGTCTTATGACTGTCTTAGAAAATGACGTAAAGTTACCTTTGCATAAAAGATTCAGTGACATTCTGTCACTGTTTTATCGTTTTTAATGTGAAATTCTGTAAACAGAGCTGGAGTTTGCATACCTTTTTTTTTTTTGAAGCTAGTTTCGTAAGAGCTAAGAAGTCTGTCGTATCTTACTGGAGAATATTTTGATGAATTTAAAAAATTAAGCCCTTGTCATGCGCCATGATATCAATTTCTTTCTTCTGAACTTTCAAAACTTGAATCCATTTAGTACATTTTGATCATTTTTGATCATTATATAATTACAAAATATTCGTTAATCGGAACAATGGGGGATTTAAAACCTGACATATTGTCAGGTTTTAAAATCAAAATTTCTATCTCGTCTATCGTTTCTATCTGTCAAAATTTCTATCTCGTTTGGAAAAATCTGCATGAAATGAGAGATCTCATAATGAACACGCTTTTGACGAGCCTGAATACCAGTGAAATAGATTATACATAGAAAAGGGCCCTTTTTTTTATCTTGAAGTACAGGATTAAGGGCGCACAAAGAAAAAGCTCTCTGAATGGCCAATGCAAACACGCTCAAGTAACACGGGGAAATTTGCATAATGCAGAGGCAAGATATCAATCAGAGAAAGACGTTACATCCTCACTCTGCATTTTATCGGTTTTCTACGCTGAATATCTGGCGAATGCCGCTCTTCGATTGGTGTATTGAATCTGTCGTAAGCAATCCCCCGGTTTGCCTTGATCGTGTTTGTACCAACGCCCCTTAGAGAGGAAAGCCGCTGCTCTTACTTGTGACGTCACACCGAGTAGGTAAAGCAAAGCGTTTCCATTGGGTTTCTCCTCTCTCCCGAGCCGCGGGAGAGAGGAGAAACCCAATGGAAACGCTTTACTTTACCTACTCGGTGTGACGTCACAAGTAAGCGCTGCGGCTTTCCTCTCTAGGGGGCGTGGTTTGCACTAGCCGTCCACAGGGCTGTTTTTGTACACATATTACGAGTTCCGTTTTTGTGATACACGTGCAGTTCCAATGGTTTTTAGGGATTTCGCATGCGTTGAGCATTTTTCGAAGGAAATAAAAATAGGCGTTGGCATTCGAAAATTTCGAATTTCTGTAGCTATAACCGTAATTCTGAGTGCCACTTTATTGCCGATCACAGAATCTCGAATCCATACCTCGTAGTAACTATCTCTAAAATTTTATTTCGCTAGGTTAACAAACTGACCCCAAAAATTCCATATATTGGCAAAGTTTTTTTTTTTTTTTTTTTTTTTTTTTAATTATGGCTCACTCATTTCGAGTAGAGCTGTGGATGAAATGCACAGATTCTGGAAATATCATTTCCCTTTCTTGATGGCATCAAAATTTTTTTTCAGTTATTGTATGCATTAACTAAAGCCAATTTTCTTAAATAAGTTAGTCCCCACCACCCACCCCCCAAAAAATGTTCCTCACATGCTGTAATTACAGTCTGGCATGCAAAGCAGAGACAATGCTGCATTCAACTGTTATGATATGCTGCAAATAGGATGGGAGAGGGTGGGCTAACTGTACCCGCACAATTTGACCTACAAATAAAGCTTCTTTTTTTTGCATTTCATAAGATGAAACGGGGAGAGGCGGAAGAGCGTTACATAGAAAATAAAGGTGGAGCTCAAATCCGTATGTAGTGCTAACCGCCCGCTCAACATTCCCATTATGCAGCATAATGGATTTCATGTATGAACACTAAATTTAGGAGGCATTAGAAGGGTTTACTGCAAAAAAGATATAGCACTATCCTACGAGAGTTTGGAGGTCCCACGATTGTCGAGTGGATAAGACACTGAACATGATAGTTGTCTGAAATGTAGAAGTCCGAGATGCTGGCTCAGTGCACGGCTGTCGATCTAACGATTTGGAGAGCTTTGACGATCTTATCCAGATGTGACTTAAATACGTGTTAGACCATTTAAAAAAAAAAAAAAAAAAAAGTTGCCTCCACCAAAAGGCAACCCCCCTTCCCCATGGCGGATACCGCTCGTGTAGGTTTACCTTAACACAATACACAGGAGAGTTTAAAGTGACGTGTGCTATCTTGCAGCTTTAAAATAAAATAATAATTTCCTACCAAATGTTATTGTTATTTTATGGAGAAGTTTTTGGTATGGAAAAAAAATGATTCCTTAAATGTTAAAATAAAAGTTAATAGTGTTTTAAAATTAAAATTTAAAACGTACTTGAATAACCTTATTTTTTCAATCTAAAATCACAGATTTATAAGTATTTTTAAGCAATTCTCTAAAGACAAACAACTTCTAGTTATGCTTGAGATAAAGAAGAAAAGAAAAAAGAAAAGAAAAAAATTATTTCTTCATTTTACTTCACAAACCTGCAGAAGTAAATGCACACAACAAATTTATTTTGTACATTTTAGTTCTTCTTCGTTGGTTAGTTAAATCGTTCTGATGTGGGCATTCTTGATGTGGGCATAGACGGATTATCGCTTTTAACATCTGCTTAAAACTTATGTTTAATAGTGAGAAAGAATCTTAATATGAATACTTTCTTTTTCTGCTTGTAATCAGTAGCAGAAAGTCTAAATCTGTACGCAATTCCTCCAACCCATGTTAGCACTCTTTGAGCTCTCTGTAAAAAGCCGTTATCGGTTCCAGGCCGCGGAATTAAACCGTGACAGCTGCTTCACGCCACTTAGTGGCATCTTGCTCGTCAAACATCATTTCAAAAGTGTAAGTCCCGCATACTGCTAAATTTAACTTCGGCCTCTCCTTAAAACATAGCAAATAGTCGTCTAACAGAAGAGCGGGTAAGGCAGACACGGGAATTTTGTGCAAAAACAGACTTCTGTACCGGATGTTTCCGATAAAACTTCTCGCAGAAAGAAGACTTATTTAGGAAAAATTTTCTCGATTAAGTGAATATTTCACAAAAAAAAAAAATTAAATTAAATTTTAAATTTACAAAAATCATTTGTTTAGTAAAAAATTATGTCAAAGTTTGAAGTATAATGTTTAAGGAAATTTCATTGAGAAAAAAAAGAAAAAAGTATCCTTTAACATTTTAGCAGGCTTGCAGTATTTTCAATATATCAAAATACATTTAACATGTTAATATTGAATTTTAGTATCTGACTGCAACGATATAATTTATTAATCTAGGATTTGGATCATTATTTTACAATATATTCTAACACCAGTAAAAAATGAATTGCATAAATTAATGAAATAATTCTATCTTCTTGAACATTTTGATATATATTTCATTATCCGGTGATCATTATAGAAAGTGGTAATAGTTCATTGTATTAGTCAAGCTGATACAAATGTAGGGTATTTTGTAATTGTAATAAGATAAAAGATATAAAACCACCTATGCATTAATAATGGTAACTTTTTTTTAATTATTTGAAGCATACATTGGAATACCTGGTATAAAAATCTCTTTTGTTATAAAATTTGTAGAGAGGGGAATGTACATGAATTCGTATTCTTCCACTAAGTTTATGAGGCCCACATTGTTAAAATTCATCTAAACAGCTATATTGTAAATTAACGGAAAAACGACTGGCAGCAAAGTTGCCAGAAAATGTCCGTTCCGTTTATTATTTTCCGTTTACCGGACTAGTAACTTTCCGTTTTACTAAAACTGCGAAATAAACTACTATCCGGTTATCCCTAGGATCGAACCCTCAGCCGACGGAAGGGGAGACAGCTGCTCTAACCAGTAGACGCTACACGACTCTTACCATAATGGCCAAAGAGTGAAGTAAAGGTTCTTTTAGTTTCCTTGCGGGACTTCCTTTCCTTGCCGGAGAGGAATTTCCATTATTTACATTTTCAAATTCGTGACAAAGTGTTGTCCATTTATTATTAGCATAGTCAAATTATTGAATTGGAAATTCATTACGATTTTCACAAATGTATGTAATTAGCAAAAACATTTACTCTTTAGATATTTGACATATCGATTTAGATTTCTATACAGATATACTACAAACACTGAAAATCGGAAAAGAAGTACATATTGGCTGCTAAAAATGTATATAAAAAAATACACCTTGATTTTTCGTCCTCAGTTTGAAATAATAATAATAAGAGAAATTATTTTCTATCCGAGTCTTATCCTATACATTTATAAATGTGATTTGAAACACTCTTGGTTATGAAAGGGAATTCTTCGTTAAAGAAGTAATTAATTACAGTTTAATTTTTAATTACTCATGAGAATGCGTTTGGTATCAATATATATATATATATATATATATTTACATCTAAAATGTCCAACGAAAATCCTTTTCTCAAAATTACTTGTAAAACTTACAAACAAAACCAAACACGGAAATTGACCGTTTTCACAAGAAATTTCTGAAAGGTGCAATAATTTTTCTTCTTTTAACGGAAAATTACGAATTCTTCGAGAAAGCGATTATTTCCTAAAAATTAAGGCTGGAATTATCCTACAATTTCAAATTATTTTTAACAGTGCACTTTGTGGAAGATTAACTGTTTCTATTGTAATAACGCTTTATAGAAAAATATTCAGTCAAATATACGTATTAATTTATTCTTGAAATTTATATTTTCGAAAATTGGTTCTCAAAATTTAGCTATTGTATGGTATGAGTAAATCAGTGAGAACCAATTAATAAACGAAGCAATACCCAGACTTAGTTTTTCAAACTGTACTCCACCAGGTATTAGGTTTTCCGCGAAAAAATATTTTGTTGCTTTAGTATCCAATTCACTAAGTCTTGAACTAACACAGGTTGCTCTAAGAAGATCCTCAAAGTGCTCCACCAGAGAAAAACTTTGAGAAAGTCTGGCCTAGACGGTCGTGCTGTAGTAAACACATAAATATCATTTAAATTTTTACGTTTTGTGATGATTTTTCTTTCCTGGGCTCTCAAAAAGTTATTGTAGTAGTTCTCCTAATACTGATACACTAAGAGAATATTATTCAGTTTTGAAGTTATTTGAAAACTAGACACGCCTAGAATATAATTCTGAAAAATAAAGAACGGTTTTACATAAAACTGTTTTCTTAAAAGGGAGAAAATCTGAAGTCCTTGAGCCATTCTCATTTTGATCTTCAGACATTTTAAGCACCTCGAAAAAGAAAATTCCAAAAGTTAGCTCTACCGAAACAGATTTACACGCTTTTATAAAACCAAAGAACTTAATACTGCCAGAAAATAAGGGCATTTTTTAGGCTCTCAAGTCAAAAGCGATGCTATAGCACTTAATTATTTTCGCTTTATAGTTAGTTCTCAATATATGCAGGAAGTTAAACAGTGTTAAGTATAAAAAAAATTGACGTTTGACAAAGTATTACGTGAAGTACAATGCAGTAGCTGAGCTATTAAAAAAGGACGAAAAGGCTTTCTTAAATTAATTCCTGTTTATTTTTTTGTGTGATTGAATGAAATGTAACATTGAGCTTGGTAAATATTTTACTGCTTTAAAGAACGTATAAAAATATTTTTCAAGGGGAGTAAAATTATATAGAAAAGTTGTCAAAAAGATTTTGGATAGATCAGCTGTCCTGACGTGCATACAAATATTTAAATCCAACAAAAAATGAATTTTACTAAGCAGAATTTTCCTCTTTCCCCCGCTCTACGAAGCATTTTCCTACGTGAATTAATTTTCTCGTCTGTAACAAAGTTCACTAAGTGCATGACCTTGCATATAAGTTTCTTTAAACTTCGTAATAATTGCAATGCATGCGCGAAGTCCTCAAGTCATTTTCACCGCGGGAAGATGTATTAAGCAATTTAGACTTTATTGGTTCAAATTCCTCTCAAGTATCACGACTTTTTCCTACAAAAGCAGTAATTTTCCAGCGGGGATGTTTGAAACAAATTTCCCTCTTTACCTACATCATTGAAATAATTTTCTTTCGGGAAAAGGATAAAGAACGTGCCTCAGACCTGTTTAAAAAAGGGAAGACATTAAGGGTCACATTTTGATATTTTAACCTTTAAGACACCGACCACATAATAAGCGGCGACGTGATGTTTTTTATTCAATAAAAACAAACCTGTTTTCATTGCACCTAAATAGACTTTCTGGACCGACCTTACGCGAGTCGTAAGGGCATACCGGGAGGGAGTGCATTTTTCTTGATTTATTTTCGGCTTTGTGAAACAGTGTTACTGTTGTTTTTGGAGTAGCGACTGTCAAGTCGCTACATCCAGTTCTGTCAACGCCCTTTCTCTCCTGTGAAACATCTTGGTGCCCCTGCCAAGGTATTTCTGCGGCTTCGGAAACGTTCTTGCCATTGACAGAAAATAAAAATAAAAGTGTCTTTCATTCTTGTTTGTCGACTTTTACGCACACTTGTTTCAATTTATTAAACGCTTCTCGTTTTGATGCTCAAGTGAACACTTCTTGTCGATTTTGGACGAAGTTCTGAAACTGGATGCGTTTGAGTTGACGGCTTCGTCGACGCTTTTTGTTTTTCCTTCCAGGATCCTTTTTAGATGTGCTTCGAAGCGTCTTCCGACGAAAACAGTTTAAAGGTGTCTTACAACTAAAGCGTGCTAGTTGAGATGCGTTTGTGAGCTTTGCGGTAAACAAACACGGCTGTTTGGCAAAAGAAATTAAACTGGGAACTTCAAGCAGATATTCTGAGTGAAACTCTCATCGAGAGTTCAACGATTGGAATACCAGAGTTTAACAAGTGCTGCATAAAAGTTTAACAGATTCATATGCACAAATCTACGTCTGTATAATCCAAAGATATAATACAGGGTGAATCAAAAATATCAGTACATATGGTGAAAGTAAAGACGAATTTCTTTTCATTTTCAGAAATGTGTACCCATCGAAAAGAAATGCCACTCACGAAAGGATGAGTAGATCTAGATTATTATATGTTGGCTTGAAGTAGTGCCACTCATCATTCAGTTCGTACTTCCAATGCAACACGAAGAGCATTTTGACCATTTACATAGAGACTTGTGACACACCCATAAAACAAACAAAATTTTAGGCGTAGAAATTCTCAGAGCGTTTATCAAAAGGAGTGGGTTGAAATGAAAGATCATAACCAGCCGCGACTGTCCTCAATTTGGAGAAGGGTTTTACAATACCAATAATACCAGAAGCATTACGTATCCACACAATTATAGTTTTCTATTGCAATTTGTGCACAAATGCATTTGTGCACAATTTGTGCTAAAATGCGATTTGACGTGATTCTTTTTTATCTTTGATAGCCACTGAAAAGTGGTCAACTCAACGTATATCTATTTTCATGTCCCGTATTCTTTATATGATGAAAGGCTGAAACTTTTTACATCTCCCAATTAATGTATGGGGCATATTTTACTAATTAGGATTTTATTTATTTATTTATTTTTATGGGGGGCGCATAAATTTTTTTTTTGTATTTGTTTAGATTTACTACTATCCTGAAAATTTTAATTGATACCATAAAATCCTGTACCTTTTCTTCACGTAATTTTGTAATTTATTGTATATATCTATCATGAATATTTAAGTAATATAAACCTACGTCTGTGTTTTTGGGGCGCGCTTTATATATATTCGTTTTCCACACTATTTTACAAGCAAAAAAATATCAGATCCCAACATTGAAATGGCCAGTATTTCAAGGAACTGGATTCATAGTTTAACCCCAGAGGCTATTTCGAATTCCTTCGGAATATACAATATTTATTCTTCTCACATATTTATTTGGTCACACGTGACTCTTTTTACAGCTTTCTGTTTTGTTCCATAGTTTATGTTGGCGATATTTCTGGCCACATTTGCATATATAACTCCAAAAAAAAGAAAAAAATCAATTTTAAACTTTTCTTAAAATTTTTAAGTGAAATTTATTTGCTTAATCGTGCTCATGAATTTTAATATCTGAGTCAATGATTTATAAAGCAATAAAATGTGTCGTACTATGCTTTACAGAAATTTAAAACTTTAGCTCGTTACTTCTAGAATAAATGAATTAATATTTTTTCTACAAAATAATGATATAGGTCATTTGTTTTTTAATATCTTCCATTATAGAATTTTCTTTCATTAATTATGTAATATTCAATTAAATTTCCAGAAATATTCAATGAATCTTCCCTTCTTTCCGATGAGTTGCATGAGATAGTGGACTGAATAATTAAAGCTCTAATCTTCACACATAAGATGTCTTAGGTTGTTTTATGTCATAAAATTTTATTCTTAAAATGAATTCGGAAAAACATTAAGAATAAATATAGTTCTTACCACCTGTGAATTTGAAACTATAAAATGGCCACTGCATTTAGATACTGTAAAGCATTAGTTAGTATTCTAAAATTTCTTGGTTTGTTTGCCAGAAGTGGACAACTCACGTCACCAAAAGGGTTATTCAGAGCTACATGTGGTTTTCCTGTAGTTTGCTCCACAATTTGGATCCTCATCAGAAGGAGGACTTCTTAATATTGGCACCTTTCGGAAATTGCTAGTGACCGCCGAAGGGACTTCCGGAACCATAAATCTAGCGTGCGTGTACACCACATGTGCACGGTGATACTTCAAAAATCTGATTTTCAAAGGGACGGTTGAGATAGTTAGTATCAAAGCCGTGGACACCTATGGGCGCAATGCAACTAAATGACAAGATTAATAGAACAGCAAGAAGCAAGTAGCAATTTCTCATTTATGTATATAAATTCTGTGTAGTCATTATTAATAATAATAACATTACTGGCATTTGAATAGTTCAGTTGCATTTTTTTAGTTGCAAAATTTTATAGTGAGTCATGATTGTGTAATATTAAAAGATGAAAAATTCGAAATGTGCACCATTCTGAACCAAGAATATAACAAGAAAGGATAAAACAAATCTTTTTTTTTTCTAGAGTCAAGTAATTTTATCGCAAGATTTGAAAACTAAAATTAGACAGCCTCACATTAAAGACATGCTTTTTTTTCTCTTACTTTAAATTTATATTAATGTTAAACCGTGAAATATTTCTCATGTCAAAAAAATAAAAACGTTTGTAAATTTCACTGAAATTCGTGAATCGTTTAATATTAAATCGCTTTTATTCATAAATATTCAAAGTCTAATTCATATTTTTAAATATAAGTGTATTGATTTCGTTTTATAAACCTAAGTGGTCATATAGCTATATTCCGATTGCACTGGATTCTGATTACATTCTGCTATTTGGCTTTTTAAATACAGTAGAGTCTCGCTTATCCGACATAAAGGGGCCGGCATAATGTCGGATAAGCGAAAATGTCGGATAATAGGGAGGAGTCAAGAAAAAGCTTCTTACGTTAAGCTACATTGTATGTTGGAACATAATACATATGTTATATTACACATTAATATCTTGTAACATAATCATGCTCTAACTATAAGAAAACAATGGAAAAAATGAATTGTGAAAACGAACCTACAGTTACAAAATAATCTATTGTTTGAATTTACGAGTGCCATATGTTACACTTAAAAGTTCAGTCCTGTGAGGATTTAAAGAAATTTCTTATGGTAGTCAGGTTTCCTAATGCAGTGGCGTAACCAAAGGGGGATGGGGGGGGTCTCCCATGAGGAATTTTTTTTCCATACAAAAATGTATATTCTTCAGTCCCTTATCACACACACGTATACATACTATATGTGAGTTGCAGTAGTCGTAAACCCCCATGAAAAATTTCTGGTTACGCCACTGTCCTGATGAGTGCCATTTCTTCGCTGCCAAATCTCGCCATCTTTGTAGCATCATTATTTAAATTCCTGTAGCTTCTTTCTTGCTCGATGTATTGAATTGCAGAGTGTTTAGAGCCTTTAACTCAATTTGTCAATCATGTCTCGCTCTTCATAATTTTCGTCTATCACTGTAGACAGCAGCTTCCCGCGGTAGTTCTTTTTAATTGCTCGACGCCTTTTATTCGACGTCGGATAATATAGAATGCAGGATAAACGAAGGCTGGATAAGCGAGACTCTACTGTATATATTTAAGATAAGTTTTTTCACAACATTTCAAAAATAGAATTTCATAGTCCCAAAAATATAGTAATATTTTTTTCTCTTGCTTTGAATTTATCTGAAGGATACTGCGTATAATATATCATGGGGGGGGGGATTCCCAGGAAATAGGAATCCTGGAATGCTTGCGGAATTTTGTAGATACTGCAACAAGGTGAAACACCAGCGCATTTTCAAAGATTGCAAAACTGAATGTTAAAAAAAAAAAAAAATCTCCTGTTAAGGCACTTGCCGGATTATCCTGGATTCCGATTTGCTGAGCGATTTCCGGTAACGCCTTTTACTTACTGATAATTTTGTAAATGAAGTTTTTATTTATAAATATTCGAATTATTTGCTCAAATTTTAAAGAACATGAGCGTATTCTATTTCTTCTTTTTAAAGCCCAAACGGTCTTTTGAAGTCCAAGTGATTTGTCTTGCTTTATAACTATTAAATTCCGATCACATTCTGCTGTTTCGCCTTTAAAAGATATCTTCCCCTGATGCGTACGTGAAAAGTTTTGGAAACAAACCGCATCTCGTCTTGTACTGCATCTATTAGAGATAAAGAAATATAAAAGATTAATATGCCTTGTCCGAACAAGTGCTCGATTTTCAAGAATAAATGATACTACTGAAAAAACTCGGTTATTCCCTTAAAGATACGAAGAAGTCGAGTAAGCATTTTACTTTGTTTTTAATCTATTTAACTTTGAAAAAAAATTGCAAGGAAGTGCTTTGCAATGACAAGATCTTATCTTGGAGTTTACAGAGAACTAATTTTTCTCAGTAAATGATCATAAAGTGTAGTAAGCATAAAAAGACAAGTGCTACAGTAAGTACTTGAAGAAAGGTTAATAGTCTATCAAAATGAGATAGGGATAGACGCGAGACAAAAAATATAATCATGTCTTGTGTCCTAAAACAGCCGAAAAATTTTATCTCGTCTCGCAAAATACCCGTAGTGCATTGATAAAAATGTTTGTCTCTTCTTGCGAAAAAATCTGTAAATCTCTGTTTCGATTCGGCTCGCATTCATCCCTATTCGGAGAGTAAATGTATGAAAAATAAAACATTTAGGGAAGGAGGGGGTTGTCTGTCTCTTTTTACTTTCCTTCTACGAACTAAAAGCAAGTATAGAGATTGCGAAAATTTTTGATGAGCAGATATTGATGAAAAAATCGAAGAATTTACCTATCTCAAAATTTACTTAATAAGAGTTTATGGATGACGTCTCAACGTACGCATGTATGTATGTTCGTATAAATGCATGGACAATCCATTTTGACCAGTTCTTCCTGACGTTTGTAGGTACGTACATATGAATGGACGTAAGTTCCATATCTCAGAAACTATTTGTCGTAAAATGTTCTTAGTATTATTGCAGTATTACATCTTTTTCGAATAAGATAAGTTTAGACGATGCACACCGGAAATATCTGTGATTTAATAGACGTAAAAGAAAGTCACGTGATGTCCACATTAGATTTTTGTAGAACTCTACTCGAACAATACTTTTCAAATAAAACTGGTAGCCTATGAAGTGAGCATATATTATCTTAAATTCACATTAACATTGAAACCTACGATTCACGCGCTATTGCATCTTTATCCATCATCTTACAGTTATCGGAATCAAGGATCATGTTTTATTACGTTCAATATATTGTATAGTTGGGAATATATACATTCTTATTAGTATAAAACTTTAGAATCATGTATAAATTATTGCTCTGCAAATTAAAAAATGTAATTCATTTAGCGTGTTTCCGGCAATAATCCTGCTTGTGTGTCACTAAAAATGTTTTCCGTAGTGTGGTATATCGCCTTGGGTAGGTTATCACATCATGACAATCTCTGCTGCTTGTGATAACCTACCCCGATTACGCATACTTGCTTACATTCATTACACGTGGGCCTAACCATCACTATATGCATTCCTAGAAAACAATGCAGTATTCACAAGATATTAAACTAAAAAATTGTATAAAAGTATTCATTTGTATTCTGAAGAAAAAAGAATAGAAAAAAAAGAAAAGAAAATCTTCAAAAAATGTAGAATGAAAATGAGCATTTTGACTTAAGAAAATACCATTTTACAATATCTGCTATCGCAGCTTCGCTCTTTTGATACTATTTGATAACGATTTAGATTGTATTAAATCCATACAATCTACTTCAGGCAATATTTATCCATGTATATTGCTAAAAACTACGTGTGGTAACCTAGCCCTGAAAATACCTACCTTATCATCTCCAAGTATTTTTTTACGAAATAATTTTCAAATACGCTGTATTTTTTCAGTATCTAAAACTGAAAGCAGAGCCTGCGATGGCAAGGGCAGATCAGAGGCGTGGCTAGTTTTCAGAACCCGGAAACAACTGAAATTTGTCAAAATTTCAGTTGTTACGTTGTTTGTCTTTGCCAAAATGTAATGGGGAAGTTTTTTATGTACAATTTGGCTCCCCTCCCCTCGGGTGCTGCACCCAGGGACAGATGCCCCTCCTTGCCCCCCTCTACCTACGCCAATGGGGTGGACGAGGCAGCTACCCTCGGCCATCAGTAAATAGGGGGCCTCAAAATTAGTAAACGACACTATTGCCTGTAGTGAAAATGCATGAACTTCCTGTGTATGACACTCACATATATATTTAACGTATACAAAAATCTATGCATGCATTATGTATGTACAGATTCACATGCTTATATCATAATATAGAAGAGAGCCTCATGAAGGATGCAGACCTAGTGTAAGGATATGTTTGTCATTTAGTTACGTAACTGTGGCAAAGATGATGTGAGCAAACCGTTCATATTTAATGATATTAATTCATTTATAGTGATTTATTATTCTATTTAGGTAAAATGGTGCTATTCGCCCCAAACATACAAAAATACCCGGGACTTCAAAAAATAACATATCATGCATAAATTTCCCGATTTTAGAACGGATAAAAACAAACTGATTGTGTAAAATCGGTAAACAGAAACACTTTTGATGATAGTTACCAGTTTCTTGACAGAAAGTAATGCTATATACGCAAATTGAATGTGGACATGAAATTTCCTATGAATGTGACCATGAAATTTTAACAGAAAGTACACCAAAATAATCAAATTCTTCCATGTCCAACTAAATGGGATAAATTTCATTTACTAATACATAAAAAAAAAAAACTGCTTTATAAAAGCAGTTCCGGATATAACCGATCACGCCGGTCCGGGAAGTATCTGTTAACGGCAGACTACTTACATTTTATTCTGAATAAACATACACATTATATTTTACGGCTTGCATGTGAAAGTGACCGGCCTACCGGAAAATTTCGCGGTGGGCGTATCTGGGCCGGTATAAAAGATGGACTCTGACGCTCATGTTTTAGTTGTAATTTTATGTTTTGCAAAATGAAATACTTATAAAATTTACAGCAATAATAAAAATAATAACAATACTTAATAACATGAAATGAATAAGAAAGAAAATAAATAGTATTTTTTATAGTTTTATCAACGCATTTATAAAATAATTTCTAACAACCAGTCTGTGAGAATAAAAAAAGGAGAAATCCTAAAAATAAGATAATAAAGTAATAAGGTAAAAGTAGAATAATTCAACTTTAGAAATTGAATATCACTTATGTATTCATGAACTGCGGATCTATAGAAACAGCTTATTTAATCAAGCTCTTCAAAAAACTGATTTTACGTATTATTTCTTATTTTATGTTTTGTATATGTGTGTAGAAAGAGGAGATATAAACACTGAGTTTACCTGTTTACCGTAAGAAATTACTCACTATGTAGTTTATTTACATTTATACAGAGGCGCCGACTTTACAAAATTTCTGTGGGTGCCCTAAAAGTCCGTGGGGGGGGGGGTTTAATAAAATGTTGAAAGTCGCACAAGGTTTATAATTTTTGATGAAGGATCGCTAAGTTTGGTGCCAAAACGCGACAATTTATTTTAAAGGGGGAGTATAGTTGGAATGTACTTGGCTAAGATTGTAAAATAGTTTTAGTAGGTGATTTTAAGATAGATTTCGATTCCGAAAGTGGGTTTTTATGGAACAAGGAAGAAAAATACGGCACACTCATGAATAACGATACACTTTCCAACTTTATGGAATCTTTTCCAACTACCCTTCAATCTTTTCTTATTATTATTTGCTTCCTTGCTCGTAACTACTCAATCATTTGACTTTTCGTGCACATTTTTACCAGTGAGAAATGGGTAATACAAATAATCATTTTAGCTCCACATAAAATATCCAATATCTGAGGGTATAGATTGAAGAAACGATATCTGTCTCACGGTTTTGGTACACAAATTAAAATAAACTAACTGCACCAAGGATTTGCAAAAATTCAGGATAATTCTTTACAAGCTGCACTACACACTGCAATAAATTCGAAAACTTTCATGAAACTTTCAGAAAAAAATCTTAAATGTGGAACTGCACAGCAAAATATTTCTAAGAGTGGCCATTCTGCAAAAAAATTTCGTTTATTCGGGTGTCTAGTACAGCTTGTGAACCTACATCCTAAAAATTGTGAAGTGCTTGAGATAATTAGTTTTCTTTTTTGTATTTATATACCAAAATTGCGTGTTTTTTTCCCAGCGCTGAAGGTGACATTCAAAGTTTAAGTGAATAATGTGAATTTTGGCATCTGATTATCTGTACTACGGTGAAGAACGCTGGGCATAGAATGAAAGTCTCCACCGTTGTGTCTTAGTAACGATAACAGCAAACCAGTTAAAATCAAGGTTCTTTATAAAGTAATGAAGTATTTCTGATGAAATACCCTTCTTTTAGAAAAATCTGCTTGTGCTGGAGTCACCTTAAATTGTTTTGCCTTACGCAAATTCTCTGTCAAAATTCGAGAATTCCTGGGTGCACACCCCCTTTGCCCTTGTAATAAATCAGACCCGAAAGAGGTGTATTACACTATTTCATTTTTTTTTTTTTTTTAACTTTTAGCGATGGAATTTTGATTGGTTTTAACTAATCATTATAAATTTCAAAGCAAAAGAAAAGTGTATTGGGCGGAAAAAACATACAACAATAATATCACAATCAGTCAAATTTCTTGTCATGTAAATGGAAATTTTGTTTAAAAAGTGATTCAGTTTTCGAATGTAACAATTCACGATCAATGTTGTTATTCTTGTTTAATCTATCTCATCGCTGTCTGAAATCCTCAGAGTTTTCAAAAAATGTTATTCATAGTATTGTTTCTCAGCTCATTCATTTCCTGTATTTTTTTTTTTTTTTTTTTTTTTAAATTTTTGCACCCATATAAACAGCTGCAGCTAAGCCTTGACTATTTTCTTTTCTTTTTTTTCCCCAACAAATTAAAAACATTACACCTTTAAAATTAAACTAGATAATTTCCTCAGAATGAATTAATGCAACGTTTTCTATGTTGAAATGTATGTAGGACCACATAAAAAAGATTGGTAACTATTTAAGTGCATACAGAAAAATAAAGCAGAATAAAAAAAGTGTTTATCTTAGAGTTAATAATTATTCAAAAAATATTTTGAATTGTTGGCCATATAACCTCCAGGCATGATTTTGAGCATCCTCCTGAAGTAGAGCTATTTTACCCTCTACCATTATGTGGTCAAATTTGCAAAATTACGAGAGACATACATTTCAGTATTGTGTGTTCATGCGCCCATGATTTCAGTATAATTTTACAAAAACAGCATTGGGCTAGAGAAAAGCAAATAGTACCTAATTTCGCTTTGTTAAACAAGAACAAAAATTGAACAAAATATTCGCAGAAAATGAAACGGAAGGCATCTCGCAATGTTAGTGTGGACGACAGTCTTTTCCATCCTTTTCAATAAATAACTGACCACTGAAATCATTCAAAAATAAGAAAAAGAAATTGAGACTATAGAAGAAAGTGACACAAACCCTTATACCTTAGAAGCCTCGCCTCAGTCTCATTCAATGAACACCAAAGCGCTGACACTTTTGATGAATGGGCATCTTTTTTTGTTCCAGAGACATACAAAGTGTTATACATTAGGTGCTTGTAAACAGACAGACCTTGATGTTCTCTATTTACTATAAAAACAATTAAACCTACTCACTTCGAAATACTTAAGTAATATTATTTGAACTATCTCAAAACATTTCCATAATGGGATTGAGTCTTTCACCACCTAACTCCTGTGTTATCTTTCCCGCGAGAACTTCTGATTGTAGCAAGCGGCTTTGTCTCAAATTCTCCGTTTTCCGGTACTCTTGGGCTAACATAGTATCATTGTATTCATGCATTTTCCCATGGAGGACGAGGATTCTGGGATGAGGTCTGTTTGTGTGGGGGGCACAGTGGGCAAAGGCATTGCCTGTGGGGCTGTAGGGAGTCGCACAGGCTGTAAGGAGTCACATTGTGAAAAAGCTTTGAATTTTAGAAAGACATTGTTTCCATGGGCGCCAGATAGGAAGACAAGTGGCAGTGTGGATTGAGATTTGAGCCCGCCTATGCTGTATGCTGTATAGTAAACATTTTTACAGCATACTGAACTTCTAAGTATTATTTTCGTGCTAAAATGTCTGAAAGTTAAGATGACCCCCATACACCTCTAAATTAGTACTCATATGAGAAACTATTATAATAATCATTATTATATTAAGTAGACAAAAATATTACCTGTTTGGATTCCTTTTTTCTTTTTCATGCACTTTTTAAAATTTTAGAGTATGTGCTAAGTTACTACTTATTGGAATTTTATTATAATTACTCCAGTTCCGAGGCACATAAGGGTGTATGCCGAAGAAACAAAATCTGCATAACGGTCTTAGTACACAAATTAAAGTAGACTATCGCACCAAGGATTCGAAAAAAATTTAGGATGATTCTTTATAAGCTCACTACATACCGAAATAAAGAATAACACTTCTTTAAAATTTTCGGTTTTTAAGAATTTTTTCTAAAAGTTTCATAAATGATACAGGTTTATTGTTTATTTCAGTGTATAGTGCAGTTTCTAAAACATACATTCTAAAAATTTGAAATATTTGACATAATTAATTTTTTTGAATCTGTGTACCAAAATTTCATTTTTTTTTTCCCCGAACTACAGCGATAAGCTGAAAGTAGCTGTCATTCAGTTGCCTTTAAACAGGGTTTAATTTCTATCCAAAAAAGTGCAAGAGCCCTAATTTTTTGTATTGCAATTTACAAAATTAATTACCTAATTTAAGGTATTATTAAGTTAATTTTTGTTACCTCTGTACTAGTTTGCGATATAATAAAATTAATATCAACAGAATCAATTACGATGGTAGTTAAAAATTTAAATTTAGTGTAAAATTTCACCGAGAAAAAAGAAGTAGTGGAGCTGAGCTCCCTCCCATGCAAATTAAGCACTTCCTTTAAATACATGCAAGTATTTAGCACCCACGAAAACTTTTCTGTGGGTGCTTGAGATCTGACATACTACATAAAAAAAACAACTGTCCATCACTAAAATTTTATTTTCGAATTATGCAATTGCAAAGCACTCGTCGTCATCAGTGGCGTGACTATACCGTTAGGGCCCGTAATGAATTCATTGGATAGGGTCCTTCCTCATTGTACAGAATCTCAACCAACATGTTGCCGTTCACTTTTTCTAGCTTTCTATTTGGGAAAGTCTCCCCCTCCGTCCGGGGGACAGTGGCTTTTGCCCGTTCTACCGCCCTATAGCTACGCCAGTGATTGTCTCATCGAAGTTCCTCATGCGCATCTAAATTATAAAGGACATGGGTGCTCATATAGGGAAGTAGGTGGGGGCTCGGGTCCCTGACTCTAGCGTTCGGTATAGTGAACATTTTTATATTAGCTAACCTTTTTTTCACTATTTCAGTACTAAAATGTTTGAAAGCGCGATTGCCGATGACCTTACAAATGCCAGAAATAACCCCTCCCCCCTCGTCTTAAAGTACTCATATGGACGTCCATGCCGAAGCACCCACATACATTTGGCCTCATTAAAGTTTTTCTTTTAAACTTTTAAAATATCACACAACTAATAAGCAAATAAAGCATTTTAGTACTGAAATAATGCAAAAAGTTCCGTATGCTTTACAAATATTCATATTACGTAATGGCATAATTGGGGCGGGGGGGGGGGAAACCCTCCTTGAGTGTACATCACTGTGTTGGGGTTATTAGACGATTGCTGGTGCTCAGCATCCAACGTAATTTTTTTTACAAGCCCAAAGCACCCATATAAACGTCTTTTCCTAGCCCTTTATGGGAACTTCAAATTATGACTTGGCACTAAAATTTCTGTGGGTGCTCCGCACCCACAGAATTTTTTCAGTGGGTGCTTGAGCCCCGGAGCACCCACGTAGTCGGCGCCACTGCATTTATATTGCGCTTACGCTTAAAAACCAAAAGTGATATTCACTGTACAGTTTTTGAAATACAAGAAGGATAAAGCAAATATTTTTTTTTTGTCCATAAAAAATACGTTCGCAGTGGAAGTTTCCTTTCACTGCCAAGCATATCTTGAAATGAAACTCCCATTTCAAATTTTGTAGTGCTGCCATCTCTTAATCAAAGCAGTTACAAATCGTGCATGAAACTATTTATTTCTAACTGTCAATGTGAACGTGAAGGGAGACGGACTCTGTAGTTTTCTCCGAAGAGTGTGAAATTAGTCGTAGGGGAAGAAGGAAATTGGAAGTAGAACATATGATAAATATAAAAATATTTATTCAGTACTCAAATACATTGTACAAGAAAATATTTCAATATTTTGTATATCTTCTCTCAGGAATGAAGCCAGAGGGGGTGCCATGGGAGCCTGGACACCTCCTATATTTTTTATTTTTGTTAATTGTAGATAAATAAATAAAGCATTTTGTTAAATAAATTCTGCCTTTCTTTCATCTTAAAGAAAAAAAACAAGCGAGAAAAGGAAAAAATGTACCAAAAAATTGATACCAAAAAAATTACTGAAAAACAAACATAAATTGTATTCTACTCCGCAGGATCGAAAACTGAAAAAAAAAAAATTACGATTCGCCCTCAAATTGCTTAGTCTTTAAGTCTCTGCTAACGTTAGTCATCGCGGTTCTAATTTCATATTCATTATATTTCATTGTGTAAAATTACGAACGCCTTTTAATCACTAGCAATCCAATAGAAATGATCGGTGCTACTTGGAAACTGTAAACATTTGTGGAATGTAAAATTGGCGTTGTGACGACTCAAATTTGTCTTAAAGGGGGTATACTGATTTAATATCATTAATATTTTTAAACATAAATTTGTTACATTTAACCATATTTGGTCTCGTGACAAAATATGTTCTGTAATAATCTAATTTCATATTCTAATTATAAAATATTTTCTAATTATCTTTAAGTGTGATTTTTTCAGCATATAGTACTCGCACCACTGAATGATGGCACTTCGGCACCTGCTAAGAATAAATTTATGGAAATTAAAACGACTTCCAGATGGTGCATATACTCAAGAGGATTATTGAAAATTACTTTTTTATTTTATTATTATCATTATAATAACAGCTAGATTATCCTCATTTATGCACCATTATTCATGCAGTATGATTGATTGTTCCTATCTGCTCTTTGCAATCACAACACGACAGTCCCGCATTCATTTTCCTCCTATAAAATAATTTCAGTTAAAATGAAAATGAAAATAAAACACAGGACATATTCACTACATTTCTTTAATTTTGACATAACATTGGAATATATATATTCTATTCATATATATATTCTCATGTGTGTATTGTGTTAGGGCAAAGCCACGCAAGCGCACTCTGCAAAGGATGGCGGTGCCTTGGTCGAAGGACTTTTTAAGGGTTCTAACGCATTTTCACGTTACATCTGGAGAAAACCAACCAAAACTCTGGACCGTTAAAGTCTTTCGATAGGCGAGGTCAGAAGATTGGACCTTGACGCAGTAGCCGTCTACCATTTTGAGTGTCTTATCCACTTGGCTACATTCTCTGATAGTAAATTGAAAATTAATATTAAAATCTCAACAATATGAATTTTAGTATCCTGAAGACTTTATTTTTTAAACGCAAAATTTAAATATCGCGTTAAACGCGAGGAATTTCCTTAGAATTTTTATAATCGATATTGTAAGAAATAAAGCTCCCTACAATATTTTTATGGAATCTTTTTTCTTGAGTTTGAAGTTAATACCCCTCATAGTGCAAAAATGTATTAAAATACTAGGAATACGAAGCATTAAGATTATACGTAGGTCGTTTCGAAAGTAAGTTTCGTCATTTTTTCCCCACAAGGAAACTGTATTGAAAAAAGAAAAAAAAATACATTATAGCATCATTAACTATACACCTTGCAACATTTTAGTAGCCATCATACACAGTTGCCATAGTTCAGGTGCACAGGTGCCATCATACACAGCTGACATTCAGACAATTGTCACAACGTGTAATCACTTTGAAGATATCACTGTGGGAAACTCCGTGCCCTGTGGTCATGCTCGTTATGCAAAGAAAATAGCACTCTCGGGCTGGTGAAGCAGGCTGTGCGACCATTCCTTAAACCATAGGGTACGGAGTTTCACCGTAGTAGTTTCTTCAAGTGAATAGCGCGCTACGACAAATATCTCAATGTCGGTGGCGGCAATATTGGAAAAAATAGTGCCAGGTAAATAGTCCAGGATGACATGATGCCTTTTTTCGGGGAGGGAGGGGGCAGTAAAATTTCCATGTAAAAAAAATGATGAAAATTACTTTTGAGACGACCATCGCACATAATTTATAAATAATCCAAGAAAAGCACTTCGAATAGGAATAAATGAATCACATTTCTTTAGTCAGTTCCATAGCTTAATAAACTACCTACCTATAGCATTCAAACTGCTGCAGATTAAAAACGGTACAATTTCTAAAACAGGTTTTTAATCTTCGATTTAGAACATTCAACCGTACGTCATCATAATCATGTCAGAATTTTGTGATGATCTAAAAACATCTAAATCACAGTCTGTATTACGCAGATGTTCACTCTGCATAGAGTTTCCACACATTTTCTTATTATTCGAAGAAAAATATATTACATCGGGAAAAAATATGACTGATGAGCAAAAGACAGAATTCCTGTCCCTCGTTAATCAAATATAAACTTCACCTGCAATCAATGATTATTATCTTCCTATTCTCTCTAAGCCATGCAACATCAACACTTACTCAAGTTTCCGCTGTAGTAGTTTACACCCTGAAGGAGTGAATCATCCACATTTAGCTCCAGAAAATGAGGGGCTATTTCCATACCGATAGCCACAGGAAAATGGCGCCGTTTCCACTCATTATCTCTTGAGTTATTCAATTTCCAAACCTTCTGAAACTGAAATGGAGCTCAATGTTTCACTAAACGAAAAAAGATTTTTAAAAATAAAATAAAATAAAACTAAAAGGAAGAGAAAATATTTAGTCGGGCAATTTTGAAATCAGGAAAACTATTTAAAAAAATATATAAACAAAAGTGGTTGGGATTTTTTAATAGCTTCAGTTTAGAACAGCTTTTGCTCTTCATAAACGTGTAAATCAATTTATCAAACATTCGGAAATTTCAAAAATACTAATCACTGTACAAATGCATGAATCAGACAAAATCTGTCGGTAATTTTTGAGCTTAGAAGTATTACTTTCACAACTTGTACATGATTTAAAAAAATATCTCGGAAAATTGGGAAATTTAAAATACAAATTTCACCAATCAATCGTAAAACAAAAATTAGTCAGAAATTTTAGAGCTTTGAGTGTACTTTTACAAATCGAATATGTATGAATAAAATTAAACGCTTAGTCTGGCGGAAAATCTAATCAACCAAATAAAATTGCTTGGGAATGTTTGAACTTTAAGATACACCAGCAGCATAAATCGAATTTTCTAAATTTCGGTTTCGAGAATACTGTAGATTTACAACCTATACACATTCAAATAACGCAGTCGAAAATTTTCACACAACGAGAATACTACTTTAACAATTCGTAAAGACGTGCGGGAAAATTATAATTTGACAAATCTAACCACTAAAAATAAATGAAACTCGTTAGCATGCTTTAAAAATCAAAAATACGTAAAATGAGTAAATGAAGAAATTTCAAATCTTCAAGAATACTGAACTCGTAAATAGAAATATTTAACAATTATGCAATCTAAAGTATATTGTATTTCTGAAAGTCTAATAAAACAGAAAATTGTTTTACTTCACAAAAAATTTCATTTTTCAATCTTCTAAAATTTTGACTGTAAACTTACTTCTTGCACGGTGAAATTCCGACTCACTTCATTCTTTTCTATGAATTTCTGACTATGAAACCATTTTTACATTCCACCAGGAAATTTTGACTTTGTAAAACAGATCTGTCAGCATTACTTTTTAAGAACTATTTTAATTATGTTTTTACACTAGTCCCTGAGTTTAACAATTGTGACCCGACCAGAGGTATAATATATTAAACATTGTATCTTAAGATATTGAAACTAATTAAAAGTTTACATAAAGGGCATTTAAAAATTTAGCAACGTAATGCATTAACCCTTGTAGGCGCAACCCTTTCCCAATGCTGAAAAAAAGGGCAGCCGTTGCCATCACTCGACTTAACTACCAGCAAGATGGCGGACGATCGAAACGTTCATCGCGTGCCACAGATCTAGAGACCCTTTATTGACGCAGCTGGCTGTGCCTGTGCACAGCCAGCTGCGTCAAAAAAGGGTCTCTAGATCTGTGGCACGCGATGAACGTTTCGATCGTCCGCCATCTTGCTGGTAGTTAAGTTGAGCGATGGCAACTGCTGCCCTTTTTCAGAATTGGGCAATTTGTCCAGCTGTTCTCACGTTCTTCCATTTTTCAGCAGATGTCAGTACTGTTAAAAAGAATCATGACAATTTTTTTACGGGAAATGAACGTGCTAAAAAGTAAAGGATTCTGGTGGAGCTATGTCACTCGCAACTATTTTTATAGAAATCAAATCTATTCTTCTTGACTGGCAACAGTCAAAACGTCAGAGTTTGGTGTCCTCACGGCGAAGACACAACGCGTTAAAGGGTTAAATAAATATTATAAATTTTGTGTAAAATGCGTTACGTTATATAGAATGCCTTAATAAGATATTTTTAGCTCTACAAATCAGATTTCCTTGAATTAGATTTCTTAAAATAATTCTACAGTATTTTTAATTTGTTGTTGAGCCTTTTTAACGCTAGCTACCGTGATTTTGTTCTTCCTTTTTTTGTGATTATATTGTTACCCCAAATGTAAATACATAATAAGTAAATATTTGTTTAAGTAAGACTGAAACATCCATAGATTTCATTCCCAAACTCACCAAATATCATTATTAAAATAATAAGTAGATACTTGTTTAAGTAAGGCTGAAAAATCTATCAATTTCATTCTCTAAGTTACCAAATAAAATTATCTCAAAAATCAAAGCTGTAAAAATAAGGATATCTATTTTATTTTAAAACAATTCGTAAAAGTGGGTTCGTGGTGATGTGCGAATCTCCTGTTTTGTTGGCTTTAACCTGTATTTGACTCAGTATCTCTATAGCTGAGTATCATTCAGTACTTTTAATTATAACAAAGGTATACAAGAAGAGGGGGAGGAGGCCTTGAACTTGAAAATGTTTCATGTTAAATTTTTACAGATTTCAAATTAGTTATAAGTTTACTGAGGATGCAAAGCAAAAGTACAGTTAGAAGAATAATATACGATCTGAAGACAAAAATGATGTACGCACTTTAGAGTCTTCCTTGCTGTGCTAGTATTCCATATGTTTAGTGATTTTGTTTAATGGCTGAAGATGAACTAAAAATAAATTTTAATGTGTAATTTGATAAAAGCGGTATACTTCGTTAAGTATGGTATAATAACACTGAATTATCTAAACTATTCATGCGTTTCAACGTAACCGTTTCAAATATAAGTTTCGTTAAATGATATAAATATTTGTTTGTGTTTTGACCTACAATAGATTTATTACATCTAATAAGGAACTTAAAATAAACTTGCATGTGCAGTTTGTTATAAACTGAAAAATCCGTTTGTTCTTTTTTACTAAACTAAAACTCTCTTACTATAACTACATAACAATGTTATTCTTCTTTAATTGAAAAAAAAATCATTAAAAGTTAAAATAATGACTTCTGTTCCATAGATTTCTGGAGCACAGTGATAACGACATACACATATTTAAATATACTTTGTTTCACTCTTCATTTTGATAACAAATATATGATATTCGTTAGCAATTAATTTCTCTGCTGCTTCTTTAGCTAATTATGCTACAAGTAATCTAATCCTACAAGATTTTGCCTCAGTAAATAAGATCTGTAATAATAAAAATACTAAAATACACTAAGAACTGTTACACATATAATTACTTGAAGGTTTATTTTTCTGCTCATGTATATTATACATTATAAATAAAAGTTAATTTTTGTGACATTCCGTGCTTGACCAACTAACTATTCGCTGTATCCCTAATTAAAACCTGGATTTTGTTTCTCTACATGTGAGTGTTTGATACTGATTAAGTGAATTGGTTTCCCTTGCTTACTATAACACAAGACGCCACTTCCTAAATCTGGTGAATGAGTATTCCAAAAGCTGTATTCGGAAGTTATGGTTTGAGCAAATCAATTGCTACATGAAAGTATAATCGAGTAGCAGTGCTTTGTAATACATTCATTCATGTGTTGGTGATTCCAGTTGTTATTGATAAGGAAAATAAGCGTCAAAAAACAGTGTATATAACAGCAACAATAAGAAAATTAATTTTTTTATTGGTTCTCTTATATTCGTTGTTTTATGATGTTTAACTTCTGCACCACGCTAAGTCTTTAAAATCCAAGCACAGTAAATAAAAGATTAGATGATTTATTATTGTTATTATTATTATTATTATTATTAGTTCATTATTAAAGCATCTCATTTTAACCAATCAGTACAAAATCCTGAATAATTTCTGATTTTATTATTTCTATTTAGTTCTGACGTTTAATATTTATGATGCAAAGGCAGGTCTTAAAACATTTGCCGGTACGGGCAACAAGTATAAGGATTTACAATATGAAATTTAAAATATCAATGAAAAGGAAAAGAAAAAATGAGATGCGAATGAACATGCATTTTTTTCGTATGCATTTTTTACGTCGTTCGTAATGCATTTATTTCGTATGTTCGTTGTTTCGTGTGTTTTTTTCGTATTCATGTCGTCATTTTTTTCGTATTTCGTGTGTTCGTATAATGTATTTTTTTCGTTGTAATGATTCGTCCGTCATCTTAATAAATCCTGTTCGGAGAGTATACTGTTCCTCACCGGCTTCCTTGGCAGTGAAATTTCTCATTCTGAATGGAATTTAAAATTAAGATGGTTAAAAACAGGAGCGGCCCTCTAGGGTAGGGGGCGCCCCCTACTAATATAAAAAAGACGCCCCCTTTTATGTTCTACTTAGTTTTTTTGTTCGAAATGACGCCCCTTCGAAGACGGCGCCCCGATGCGATGATTATCGTGCCGGGCCGTCCCTGGTTGCAAAAATAAGATGTGGTTTAATGATAAAAACCTACAAAAAGGAATAAATTATTTTCTTCCTATATTAATTCTGAAGAGCTTCTGGATATATTGCTCTTTATAAAAAATGGAAAGGAAAAAAAAACTAAGTAAAGCTGAAACACTTTCATATTTTAAATACGCACTAAAGTGCTATGTATTAAAAGCGTATTATAATCCATGTGTCTTCCCTATTTTCTTTCCTTATTCCATTAAGTTGGAAAGTAAATCATTATTGATGAGTGTGATTAAACACAATTAAAATTGATCTTTCTAACAATTTTCTTTCTGGATGTAATACATTAGACATTGGGAAAAAGCTGCATAGAAAAATGCACATTTCGAACTGAAATACAGTTTAAAAGTAGCGCTATAATCACATCTTCTCAAAATCGCACATCAACCCTTTTATTTTTCGCCAAATTAAAAAGTTGCACATTTATTTTCGGAAAATTTCAAATTCTGTTTTTATTTTGAGTATAAATCATTTTATTCCTGCTCTGATTTCACATGCACACGATATTTTAATTAAGAAATAACCTTGCAAATAATTAAAAAAAAACGTTATTCTTTTATTTTTACTTCAAGAGTCTGAATAATTTAATAAACTTGCCAAACATGGCAACCTAGATATGCTCAAACCTCGCTCTTTCCAGTGCGGGGTTACAATTGCGAAATGGCGAGAGCAAAAATTATCCTTTTGCGAGACGTTTTTTTTCGATATCTCCTAAAATAATTCGAATTTTGAAAAAATCGCTTCGATGTGTGTCGGGAGCCGTCCTGGAGAATTTGCGTGCAAAATTCGGTAGGTCTACGATCACCCGTCTGCGAGCTACACGAGACACAGACAAACTAACGGACAGTTTACATATTGCTTTATTTATATAGATAGATTATTAATTTTTCTATATTTTTCGCGTGGCTTTTAATCATGAAATGGTTTTATTTGTTAGGTACAATTTATTAAGTTTTTTTTTATTTATTCTTTTGCAGTAGTAGCTGTATTGCTAAGTAAGTATTTTTTTATTAGAAATTTATCACAATGTTGAGCTAAAACCTTTTTTTTTCCCTTTCTAATTATCTCTGAACTTTAAACACATTATTCATCAGCGATATGCATCATTCTTGCGAGAAATCTTCTGTACACAGATTTTAATCACCGATTTATTTGGTTACGGGGATTTCATTAAATCAAATGATCCATCGAACCATGATAAAAAGGAAAAAAACGGGGAAAATAGTGGAACATCCTTTGAAAAGGCCGCCTTTCATCGGATAGTTCCAATTAGTGGGAGAGCAATGATGTGATAAGCATAAAAGAACCTTCTAAAGGTTATGCGAGGCAAATGTAGTTAGAAAATATAAAAACTGGACTAGATACTTTTTTATAAAGAGGCTGAGTAAATTAAAAAATTAAACTCTTTGCCAGATAATTTCTTTGTATTTCTCACAATCTTTTAATGAAGTTTTAAGAGACATTTTCAAATCCATATTTCCATTATAATATTAATTATCATCATTATAATCGTTACTATAATTACTTTTGTTGTTATTTTTATTGTGATTTTTATTGTTATTATTGCTATTGTTGTAGTTATTTTTTTTTTGTCGTTATCGTTGTTGCTGATGATGCTGTGCTGTTATTACTATTGTTATTATTTTTTTTTACGCAAAATAAATAATAACAGGGGCCTTCTAAGGAAAACTTTTCAGAGTACTCCTCAGTACAATAATTATCATCATTATAATCGTTACTATAATTACCTTTGTTGTTATTTTTATTTTTATTTTTATTGTGATTATTATTGTTACTATTGCTATTGTTGTAGTTATTATTTTTTTGTCGTTATCGTTGTTACTGATGATGCTGTGCTGTTATTACTATTGTTATTATTATTTTTTTTTTTTACGCAAAATAAATAATAACAGGGGCCTTCTAAGGAAAACTTTTCAGAGATGAATTATAATCGTACTTTAACAAAGATATCCCCTTTCACTGGGTGTGCTCCTGAATAATAATAATAATAATAATAACAATCATATAACTTTTAAAAAACTGAATTCCATTATTTTTTGAATGTGCAACATTCTTCTAGCCCAAAACTACCCAAGTGATTTGCAAAATATTCAATTTTTAAGAATGTGTTTCTAAAACTTTTTTAAGTGCATATTCATCGTTTATTTTAGTGTGTAGAGCAGTACATGAAGAATAATCCTGAATTTATTTTTAAGTTCTTGGTGCAGTTAGTTTATTTTAATTTCTGCACGAAGAACGTCAAACAGGCTGTGTTCCTTCAGCCTTTGGATTTTGGATCTCAAAGGCTTAAAATTTGTCTAAATGTTTCGACTGAACTAAAACTAGATCTATGTAGCTATTTCAATGATCAGATACATATATTTAAGCCATTATTTTTGGAACAATGTCGTCGAAGATTGAAACTAATTACTTAAGAACCTTCAGTAGTCTCTTCTGATGAGACTTGCGTAGGATATATTAACGTACTTTTACTTATCGTTAAGTTTGTTGTACAGACGCCTTTGGAAAATGGTAAATATAAAAACTTTTTAAATTTCACGATATATTTATTAAAATGATGTATTGTGTTTTAATTAACAATATGGTAACAAATCTACTTATATTGCATTAGACTGATATTATCTACCTTCGTTTCGCCTGCAGATATGCTTAATTTTAATGCAGAGTTTATGAATCTTATTCAATGTTTCATTTATGAGGCCACGTTTTTGGATGCCGTAAAAGAAAACCGAGCAGTTCGTCCTTGTTATTTTCCATGGTTAGTTATCTAACGTTTGAAAATTAAAACTTACGACGACGTTGATTTTTTTTTTTTTTTTTTTTTTTTTTTTTTTGCTTTGCTTAGAACCGTTATAAATTTACGAAATCCACAGTTACAGTATGAAATAAAAGTGTGAAAATTTTGTCCGATACTTCTTGGATCGTATCTGCATGTACGCAGCCCCTATAATGGCTACGGCATTTGTGCGGGGTCGAAAGGGAATTGATTAAAATTGACATCCCTCCTATCGATACCCCTATTAATCAAACAACACGCAATGGATCATTTTGTTATGTACCAGGTTCATCAGTGTCCAGGCAGGGTTGCGGGGAGTGGGAGTATAGAGAGGTTTGGGTGCAATCATTAGAGGAACTTCAGGAAAAAGTTGTCCCTTCAGTTAGAGGTGCACGGGGTTTCTGATGGAATGTGCATGTCCTTCATTGCATCAGTCTGATTGAAGAAATCGCCCTCATGAGGTCACATGTAACGAACATGTGCAGGGACTATTGGAATCGTACAGAGTATAATTTTGATTTAGGGATAGCATGTCAAAGAAAATTAAAGAAATCAATCTTGTGGCATAGGCAGAAAGCCAAACGTTATTTCTCCATTTATTTTCTCTTACAATTACTGTTTCCAGTATGGATCCTCGACAAGAGATTTTCCATATATATATATGAAGTGCATATATGAAGTAGTATTTGCAAGATAGAAGCCATACAGCTATTCTGATTCTCAAAATGTTCATGAACCAAACATTTTAATCCTTGCATTGGCTAAATCTGTATTCTTATTAGAATATACGGTTTGCTTGAATAAATCTTTCATCCGTGATTTTTTTTTTTTTTGTTTGCCTAAAATTCTATCTATTCTAATCGAACATTTTACAACCTTTCTGTCATACCTGAGCTAAAATTACATAAGATTTAAACAAAAATGTAGTCTGTAAGGGATTAATTTTATCTATGTATTATGTTCCTTTCATTGGTATAACTGAATGGAAGACTAATAGATACTAATTCTTCCCTATTATATTCTCTTAAAGCCTACAATCTTCATTGATATAGCATAAATCGATATCTTTGAGGAGTCATATCCCCTGTTATCTAGAAACGTCAGAAGTTTTTATTAATTTAAACTAATGATTCCTTCGATTGCTTACCATGTTAAGTCCGTATTTAATCATCAAATCTTTGAAGCATGCTCAATCTGAGCAAACATCCGAATTTATATTTCAAATTAAACAAGAGTCATAAAACTTAAAATTTTTGTAATTAATATTTGTGACCCAAACATTATTTGAAAATTGTAGGAAGTTTCAGCTTCTGTAGTTATCGAATAGAAGTTACTTTTAAGGCTGACTTCTTTTTTTAAGCTAGAATCTTAGTAGATATATCTGAAACAACTACTTGCTAGTTACTCAAATGCCACTGATTTAATTCACATGCAAACTCTGTAGAACAACAAGCTGGATAAATTTGAAATAAATCCGCATTAAAGAAAAACAATACTTTTTCTATTGTTTTAATAGTTTGGGAACAAGTTGTAAGAAATAATTATACCCACTGCATAATGAACAAAAGTAGGGTAGCTACAGCATAAATTAACTATACGTACTAAAGCAGGTTTCTGTAATGCACAAAACTAGAAAGCTTACAGATAAATTAAAGTTGTCTTCCGGAAGTTAAACACTATTTGGCTTTTTGTAAACGCTGAATTATGAATTTTAATTTCGGTAACGAAAATTTTCATATCCGTTTCTTTCATCTGAAGAGAATGTAAGGGAGGAAAAAAAAAAAAACTCAATTCAAATGTGGTAAAACATAAGATAACTCATTATACTCCAACAAAAAGCCACTTTACATACGTAAATATATATATGCCCTTAAAAAGAATAAAAACTAATAATATTGATAGTGTTCTAAAACATTACAGATAAGGTTTTAAATCCTGCTAGTCTTCCTAGTTATTATCTGGTCTGACATAAAATGAAATTTATCGGGTTGCTATTAAGTCGACGAACACTTTAATATCATAATAATGATAAACTGGTGATGAATAGTTAATACTCACATGTTTAATATCTAATATTTGGTGATCGCTCAGCTTGAAGAATGGATATTCAGTGATTCATTCAGCGCTTTTTCAGCTCCACCTCTCAGTGACTCACCGATACCTGCTGCTGAAACTGATATCTGCATCGGAAGCTTTGAAAGCCTCTAAGATCATTTCTTGTTGCATTTATTCATCATTCAAAACAGTTGTCCTAGTAAAATCTGGATATTTATAAAAGCTTTTTATCTATTTACAATCAATTGATGGATTTCCAGTAGTATGAGTATCTACATGTTATGAAAGTTTCTTTAGTGATGAATTAAAACTGTGTATAATAGAAACAGCTTCTATATTAAATTGCATGTCAGCCAGCCCGTATGGTTGTGCATTTCTTAATTAATCTCTAATAAACGCTAACCGACTTAAATTTATAGTAATTGTTAAACTTGCATTCAATATGATTCTTTCCTAGTACTAGTGGTCAAACAAGCAAATAAAAAAAAAACTAATGTTTTCTTTAACTCTTTCACATCTGGCGTCCTCAATTGAGAACACAAAAATGACCTGTATTATCGTACAGGACAAATATCCTAATTTTTGAACATAAGAAAAACCAATTTCTCTTGAAAATTTAGTAACCAGGATTTTTATTTTATTTTTTGAATTATAAAATTTAATCTCAAAAATTATTTAATTTAAAGAAAAATTATTAAATTAGGTCTGAAAGGGTTAAAAATCTTTTCAACAAGAGAAGGCAAATTTTCCTATTTACCCTTGTTTTCTGTGGTGAAATAGAATAAATAATTTCTTAATTCAGTACCCGTCACCCCCCTCTCCCCCCCACCCACACACACACACAAGTTTGAAACACATTTGAAATTTAATTTTTGAGATAGATCGTAAAAAAAAAAATCATCAATCATAAAATCGTTATTAATCAAGTCGTAAATGAAACCTGAAATTTGGAGAAAGGTATTGAAAAAAGAGATAGAATGAACTGTAATGTGTGAAACAGAAAATGCATTCATGCGATTTACTGTTATTACGTTTAATGATGTTCTTTTTGAAAATTATGAAACTTTTGAACAGCTTCTTTTAAAAAAAATTCATTGCGCTAGCGACTCGGAAAAATGTATAATGTATTTTTATAAGTTGTACAGTAAACTGCTACAAACAATGAACCCATAGGAGTTAAGAAACACCCAGAAAAAAGTGATAAACATGCGGAATTTTGAAATATTTCCCTAAATAGGTGACTCTCGGCTCATTTTTGAAGAGGATTTTTTCTGATTGTGATTTTGTTTCTGAAAGTTGAAGGAGAAATACAGCTTTATTGTTAGTGTTAGTCGATAGTGTTTTGGGGGAGGAAGCATTGTTATTATTATTATTATTATTATTATTATTATTATTATTTTTACAGAGCTTATCTCCATTGGTTTGTTTTTGAACTGTTCAAAAGTCCTATGAAGGTAATCGCTCTCCATGTGGAGCTCCCTTAAACCACATACTGCATAATATACTGCATAATATACTGCATAATATACTGCACTTTAAAAAATTAAATCAGACGATATATGAAAAAGTTATTAAACATTCATACTAGAAAGGTATTTTCAGTATATAATAAAACCACTTTAAAAATAACCCTATGAATTAAATTGTTCTGAGCTGTCACTTTCAAATGCGTTCCATTGCGAGATATGAACGTTTAATCAGCAGTTACTTCAGATTTTTGAGGCGCAAATGAATTTAAAGTTCTGTATTCCGTTAATGAAAGAAATCCTGTCAGTTACAGCTGTTGTGATCTCTGACAACACATTTCAAATAAAATTTAAATATAGTCATTAAGAGCATTCATTTCTTTTACCCAGTTTCTAAAACTTTCCTTCTTCATTCTGTCTAGACAATAATATGAAATTCCGATGCGAATATTTAGGATGAGAAAATTAAGAGTTATTACTCTCCTTTTTTAATTAACTTTTATGTTCTTTTTTTCGTGTTATTGCCTGATTCCACACTGTGAAGTCTCATTATCAGATGTTGACATTTTTGTATTTCTCAAGACCTGTTTAAACTTGTGTCATGCAAAAGGGCACTGTTTTCACTTGTTGAAAAGATTATTAGTAGTTAATGAAATAATAATCTTAAATTAAACGAAATATTTTGAAATTTTCAAACTTTGTTTTATCTATTTTATTAAAATTTCGGTCGATAAATTAGATATCATTTTATATTTCAGGCTACTTTAATTTTATCATAATTTTTCATATTTAATGTACTACCTGTAGTAGTTGATATTAATAATGACATGCTTCTGTAAGTTGAATTTGCTGCACTATATTTTTTGGACTTATGGAATGATTAGCATCAGCTTCTTTGTTACTTACACAATTTACACAAATACACACACACACACACACACACATGAAATACATATATATATATATATATATATATATATATATATATATTATGTAACCTTCTGCATTTAGATAGCTGCATGTTTATCCAATATTCAACTGTTATAGTCACCTCTCGATTAAGTTTATGCAGGAAGTACAGTTCTACGGTACCCAATGGCTATTTCGGGAACCGTTACTCAGGAACACATAGTTAGTACCAGTTGCAAAAATGTTTTGAATTCTATAATATATTACAGCAGGAACAACCAAAGTCAATAAATCAATTCCAATAAAAATTACAAAATTTAAATTTTTGTACGGTCTCGCTGTCCTATTAGTTATATTTAGAAAAAAATAGTTACACGATTCACGCAAAATTTAAAAAAAGATCGCCCTTTTACGACCAAAATTCATCACGTTATGAAGCAGCAAACATTTTGGCTTTAGTCACTTTTCAACTAATGGTTTAGGAAATAGCCAGTGGGTTCCGTTAGCATTGGACACGTGGACATCCTGTATGTATAAATAACTGTTTCCTCCATTTTACGTCTGTGATATTTATTGTTTTTTTATATACGAGCATGTGCCGTAATATTAATGACTATGTCATTTTATCTCTCACCCCCTTTATTGAAAATTGTCCGAAAAATCCGCCCCAAAAAAGCAACATAAAAATGCGACATAATTTTACATATATTTAAATACTATTAGTTCACAACAGCTTTAATCTATTGTTACAATATTTCGCAAGCTGTAGAATATGCATCACATGTATTTTTCTATAAATACGTTACAATCATAAAATTTCAACATAGGGTTACCAGGCGAAATACACGGAAAATGAGAGATAAAATGACAGTCAATTAATATCGTTTTAATATGGCAATAATGAAACTAAAAAATTAGGGGGGTTCAGGGGGGTCTCCCCCTGACGAGGCACGAATACCCGAGTATATATACGATATATATATACGATATATATATATATATATATATATATATATATAATATATAATAGCTTACTTACGTAAAGTGAAATCCCAAGATAATCCATTGATAAAGTGAAAAAAATATAAAAATAAAAAAGTAGATAGCACATGGTGCCAATTAACGAGCTTATACCGGATAAGTGTTTAAATATAGCCTTTTAAGGCAATGAAAGAGTGGATAAATTGGATATAAAGCGCCAAATGAGAACTGGTGGGCTTTTAAGCCTAATCACATGTATCCACAAATAGACGGAAAATGGAATGGCAAAATTGAAATAGTGTGCTCTATCATCAGGCGCCACCGCACACACATTTCAATTTAATCGAAAAAAACAATAATAGCTAGGTTTCTGCAAGTTACCTGACCAAAATTAGGGTCCTTTTGTAACTTGGGGGCGCGACCGTAGCTATTAGAAATAAACAACGAGGAAGTGGACCGACAAGAAGATCAAAGCTCAGTATTGGAGGCAGTATTAGTGCATGTTGCCATCAGAGAAGACTTAATGCCATCAATAGACAAGTAATGCCATGGAGTGGGGGAAAAAAATGATATATTAATAATACTTTGGAAGTATAGAAAGGAAAGGAAAAAATAAGAAGTAATAGTTAAATGAATAAATAAAAAGAGTAAAAATGGTAATAATTAAATGAATAAATAATAAAATAAATATAACACTAGTATAGCTAGCCTATGTTTAACGTAGTACTAGCTGCAGTAGCTAAGAAGTACTTAGTTGAAGTTGTGGAAAAGGAGAAAAACTGTAGATATAATTATGACAGTAATGATATTGATAATAATTATACACATTTATTAATTGCTATTTATGCTTATATTATTGTAAAATATTTAGGTAGAACAGTACTCTGTATGGCTTCATTAGTTACAGACTCACATAAAAAAGGAAAAAGTACCAGTAATCAACTATTCTTAATTATAGAAAATTTTTTTTAAATAAAATATATAGATATATATTTTATGATTTTTTTTTAATATAGTAAGAACCAACAACCAACCCCATCCTCACCAACCAATATTCTGATTAGGACATACAGTTTTTTTTTGTTTTTTTTGATTACATTAAGGATATAAAATGGAAGTTAGAAATTTACTTGGATAATTATATTTTATAGCAGTTTTATATAGGTCAGTTAAGTTACTGGCCTTAAAACTATTGGTATATAGAGACTCTATTCTATATTTATGATTAGAGACAATATTTCTAAACACAGAAGTGTGCATACATCAAGTGAAATGAGTGAAAGTATTAACCTGAAAATTAAAGTCATTTCTTTTATTATATATATTAAAGGATAGACTCTTATCATCATTAATTCTAATTTGTAAGTCTAAAAAATTAATTATTCTATTATCATTAGGATTTTTTATTAGTTGTAGGGCTGAATGGTAAGCTATGGGTAGGTGGTCAGTATCACTATAAGTATTGTCAGTAGCTATTGTTATTATGTCATCTATGTACCTATATATTATAAGAGAAGGATTATTGTAATTTTTTTCATAATTATATAAATATAGGTCTGCTAAGTAACTGGAATTAGAACCACCTTGTGGTATTCCTATAACTTGCTTATATAATTTATTATTATGTATAATGTAGTTATTATAGACTATGAACTTTAAAAGATTTTCGAAATACATAGTATCTATGTAAGAAGGCAGGGTTATATTATTATTACTATGTATAAATAGATTCAATATTATATTGTATAAGTCGTCTAGTGGTATACTATTGAATCTAGTCTATGAACTAAGTCTTTAAAATCATAAGTTGATATATTAATTACATCGTGTAGAGCATTAATCTTATTTTTTACTTCATAGCTATTACCTATAGATATAGAAGAATATATATATATACATACAGGGTGGCCATAATTAATCTGCAAGTGTTCAACGGGTGCTGGAGAGAAAACTACCGAGAATATTCCAGTGAAATTTGGTATCTACACGTTTCAGAACATGAGCAAGTCAAATATGCAAAAATAAAAAATCGTCATTTTCACCCGATAGATGGCGCTGTATCGTATTTCAAAGGTCACCGGTGGCATATACAACTTCCAAAACGCATAGGCAGAACATAGGGACATTCTAAGAGGCATACAAACAATATAAAACATCATTTACAGTTTATCAAAAGTCCATACAATTCGCTTCAGTAATTAAATTTTTACAGTAACATGTAATCAAAAATTAACGTAAATTAAGATCACAAATTAACTAATTCATAAAGACGCTTTGGAAAACAATTAAACCATTATTTATTCTCATTGACACTCATTGGACCTCTTAATCGTTTCATACGCCAGTATTCTTTCAGAGTAGCCGAATAATTGCTACCATTCTGATAGAATATCTTCACTAACAATGCACGTTCCTTCTTATTTAGAGTCATGATTGACCATTACTCAATGTGGTCTTGTTTTTACACTGTTCGATGGACTTAAAATTTGCATATATGACTTCCATAAGCATTGAAACACGATGTAGCGCTATCTATCGTGTGAAAAAGGCGATTTTTTTTTTATATTGCATATTTGACTTGCGCATGTTCTGAAACGTCTAGATACCAAGTTTCACTGGAATATTCCTGGTAGTTTTCTCTCCAGCACCCCTTGAACACTTGCAGTTTAATTATGGCCGCCCTGTATATATATATATATATATATACAGACAGACAGACAGACAGAAATAGAAGTATACATATGAAAAAAAATACAATATATTTGAATAAAAATCAGTCTTTCCCATCCCTCCCTTTCATCTAAAATACGTTAATATTGAACAGCTTAAATTCAGAAAATTCTTCATTGTGATATTCATTCGAAATTCTACATACGTCCATGTGAAAGTAATATATACTCCCTGTCCCCTCTGTTCTTTCATTTTTTATCTATATATAAATACACTTTCACTGAGCCATGTCAAATTCATTTTGAAAAGCCCGACCCTCTTGTAACTTTTCGATGAAAATGAAAAAAAAATCCTGAAATATCAACTTCACGTTTGTACTGTACCCAAGCTGTTGACCACCAGATGCAGCCTTAGTTCCCGACTTCTGTAAGGGAAACGCATATCACTTATTGCCCAAAATTTATATCCTATTTTATTATTATTTTTTTCTCTCATGATGCCTTTATTCGAACAATCTCCCCCCAGCGTTTATCGATCTGGATTCAGGGAATCTTTACCACCCCCTAAAGAGAGTGGGTGGTTTCGCTTTTTTTTTACATGTAATATTGAACGAGAAGGAGAGGGTGGGGGATAGTTGCCTCGATTGCCAAGATACCATCGAGATACCAGCTGTCCAAGCTAATTTGGACTTCAGACTTAATTTCGTGTTGATTGAAACGTCGTTACTCTGTAGATTGAAAAAACGTGAGTTTTGGACTATTTTTTATCAGTCTGCATGCTCCAGTGTCCTTGCATATTAAAAATTGAGGAAGACTTTTATAATCAGCTCTGGCTGCACAGCATACGACAGAAGCTTAGGATCAGCTTAATATAAAAGAGATTAATTGGTTTTCAATCAAATTCTTATACGTTTTTTTTCATATTTTCCCCTATAGGGTATTTTTTCCGTCATTTTGTACAGCGTGTTGCCTCTATTTGGCTTGGGTCGGGGTGGAGAAGGGACTTTAATAAGTATACAAGTTCTGTAAAAATTAAAAGATAATTTGGGAAACTGAAAAAAATCACAAATATATAGGCATGAATAATTTTTAATTTAGGATAGAGTTCTTTTAATGATATTAAACTTAAACAATCATATTCATAGACTTTGAGAATAATTTATAAGCAATTTATAAATAGTATAATTCTCTTAAGTTCATTGTTGATGGCTTCACAAAATGAAAAGCGCCTAAAAACCGCATCTTCAATTAATTGTATTTGGAAATCAACATCAGCAAACACATATATGAATGAACATATAATTTTAAATAAATGCTAGACAGTCATAGGAGTCATTTCGTAAATTTTTGATCACAGAAGAAATTATTTTCAATTTTTTGTACGTTATTTCCTGCCACTCGGAATCTCTGTAAACACTTACATGTTTGCAAAAGCTTTTCATCGCAGATTGCTATTAATATCGCCTTAAAACTTAATCCAGTGCAAGTCATTGGTCATTTTCTAGATTCAAATGGGGAATTTTTTATAAATTTACCATGCCATAAATTCACCAAAAAAGTTCATTCAATTTACACGTCATTATTATAAAGGACGGGATGGGGAAAAGAAGATATACATACTTACACTGAAACCTCTCTGAAAAAACCACTTCTGAAAAGAAACCATCTCTCATGAAGATCGTTAGTTTCTGTTCCATAATTATTCGCAAGAGATCAATGCTAATTTTCTCTCCATTTTGACCGAAAGGCCATTTTTCAATTTTTCAGTCTAAGAGCAAGAATGAGGAGTCTCAGCTCCGTTATCTTCAGTATGAGGAAGCTCTTAGATGGCACAATGATCAACTTGAAGATTGAAAGAATATCATAATAGAAAATATCAACAATCATGAGACTTAAAAGTTTTATGAAAAAATTAATTCCTAATTATTTTAGTATGAGGGATTTTACATTTGAAACTTTTTAAAATCTGTTTTATAAATTTATTCTGATTCGAACGGCCGTCTTCTATTTTATATTACAAAACACCAGCTGGGATCAATAGATTGATATAGCGTTTGGTATCAGTAAGATATAAAAATAAATGTTGCAATCAAAACAAAAATATCAGTTGCTTCTTTAAACCTGAAAAGACATCGAATGTAAAAAAATTTATTCAATATTAAATTTTGTGCTATATATTGCATGCAACGCAACTTTATTCATTGCATCTCCTTACAAACATCACCACTGTGAGGGATCGATTTTTCAGGGTTGAAAAAAATGGTGTCAAAAAAGTTTCACTGTACATTTGTCTAATACAGTTGATTGCATCACTTCACTCATTGTATACTGTGAATAGGGGCTAAAACTTTCCAACTCAAAGGAATTATAGTAGATTCAGTTCTTTGTAACGAATATGTACCTGCGGTAGTAAACCTTCAAGGTTTTCAAGTTAGATATACACAATAATTGTTCATATGAATGGAGTTTATTCTAAGCAAGAATTATTGCGAGCAGCTAAAGGTGTTATTGACAGACGACAGTAAAACATCTTCTACTAGAAGTACATATATGACTTGAATTTTATAAAGTTTGGAGGCCTATAGGTTCACAACAATTTAGATCTGTATAATTCAGCCAGATTTTTAGATGGTAAATCTTTTCGTGGACCCCAAATAATGTAATTGTAACCTTTCTGAACTACTTTTAATAGCGAAGGTAGCTTAAACTATGAATTGATGCGGTGTGCAAGACGAGACAGACCTTTCCTAATAATTGTACATCGAGATTTCGAGAGACGAGACAGCTTTGCAGTTCCTATGCGAGACAAGAGAGAAGTACTTTCACCAAGCCCGGAAAACCAGGTCGGCTGGTCGGTGACTGTCGAGGGCCCCCGTCCTAAGGGTACCCCAGCGAGGACTCCCAAACGTTTTTTCATACTACTTTACAATTAAACTAATTTAATATATACCAAGTATTATACCAAAGTAGTTTGATTATTTATTTCCTTGTAATCTTACACCTTTAGACAATGACGCAGCGGAGGACTCCACAGATCTCACACCGCGAGGTATCCCTTGAAGAATCGGGTCCACAAATGCTTTAAAATAGTTAAATATGGTTTTTAGACATATAAGCTTAATTTTCAAATGTTACATATCCTAGCGGATATGAGGCCCCTTTTTCAATCTCTAACCGAGGGCCCCCAAAAGACCGAGTCCGGGCCTGACTTTCCGTCACGCGTCTAAACCCAGTTCAAATACATTATATGGCCAACATGGAACAGATCAACATTTTTGGTGGTATATATATTAAAAACTCGGTTGTTTGAGCCTCGTCAGGGAGAGACCTCCCTGAACCCCCCCTAATTTTTTAGTTTCATTTTTGCGATATTCAAACGATATTAATTGACTGTCATTTTATCTCTCATCTTTCATGTATTTCTCCTGGTAACCCAATGTTGAAATTTTTATGATTGTAACCTATTTATAGAAAATACATGCGATGCATGTTCTACAGCTTACGAAATATTGTAACAATAGATTAAAGAGTGCTGTTGGGAACTTAAAGTATTTAAATATATGTAAAAATACATGTAATGCATATTCTACAACTTACGAAATATTGTAACAAGATTAAAGCTGTTGTGAACCAATAGTATTTAAATATATGTAAAATTATGTCGCATTTTTTTGTCACTTTTTTGGGGACAATTTTCAATAAAGGGGGTCAGAGATAAAATGGCATAGTCATTAATAAATTATCTTTCTTACTGTTCTATTGTTTCTTTATATTCAATAGTCGTATTTATTGCCTTGTTCATCTTTCTAGTAAGACTATGAGCCATCTATTTACGGTAATTGATACACTCTTAAAATCTGATGCAAAATTTCACACCAAAATATGGTTAAACCTGAGAACCAAATGCTGGAAAAAGGTGTCACTATCTTATGGAGAGAATTTTTCTAGTACCTTGTTTTGGCGAATTGTTGCACCAAATTTTTAAGAGTGTATAAATATACATAGTATGTGTGTATATATACATATATATATAATACGGGAAATATCCAAAACATTTGTTACAATTTTGGTGTACAATTTTCCGCATCTAGCAGTCACAGCTCACATAATTGCGTATAGAGGATAAAGAAAGGCAGCATATGGGATAAAGTTCTGTCTTCCCAATGTGCGGGGGTGCTGATGGATAGATCCAAGAAATCAAGATGGGTGGAGGGGAGTACAACAAGATATTTTGCAGGGGTAGTACAGATTAATCTACAGAAAAGAAAGGACCCCCTCCCCGTGGTTAGGAGGGTGGACCCCACTGATACACTTTCTTCTTCTATCGAGAGTGGGAAGGAAGTACTTAATCCCTAAGATGAGATATTGCCGAAGTTAAGAAGTTATGAAGAGGGGGAGGCCTTACTCTGGTGCAGGGAGAAGTTTATTACCGTTTATGTATTCGGCAAATTTCACAGTGGAAATATTCGTGATGAGTTACAGAAGAAGCATCTAGCATGCTTCCGTGTGTGTTGAATCAAGAGTTGCGTAGCATAGACATTTGACTGATGAGTGATAGGAAAGAGGGTGATGACGAAATTCGAGAAGATCAGGAGGTGCGAAAATTCCCTTTCAAAAATTATGAAAGTAATTTAGGATCAGTGTCAAATAAAAGAGGATTTCAAAACTCAATTTTGAAGAAGAATGGAACTAACCAGAAACAATTGCGTTTTACAATTTTCATACGTTCGTTAATTAGTTCGCAAAATCTTGCAAATTCGAGTAATTTACGCGATTTTCTCTACAGTGTTTACTGGTTTAAGACTTTAAATCAACCAGTAGCATATCGTAAGCTCCTTCTGAAGTCCTCGCACAGCTCAGGAAGCTAAAACTGAAGAGGAGCCCCGATGGAATGTACTTTTTAATACGATGGGACATTTTTTTTCGTCTTTTAATACAAAATTAGAGCATGGCAGCTTAGAAATTTCAAATTTTTACTCATACAAAGGACCTGGTCAGAAAAACACCTATCAGCCAAAAACCCATAAAAGACTTATATACAGACGATCCGAGATCTATCCACAGACACCTACAAAGCATTAAACCCATCCGAAGATATGCAATAATTTTAGTTGTAAAATTGCCTCTCCTCTCCTTCTTTTTTCTGTGGAATACTCTAATCTTGCTATCTCAGTTGCATCTGCCTTCTCATTTCTAAATCTTAAATAACGAACTTTTGAAGCATTATTTACCTGGTGTATCGATTAATTCCAAAAACTTTTTAAATAGTTGCTTTCTTTTAAATTATAGCATTAACTTCAATTCCTTATTTCGTATATTTATGAGAATGGCTTATCGTATTCTAAATTATACATAAGGAATATTTCATGAATAAGGCAGAGGACAGAAAATATTGTGTTCAAATGTAAAGGGGGGGGGAAGAAGTAATGTTTTCAGAACGCCTCTGGAAACAACCCCTACAAAAGCTATATATTTTACAGTTTTAGCAGCATATTTTAAAATCCGTGCACTGAACATTGTCAGAGAAAATGACAGTCTAATACATTGTAAAATGTTGCCGCTAGTATCAACTGTAAATGTAATTCTTCATCTGAAGTCATACAGATTACGTAGAACAGACCAGAATAATTTTTATGGCTCTGTTGAATGTGCCAAGAAACCAGTCGAAAACCTAAGAAGTTTATGCATTTTTTTTTCTTCAAAAGGTGTGTTTCGGGTTCCTACGTGATATTATTTTTAAAAGACTTAAATACTCTAAAATGTGGGATTTCGTTATTTACGTTTAGATGAAGGCGTCTCGGTTTTCTTTAGCATTAGTTGTTTTTCTAAGTTCAGAGATCAGAGTTAAAATGAAGGTGTAGCTACTGTCTACTACATGTTTATCCAACACCTTGAAGAATAGAAAATGCAATATCTTTATTCTAGCAATTACTTCACTTGCCTAAAAATTCAGACTTGTGTAACACCAACTGGCTCATCCTAGCAGATTATCAAGTTTTCTATCAAAAATACAGACAATACATCATCGACACACTCTATTTGAAACAGACTTTCTTCATAAATGAAATGCTCAGTACTTGAACAGTTATTGGTTAATTGGTTTGAAGCTGTGTTTAATTACCAAACAAACAGCAAAGCGGAAAAATGAGAGTCCGCATCGGCAATTAATAATTAAGAGATATTTATTATAAGTGTATGGAAATAGTATTTCATTATTGCTCAGCGTATTACATTTTCTTTGTAGCTTAGTTTTTTTTTTAATTTAGCATTTAACAAGAGTACCTTTCTTGTAACTTTAATTATACTGTAACTTTATATTAGTTTTATCAGTTTATCAGACATTTTGTATTAGTTTTTACTTTAATTGCAAATTTCTTAGAAAATTTATAAACTATAAAATATAACAAGATTCACAAGTTAAATTAATCAATTCCTAAAGATTATTCGAGCTACAGGGCTATCCAAAGCAATTTTTAAAAATAAAGTTAATTAACTTCAATCTTCCTATGCATTGTTCTCGAGTTATAAAACTAATACTAAATAAGACAGAAAACAAAATTGCTTTTATCTTCAGAAAGAAATCTTTAAACTTTCTTATGAAATAATGCGTGATATGTAATATTTCATTATCATGTTTAATTGTTATAACATTTCTTATATTTATTTATATTATATAATATTTATTTATTATATTTATACTATACCTTATTTGTTTGTTACATATTTTATTAAGCTATTTCATCTCATTTCAACATTTTCTGTGACAATCGTGACTGCTTTTCATGTGATATAATAGTGCTAATATTTTTCTGACTGCACGATTGATCGAGATCTGTTGGCAGATCATTAATATTCAGTAAACATAAACAGATATTTACATTTTAAAATCAGAAGTTTTAAGAGGAAAAAAGGAATAAAGTAGTTATACATTCTGACAGGAAAATACTTCTTAAGCAATAAAAGGAAAAGAATAATGAGCGAAAAAATTCTTAAAAGAAAAAAAAAAAGAAAAAAAGAAGCACCATATTTCGGATAGAATATTTTTAGAGCAAGAACGAGAGAGAAAGCGCGATTTTAGAGAAGAATGGAAAAACGCTAAATTAATTTTTGGGTGGTCTGTTATTTTATGGAAATCGCGGAAGGAAAGAAAAGTCTACCTACTCCCCTTCAATTATTCTTGTTTGAACGTGGGAGTTTATTATTTTAAAAACCCTTCAATTTTCTTCATCAGAGTCAAGTAATAAAATATAGGCGGGGCCCTCTGATCTTCATGAAACGCTAAAGGAAATGGTACATGTAGCAAAGTGTCCTGTAACAAGAAATAAGGAAATTATTAGATATCTATTTAAAATATATATGCTTTCAAAGAACAGTTAATAAATAACTATGAATGTAACAGAAAAATGATATGTAGTGCAATTATAAGAATGCTTATGTCTTTAAAATTTTATCTATGTGTTTGTTGGTAGAATATTGTTATTTGATTTAGTTCTTTTTTGTTCTTGGTAACTTTCATTAACAAATTTTAATTAGGTTATTTTAATACAATATATTTCAAAAACACAGAATTGACTGACACAAAACTTCATTTAGTATTAATCGGAAACATATTATGTTTCATCTGGGAAAAAAATACTATACACACAATAATTTTATAAATACATACATACATACATACATACATACATATATATCAGCAGAATCAGAGGACCAAACAATATGAAAATCGAAATACAAAGAACCATAGATTATACAAAAAAGCTGAACATTATTTCAGAAAGTGGGTAGAAGCCAAACAATCATTACAATGGAGATAGTCACTATAAACAGCTGTATTTTACAAAATATTCAAAAAGAATACGATAAATCATGGATGCTTATTGAATACTTTAAAATTCATATTTCTTTTTTCTTGTAATTTTAGTATTAATATTCTGACGTCTTAAGAAATAACTCAATAATGAAAGTTTTCATTATTTAGCTTATCTCGAAAATATTTTCTTAAAATCTACCTCAACATAGGCATTGAAATATATTTTTAACAATTTGTAAATTTTTTTAGAGCAATTTTTTTCTTCCTAGGTTGAAAAATGTGTGCATTTTATGCACTACCTGCTACACATTAAAACAATCACAAATGCGCATGACCTATTTATTTTTAATATTTATAAATGAAGCAAATAAACATGATGGAAAAATAATTACACTTTATGCTTATTTTCTTCTCACATAAACCAAAATCTTGTTTAACATAAAATATAAAAATATAAATCCTTCAGCAATAAACTCAAGTTTTTTTTTTCTTTTTTTTTAACTTCTGTTTATCTGACAATTAGAAAGTTATATAAAAATGATGTTCGTCCCCGAAATCCACTTATGCATACGAAAAAGGAATTTTTCCAGATATCTCCAATGAAAATTACCAAATTGTGGGGAAAAAAGTATCATTTAATTCTGAAACTATTCTTAATTTAGAATTTTCAACATATTTTCCATCACTGGAGTGAATAATTTTCTTTTCATAACAGTGCTAGGGCACTTGTTACCTTTTGTACCGCAATGTACATTGTAGTTTCATAAATATAAACGAGAGTAAAAACTACTAAATATTATTAACGCTATAATCCTAAGTTACGTATTTTTTTGTACCATTATTACTTTAAAATCGCTCCTTGTAGCGAATAGAAACTAGAAAAAAATCACCGTTTTAAAATCCAACATTTTGAACAAAAAATTTAAGTAAACGCTGTTACATTTGTTAATAAATTTCATAGAAAACATATGTCTTGAACACATTTTCCAGTCAAAAAGACATTTTGAGTTTTAGTTGATTCTCTATACCGGTTACAAAAATAATAAATTACTCTCGAAAAGTTGAAAATCTCACAGAAAATGTAATGGGTTTCTTAAATTATCGTTAAAGTTACGCGACTTTAGAAAATAAACGTCCAATTTATTTCTGAAATAACATAAGAATATTTACTTAACAGTTGAATATACTTTTAGAGATATCTGATTTCTTCAATTTGTAAAAAAAAACAGTCAATTTTGTTTGTAGTTACAAATGGCCTAAACCTTTCTTTTTTAGCGCCTTAAAAAATGTCAGATACATACTTCGTTGTAAAAATACAAGATAGTAACATCCAGGGGAAGGGATATGGAATTTCCTAGAAACTTCCATAGCCTACATCAAGCTAAAGTGATAAATGTAGGCAGTATATTTTGCTGTAATACAGTGAATTCCAAATATATACACTGTGTAAATTTTTATCTTTATTTTAGTAATATTTTAAAAACTACCGAATCTATTGCATGTCAAAAATAGTTGACTAATTACTTACTTATTTTTACAATACTAGGGGCCAAGGCCCCCAGACTCGCTACGCTCGCTTTTCGTATGAAGCATTCGGCCCCTAATCAGGCTTATTCGTAAAAAAGACATAATTTCAACAGACAAAACCCGAAGATTGGATCAGATAGAATGTTACTGAGCTACACATTGCTTGGGTTTTGCATTTTCATTGGTATATAAAAATCTAAACTTCACACTACAGTAGACCCCAGTGGCGGCTTGTGACCCGTTTCAGTGGTGGGGCCCGAAAAAAAAAATATTGCCAATTAAAATCTCGAAAATATATAAACATATAGAACAACCTATCCCCACGTTCACACAGCGTAAGTATTTAAAATTTCTCAAATAACAAATAATTATCGAATTTACTATACAACTTTTGCTATTTTTTACGTAGTTATGTTAAATTGAAAAGTTTACTTTATTACTAAACAAAAAGCCACATTTAAATATTTAATATTTATGTTCTTTATAGTTGCCTGTTCATAATTTTTAGATGATTTAATTATTTTAAAATAAATAACATATATAAAAAAATACATTCATACATCGCTTTTCGTAAATCAAGAAAACAAAACAGAAAAATATCTGACTGCACTGCAAAAATACGATCACGCAAATAAAAAATGATTCTTCATACATGATACTACATACTTGGAAACGCTTTGTTGCAAAGGAATGAATGATTTTATGCCAAATCTGGCAACCATTATGTTTATTTTTTCAGTTTTTCATTAATATCTTCTAAAATAATTCGATTTTCGAAATTTAAATCAGCTTAGCAGGTTCCTCGGAATTTTTCGAATCTGTGGGCACCTTAGTCGAAACTCAAATCCCTACGGTTTAGGGGGAGATACGTCAACAAGCTTTGACAGCGCCAGCGGCCTTTACTTTTTTTTAGAATAGAGAGAAACTGCATTACATTTTTTATGTTTTATTTAAATTGTGTAGTAATTAAAAAATTCAGTTAGTTTTTAGTTTTGGATATATTTGGGAAAACTTTCAAATATTTTAAATTTACTTTAGGAATAAATTTATTATTTTTGTTTTTGAAAGAAATTAATTTTTTTTTTTTCATTTTCTTGTAAATAGTTTAGAAAGTACTTTTACTTTATGAATCGTATGTGTGAGAAAGTTCCTACTTATTTATAAACTTCCTTTATTGAGGAATGTAAATTGTCAATATATGTTTTACACGTGATTTCACATAAATCTTAACAGAATTAGAACAGTATTTTATAATTTTAAACTTATTAATGATTATTACAACTGCTAAACGCAAACTGAAGATAAATGTTAAACGCTAAAACTCTAAATAAGTGAAACAAACAGGATAAACTAAAAGTCTCCTGACACTAACAGTACAATGCTAATTTAAGAAAAGTTTAAATATGAACAAATTATTCATTACTGTATATACATACACCCACTCAAAAAGTATTCGAATGCAAGATTAATTTCCTATTTTAATTTTGTAAGTATTTAATTAGCTTTTCTAAAATCAAACATTCGAAATAAATAAGAAGATATATTATTATTATAAGTATGTACATGATTAACTTTTAAAAAAAATAACACTCTTACATTTGTAAGTAATCGATATAACAAATTTTATTTACACTTGAATACTGTTTTGAGAGTCAATACTTTTATGAAAATAACATCTCATGTATGTATATATATATATATATATATATATACATGCTTACATCTTGATTAATGTAGTTCCCTTTTCACCTCCACTTTTTGGGGGGGTTCTTGCAGTTAGGCTTAGGCCCACGAGATCGCATTTGGTAAATAATTCCAACCTTTTTAGCTCTTATAGCTCTGCTTTCTTTTGCTACATAGCTTTGTGTACAACATTTAAGGCCAATGACTCCATTATTATTTTCGGTTCCGGATTTTCTTTTTTTACACACACACATATATATATATATATATATATATATATATATACATATAATATATAATAGCTTACTTACGTAAAGTGAAATCCCAAGATAATCTATTGATAAAGTGAAAAAAATATAAAAATATAAAAAAGTAGATAGCACATGGTGCCAATTAACGAGTTTATACCGGATAAGTGTTTAAATATACTTCACACTACAGTAGACCCCAGTGGCGGCTTGTGACCCGTTTCAGTGGTGGGGCCCGAAAAAAAAATATTGCCAATTAAAATCTCGAAAATATATAAACATATAGAACAACCTATCCCCACGTTCACAAAGCGTAAGTATTTAAAATTTCTCAAATAACAAATAATTATCGAATTTACTATACAACTTTTGCTATTTTTTACGTAGTTATGTTAAATTGAAAAGTTTACTTTATTACTAAACAAAAAGCCACATTTAAATATTTAATATTTATGTTCTTTATAGTTGCCTGTTCATAATTTTTAGATGATTTAATTATTTTAAAATAAATAACATATATAAAAAAATACATTCATACATCGCTTTTCGTAAATCAAGAAAACAAAACAGAAAAATATCTGACTGCACTGCAAAAATACGATCACGCAAATAAAAAATGATTCTTCATACATGATACTACATACTTGGAAACGCTTTGTTGCAAAGGAATGAATGATTTTATGCCAAATCTGGCAACCATTATGTTTATTTTTTCAGTTTTTCATTAATATCTTCTAAAATAATTCGATTTTCGAAATTTAAATCAGCTTAGCAGGTTCCTCGGAATTTTTCGAATCTGTGGGCACCTTAGTCGAAACTCAAATCCCTACGGTTTAGGGGGAGATACGTCAACAAGCTTTGACAGCGCCAGCGGCCTTTACTTTTTTTTAGAATAGAGAGAAACTGCATTACATTTTTTATGTTTTATTTAAATTGTGTAGTAATTAAAAAATTCAGTTAGTTTTTAGTTTTGGATATATTTGGGAAAACTTTCAAATATTTTAAATTTACTTTAGGAATAAATTTATTATTTTTGTTTTTGAAAGAAATTAATTTTTTTTTTTTTCATTTTCTTGTAAATAGTTTAGAAAGTACTTTTACTTTATGAATCGTATGTGTGAGAAAGTTCCTACTTATTTATAAACTTCCTTTATTGATGAATGTAAATTGTCAATATATGTTTTACACGTGATTTCACATAAATCTTAACAGAATTAGAGCAGTATTTTATAATTTTAAACTTATTAATGATTATTACAACTGCTAAACGCAAACTGAAGATAAATGTTAAACGCTAAAACTCTAAATAAGTGAAACAAACAGGATAAACTAAAAGTCTCCTGACACTAACAGTACAATGCTAATTTAAGAAAAGTTTAAATATGAACAAATTATTCATTACTGTATATACATACACCCACTCAAAAAGTATTCGAATGCAAGATTAATTTCCTATTTTAATTTTGTAAGTATTTAATTAGCTTTTCTAAAATCAAACATTCGAAATAAATAAGAAGATATATTATTATTATAAGTATGTACATGATTAACTTTAAAAAAAAATAACACTCTTACATTTGTAAGTAATCGATATAACAAATTTTATTTACACTTGAATACTGTTTTGAGAGTCAATACTTTTATGAAAATAACATCTCATGTATGTATATATATATATATATATATATATACATGCTTACATCTTGATTAATGTAGTTCCCTTTTCACCTCCACTTTTTGGGGGGGTTCTTGCAGTTAGGCTTAGGCCCACGAGATCGCATTTGGTAAATAATTCCAACCTTTTTAGCTCTTATAGCTCTGCTTTCTTTTGCTACATAGCTTTGTGTACAACATTTAAGGCCAATGACTCCATTATTATTTTCGGTTCCGGATTTTCTTTTTTTACACACACACATATATATATATATATATATATATATATATACATATAATATATAATAGCTTACTTACGTAAAGTGAAATCCCAAGATAATCCATTGATAAAGTGAAAAAAATATAAAAATATAAAAAAGTAGATAGCACATGGTGCCAATTAACGAGCTTATACCGGATAAGTGTTTAAATATAGCCTTTTAAGGCAATGAAAGAGTGGATAAATTGGATATAAAGCGCCAAATTAGAACTGGTGGGCTTTTTAAGCCTAATCACATGTGACCGCAAATAGACGGAAAATGGAATTAATATTGAAATGGTGTGCTCTATCATCAGGCGCCACCGCACACACATTTCAATTTAATCGAAAAAAAACAATAATAGCTAGGTTTCTGCAAGTTACCTGACCAAAATTAGGGTCCTTTTGTAACTTGGGGGCGCGACCGTAGCTATTAGAAATAAACAACGAGGAAGTGGACCGACAAGAAGATCAAAGCTCAGTAATGGAGGCAGTATTAGTGCATGTTGCCATCGAGAAGGCTTAATGCAATCAATAGACAAGTAATGCCATGGAGTGTGAAAAAAAAATGATATATTAATAATACTTTGGAAGTATGGAAAAGAAAGGAATAAATAAAAAGTAATAATTAAATGAATAAATAAAAAGAATAAAAATGGTAATAATTAAATGAATAAATAATAAAATAAATATAACACTAGTATAGCTAGCCTATGTTTAACGTAGTACTAGCTGCAGTAGCTAAGAAGTATAGTTGAGGTTGTGGAAAAGGAGAAAAACTGTAGAAATAATTTTAACAGTAATGATATTGATAATAATTATACACATTTATTAATTGCTATTTATGCTAATATAATTGTAAAATATTTAGGTAGAACAGTACTCTGTATGGCTTCATTGGTTACAGACTCACCTAAAAAAGGAAAAAGTACCAGTAATCAACTATTCTTAATTATAGATTTTTTTTTTTTACTAAAATATATAGTACATATTTTATGATTTATTTTTTTTTTTTTTTTTAAATATAGAAAGAACCAACAACCAACCCCATCCTCACCAACAATATTCTGATTAGGACATACAGTTTTTTTTGATTACATAGAGGATATAAAATGGAAGTTAGAAATTTACTGGGATAATTATATTTTATAGCAGTTTTATATAGGTCAGTTAAGTTACTGGCCTTAAAACTATTGGTACATAGAGACTCTATTCTATACTTATGATTAGAGATAATATTTCTAAACACAGAAGTGTGCATACATGAAGTGAAATGAGTGAAAGTATTAACCTGAAAATTAAAGTCATTTCTTTTATTATATATATTAATCTCTTATCATCATTAATTCTAATTTGTAAGTCTAAAAAATTAATTATTCTATTATCATTAGGATTTTTTATTAGTTCTAGGGCTGAATGGTAAGCTATGGGTAGGTGGTCAGTATCACTATAAGTATTGTCAGTAGCTATTGTTATTATGTCATCTATCTACCTATATATTATAAGAGAAGGATTATTGTAATTTTTTTCATAATTATATAAATATAGGTCTGCTAAGTAACTGGAATTGGAACCACCTTGTGGTATTCCTATAACTTGCTTATATAATTTATTATTATGTAGAATGTAGTTATTATAGACTATTAACTTTAAAAGATTTTCGAAATACATAGTATCTATGTAAGAAGGCAGGGTTATATTATTATTACTATGTATAAATAGATTCAATATTATATTGTATAAGTCGTCTAGTGGTATACTATTGAATAAGTCTTTAAAATCATAAGTTGATATATTAATTACATCGTGTAGAGCATTAATCTTATTTTTTAGTTCATAGCTATTACCTATAGATACAGAAGAAGTGTTAGATTTTATGTACAGATCATGCATAGTAGTAAGTATTTTTAGTAATATTTTGCTTGCTACATTATTATAAGTGTTACATCCTATAGTAACAGTTCTGAATTTTAGTGGTGTTTTATGAAACTTTGGTATTAGCACTAAGTAGAGATATTTTAGATTGTCATGCCTGATTTTAAGTAACTTGTGGAAAGCTAAGATCTTTTTGTTAAATGTTATCTCAGAGATAGATGTTAGACTGAAATTTGGATTATTGTTAATGGATGAAGCTAAGTGTGTGTGTGTGTGTGTCCTTTTCTGTTTTGTGATTACTCTCGCTCATGTGTGTATATATAGTAATAGTAGGTAATAAAAAAATTAATATATTATTTATATGCAATTAATTAGTGCTTATACTACTCGATAATGTATTTGTAACAATGCACTTAGTATGGCTTATATCTGGATCAGAAAGTTAAAAAGAAAATTATATAATTTTTTAAGCTTTATTAATAAGCATCTTCCATCCAAATCCTCTCCACCCAAGTATGTATATATATATATATATATATATATATATATATAACCAATCAGTAAAATAATTCATCTTACATGTAGAAGAACTTTACATCGTAAAAGGACGTTGATTTATACTATCCTTTCTTTAAAAAATTCTCTTTATGTATTTATTACTAATAAATGTTTTATTTTTTCTTACTAAATGTATTCATTATAACGACCAGGTGTTTTATTTTTTCAATAAAAGCTGACACATGCTATACATACATTATTTAAAACTTATTGTTAACTGACTAGTATTTGCATAAAACTTACATTACATCTTAATAGCCATCACGAAAAAGATGAAAGAAGTGCTTATTAAAATAAAGTCGTTGAAGTGCAATTCTGGCATATTTTAAAACTTCTTTGTTTGCTTAGTTTTTGATGAATTTTAAGTGGATATAAATATTCTGTATAACTTTACTAAAAACGAGGTTGTATTCTTTTACGATCATTATGAGTTAAAAAATTATTTAAATGATGTATAAACGTATTTAACTTGGAATGAAAAGCTTGTGCTAAGTAATACCTCAAATGACTACTTCCAACTCACATATTTCTCACAGTTTTTATAAAAAATTGCAATAAAAATGTTTTTAGAAGTTCTACAGCAACAGAGTACTTTAAAACGCTATAGGACATTTATTAATTTTTTGAAAGAAAGCTAACAATAAATAACAAAGCTAATAACTGAAATGATGACTTATGTAAGTACAAGTATGAAAAGGAGGGTATCAACAAGTAAGGATTTTTATGTATTTATTTACTTGTTTATTTATTTATTTTTTGGGGTGGGGGGGTCAAGACAACAAATTTTATTACCTTTTTTTTTGGGGGGGGGGCAAGACAACAAATTTTATTACCTTTTACTGGATAACTGGTGTTTAAGTTCACTACACTATTTCTTTAATATAAAAAATAAAAAAAGCCTTCCGTCTGGTCTTCTCCCCCCCTCCCCCCCCCAAAAAAAAAAAAAAAAAAAACTGTAGGGTGATTCCATGAAACTACGGACACCAATGGCAAAAAAAAAAATCTGCTAAAAAAATAAAACTTTAGATATGAAGTAAAAATATGTGAATTTCTATGAAATGATGCTAAAAAAGTTGACAACACCTTTTTAAAAGTTTTATACACAATCTTTGGCAACATTACTGTTTTTTCACGAGTTCTTGTCTGAAAAAGGTGTAGGAAGTTCATCTTGTTTTATAAAAGAAATCAACAAATATGAATTAAATCTTATTTTTTTATTGAAATTTCGTTTGTATATGCAAAGATTAGACCAATGCAGAAACCTTTAACTGCAATATGTATCTTAAAAACAATTTTTGTAAATTAGGCCAAATATTTAATGTAACATCAGTCACGAAATTCTATAAAAGTTTTTCTTGCTTAAATAAAATTAGTCTCAAAAATATAAAAAGTCATTTTCTCTTCCTTTACGAAGATATCTTTAATATTAGTCTTTTGACTATTTAATATTGGTTCAATTTATGAGTTTAAACTAATATAAAATATGTAACATCAGTCACATTTCTGTTTTTTGATTAGATACCTACATAAAAATATTGGGAAAATTGCATTGACTACTACAGACAGAAAAGAAGGTGAGATAAGTTAAAGAATGTAGGGAAATATGAAGATTATTAAAGAAAAACAAAGCAGAACCAATAAAGAGCCAAAATAAAAGGGAAATGACCTAGGTAAATCACCTCAATCAATTCAGAATACTCTTTTTCAAACATTTTCTCTAATTTCAAGATAAATTAATCTTTTTACCTTCTTCTGAATTGACTGAGGTAATTTAGCTGGATCATTTCTTCTTTTATTTTGGCTGTTTATTGCTTCTGCTTTGTTTTTATGATTTTCATATTTTCCTTCATTTTTAAATTTATCTTATCACTTTTTCTGTCTTTCAGCAGCAGTCAATGCTATTTACCCAATATTTTTAAGTAGCTTTCTAATTGAAAAACAGAAATGTACCTAATGTTACACTTATTTTATAACATACATTTACACATTTTTATAACTTTAAAATTCACAAATGAAACTACGACTTTTTATGTTATTAGGAGTGGTGTTACATTAATGTTAGGGCTAATTTATAAAAATTGTTCTCAAGGCAAATATTGCAGTTAAAGGTTTCTGCGATAGTCTAATCTTCTCATAAATGAACGAAATTTCAATAAAAAATAAGATTTTATACATACCCGTTGATTTCTTTTAGAAAACAAGATGAACTTTCTACACCTCTAAAGACAAAAATATATGTAAAAATGTTTTGCCATCTTTTTAGCATAATTTTATAGAAATCCACAAATAATTACTTTATAGAAGAAAAAACTATTATTCTTTAAAAGAATATTTTTTTTTCACTGGTGTCCCTAGTTTCATGGAATCACCCTTTTGTGAAATACACTAACAACATTATTTTTTAAATTTTATTAATGAACAACAAGCATTACTATGATTTATTTGTTATACTTAAACTAGAGTAATTCTATTTCAAAAAGTAAATTTGGTAGTTTTGTTTTTAAGAAGAAATAATATATAATTATAGCATCTTTATGTGAATGTAACATCACCATCAGTCACGAAATATATGCAACATCAGTCACAGGAATAAAATATTTTCTACATAAAAATTTTTTTAATTTTTTTAATGAAAGAAAATGTTTTCATAAAGATTGAAATCTGTACTTAACTAGAAAAAGAATATTTTACTTCTCACACTATTAGTTCGAAGAGGATTTGAATTTATATAAAATTCGTTTTTCTCACTGTCTCTTCTGTGTGACATGAGTCATGTTTTTTGATTTCCCTTAATTTAAAAAAAGAAAAAAAAGACATCTTATACTGAAGATGGATAACAGTATAGTACTTATTTATGATACTCTTGATCAATTTAAATAAATAAATATATATATTTCAAGCCACTGGGGAATTTCAAAGGTTACAAATGCAGTCAAATTGTAACGTCAGTCACCATGGAATGACCCTGTACGTAATCTAGGTTAACCAGTACTGGAATGTTCTTGTTTCCATTTTTGCTACACAATTAAAGGAATTTAAAAATAATAATAAAAGTCATTCTTAGGAATAAAAAAATAACAGAAATAATATAAAAGTCATTATATTTATGTCTATTCAGTACATAACTGAAATTTATTTTTTAATATCCCCGCCTGTTCTTATTTTGAAACTGCTGCCGTGGCCTCTAGTTCCTACATATCAGGCTTTGAGACTGCACCCTACAATCAAAAATAATGTCTACGAACATTTACCTCAAAGTTTATTAATGTGTGCGATAAAATCTTAACTGTGAGCACTAAATAAGCCTTGAGAAATATTACCCGAGACTCTTAGTAGCTAAATGACTAGTGCAGATGCTAATCTAGACTGGGTTGAAATTCGTTTACTTTTTTACGAGTATAGCCAGTTTTAACTAGTTCTTGCTCCTGCATAACAAGCTCACTTGAAAAGCGACTGATATATATCACAAGCCAATGCAAAAAAGCACTAGAGAAAGCAAATTTAATTTATAAATATTCAATATGTATATTTATATATGTATACTATCTAGATTTTTTAAAACAGTACAGTGTTACATAGATGGAGAAAAATTTAATTCATGTGACTTTTGTTCAAGTGACATATATTTAAGCATTTATGCTTACACCAACTTTGTCACACAAACTCGACAGCAGATTGATGGTGCTCTCGTAGCTTCATACTGTTATATACAGGATGATTTGCTAGGGGGTACAGAGACGATTCAGAATCACAGAGCAATGCGGGGTCGGAAACGTCGTCCATTTACCTGTTAATAATCACTTTATAAGAAGTATTCAAGTGATAGTAAACTTTCCGACTATGGTTTTTCAAAAACCAAATCCTCTTTCACCGATTGCACCTGATAAAAATGGACATTTCAGAATTGTTTCTTTCATTACATTGATGAAACTGTTTGAGGCAAGCCCATTGTTTATGGAACTTGGTTAAGAAATTAGACTGTGGGCACAGCCAACTCCTTCAAAAAAGGGTCTCTAGATCTGTGGCACGCGATGAACGTTTCGATCGTCCGCCATCTTGCTGGTAGTCAAGTCGAGCGATGGCAAAGGCTGCCCTTTTTTCAGCATTGGGAAATCTATCAGGCTGTTCTCGCATTCTTCCATTTTCCAGCAGATGTCAGTGCTGTTACAAATAATCGTGACAATTTTTTAAGGGAAATGACGTGTTAAAAGGTAAAGGATTCTCGTGGAGCTATGTAACCCGCAACTATTTTATTGAAATCAAATCTATTCTTTGTGACTGGCAGCAGTCAAAACGTCCGAGTTTGGTGTTCCGAGAGCGGGAGCACTGCGCGTTAATGGGTTGACAGGTAAATAAAGACAACATTTTCGACCCCGCATTGCTATGTGATTCTGAACCTTCTCTGTACCCCCTACACCTGCTACAAGTTTGCCAGTCTGGTAGCGAATCACTGTATATATTAAACAATCACTTTATTTTTAAAAAAAATTGGCTTACTGACTCAAACATATTTTGTCAAAAATGCTCTTCCAAGTTAACAGCACAATCTGTGCTTGTATCTACGAGAAAATGCTGGTTGCAGTAATTAAGCTCCACCAGTAGTCAAGCTGCGAGTCGAAACATCTGTCAATACAAATTCTCATTTCATTAAGTACCATAGTGAATTGCTCTGATGATACTACATGACAACTTGAAGAGGGGAAAAAAATCCCATTTTGCTTTGAGCTAATGATACCAATACAACAATATTACTCATAAGATTTTTCGTTCTCCCGTCGAGATCTTCCGGTGTTATCTTCCCGCATCAGCATTATCCGCAAAAACAACTTTACACTGCTGATGCTCCAATAATAAACCCCTACAATGAAATCTCTTCATACATTACATGTTGCACAGCCTCGTGAAATTAAATCTGAGTGCTTCCAACCATGTAGGAAATACAATCAAGCAAAAAATTTGCGTCGTGTGGGTTAGAAATCCCTTGCGAATAGCGGGCTAGCACAAAAACCACACGTTTAAAATTACAAAGAAGCAGTTTCCTGAACGTGCTGAAAGGCGCAAGCAGTCATCGTAGAAGTGACAGCTGTCTTGAGGAGTACAACATGGGTTTCTAAGTAGCATTTAAAGTGGTCTTTCATTTTATGTAAGGATGTAAAGGATTTTTGATTAGATTACATGAAAAAAGTATTGTAAAAAAAAAAGAAGGGAAAAAAAGAAGTTGCCACAAAAAAAAGTGATTAAGATGACAAGTTTTTATGGCAAGCGAAGTGGATCAAACATATGTCCTATAAAACACAATATAATAAACAGAAGTGATATGCAATAGTTTTTTTTTCATGTAATAAAATATCAATTACAGTATTGAGTGACTTCTGTACAATTCATTAAAGGGGTTATTAAATAATATAAAAAAGAGAAGTGTTCTGTTAGCATGCATGAAGATTGCAAACAGTTAAATAACAATTAAATGTTTTTAAGTGTATTTATAACAAACATTTTTCGTGTGATGTACGATGAGATAGTGTTTCACTTACAGTACTTCATTTCGATCCCTTATTGCTATCACAAAGCCTGTTATGGGAATATGGAACGTACTGTGTTTCCTAACATTATTTAAAGGGACCTTTTTTAAACACAAAATTAATTTTTAAAAAAATTTCAAATTTTTTATATATAACAACTTAGGGCATTTCTTCAGAATGAATTTATCTTAGTACTTATTTTAAAACTTTCGCTATTAAAATTAATAATTTATTCAAATATTCATGACATATTCACTAAATTTATACTCATGCATAATGTACTTACTTTTTTATACAGTAAACCATAAATTAACTTTAAAATAATAATGAGCAGTAAAATTTAAAAGTAAATTACCCCCAAATGTTTATATTTCATTTGTTAAATATTTATATTTTATATATTTTTATGGAGATTTTAACAGTAGGTCGGAATATTTGTAAGTAGACCGTAACGTTTCGCAGTTGGCATCCACGTGAATGAAATTCGACAGGATACAAGTTTTCTGGAGTATGATAGATAGAAAATGCAGAATAAACTTCCTAAAATGAAACGCGAACAGATGTAGAATGATTTCGAAAAATCCTAAATATCTAATATCAGAAGATTTTAAGGATGGTATTAATCTAATCAAATGTAGGGGGGGAAATTGTGAAGGTCCAAATGGTGACAAAGACAGAAATCACATAAAGACTTCATTATAATTTTGTTCAAAAAATGCAAATTTCAAGCGGGGAGAGAGGGAGATTTTGGTACCCACTGGTCATACACCTCTATAGGTAGAGGTGTATGACCTTGAACTGCATATTATTAATACAATGTTCCCAGAAAAATTAAGACATAATAAACTGTAAATTTCTCATAAAATAAGCCACTAATTTGTAGCATTGAAAAATTTTTTGTAAAAATTATTAAATAAGCTATTTTAAAAGTAAATCATCCCCATATTGATTTAAAAAACCCGCTTCAGTTATATTAACTGCCATTTCTCCATAGATATATCGAAAGAAAAGCAACTGTATTCTCAGAATCAGTAATAAAATAGTACGAAGTACAGTTTTTAAGACCTTTCGATTAATTTAACTGTATTTTACTTCATGTATGGAAGATACCTTAACTCAGTTAAGTAGAGAAACGGAAGTATACAAAAACTACTATAATACACAAATCCAAGAAGTTAGGAAAGCCGCTTTATATATAAAATAATATTTCGCAACTGTACTACAACTACTACAACATAAAAAAGGCCCATTTTTCCTCTACATTTAAACTAACTGTATAGAAACTTTATTGGAATGGAATAAATTATTATTCTATTTTCATATGTTATACACAGCAGTGTGTGTTTTATTAATAAATATGCTGAAATGGGAGAGCATGTGAGAGAATATTTTTGGCTCTTTAGACAGGGATTTCTTTTAAGTTTAAATTTTATTTTTCAAGAACTTTAAATGAATTAAAGATGTTATTGGTGGTGCAAAGAAGTGTATTTAAAAATTAATTTTTTGAGGGAATAATATTTTTTTCTTCAGGCATTTGTTGTATTTCAATACTCAATAGTAAGAGCTCCTCCTTAAAGGGCTAAGATCAGATTTGCTGCTATTAATTGATGAACCACAAATGCTTAATCCTTAACAAAAGATACAGCACAGTGTAACAAAATGTTTCAGCTTAACTTTGAAAACCTCTACCTTCTACTAGTAATCTGCCCCATTTGTTTACAAATATCAATAATTCGTAAGAATTTTATGTTACTTTTCTTTCTGTTCACTTGGCTGTATTTAGTTACAACCATCCAAGCGGTAGCTTTGCAGAATAAAATGTAAATCATTGTAAATGCATTTATATCTTAATATAATCGCTAATGTATTTATAAAATGTGCTGGCTACTAAAAATCGTATCATACACCGAGATAGCTCTTTCTGGAACTAGGGAAGAGATGGGTTTCGTTTTATGAACGTTATTCTTCAAAATTATACGCTGTTGCTGGTCGTAAAAACCCATACCCAAGAAGAGCTGGTTTCTTATATCTCTGCCATCAGCCTTGCTCAGTTTGATAGACTGCAGACATAAAAACTTTGTCTTTAGACGTAAAAATGTTGCAGTAAAAGATGTTATTCGAGGAAAAATTAGATAACCCCTAAATTGCTAAAAAAGATGTCACAGAAAATTTAACGCTGTTGTAAACGATGAAAAATTCCCCTTTTACTTACGTTTTATGCGGCAAAATTTTGGCTCTTTTCCCTCCTTAAATCTCCTGTATAATATTTTAACATTTACAAGGTATTAATAATGGCAAATAAGACAGCAATTCATTATAAAATGGTACTAAATTAGCTGAAATATTTCTATAAAGAAACGTTTCAGTATGAAGTCATCGTACTTGATATTTTAACCAAGAAGATTGATTAACCAAGAAGAATTAACGATCATCAGAACTATCGACTTCAAGTCTAAAAATTCAACCTTAGGAAACATTCCTAAGATCTTCAGTTTAATCATTAAGAAAATAAATGATGAAAATAAATGATTATAGATTTTTTTTAATCTACAACTCAATTCAAACGTTTAAAAGCAGAGTTTAACTCAAACTATTTTAGAAACTTAAACAAAATATTTCCCCCCTCCAATGGGCGGACACTTACTAATCAAACATTTTGCCACTACTAAAGCCCGAATTACTGCCCATTTTGTTATGGGAGCACCCATTGATTGGCCAGCGTTACCCCTATGAAGGGACGGGCAAGTTAACATCCATGCCCAAGCTGGGATTCGAACCCGGGACGTGATAGAATTGTTCTTCAGCCACTACACCACCTGGGCAGTTCACTTAAGCAAATTATTGAGCGTATCATAGTGATTATGGGGATTCAAAGGCACAGTTCTTGAAACAAAATTAGCATATGCTAAGTATTTTTCCGTGAATAAATAGCTTTCATTTTTATTTTAAAGCTCCAATGAGACTGTTCAACATATACACACATTAGACTAACAAAAATACAGACAGAAAACACACATCAGACTAAAGAATTAATACATAAATATTTTTCATGTTCTATTCACATTAATCATAAAATTAAATTTATATCATTTTGTGAGAAGATAACGATTTGTACATATCAGACTAACAAAAATAAAGACAGAAAAATAGACAGAAAACACACATCAGTATAACACATCAGAATTACAAATTAATACATAGATATTTTCATGGCCTATTCACAAAAATCATAAAATTAAGTTTATATCATTTGAGAGAAGATAACGATTTGTACATTTCACGCTGCTAATCATTTGAGCCTAGAGCGATACTTGATCGCAGATTATGAAAAAACATTTTATAATTGTTATTAATTATTATATAAGTGCTTCTTTTAAGTGTAAAGCTGAAAATAAAATAATCGCAGAGAGTTAAATCACTGGTGAAGAGCATCATCGAAATCTCTCGAAAAAGTAAAAAGAAAAAAAAAGAAAGAAAAGAAACTTAAAGTGAATGCAATGAAACTTCATAACATTTCACTGTAAACGATGTAGGAAATGAAACGCTACCTTGTATTGTTTAGAATATTATATTGCTCAAAGCTGGGACATTCATTTGTAATCACCTGTATATCGTATTTAAGCTCATGCAATACAACTAAAAATGCTGTGGAGAACTTAACAGCTGTATTTTTTTTTTCAGTTCTGTAATTTGACTCGAAAGATTTTTAATAGCGATAAAATGTAGCGGTTTATTATATCTGTATTTATTAGCCCTTTAGCTTGCTTCCTTGCAGTTTTAGAGTACGCATAATATACCAGTGTACTCAATACTTCAGATTCAGCAGATTAGATATTAAATATAATGTTTAAAAATGCAAGGAACATAAGTTTGCCTAGTTTAATTTTTATTCTATTATTCCTCCCTTTCATGAAACAATAAACACCTTTATCCAAACTTGTCATGCGTATTTCAAAGTACATTAAATTTTCAAAAGTAGTTAAAACTTTTATTAATTAGCTAATTCGCCTTTTGCGTGAGTTCACTCTAGCACATTTAATGTCTAGAAACAGTCCAGGAAATGCGACAGTAAACAGCCGCTTGTTTCTTTGACAATTAAATGCCTTGGTGCCAGAAAATTATTCACTGAAATGTTCAAATTTCATTCGTAAATAGAAAAGTTTCACGAATTTAGTCTGGCATACAATTTTGTTTCCAACTCTGGTTATTTCGTGGAAGACACTTCAATGATTAATAAAAGTGAAATATTTCGTATTTCTGCAAACTCGTTAATAAAGCAGTATGGAATTTTACTTATTCAAGCCAATGCCTTTTAAAATATACTGTATATTGAGTTTTAGAAGTACAATTTATTTTTTTAAATTGAAAGTTTTATTTACGAAAAGAATAAGAAAAAAGCAGGTGTTGTGTACAAAGCACAATGCATCCAACAAAAAGAGGCCAAGGAATTGGATTAGAATTCCCTTATACCGAATGACACTTTGTGATATGCATTCATACATGTGGTGTACCTAAAAGGAATCTTTACTTTTATGTTTGCGTTCAAAAGCGCAAACTATTTGCTGTATTTCAATGTATGAATACACTCAATGTTATCAATGCTGTTTTGTAAGCCAAGGAATAAACGATGAATTTAGATCTAATAAAATTGGAAAATAATATATTATTCCTGTTAAGATTTTGACGAACATGAACAGTAAAGATTTGAAAGTAAATTATGCGTGTAAATTCTAAATAAATGTAATAAAAGTTACGGAGACTCATAAGTAGAGGAAGGTAGTGTATGTAATTACATTATTTTCATTTGTTACGTCTCAGTCTTAATAACAAAAAAGGGCTTTTGTTTCCTGAAACTCCTCAAAAGAGATATATTTAAACCATTTTTCATCTGCTTTGTAATTTTCCTCGAATGTGCACTTCTTTCCTCGAAGGGGCGCCGTAGTTCTTTCTTACATAGGCGCCAGGGTGCCACCGAATGAGGCACTCAATAACACTTTCCAAGGAGAGAAATCTTACGGCGCAGACGACTAATTCTCCCCCACCCCCATGAGTTATAACACAGGCAATAACCTTCTTACATTGCTTTCCATTAGTCAAATGAGCATGCATTTCCATTATTAGGGTTCACCCACGGGAGATCGTGTTGCCATCGCTTTGGAATCGACCAAATTTGTTTTGATACTTTATTGTTCGGCATTTATGTTGGCATTGGAAGACTTTCAATATTCTCTTTTGCAGAAAGAAAAAGATTAGTCGCACGAATTAAATGGGAAATGAGTAAAGTAATATAGACAGACACAGATATATGAGAGAGGGGGAGTGAAAATTTTTCCAGTAAAGTATACGCCCTGGAGCGACCTTAAAATGTTTTTCGAGTAGTGATTAATACGTACTACGCGGAAAAGCGTATCATGCTGAAAGAATTTCAAGATGTAAAAGCGAAAAATACCAATAAAACGTAGATATATGTATTTTTTTGTAAAAACCAGCAGTATGATTATTTACGATTTTTATAATTATACTGCTGATTTTTACATGAATTTACATTTATTCTTAAAATATTTTTAAAAACATTTTAACCAACGTTATTAAATCCTAAGATATGGCAAAGATAAGTGTTAGAACTATGTAATACTATACCAGTAGGTTATTCTATTCGATATTGTCTCATTACGTTTGGTGATAAAGATGTCAGATATCTAAAAATAAAATGATAGAATTAAAGATAGTAGCAACTGCGAAAATCTGAAAAAAAAATATTAAAAGTTTATCAAACCAATGCTCCTAAGAGTAAAATTGTGAAAAGATAATTGGGGGAAAGAGACGAAAAATGAAATAAGATTGTATTACTTATTTGAATGGAAAAAAATCTGTAACTATTTTTCTTAAGTACAGTAAAGGGCAGATTCAGAATCCGAGAGGCAGGAAGGGGGACGGAGCTTGACCATCAATTAACAATAACATGAAAGTTGCGTCATCATTCATCATTATCAGGCAGAGTACCTAATGTAATCACGGCATGTATCTTGGATGGGGATACGCCCCTCTGGCCCCTTTCCCAGGATCCCACCTCCCCTTGCTTAGAACTTTTAAACGACAGTTTTTGCTTTACTTAAGTGTTAAAGTTCCGTTTAAATCCTTGAAAAGCATTACACACATGAAAGAAAAAAAAATCAAATAAATCTTAGCGAAAATTCGATACACTAAAAAAATACTGCAAACTAAGGTTCTGTATACACACTTCTAGTTTCACTCTGCACTATTAATATAGCACTATAAAACTCAGAAAGCTGCGCTATTGCTTAGGTAAACTAAATCATTCTTCCCCAATTTACGAAAACAGCAACTGGAATGCAATTTTCTTTCCCCGCTCCGGAATTTTGTTATCCATAAATGTTCACCCGTAAATCTTGTGGCACCATCTTGTTTGTGATATTAAAGAACCTTATTCTTCTACCAACGACAGTATGAAACATGGAAATATTTAATAGGTAATAAAAATACTATGAACAAGTATAATACATGCATATATTTTGAGAGCTGTTTAGGAGAGTGGGACAACTTAAGTTTATTACTGATCATATGAGCATAAAAATACATCGTCTACGAAGTTCTTTCAGGGTTTTTGAAACGAAAAACATGCAGAAGCATCGAAATGTAAAATGCATAAGTCTGTGTAGTTGTAGACTACAAATCTCACAATTGGGAAAACAAAGGAAGAACTGTCTATAGTTGCATTTTCAATTCCAACACGCACAATATTCTGAGTCGATGATGTATAGAGATGGACGCGATACGGAAAATAGGCCTGTCTCCTCTCTCAAAATTGCGAAGCTTTGTCTCATCTCGCAAAATCCCTATACAATAATGATAAAAACGTATGCCTCGTCTCGCACAACACCTCAAAATCTCACCTTGCATCCATCCCTAGTAACAGCATAGTAAGCAAACACCATATAAGGGAGAGCAATTCGCGGTCGTTGCCAGTGGTAAACGGAAGCAAGGCAAGAGGACGAGCTATATTGTTTTTGCAGTACGCAATCAAATCAAACAACTGCTTCAGCATGATATTTCGCAGCGCATTTTCCAGCGTTCCGCTTGACACAATCTACAGTGGGCAGTATCATGAAATGTTGCACTACAAGGAAAATAGGCATTCAGGAGAAGAGAGAATCCATGAGGTTTCGGTCGGAAGCTAAGCTAACGTTCTTTGATCGGCAAGTCACTTTTCTGTTGGCATTTTCTTAAAATTAGATAGATGGCAGTCGCAGACTTACTCACATAGAAATACCAAGTTTCAGAAAGACCATTTCCAAAGCATATACGCGCGTCGGTATATCAAAAGTTGCGGTTACGCTTTTTACAGTCCCGCAGTGGTCTGGGCGCTAAACTCCGTTCCCATAAGAACACGGCAAGTGAAGCAGCATCCGGCTTGGCCAGTGCTTGGGTCATCTCCCTCTCGGTTCGTCTGCTGTGGAACCGTGTACGCTAATGCACGTAAAATCTTGGTGCACGTAAAGTGCACGTAAAATCCGTAAGGTGCACGTAAAATCCAAGCTGGTAAAATCCGTCGTGCCTCCAAAGTCCTACAATTTGTTAAACGATACGTCTGGGGGTGCCGATTTCAGATGGTGGTAGGTCCCTCATCTGGAATCGGTTCAAAATTAGGGACCAACAAGTAGAAGTCCAACTCCCCTCGGGGGCACTGGCACCCCTCTTTCCATGGTCTATCCAGGGACACGACAACAACAACAACGCTTTTTACAAAGCAAGACATAAGTCACTTCTCACTTCATCGAACGAACGTTGACGTGTTGCGTAAGTGAGAATTGTTGAGGTGAGATTTCACTTCAGTAGAGCTCTCTCGGTGAGAAAGATATAGTACACAAACGAATCCATTCAGATTTCCTATGGAAATATTGGATATTTCATTCATATGGATGGAGCAAATGATGCATCCTATTACAAGCGTGTGGTTATAAGCAGGCTCTGTGATGATGTGAAGTTGCTTGCCAGCGGTGGGGTTGACAATTTGCATTTTTGTACCGGCACGTTAAAATTTCAATACGCTCTTTTGAAATGAATCTACCTCATTAATGCTGCGATTGCTTTGCAGAAAACGATATAGTTTCCAGCACGATAAAACTAAAGCCTGAAACGGCGAAGATAATTGAAAACATGGCAATGCACGAAATATGCCCCTGTTTAAGAGTAAGAAAGCCCACATCTCTCTTCTATAAAGAATATTTGGAGAATTCTTAAGATGGTACATTTCTTATCTCCACAAAATACAAATACAAGATTGTCAGCGGTAGTATTGGAAAAAAATTCCCACAGACACACTGAGTCGTTCAGTTTTGTCCATGCGTAGAAGCCTTTCTGCTGTTATCCACACTTAAAGATGACATTACATCTTGGTAATTGAAGCGGATGAACATTTTTTACTTTAATTGTGCATGGAAATCGATTAATGTGTTTATCGTTTTTTATATTGTTGCATCGTTTATTATATTTATCTGTTTTGTTGCAAACAAACAGAAATGCTGTTATAATGTATTCAACGTAACAAAGGTTAATAAAGGTTTCTTTTGCATGTACGTTTCTTTCCTTTTCACTCTTCTCATTTCAAGCTATTTTTAACGCGAATGAACTTCATTAACGTTGACATTGTACATATGCAACAATTGTAGACTGCTGCTTGTTTTGTGTAGCACGAGAAAAATAAAACCTTTTAATTGCCGTACAGCTAAACAAAAGGTCACATTTTGCTTTGATAAAATTTTTCGCAAATCGTTTATAGCAAATTTTGTGTCATATGCATAAAGCGGAATCTACGCTCGAAAGTTTCATAGTGGCCGCATCTTTTCATTTCACATTTGAATTCAGAATATTAGGAAAACTAAATATAAAATAAAATATTAATTTTTCTCGGGATTAATATGTTAGATTCCATCATTCTTAGAAAAGCGGCATTCTGTTTTCTAATAGTCTATATATCTGACCCAAATAGCTGACTTACTCATTTTTCATTAATGAATGAAACTGCATATTTAAGATGAAGCAGAATAAAAAACATTATGGTGCAAATAAATAATAATTGTTTGCATTTTAAAATTTAAAATTAAAGCAATTTAAAATACAGGCTTAAACATTATTCCTTTGTAACAATTAAAACTGAATATACATTTCCTGATCAACATTTTCTCGTGCTGAACATAATTTAATGTTATACGAAACTATATGCAAAAGTGAATAACTACTAGCCAAGCGTTCTTCAAATTCTATCCCAATTTTTTGTGTGATAGATAAAACGCATAAGATATCTCTCTTCAGGCATTCCGAACAATGGAAACGTTGTGTTTGACAGCATTTGTGGTAAAAGCTTTCAAGTGATATTTAACTGTCGAGGACATCGAAGCTCATCCTGATCTCATTTCTTTTGACATTATCACAGTATCCTTCGAAGATGAAAGAAGAGCACTTACATTAGTGACAGGGTGATAAACTTATAAACATTACTCAATTTTCTGAAGAGGAATTTGAGTACAGTATTAATGCTCTTTCCCTGTCATTTGTAGAAAATAATGGTGGATCGCTGTGCTTTTTCTTTCAATTGCAGATGACTGATATTTTTTTAAATTATTTTTTCTTAAGATAAAACTTGTATGTGAATTTACAGATTTCATGACTTGTTTCCACATTCATTTCTCAAATACCAGCAAAATGAGGTCATATTTGAGGGCATATCTTTAAGGAGAAAAAGTTTTGTGTATTAACTTCTCTCTTAATGTAATCAAAAGCTTATGATTTGCTTTTTCACAAAAAATTATTATATAAATGTTGTAAATAATTTTTCATTTGTTTTGCATAAACTTTAAAAGACCCCACTTTAATATTGAGAAAACTATTCTTGTTATTTAAAAATAAGAAGATAGAAAAGGAAAAAAATAAAAAGATCGTTAAAAAAATCACATGTTGAAATAAAAATTAAATAAATAATGAAAAATTCAAAACATTTTGAATGTTATGATTCAATGCAGTTACATTGAACATTATATCAAAAAAAACAGTTTTTAAAAAATTCATTCTTTAATCTTGTGAAGCAACTAAAATCTTAACGAGTAAAATGTTACGTTATTAAAACATATTTATTGTTGTAACAAGATTTTTTTTGAAAATCAAAAATGTGTTCATTTAGATAAAACTAAAATATATTCTTTTTTTTTACTTTATTTTTTTAGTGATTTTCTCGGATTAAACACTTTAACAATCATATAAACGCAAGTTTAACAGAAGAAACTTAAACTTAGCGTCAAACTTACTCCAGTTAGTTGGTGAATAAAACGCACTTGCAAATACTTAATGTAAGTGCAGACTCATAAATCACTACAGGAAAGTGGAAGTAAATTTTTATCTACTCAAAGTAGTAGTGGTAAAGCAATTTCTTCAAGTTTTCACCAAAATAGCTTCTGAAATACACAACATTTTCCTTACTCCTAAATCATTACTCTTCCACTAGTTAAAAGGCATTCCTAATCACTCGTAGTAACTTATCATTTTAAAAATACCATTGTAAAGGATTTCAATTTCCAAATCCCAATTTCACATGTCAGCAACATTTTTGCTGGGACGCCCGTGTCTCTTCCAGATGGATACCAGGGCGCCAGTCAATCGGACAGCTCATCTCGAATTCCAAAAAGAGAGCGAAAGCTGTTCGTTTGTCAGATGATAACGATTTTCCACTCTTATAGTACACCCATCAACTGCCTCGTGAAGATGATTCTTTTCGTGCTTTTCCATTAGGAAGATGAGCGTTTGTCACACAGGAATAATGCGTCGTAGAAGTGTTTAGGACTGCGACAAGTTGACGGCCGTCTGAAAGCCGATTTATTCAGCTGTTTTTCCGCTTAAAATATGACTGTTTAAGATATCATATTTTTATTAATTTTTTATTACTTTTATTTCTCTAGTGATGATGACAATGGGAGATATTGATGATAATGCTTAAAAAAACAAAAACTCTTAATTTATTTTAAATGATCTCATTTTTTTAATCGAGTGCATAACTACTCAACTACTTTTCACTCGGTTATCAAATTCAATTTTCAACACTAGCAATAACAACACACACACACAGAAAAAAAATATAAACAAATCTCGTAAAAAAATAATAAATTCAGTGAAAATTAAAATTACGTTTCTCCAGAGAAACATTTAACAAGTACTTTTTCTTTCTGAAAAAGTTCATGTAAATTTAGAGCTGACACAAGACTTATTTCGAGAACTATTTTTCGAGACTTATTTTGAGACTATTTTCGAGACCTTGACAAACTGCTTGTTTGAAATCCAATTGAAAAATTCCTAACAAAGATTAATGTAATTAGAATCATGGTACTTGTGTATTATACCGTCGACATTTTCACCAAAACTTTTTTTTTACCTAGTTCGCGTCGCTAAGGCCGTGTTACCATAAAATACTTCTGGTCAAATATTACTGGCCGAGTTTATGTGGAGACGTCTACATTCTACTGAAGAGGTTTTCGTTGCAATTCTAAATGCAATCCATGATTTCTGGCAAACTGCACTGGATTCAAATTAAATAAAGTCATTCATATTTAACTTAAACACCAACATATTATTCTGAAATAGCACCTATACGAAGTACTAACATCATGCCTCTAGCTAAATGAAATACGCAATTTATAAAACACAAAAATTTAGTACACAAGTACCAGAATCATTAAACATTTCTCGATATTAAATGCTCAATGCACATAAATTTTATTTACGTGAGAACAAGAAAAATTTTTGAATTCAATTGCTTGGATCTAGTTATGTATTGAACGGTTTGATCCGAAATAATCGTTACAAAAGCTATAAATAACAGATCATAATTTATTTGCTCAACTTTTAGTACACAGAGCTTTTCCTCTTAAAAGTTAAGTTTTCAGATTGAGACAATTTAAAGTTTAATAAAAACTCAAAACAGATACTAACGTGTGGTTTTATATTTTATTAAATCGTAGAATAAAATTTAAATAATAAAAAAGTGAGAAGTAATGTAATAAATCTTATCAGTTAATTTTTGAAAAGTAAAGTCCTTTTCACAAAAAGACAAAATGAATATTTATGTCAGCAAGATTCATTATTCAACACTATATTCGAATCACCAATCACAGGTTTTAATCATAATGGATTTTAATCATAAATTTATAGAACATTTTAAAAATAGGTCAACTATTTTACAACTCTTCTGGTAAGTAAATTGTCAAGTTTCAATTAAAAAAGTGATTGTCCTTCTAAAATTTCATTTTCATCAACAGCAAAAAAAAAGGAGGAAGGGGGGGGGGGGAGAGGAAAGAAAAGTAAAAGAGAAGAATGTATCTACAGAGTTCATAACTAAAGTTTCCCTATTCAGTGTAATGTGCAGCCAAACTACCGGTTAGAATGCTACCAAATTTCCAGGAAACTTTAATGAGAACATGGGAGAGAAAGAGAAATTTGTATGGACAAAAATTAGTTCTAAAAATCACCACCAGGTGCCGTTTTACAATGTTATAAGTGCTGATATGTGAATTCTCCTACTGCACAAAGGTCTAACACAGGTGTTTCGCAACTTTTTTTTTTTTTTTTTGCTTTTTTCGCTTGCAAATGATTATTTGTTTGTTTCATTTGCAGTAAAACGTAAACTGGCTCTTAATGGTGTTTTTTTACCCTTTTTTTTTCTAAGCCAATCGCTCTTCCATAGTTTCATTAATGTTTCCGACAAATTTGGTAGTATTCTGACGAGTCAGTAGTTTTCGCTGTACACCTCTCTAAATAGGAAAACCTTTACGCATATCCTGTACATATTGTTGATTATTGCATTAAAACACTTCTGTCTTGTCTGTATTGTTTTCATGTATTATGGGGATTTCGACAAGTCTACTTTATAGCATTTTGTATCAAACCTAATCCAGATTAGATCGATAGCGGCAGTACCTGCCAAGTGTGTTCATTTCTACCACAGACTCCCGAACAGTTCATTTCTACCTCATTCAGGAGCCGATAGATGACAGTACTAACGATCGTTAGGCGGTCTTTGGTTAGTCCCAGGATCGAATTCACACCATTTTGGCTCCGAGACCGACCCCTCTCCCAACTGGGCTACCGCTGCCCATTACAACACTTACTTAACATTGTTCTGAAAAAATTGTTGATCACATTTTTATATTACTTAAATATATAGATATTGTTGATAATATTTTACAATATTTAAATGTATAATTATTGTTGATCATATTTTTACATTATTTAAATGTATAGATATCGTTGATCATATTCTTAGATCTTTACAACAAACAAGAAATTGATACCTAAAATAAATTTGTTTTCCACTCTCCACTCTCATTCTCGCCTTTTACAGAAATAGTTCGTATCAGATATTCCAAGCCTTCCTGGCGGCTCTCGCTTCCATTAAGGAATTGGACACTTCTGGATTCATTCCAGCGATGATGCATAGAAAGGAATACTTAAAAGGCACGTTTTTGCAGGCACTAGACAGGACGGTGACACTCTTCTGAAGTGATGGATACTGACATCCCTCTTAATCCGAGAAGTGTTGAGAAAGCTTTTTGTTAACAGAATTTCTGCCCGATATACGTGAACGTCACAGCAAATCGCCATGCGATGGAAGTGAGTCAATACTCGCTCGCTGGCCTGCGTCAAGAGAATTTATGATGGATTGTATAAGGATTTCGCGTGACATGTAATTAGTAGTTTACTGTGTTCTTAGCGGGAGAATGTTTGATATGATAGTAGCTGTATTCTACTTAAAAGGGTTAATGAGAGAGAGACGAGGTAAAACATCATGTTTACCAGCGTAATAGTCGCACTGGTTTTTTTTTTTTTTTTTTGTGCCAATTTTTCATTGTGAAAGTCTAGGCACGATTATTATGCGGGTAAATCTATTACATAATATTGCATATTCTAATGCTAAACATAAAAAATACATTATAATAAAATTCGTAACTTACCAAAGATTTCTGGATTGTGCGGTGTTTATTAAATACATTCTTTTCGTTAGTTGCGCACGAAATAAAGGAATTTTTTTTTTATGGTAGTATTTTTATAGACATAAACTTTACAAATTATGAAAATGTTGACAAAAAAAATGTAATAACATAATAGTTCATAATTCATAATAAATCTCTTCCACTGAAAATATTAGCAGCGCTGTAGTTCTGGAAAGAGTTGATAATTTTCTATTTTCTAGAAGTAGGTCAAATAAGAGGGTGCGACTTTTATGCCAGGGCGAGTTTTACATGAAAAAACACGGAATGCAAAGTATTCAATTATCATACTCTAAATTTATGTTGGTCATAAACGGATGACATTTCAGTTAACTCATATATTATTACAAAGTTGCCTTCGACTGTATGGGCTGAATTCGCAAGTCATTGCACACATTTAACAATAATTTATTAGCTTTACAGTTCAAATTTTATACGAAAATGGTTTCTGGAATTCATTAAGTAATAAATATAAGCCCAAAGTAGCGTAATGATTAACGTATTTCGTTGCTATGCCACAGATACAGGGTTCGATTCTCGGATTGGGTAAGTTTGACTTCGCCTTTCATCCATTGATTGGGTCTATAAAATGATGATCAAGCTTGCTTGGGGAAATTGGGGGCCCCATTACCTGCATAAGGCTTAATATCTATCCAGGACATGCCCAAGGGATCATGGTTGAGAAGGAGTGGCTAATCATCGCAAGCCTTGGCCCTATATTGTCTGTTTTGTGACATAGTTATAAGCATCCCCTAATTTCGTCTCAAGATCTTTTATTTTCAACATTTGTATGGAAATTTAAAAAAAAAAAAAATTCATTTTGTGCTTTCAAATTCGATATATCCCCCCCCCCATCCCACTGTTCATGCGCTTCCCAAAATGATCAGTTACGCTTTGCCCATGAATATAAATTTAGCATTCTAATGCTCAAATTAAAAAAAAAATAAATTACATATGTTAAGAAATTTTAATGTGTATTGTTATAAAAACAGAAAATAAAAGACTAATATGTGTGCAGTATTTAAACTGTCAGTGAGAAGTGAATACAACATAAAACATGATGTTGAAATGCCTTCCTATAACGTGTAAAATATCTTTCAAAATTAGAACATTTTATTTTAGGTACTACGTTTAAAAGTGGTATGCAATAGTACATATCACGTAAAAATTCTTTATTTAGTTATTGTTTTAAAAAGAAATATTGTATATATACTTATTTTTATTGTATTTTTAAACTGTGTCTTAAGACAATTTAAGAGAAACAATGTTACACTCTATAAAATTAACATATTAAATAAGAATATGAGTACTATTTTCAAAAAAATTAAATGCCAAATTCATTAGATTGTAAATGATTTATAAGTACTAATTTGCAAGTATTAAGTAATATATGTAAGAAGTTTATCTCATCAGTTTTAATGAAGTTCGAATTTCGCGGAATGTACATTAAATTAAAAGCTTTTGAGAAATAATTGCGCCAAAACTTCACTCAGAATCATTTTTTTTTATTTTCACATGAATTATTAGAATTGGAGTTTTAAAATTTCACTAAACTCTTTAAACAATCCCTTAAGTTACCATTCAATAGCAGTATAAATAAAGAGGGAGGGTTACTATTTTGTTGATACCTTTTTTTACATTAAAAATTGTACTAACATTATTCGAATCAGCTCTTTTACATATAAGTGAATATGACACTTAACTAATTACTGATAACATTTCGTAGCTCTTTTACTTTAACTTATAGTAAATCATTAAATTTCGTTTTTCTGGTCATGATATGTGTTAGGTCACAATGCTCTCTCTTTTCTCAAAAACAAGAAAAGCCCGCCAAAGTATTAGTATCTACCACTTTAAAAACGCATATAGTAAAACTAACTGTTCAGAGGAAAGCGTTTTATTAAATTTAACAAAATTTTACCAGAGCTATTTTAACTACATAATTTTGCAGAGACTTAGTTTTCGTTGCTGTTTTTTTCTTTTAAAGCAGCAAAATACTTGTGGATTTAGTGAATTATTTTGTTAATGTAATAAAATTAATTCTTTATACACCTACGGAATTATTATTGAATCAGTTCCTTTTTTTTTTTTTTGTTAATTAATCGAAGCATTTCGTTGATTTATCGAAATCAGTCTTTAAATATCCATATTTTTTTAATCCACAAATTTGTGTTGAATTCAACAGAACATTTTTCTGTATATCTAAAATTATATATATCAAAAAAAGGTATTATTTATAAAATTACGTATTTCAAATAATTTGATAGACCAGATTCATGTACTTACTGTCAGATAAAAATGATATGACATTTGATGCGTTACTTAGCAAATGCCCATCGAGTGAGATGTCATAATATCGTTTATCCGGTTATGCATCTTTGTTTATGGCAGATGACAATCACAGAGCCATCGCGAAGAAAAATATATCCCATGCTAACGTTTCTCTGTAGAGATCAGAAATCGAGATCTTTTTGCTACCGTTTCTGCACGGGGTCAATCCCATGTCTTATTTTTAGACCCTCTGCTCCGGATACAGCTGACAAGAATCGGCTCCTACATGTCATAGCCATGTAACAGTTCGCGGTAAACGGATTAAAAGGGAACATGCCCGTAGAATTTTCGCGTGGAACCGAAGTAAGGTAAGACAAGCAGCGCACAGAAGCGTTATTCATAAAACTCAGATATTGCTTTTTGGGAAAATATCGAATGTCAGGCAATATTTCAGGTCAAAAGGAAGTGGGTGCTGATAGGATGAGTATAAATTACACTGTTCTAGAAGGGGGGCCTCCCTTTAGATGCCAATACGACGAGTGGCAGTTCCGCTTGAAATATCGGGCGATGTTTTCTTGTGGAAGCAAGACATTGCCAAACAAGCAGGGAGGGGAAAAAAAATCTATTTAAACGGCAACTAATAGAAAGCAAATTCACCATTTGAGTGAAAATGTACACTTTTCCAACAAACCAAGTATGCATTTCTTTGTTCATGACTTTTAACCCTTTCCCAATGCTGAAAAAAGAGCAGTCGTTGCCATCGCTCGACTTAACTACCAGCAAGATGGCGGACGATCGAAACGTTCATCGCGTGCCACAGAGCTAAAGACCCTTTTTGACAAAAAAGTGTCCACGCGATGAACGTTTCGATCGTTCGCCATCTTGCTGGTAGTTAAGTCGAGCGATGGCAACGGCTGCTCTTTTTTGCAGCATTGGGTAATCTATCCAGCTGTTCTCGCATTCTTCCATTTTTCAGCAGATGTCAGTGCTGTTAAAAATAATCGTGACAATTTTTTTACTGGAAATGACGTGCTAAAAAGTAAAGGATTCTCGTGGAGCTATGTCACCCGCAACTATTTTTATAGAAATCAAATCTATTCTTCGTGACTGGCAACAGTCAAAACATCAGAGTTTGGTGTTCCCAGAGCGGGAACACTGCACGTTAAAGGGTTAACAAAACAAATACAATTAAAAATATATCGAAAAACATAGAGCGTTAACAACCGCTAAATGAAATAACTTTGTATAAAACTCATATGAATAAAATAAACAGGAAACACGCTTCAGTATATAAACCGTTTAATCTCTTTTGGGAGCAATGTATTTTCAAAATTTTCAAATACTTTGCATTTGTCCTCCTGTTTTACTATAGGCTTACAAATAATATGTTCCACATTATTTTGCCTACGAAACATGATATTACAATCCGTATTGCGCACAGAGTATTATAATAAGAGGTTATCATCTTATGTGATTTAGATTTGTTTTTGCAGTGTCTAATGTAAAAAAATTTTCTTAACATGAATACACAAACTAATGAAGATGCTTGATTATTTTGACAAATATAAATGTGTAGGTATCAAGTCAGTAAACAAATGACAATTTCAAGAGCAAAATATTTAACTTTTGAACGGGAGGGATTTAGAGTTATATTTATTAATCTCCAGTTTTCATTTCAAAACTCTTTTTTTTTTAAATATCTCAAATCTTTTTTTTTTTCTAATAAACGCATTATATGCAGGAGAACATAAAACATTTGATACTTCGAATGCTAAACGTTAAGTAAAACATATAAATTAACGATAGAGATTTCTTTAGAGTAAATAATATCGTAAAGGTAAAAAAAAATTCTGTGATTTTTGTCTTAAAAAGGAAAACAAAATGTTTGTAAATTTTAATATAACATTTTAACTATCCATAATTATATATTTCTTGTATCTTTATAGGCACTTTCTATAGTATTTTTATGGGATTATCTTTTGGTTATGATGAAATGCGATGTTGCCGTTTCCTAACACCAAATTCACACTTTCGAAATGATAAATTAATATTTAAGTGTTCCTCTAAACATTGAAGCCTTTGTCAACCACTTTTGCAATAATTAGGACATTATTTTTTATCATTAATAATAGCGAATCTTTCCTTTAAAAAAAAAAAAAAAAAAACTTATTCTAAGTATTCCGAAATTCACTTCTGGAGAACAGTAGAACTTTAATTACGTCTTCTTTATTTTTCTTTTTAAACTTGGAAAACATTTAAGGCATGTTGAATTTATGAGTTTCCACTTTTAAAGCGATTAATTGTGGGCTATTCCAGGAACTTACATCATTGAATTTAACAAAAGGAAGCTTGACAAAGGAATGAGTTTTCAGAAATTACTTCGAAGCTTAAAACGAGCATGAGCATTTACCAAAATGGAAATTTAATTACTTTGGTACTTGAAAGTTAATGACATTTTTAAAAGTAATTGTTCATTTTTAGAATAGTTGAATCACAAGCAGCCGATGAGAAATACGACATTTTGTATCATTAACATTTTTTTTTTTTTTTAGTACTTTTAAAATTTCTATTTTTGTTAGCTTTTTTTCTTTAAAAATGTCGTTTGCAATTTTATAACTATATTTTAGTTTTTAAAAAAAAAAAACTTTTATTATAGAACAAGAAAATAAAATATTAAAGCGAAACTAAAACAAAATGCATCATTTTTGGCTTGCACATGACAAGTTACTGATGCAACTAACTCATTTCCAAAACAATTTAGTTGAAAACTCCGACCAAGTATTTCCAAACGTTTGCTAAAGTTATGCAAATGGCGAAAGCTAAAATTTCCTCCTTTGAAACTAGAAGATGAAGGCCTTTTGAACGTACTGTATACTGTTGATACTTTATTAGTTGAGGTGTTGCTTTTTAAGAACACATTTATAGCTTGACTTGTGGTTGCTCTGTGGTTTATACCTGCCGTTAACTTTAAAAAATATATAATGTAGTTGATGTTGTTTTATACAAAAAAATGTAATTATATATTTTTTAATGATTAATACTAATTCAGATTTTATTTCCTTCCTTATATATTAGCTTTGTTCGATAAACAGCAATGTTCATATAAAGACTCCGTTAAATTGATTTTCACTTGTTTCTTCGACAGCTTATTAGAAGAGCCAAAATAATATATTTTTATCATTGCGAAAATTTAGTTAATGCAATTTACAAAATCGCTGAAAAATTGTTACGATTTTTCTTTTCCTTCGGCTAAGGAGTCAACTTATTTAGAAGGATGTTTAGCTCTAAAGTAGGATATAAACAAGAGGGATCCTTAAAAAATAACAGAAATATGTGATCAACCTTAGATTATTTAGCCATTGCATATATAATTCGTTTATTCGAAGCATTTTGCATGTCGAATTTAAATGTCGACAAAAAAAATAATAACAGCCACGCAATATATACATCCAAAGCACAGACAGTGGTGAATTAATATAGAATGGTACTTTGACGATGTTGCGCATAAATAACACTTAGTGATGCTCATTTTTCTGCAAAGGATTTGTTAAATCTTTTAAAAAATATATCAACAATCTTCAAACTTTAAACGTTCTTCAATGAAGTTCATCCGTCCCTCAAAATGAATGTATCTTCACAGCTTTTTGGCTTTCATGGACATAAAATATGTCCTTATAAGATCATAAGGACATAAAAGCGTACAAAAGCATCATTTAATGCATGTAATTTTTATGGAATAAATTAAATTTGAGTCGCTTATTGTTACGATGCTTGACTGTGTAAAGCATAGTAACATTACGTTCAATTGATGGGGAATATTTTCAAATTCCCTTTTTAAAGCTTTTTATTTAATTTTCTCGTTTAGCGCGTTAATAAAACATGCTGTTATTCAAACACGTTATGTATATGCTTGCCAGATTTCTGAAATATTCAACCGGGACAGCGGAATGCCCCAGTGTCACGGGTATTCAAGGGTACATTTGCCCGACCTGTGGCTGAACGCGTTTGCGCTCTCAACTGGGAGACGGAAGATGCCTGGTTCAAAACCAGGTCGAGTCCGCCGACCTAGCCGTTCGGAGTTTCCCGTAGTTTTCTACGAAACTTCGCGTAAATACGGGTTAGGATCCCTTATAAAGTTCACCACGGAGGGTAATCTCCCCTCCGTCTAGATTCCTGGCCGTAACAGTACATTTACATTTTCCCTTCAATGGTAGACACTTTTGTCGGGTTTTTGGAGTGTTTTAGAGGATAGTTTATTCTCAATGCTATGAATAAATGGTTACTGATAAGAACCTGAACAAGGGGTATTAAAAAATGACACAAGCATATAAATTTAAACATTTGAACAATACTTATTAGCACACCACCACTCTTCGATAGTTCTCACTTTTTATACAGTACAGTGAAACAAATGACAAAGTAATTATCCTTAAAAATCCTTCACAGTTAATTATTTTTAGCAAGCGTAGTTATGTTTACCGTTATGCGTGGGTGTAATCGTCTCATCTTACATTTCCACAAACTGCGTAGGTAGCTCCAAAATCAAGGCAAGCTCTCACGGGTGCACATATTCCTCGAGCGAATGAAATTTCACGTCTAAGTACAACAGACGATTACAGCTATCAAATGCCACTAGATGGAGCTGGGTTGAAGATGTGGTTGGCTAACATCGCTTCCGATGGAACGTATTAGAACATCCCCTCTTTATAACCTCGATCTTGCACCCAGTTACTTCCAAGACAGAAGTAGGTGGTAGGGCGGCATTTTTAAACCTATGGCTCAGTTCACGAACCGTCGTTAAATGGCTCAGCGACAGGTGCCCTAATTTCTTTAACGCTGGTTTCGACAGAATGGTATCCAGATGGAACAAATGCGTTGATGTCCATGCAGGCTAGGTTGAAAATAATCTGTGCCGAATGCTTTGCTATGTAAGTGTATCTCTTGGATTTCGTGAATAAACTTTTTGCTCAAAGGAATGGCTACCTTACTTTATGAACCAGCTACGTACATTATACTCAATAAATGCATAAAAGAGAAAATTTATACGTTCAATTTAAAGTAAAATGCCTGTTATTTTGAGAAAGGGGTTTTATATATATATATATATATATATATATATATATATATATATATATATATATATATATATATATATATATATATATATATGTCATACAAGCGATCATTTAATTAAAAATATCTTTCACTTTGGGAGCATCTGGATTATCAGTTGTAATTTCAAAACATGGTGCAATACTTGTTGCCTAGGAGGGTCTAACCTGTCAATCATAAAGATGTCTCGCCAGCAGGCGCCTCCCATGTCTCTTAATTTAACAAATAAGGATTTTGTTATGGTTTTGTGGACCAACTAGATGATGGAAAGACAGAGCTGCCGCCTAGCGGACACTCTGTGAACTTAACTAACAAAACCAGGAGACATCTACCGCAGAGCGGCTCTTAGTTTGTGCAAAAATGCCTAGGTTATATCTGGCTCGGTGTGTGCAAATCCAGACTGACAAGATAATTCTCGGTTCCGATCTGATATATGCTGAAAAGATATTTTTAATAATAATAAATATATGATGTGCATGTATATCTGTATGTGTATGGATATAAATGCGTCTTTATCGCAAAATATCTCACTTAAGCATCTCCCCCTTTCCCCTGCAAACTGACAAAAAAATAAAATTAATGTGCATATGCCTAATCTTCCACCTGCCACCCATATCGTTTTGTTTACATGAAGTATCAAGAAGTTCAGTTCACGCGATAAACAATTGCTAAGGGTGAAAGAAGAAATAAAAAGCATGCAAAAAAAGTTGGATTTTAGTTAATTCTATTTTGAATCTCTCATTGAAGATATTTTTTTTCTCCCTGAAATATTTTTCTTGCATTCCAACGTTCTATGAAAATTATGCTGCAGTCTTTTCAGTCTATAAGACAGTAATAAATATAACAGTCTATAAGACAGCAATAAATATGACCTATAAAGCAGCAATAAATATAAAATAAAAATAATTAAGTTTGCTGCTCTTTATTAAAGTTACAGATGAAAGTTTGACTTTATATACAGAAAATAAGACTATTCTCTCACCTTTAAAATTAATGACTTAAATTCAGTCTCAAGACTAAATTTTTCGTGTTATAGAATGGCAAAAATATTTCTTTAGAAATTTATTCTAAGTTCAATCAATCTGAAAATAAATTACATAAAATGATGGACTGGCTCGTGTAAAGTAGAATGTGTAAAGATTTTAACGAGCATAATCAACAGAATCCATGCAAACGTGTACTGACAAATTTTCATTTTTGAACAATTTTCTTAAATCTTCTTTATATTTTTCTCTTATGGCGCTTAGAGAAAAATAAATACTCATGCGAATTCTCTTTAATGTTCCCACGACAGTCATGCCAATGAAATGAGATGAAACTCACGTATAGATTTAAAATATCAGCTTCCGATCTGTTCGTTTAAGCTCCTGTAGAGAGTATGACAATTTTTTTTTTTTTCGTACAGTATCATTTCGTGCTAAGAAAACCAAACTAGGTCAAAAACACTAAATCATTTTGCATTCGCTATTTCCAAATTGCTTAGAATAAGTTGATGGCTACAGCTGGTTGTAGCTATCATCTCAAGTCAGTTCAGAAAAGTAATGTATCTTCCATAACGGCAAAATCCATACATGTCATATGATACATCAGAACAGTTTCTGGCACCCCATGGTTTAAGGCATCCCCGATGGTGCCTCATATTTTCCCCTACACTCTGAGAGACCCCACGTTACATGTAATCTATGCTTCCCTGACTAATTTCTTGTAATTCACAATGACCTCAAGATACCCTGTCAAGAAGGCCGCGCATTTGTCCGTCAGTTCGCCATGTGTTTATATAAACAGAGTCTGGATAAGTCAAGCCACTGTTTATAATAACTCGTACAGCTTCGTCCATAAATCCGTCAATAAGCGAAGATATGGAGGGGGCTCAAGGGAGTTGGTTTGATTTGTTGAATATTTCGGTGCTGGAAATCGGAAATGGAATTGGTGAGTGGTTGGAATGGGGAACTTCAGGGCAGGAATCAATCATACGAGCACTAAAGCAATTTTGCGGTTTGACAAGGTTGTGGTATTCATCAGAGAGGAGGTCAAAGAACGTGAATAATGGTCCAAAGAGGAAAATAAAATTTTGAAGAATAATCCAAAATCCTTACGTTGACATACTTATCAAATATTTCCCGAAAAAGAGATAAGCAAATTTGTCGATCTTGCTTTTCATAGCTTATGTGACTCAGAAGCCGCAGAAACTCTGTAAAGTTTTATCTTTTGTTTAGTTGCTATCTCACGAAGAATAAATTAAAAGAAAAAATTATTTTAGTTACAATAATGATTTTTTCAAGTATTGAAACTGCACGGGTATTATGAAATTTGAGATGAAAAAGAAGCCTTGCGATATTAAGTGACGTGACGGATAAAAAAAAAAAAATCAGTGAATGCCCAAACCGGGGAAAAAGCGGCATTTCTTGGGAAAAAAAACTTTAAGTAATGAGATGCAATAAATAAAAATTCAAATTACGGGATGGGCTGGTACCCCCTTGGTTCACTCCTTGGCTGCTTCACTGATGAAGTGTTATACAGAAGATTTCAATTTCATTTCAGTGGTTTAATTCAATATTTGAACTGAAACAGCTTGTAGCATATATTTTGTAAGAAATACATGAGTTTAACCTTAATGTTATTGAATTATCGTATCTCGCGTTTTAAACGAAATAAGTTTAAATGAAGTGCATTAAAAATGTGTATATTTAATTTAATCGACATACAAGAAAGTCATGTGATGCTCACATCAGATTTTTTACAAAATAAGTAAACCGAACTGTTAAACTGAACATGATACTTAATATTTTGTAAAAATTAAACACTATTAGACGGTTTGTATTTCATATACATGTTCAAACAATACATTTTTTTGTAGATTTAATGTTATGAGATTTAAAATTACTGAGAAAACTAATCGATAAGAAAAGTTGATTGTAATTTTTCATTATGTAGAAATTTTTCATTTAAAATAAGTAATTATTTTAAATTGATTTATAATTTTAATCTTTAGATAAGCAGGAAGCATGTAGTTCACAAAGTCAAACCGTTTAAAATCTGCAATAGTTATTAATTCTTCATAAACTCACAATTTATAAAATCATTAAATTCTCAGAAAAATTTTTAAACTATGAGTTTAAATGTGATACAAAACTAAAATATGTAAAAAGTATTTAAAAAAAATAAGACAAGGTCTTTTTAAAAGAATACTTTATGCAAATACGATATAATAACAAATGTAAATTTAGCAACTCTCATATATTTATAAAGATTTCTTTTTTTAATTTATAACTGTAGACAATTATATTTCCATGGTTTGATATGTACATTTCTTATACCGCCACGAAATCATACTACAGAAAACTAACCTAAGAGTTCCTCCAATTCAGTCGACGGAAACGAACATAAATATGTGGACTTGGAGAAAGTTCAATGCTTTACTGAATAAAAATGAATAACTTTTTATAAAGAAATAGATTGTAAGTTATCAATCAAGTTGTCTGAACCATATTTCGTGTAGATTGGCTTATACTTCAGAGACGTGTGAGGGGGGTTGGCGTTCGAATCGGGCTGACAGGTGCTTTGAATATAATTCTAAAGTTCAGTTAAGTCATTTGTTAGAATTTCATAGGGGCAAAATGAAAAATGGAAAGTCTAGAGTTGTGGTATTTCTGTAAACGACTAAATGTGACACGTTCTGTTGATATTTAAATTTGTATTTCAAAATATTTCTTAAGGTACCGGTAAATTGTCTAAATATTGACGTCTTTTGACTTTAAGCTGATTAAAAGAAAAAAAAGTCAGAAAAAGTTATTGTGAAAGTTTATATTCTCTACCACATTTATGCACGGCATCAAAGAGTTGTTGCAGAAAAATGGCAACTTTTTCTATTACCAATTTTCTTACATTTAGAAGTACTTAGACGGGATTACAGTCAAACTACCAAAATTTGAGTGAAAAATCTGTCAGAGTATTTTTTTAAGAGGCGGATTGCAAAAAGTTTCATAAAATTAATATTCGTTTTCAAACATGTGTCAATCAAATTCTTCTATCATGGGTTTTTCGTTGTCGTAAATATAAAATATAGCTTTTCTAATTTTAGGTGAGGTGTCTGCAGGAGAGATTAGAAGCACTTGCAGAAGAGAGATTAAAATGATATCGACAAGAAAAGTTGATTTCAAAGTTCACTTCTAGAGAGCAATGGCGGATTAAGTTTTTTTAAATTTTTTTAAGGTGTGATGTTAACCTAGTAAGAACAACCGTGACATATTTCTTATTTGTTTGCGTTTGCTGGAGAAGGAAAAATTAGGGATCGTCTACAGATGGAGAGGAGAGGCCAGAATTTTGCCCAGCCCTTCTCCTGGATCCGCCACTGTGAGTATATTGCAAATTTTGACTTTGTACAACAGTTAATCAAATCTTTAAAAAAGATATTTTTTAGGGGGAATTGCGGGGGGTCATAGATTATAAATTAACTTTTTCGCCAAAACGCCCGAAGAAGATATTAATTTTTTTAAATAGTTTTCACATACTTACGAACATGCATATGTGTTTATGAACTCTAGGTAGAAAAGTTGTTCTTTTTCTAAAAAATTTCTGTAAAAAAAAAAAAAAAAAAAAAAAAAAAGATTATCGTGCAAAGACACTGCTTGTGATTTTGCACTGTTATGGGATTTGGAATCATTTAATTATCTTGATGGGTCAAGTACTCCCAAATAGCTAGTTCCGCCAGTCCTGAATTATCCAATACACATTAAAAATCGGAAAGTAATTTTTATTAACCCTGGTCACGTGCAGTGGTTTTTTTTACAGCAGTATTTTCAGTGCTACTGTATACATATATACATATATATATATATCTCAACTTCACACATGATAACAATAAATCATTTTTATTTTTGATGGGTTAAATTGCTCGAACGGGACTGATGGGGTAAAAACCGTTAAAACATAAGTAATCGTCCAGGAGCTTTGCCATCTGTCTGTCTCCTCCTGCCCATACGCGTACTGTCTGCTCTCGTAATGGCTCATAACAAGAGCTATTGTTTTTCCCCCCACCTGTACAAAATCTTGTCGACCTTTGTTCTTCTTGGCGATGGCATCTGCCTCGGCACACTTCTAATTTACACTGAACTTTCCTAAACGGGCTCAGTCCAAGACTCGGGTTGTGTGGAACTTAAACGCGCTAGGCTGCTTCATCCAACTCTCTGGTTTTACACTGCTTCCGTGTTTTGAGAAAAACGAAAGTGTTATGTTGCGAAATAAAATAAATAATACACTGCTCAATGCCCCATCTTCTTCAGGCGTTCTTGTTCAGTGCCGCCAATTACAGAACACATCGCCAAACTGGGTTCAGTTTTGGGGGCTTAATTTTTATCGTCAAATTTGACGATAAATCACCAAAAGTGGCAACCTCGGAGACTTTTGACATAATACTCTCACGGTTGATACTGGACAGCCTTTATATAATTGTTAAGAAACTTCTTTTCCTTTAATCATAATACCGCTAGAACTTGACCAAATTTTTACGGAGCACTCCTGAAGAAATCTCTTTCCGATATCGGTTAACATGGTGAAAAATTATCTCCGAACATACATTAAAAAAAACCGTGGAATTGATATCCTTTGCTTTTTTGGAGCCGGTTAGAAAGCCAGAAAACGCTAATACAAAAATGCATTGTTGAAATGAAGAGGGGAAATACCTCGGAAACACGTGATCTCCTTCCTCTCCCGAATTCTAAGTCGGACTTGCTAAGCCACGGCAACAAAGGTTGTGGAAGTTATACTGAACTATGCCCCTCTGTACCCCATTAACACCCTAAAAACCGCGAAATGAATGGAAATTACCTTCATTAAAGCCGCCTGATCAATTTTCCTCGCCGAGCAACAAGTTCTCAACCACAATTTTGCAGTTTTCAGAAAGCCGCAACTAACCTACGCAGCCCACCCAGAAGGTTCGAGCTCAAAAGAAAGTGTGCTAAAACAAGAACAGTGTTTCTTTTTTATGTGAAAAACTGGATTCTTGCGTAAACTTGATATTGACACCAGTTGTTTGTTCATGCCATTGAAAGCTGATAATGTAAATTGTAAAATATTACGAAGGGAATTCCATAAAAACTGTTTAGTTATTTTTACTGAGTTATTTTTTTACGTAGTGGGCAGCACCGCCAAACTAAAAAATAGAAGTGCAGGCAATTTTTTCAAACTGTTAATTGTACGTTTATACAAAATTCTAAACGAAGCAGACGATTTTATGTTCCGAACATGTTTAAAGAACTGTTTTATTTGCCCTACAGTAATGGAGATGAGTGATTCAGAGTTAAACAAAGAAATGCGTTGTGCCATAAAATTTTGCTATCGTTTGGGCAAAACAGCTCCACAAACAGTTAAGTTAATGAAAGAAGCTTACAAAGAGAAATGTTTTGGTGAGTCTACGATTTTCAGATGGCATGGTGATGGTAGAGAATTGGACATTACATCACGATAATGCTCGCCCGCACGTCGCTACTTCTGTTCAGCAATATCTTAGTAAATGCAATATTAAAATCATGCTACATCCCCCTTAGAGTCCAGATCTAGCACCAAGCGATTCGTGACTGTTTCCGACGTTGAAGGAGAAGCTCCGTGCCAGAAATTTTAACATAGATTCTTAAATTATTTCAGCAGTGGAGGGCTCTTTGAAGCAGCTTCCAGAAAAGGGCTTCTGTACTTGTTTTGAAAAGTGGGTTGAACAATAGGACCGTTGCATATCATCTGACGGAAGGTATTTTGAAAAAGAATGATGTATTTTTTGCTGTAAATAAATTCCTTGATTTTTTATGATTTTACTCTCAGTTTTTATGGAATTCCCTTTGTATAAAAATAGCTTTATTTATCAGAAGTATTAGTTTAATTTAATGTAATTTAAAGATTTCTTTTAATACTTTTCCTACGAGTCTCATAAATAATTACGGAATGCGCTGAAATGCCTTATTGCATTCCACATGAAACTCTTTTATTAGTAAAGGTTTAACAAAATGCTAATTAATTACATTTTTGTGTCAGCCTTTCGCATTGCAATCTAGCTTATGAACAAGAAAGAAAATGATACATAACACTTTCGCTATTGAAGTACTTTGCGATTCAAATTGCTTATGGATAGAAAAAAAAATGCGAAGAAACTATAAATTGTTATATCAATCTCATCGAGTCTCAATATAATAATAAAAATAGTTAATTAAACTTATAATCAATTTCCGCGGCCCAAGTGGTGTAGTGGCTAACGAATCATTCTATCAAGACTTGGATCCGGGTTCGATTACTGGTTCAGACTTGGTTGCTAACTCGTCCATCGCTTCGTACCCGTGATGGGCAATACTTCAGGCTTTTGAGTGACGAATGTATCATAGGTAAGTGCCCACACTTAAAAGTAATAATAATAATAATAAATTCACAATATCGTATTTAATTAGCCACTACAACTTTTTACTTTTGAAAAGATTATTTTAAATGTTTGATAATAAAATTACATACTTCATTTCATGTTTAATTGAAATAAAGCAAGTCAAACGTAGGTATTTGGAACAAAAAATAGAAAATAGCATTAAGAACATTTCCGGGAAGGGAAAACGCGATTTCAGAGTTCAGTTCCCATTATATACTCAGGAAAAGCTACTTGAGGGCTATCTGCCTTAGGAGGGTACCTTGGGTGAAAGACTTTTAATGTGGCTCTAACGCGTATTCTCGTTACATCTGGAGAAAAACCACCCGAGACTCCAGACCGTTCGATCGATGGCCGTACGATCGACAGAATCTCCACACTTCAGCCATCTACCATATTCAGTGTCTTTATCCACTCGGCCATGGTAAAGCCCGGTGGCGTAGCCAGGGGGGGGGATTAGGAGGGTCACCCCCCATGAGGAATTTTTTGTCATACAAAATGCATATTCTTCACTCCCTTATCACACACACGTATACATATATCTGAGTTGAAGTAGTCGTAACCCCTCCCATAAAAAATTTCTGACTACGGCACTGGTAAGGTCCGTTCAGTTCCAAAAGACTTCTATTAAATGCATATTTCATCTTTACTTGATTTCTCTTTCTAATAGTTAATATTTAATGTATAGTTATATAAAACAGAGAAATCGTTAAAATATTACCACGATCATTACTTTTAAAATAAAACTTTTCATTTACGTCCAATGATTTTACCATCATGGTATGAAGACGCACTTTAGGGATTAATATCCAATTATTATTTTCAATTAAGTAACCCTTTTACTTATTAAATGTCATATTCGTTACGGTTTGATTTTATTCCTTTGTTTTATGTTGAAAATCACACTTTTTTAAAACTTATCATATTCCTAGACAGCACATAAAATTTGCATCGAACTTGCAGTAAGCTTAATTTATCAAGTCAATAAACTTGAATTAAGCTTGAAAATTTCAAGCGTGTAAGCTTAATGCAAGCTTGAATCAAGTGTTCAAGTTTACACTTGCCCAACTTGCATTAATCTTGACATATCAAGCTTAATTCAAACTTAAAAAAATTTCCAAAAAAAAAAAAAAATCCTAAACACACGTCGGCGAACTCGCCCCACATATTTTATCTTTCCACGCATACTCCTCTCTACGCTGAAATTTCAAGTTATTTTAATCTGTTTCCGTCTAGCGTCCACGACAGGGATCGATCTCGGGACCTAAGGTGTCGGAAGACAGCTTCCTAACCACTCTGCCAATCTAAATCGCTGTGACCTGACTAAAGTTTGAAGTGACTGTTATGGTTGTCACGCCGTTTTCTGGCGAGATTGATCAGTGGCCGATGCCGATCTGTTTCTTTTATTTTTCCATGGGTTGAATCAAAATTAAAATAATGTTAGGTGTGATTTATAGACTCAACTAATAGGGAATAAGCAGAATATAACCTTAAAAGCAGCACAGGTTTTAAAACTTTCAATATCGCGACACTCCTGTTGGGCAATATTAGCCAAAACCGAGACAAACGACTCATTTTGAAATCAATTTCGTAGTATAATTGTATTTTATTTGAAGAATTTGAATATTTGGAAATATAAAATCTATTTTTTTTAATTCTGTGGTCAGGTACATTTATGACTGATGACAAATTATTTGTTATGTGGATGTTGCTTTCCAAATCAAGCAGTAATCAAGTTGTATATAAGCTTGACAGTTCAAGTGACTTCTCCAAGCTTGCTGCAAGCTTAAAATGAATTGAACTGTAAAGCTTGTATTAATACGTCAAATTCAAAGAAATTCAAGCCTGATTTAAGCTTATGTGCTGTCTGGGTCTAATGCAGCAATCCGCATTACGCAATGAGGTTCTCGCGTGGTTTTTTCTATATAGCTGTATACAGTGAACTGCGTGATAAGAAACATGCAGTCTGAGTACCAAGTAAACTCTCTGAAATGAATTAACTTTGTAATACAATACCTCCTCCTTGAGAAATTCGAAATCGAACCACAGCCAGTCATTTATAAACTGGCATAAATACTTATATTTGTGTCAGTTTATAAATGAACTCTGACAGAGTTTTTGATTTATAATTACTGTATTATATTTTTTAAAATTTATCTATGTAGATTTACTGTTTTTCATTTTATTTTATGCAAGCTACATACATCTCATTTTTGTCCCATTTGTCAATCAAAAGAGGTAAGATCTAAAAAATATTAAATATTGTTTTTCATTAATTTACGTATGTTTTTGTGTTTGTTGTATTAGTTTTCAAATATACCTATGTTATTTTTCATTCCTTTGGAGGAATTATTTAAGATTAATATAGTTTTATAATTTGTAAAAATTAAACTCCTGTAGTTAGTATTCGATGTTCTGGTCATATTAATACGAACGTTACATGTGCATAGTAAATGTGAACAGAAAGCAGGGTTATCGGATAAATTCAGAGATATCAGCAAAATTTGTTTTGGGGAGTTCTGAAGTACTCTGATTGGAAAGAAAATAAAATTTACGCATTTTTCTTGATTTGATAAGAAAAAAATTATATTTAGGGAAGGAATGCATTCGTTATCTTGGAGTTTTCATATGTTCTTATCATAATTATTAGCTGTAGTAGTATTTTTGTGAAATAAAATCCATTCCTTTAGGAGTTACGGTTTAAAGATCTAAATGTATTTTTAACATTATATGGGTCTTTTTAGTTGGAACCTAATGAATTTTTTATTTCTTTTGACACCATGGGAACCCATATGATTGTATGTGGGGGGGGGGGCGAGGAGTCGGGGATACTGATCCCAAAAAAATACTATATTTTGGTGTTGAACCACTTCTACGTTATACCAGTACGTAAAACATAACGGTAATATGGGATCTAGGGGAGTCCATGGCCATACGTACGCCCCACATGTACGCCCATGTTCAACACGCTGAATTAAAATGTCAAATAAACAAATGGGGGTTCACTACTAGAGTTTTTAGAACATATATTTTGTTTTAATATTGTACTAGCTGAAGTACCCGTCCTCGACGGGTTAGTGAATGAAAATTTCCAAAAAGCAAGAACTTTCGTCAGCATTGTAGGAGTACACAGAATAGATGTAGTATGTTGCCAAAGAAAGCTATTAATTATGTCATAGCCTGTAAAACTCATATTACAGGTTAGAGAGTAACTAAGTAATATCATTTCATTCGCTTTAGTCGTAATTACGTGATGCGCGAACGAATATTTACGCATATTGAAATAATTTTCGCAAAATCTCAAAATTTAATCAATATTTTTGAAAAATTTGAAGCCTAGAATTTAAGTTGAGCGACAACCTATCATGTCACCCAAATTCGTTTCATTCCCTGCAGTCTTTATTTCGTGATGCTGGAACAAATTTTCAGCATTTTAAAACGATTTTCGAAAAATCTCAAAATGTAAGCAAAATATTTTTAAAATTCAACGCCTATAAATTAAGATTAGCAACTACCTATCATATCACTCAATTTTGTATCATTCGTATTAGTCGTTATTACGTGATGTTTGCAGAAATATAAACGTATTTTGAGAGAATTTTCACAAAATCTCAAAATCTAATAAAAATGTTTAAAAAATTGGACTCCTATAGTTTATGTTGAGCAACCATCTATCGTGTGACCAATTTTCATATCATTCGCTTTAGTCGTTATTACGTAATACGGGAACAAAGATTCACTCAGTTTTAAACGATTTTCACAAAATCTCGAAATCTGATGGATTTTTTTTAATTAGATGCTTATAGTTTAAAGTAAGTGACCACCTATCATTTCACCAAATATAATTTTTTTCACCTTAGCAGTTATTACGGGATGTGCGAACACAAATTTACGCAGTTTGAAATGATTTTCGCAAAATTTCAAAATCTAATCAAGATTTTTTTTTAATTCGACGCCTATGTTTTAAGTTGAGTGACCACCTATCATGACACCCAATTTCATATCATTCGCGTCAGTCGTTTTTACGTGATGCTTGAACACAAATTTATGCAGTTTGAAAGGATTTTCGCAAAATCTCAAAATCCAATCAAGATTTTTTTTAAAGTTCGACGCCTATGTTTTAAGTTGAGTGACCACCTATCATGCCACTCAATTTCATATCATTCGCTTCAGTCGTTTTTACGTGATGCTTGAACACAAATTTACGCAGTTTGAAAGGATTTTCGCAAAATCTCAAAATCCAATCAGGATTTTTTAAAACTTGGACGCCTATGTTTTAAGTTGAGTGACCACCTATCATGACACCCAATTTCATATCATTCGCTTCAGTCGTTTTTACGTGATGCTTGAACACAAATTTAGGCAGTTTGAAAGGATTTTCGCAAAATCTGAAAAATCTAATCAAGATTTTTTAAAAATTCGACGCCTATGTTTTAAGTTGAGTGACCACCTATCATGACACCCAATTTCATATCATTCGCTTCAGTCGTTTTTGCGTGATGCTTGAACACAAATTTACGCAGTTTGAAACGATTTTCGCAAAATCTGAAAATCTAATCAAGATTTTTTAAAAATTTGACGCCTATGTTTTAAGTTGAGTGACCACCTATCATGACACCAAATTTGATATCATTCGCTTCAGTCGTTTTTACGTGATGCTTAAACAAAAAAAGCATCACGGACAGAATGACAGAATGACAGACAGACAAACTTTTTTTTGAGGGTCGCATCGGATTCCCGGGTGCTTGAAACGGATAGAAATCGCAAAATTTTTGAATTCCAAGAAATGTACAGACAAAAGTCTAATTTTATTTATATAGATAACCAATCCTTCCTAAAGAAAAATTGATCACACGCGTTAATAAAGGCCAATTTTAGTGGCAAAATATATCTTTTGACTGATCGTGAACAAAAACTGAAGATGTCTTTTCAAATCGGGTTTTATTGTGCTTCTAGGCGGGTTAGAGGGTATTCTACAAGATAAGTTCACACATCGTTGTATGATACTATTTTTATTTTTGTTCGAAATTGTAAAACCAGAGTAGAATTACAAACTATAAATAATTAATTTAAACTGAACTTCTCTCCCATTCCACGGACTGTAAAATTAATGTATCGGCAATACTTCTAAAGTTACAAGACCACCGTGCTTGATGAATTAGAGGATTAATAGATGTGTCAGCTTGCTGTCTGATCCCCCTATCAAGCTGACAGCTATTAATTGAAATCCAACGATCCATGAGATAAATCAAGATAAATGTGATTTTCAGATATTTTTCTGTCGATAAATTTTCCATTTCGCTCGTTGTGCAAAATAGATGCAGTGACCTTCAAATAGGAAGTCTAATTTAGTATGTCGGGGCTAATTGAAAATGTCGCCACTATTCTGAGAGAGGTTTAGAGCGAAAGGGGCTTTTAGCGGAAATTGGATATAAATTCGTGGGAAGTTGGCGTAGTCCGTACAGTTTAAGCAATGCCAAATGACTTAGCACTAACGACTGTTCAGATTTCAGAAGTGATTAAGCATCGCAGTAGCAATTCATTGTATGATGAGAGATAGGTGCCTTCCAATTGTCAGCCAGTGTCTCCTAAATATGAGATTTAATGTCCATTTTGATATGATTTCTGAGCAATGTTTCCTCTATTTGTAACAAATTTTCTTGTGTAAGATTTCGAACTACACAACTATAAGTATTCTAAAAAATGAAATTCAGTCGGTTTTACCAAATTCATTTTATGTATAAATAAGCAATTTAAATAGTTTTTGTCTTTTAGTTTCAAAGACGATTAAATGCTGAATTAATTGTAAAATCTGTTATTAAAGCAATCTTATAAGAAAACCCCTTAAAAAATGAAAATATGAAATCTTGAATTTTTATTTCACGCACAAATACAGTGAATAAAGTACCTTTATACAATTCAAGTATTTTAATTACAAAATTATCAATTCGTCTTTAAACAGATCCATAGAATTTATGAAATACTTTACTGGAAGTAAATATTTACTAATATAAGTTATAATTATATTATTTTTCATTATACTAATAGACATCGACAATTATTCATTTGAAAAATTACAATTTTTGTTTTGAAAAAGAAAGCATTACAAAATAAGTCAAAGAAACAGAATGCTAATAGCAAAACATCCACATACTTTTTTTTTAATTCTCATTTCTCTATTCAGCAACAATATTTCATATGAATTTAGGTTTGGAGTGCTTCCAAATCTTAGTTCATTGTATTCATTTTTTGACGCTTTCCACATTTTTCTGACAGCTAAATTACTTCGCTGTGCAAAAGTGGAACGGTTAATTCACAGAAACTAGACAATAGCTCGTTCTGTGCGTCACGATTCTTAATTGGGGACGGAAGCGAAAGGGAAAAAAAAAACTGAAATACTTCGAGAACCAGAAATTCCTAAGATTTCAGATGGGCTTTTGTAAAAACTCAAAAAAAAAAAAAAATACAGCGACTCTTAAAACACTAGAAACAGTGAATAATGAATACTCCTCGACAGTCGAATTAATGACGCGAAAACAGCAATGTTTCACCTTAGAAGAAAGGAGAGGGAGAGACAGATTTCCAAATTTTAAAATGTAGACATAAAAAAGGGGATAACAAAACTGTGGGTAATGTCAGATTTGCAGAATTGTGAAACACAGCTGAAATTTCAGATTCTAATTTTATACTACTATCAAAACAATTAGTTTAAAAGAATGGTGGCTTCTTTTTGAAAAAAAAAGAGAAGGGGGGGGGGAGGTGATTTCGTAAAAAAAAATGAGTCGGAGTAAATTTGCTCTTTATTTCAAGAGTAATGTAGTTTGTTGTTTAGCAAAAGATAAGTTGCATTGGGGTACGGTGTGATAATAATGTACACAGACTTCCTTTACAAGATGTGGTGTTGTATATGTGATCTTTGTGTTAAAGATTTAGTCCTTTTAATACAAATTTCTGGACTTTATGTTAAAAATTCTTCGATAAGGAAAAGGATTTGAAGTCTCAAACCCACTTCTTGCATATGCCACTGTGTGCTAATATGCAGTTATTCAGCTTTATCATCTTAACATTTCGGAAACTAACTGTAAAATGATTTTTTATTAGTATATATATATATATATGTGTAATATAGAATAGCTAACATCCGTAATGTGAAATCCCAAAATAATCCATTGATAAAGTGAAAAAGATATAAAAATAAAAAAGCAGATAGCACATGGTGCCAATTAACGAACTTATACCGAACAAAGTGTTTAAACATAGCCTTCTAAGGCAATGAAAGAGTGGATAAAGTTGATATAAAGCGCCAAATGAGACCAGGTGGGTTTTAAGCCTAATCACTTGTATCCACAAGAGTCGGATATGGAAAGGATAATTGAAATGGCGTGCTCTATCATCAGGCGCCACCGCACACACATTTCAATTTAATCGAAAAAAACAATAATAGCTAGGTTTCTGCAAGTTACCTGACCAAAATTAGGGTCATTTTGTAACTTGGGGGCGCGACCGTAGCTATTAGAAATAAACAACGAGGTAGTGGACCAGACAAGAAGATCGAAGCTCAGTTATGGAGGCAGTACTAGTGCATGTTGCCATCAGAGAAGACTTAATGCCATCATTAGACAAGTAATGCCATGGAGTGGGGAAAAATATAATATTATTAATAATCTGGAAGTATGGAAAGGAAAAGAAAAGAAAATAATAATAATTAAATATAATAATTAGATGAATAAATAATAAAATAAATATAACACTAGTATAGCTAACCTATGTTTAACGTAGTACAAGCTGCAGTAGCTAAAAAGTACTTAGGTGAAGTTGTGGAAAAGGAGAAAAACTGTAGAAATTAATTATAATAGTAATGATAATGATAATAATTATATTAATATTACACATTTATTAATTGCTATTTATGCTATTATTATTGTAAAATATTAAGGTAGAACAGTACTCTGTATGGCTTCATTAGTTACAGACTCATAAAAAGGAAAAAGTACCAGTAATCAACTATTCTTAATTATACATTTTTTTTGTATAAAATATATAGATACATATTTTATGATTTTATATGTATATAAAATCATATATATATATATATATATATATATAAAATTATATATATATATATATATATATATATATATATATATATATATAATCATATATCTAATATATAAAATTCTCCTGTCACAGTGTTAGTCACCTAACTCCTCCGAAACCACTCGACGAATTTTAATGAAATTTTCTATGTATATTCGTTAGGTCATAGAATAGGTTTTTAACTATGTCTCATACCCCTAAGTCATAAGGGCGGTCCACCCCAAAATGTTTAGCCCCCGAGTTCTATTAAAATCAATCAGGATTTCTGTGTAGACATTAGCGTGTCGAATCACTTTTCAAATGTGTTTGCCAGATAATGTGGAGAGGGGGGGGGGGGAGTTAATAAAATGTTGAAAGTCCCACAAGGTTTGCAATTTTTGATAATTGATCGCTAAATGTGGTGCCAAAACGCGACAATTTATTATAAATATATTTCGCGTATAGTTAGAAAACGCCTGGCGTGTATTGTAAAAGAGTTTTATTAGGCGATTTTAATATAGATTTCTATTCCGAAGAAGTGCTCTGTGGAACAAGAAAGGAAAATACGGTACACTCATGGATTATGATGTCCATTCCAAACAGTATTTAAAATGTCTTTGCGGTATAGTTGGAATATGCCTACAGGAAGAACATGCCTGGAGGAAATTCTAAACAGTTTCAGGTGGCAATTTTAAGATAGATTTCGATTCCAAAGGTGTGTTTTATGGTACAAGAAATAGTTGATTCCTATTTTAGCGCCCTCACTCTCGCCAACCTAAAAAATTCCCGTACTTTGCAGTCATGGGTCTCTGGGAGTTATGCACAAGTTTCAACGGTACATACGTATTTTCCAGGCGGTCCGCCAAGACAAGCAATTTTTTCACCAAGATAAATACCGGGCACATGAAATTGTTGATGGTTTGGAATACGATTGGCAATGTATTTAAAATCTATGAAAAAGTAGTTTGGCGGAAGTGACCGCCGAGTTAATACGTATGTACCATTTCAACGCGCCCAAAAGAGCTAGATGACAACTAAAGTAAACAAACTAGCGATAAACGCACCAGTTAAGGAAGTTGAAGACCCTTAATTATTAAAACTTCATTAATTGGCAATCCAAAATAAATAAAATTGTAACGGCATGCTGTACTTACATGTTGTTCCAAATCGCCATTTTAATTCTAAATTACGATTACCACATAAAAGCAAAAAATCGTCAGGGTAACTGCATATGTTTAATGATCGCAAACCTTGGCGAGAGTCGAGGCGTTAAAGTGGAAATCAACCCAAGAAAGACAAACCGGTACACTCATGGATTATGATGCACATTCGAAACAAGATATAAAACGATGAAGTATAGTTGTAATATACTTGGCGTAGATTGTAAAATAGTCTTAGTAGGCAATTTTAAGATAGATTTCGATTCCAAAGATGGGTTTTACGAAACAAGAAAGAAAAATACAGCACAGTCATGAATAACGATACACTTTTGCAACTCAATGGAATAAGTAAGAAAAATAGGGACGACGTATAAATTATCATACGATTTTAATATGTAGCACTATAGTGCGTATTTAAAACCTAAAAGTGTTTCAGATTTTCACCCTTTTTACTTTCCGAACATGTATCATGTAAGGAAAGTATTGTAATCATGAAAAAATTCAACTTCGAGATTTTGGTGTATTTACACGATTTGAGGTCTTCTGAATTCATTTATGCTATTTGTACGAGATGTGTGTGTGTGTGTGTGTGTGTGTGTGTGTGTGTGTGTGTGTGTGTGTGTGTGTGTGTGTGTGAACACGATAGCTCCTAAACGGCGCTACCTCCGCAAGAGAGAGACTATGAAATTAAAGTGTAGCGGTTGCTGTCTCATAAAATATTATTTAATGTTAAAATAACTTTCAACTTGCGGTATTTTAAAAGTATTTATTTCCTTACTAAAGCAGATTAAACTTCCTATACATTGTTGTTCTGAAAATCATATTTTTATTTTATTCATCGTTGTTGCCACTCGCAATCTGCGTAAATTAGTTGCAACAAAGATTTTTTTTCTAGAGTCTACAAAAGTATACCAGGCGGATAGATGGCGCGCTCAGCAAATTGGTGGAGATTATCGGAGAATAAAAGGAAGAGAAAAATAGGGTTACTTCTTACAGTATTAGTTCTTCCTTCCTTATACTCTCTAGCTCCATGGTTACACGTATAAATTATTTTTATGAGTGTGTGCAAAATTTTTGTAAGAATCATTTCAAAAGAAAAACATTGTAAAAGGTACGTAAAATAATAATAGATTATATACACGATGTACACTTAATATAATACATACGTATAAATACAATCAAAAAATAAATATTAATACATTATTACTGTTTTTCATCATAAAATAATTCAATTTGTTCTATTTATGTGTGTTTTAAACCGTGAACAATGCCAAAAAGACGCAAAGAGGCTTCTTTGGGCTGGAAAACACGTAGAACTGCAGGCAAGCGAAATATAAGAGCCCAAAGGACAGAAGAACAGCAGCAGCAAGATAATACTAATGTGCGTGTGCGCATGGCTCAATTGCGTCAAGCAGAATCAGAAGATGCACGATCTGAACGAAATGAACAAAAAAGATTAGAACAAAGACAAGCACGCTATTTTATAGTTTGCAGACTCAGAGCAAATGAACAACACCGCAAACAGGTGCATCGATCATTTACATCTGCTTCATTCCTGCGTCTAGCGTTCCAGTATGAACCCGATGTTCAATATTATGCTCATTCAAAAGTAGTAATTGGTGCTATGGATAAGGAATGTCCGCATTGTAATGCTCTTAAATTTAAAAATGAGCCAGCCGGAATGTGTTGTGCGTCCGGAAAGGTGCAGCTGCCTATAATTCAAACACCACCTGAGCCATTGAACGGTTTACTTATCGGCACTGATCTAGATTCCAACCTGTTCCTAAAGTCAATTCGAACATTCAATTCATGTTTCTAAATGACTTCGTTCGGAGCAACAGAAATAGTTAAAAATAGCGCTGTAAATGGTCAACAATTCAATTCAACATTTAAAATCAAAGGCCAAATTTATCGCAAAGTGGGTTCATTGCTGCCAATGCCAAACGAACCACATAAATTTTTACAAATTTACTTTATGGGTGGTGAGGATGCACGCGTGGATGCACGTTGCGGCTACAATAACCTTAATTCAGTTTTTGCAAGGCGTATCGTCAGCGAGCTGGATGCTCTATTAAATGAACACAATGAATTGTTGAAATTATTCAAATTACACATGCACAAATTACAAAGTGATAATCATGCTATTGTCATCAATCTTGATAAAACACCTGCTGGAGAGCATATTCGTAGATTTAACGCACCTATTGTTGACGACGTTGCTGGAATCATGGTTGGCGATTGTACAGCTACACGAGAAATTGTGATTCGTAGAAGAAGTAATAATCTCCAGTTCATTCCTGATACACACCGTTCATATGACGCTCTCCAATATCCACTAATATTCTGGAAGGGACAAGACAGGTATTGCATAAATATTAAACAACGAGATCCCACAACAGGTACTATATTCATTATGAACTTGATCATTACTCATTTACCAAAAACTTAATTTATTAATCGTAATTCATTAAACTTAACTATTGTTAATTATTAATTAGTATTTGTTTTTATTCATATATATCATTACAGGAGCCGAAACAAGCAAGAACGTTAGTTCGAAGGATTTTTATGCTTATCGGTTGATGATTAGACCCGGTCAGGATAACGTCATTCTACGATGTCGTGAGCTTTGTCAACAATTCATGGTCGACATGTACGTGAAAATAGAGAGCGAACGATTACGGTACTTGCGATATAATCAGCAAAAGCTGCGTGCGGAAGAATACATTCACATGCGAGATGCTATTGCCAACAACGCCGATGCCGCCGAAATTGGTAGCTCTGTCATTCTACCATCATCGTATATAGGCAGTCCACGTCATATGCAAGAATACATACAGGATGCTCTGACTTTCGTGCTCGAATATGGACGACCATGTTTATTTATTACGTTCACGTGTAATCCAAAATGGCCGGAGATCACATCTTTGTTATTGCCTGGACAAAATGCAATACATCGTCATGACATTACAGCACGTGTGTTCAGACAAAAATTAAAGTCTTTAATAAGTTTCATTACAAAATTACATGTATTCGGTCCCACACGTTGCTGGATGTATTCGGTTGAGTGGCAAAAGAGGGGATTACCACATGCACACATTTTGGTTTGGTTAATCGACAAAATCCGTCTACTGATCAATTGCTGTTTGATATTGTTACAGCAAACATGATTCATGGCCCATGCGGTGACCTGAATCGTTCATCGCCTTGCATGGCAGATGGAAAATGCACCAAAAGTTTCCCTAAAAAGTTCACTAACGATACGATCACAAATGTTGACGGATATCCAATATATCGTCGAAGGAGTCCCGATAATGGCGGACAATCATTTACTAAAAATATCAACAACATAGATATTGACATTGACAATCGTTGGGTGGTGCCATATTCGCCTCTATTGAGCAAAACATACGACGCTCATATTAACGTTGAGTTCTGCAGTTCCGTGAAGAGCATCAAATACATTTGTAAGTATGTACATAAAGGCAGTGATATGGCTGTATTTCGAGTTGAAAATACCAATAATAATGCTCCTCCAGTGAATAAAAATGATGAAATAACTCTCTATCAAACGGGCCGATACATCAGCTCCAATGAAGCTGTTTGGCGTATCTTTGGTTTCCCAATTCATGAACGGGATCCAGCAGTTATTCATTTAGCCGTCCATCTTGAGAACGGACAGCGCGTATATTTTACGTCATTCTACCATCATCGTATATAGGCAGTCCACGTCATATGCAAGAATTCATACAGGATGCTCTGACTTTCGTGCTCGAATATGGACGACCATGTTTATTTATTACGTTCACGTGTAATCCAAAATGGCCGGAGATCACATCTTTGTTATTGCCTGGACAAAATGCAATACATCGTCATGACATTACAGCACGTGTGTTCAGACAAAAATTAAAGTCTTTAATAAGTTTCATTACAAAATTACATGTATTCGGTCCCACATGTTGCTGGATGTATTCGGTTGAGTGGCAAAAGAGGGGATTACCACATGCACACATTTTGGTTTGGTTAATCGACAAAATCCGTCTACTGATCAATTGCTGTTTGATATTGTTACAGCAAACATGATTCATGCCCATGCGGTGACCTGAATCGTTCATCGCCTTGCATGGCAGATGGAAAATGCACAATATCGTCTGTTAATTAATATTAGTGAATGACTAAGAATAAATGGTATTTAGTTGCAATTCATAGAGTCTTTAGTTTTTTTAGTGTTTTGGTGTATGTCAATCATTTTTCAATATTTTCAGCGTAATACTAGGAGTACTTGCCAGGCAGGTTATGCGCGGCATAATACCACTGTACGATCATCTTAGGCTTTAGTTTTCATCAAATTTTAACCATAACCAAAATTAACCACCACAGTTGAGTTCTGCAGTTCCGTGAAGAGCATCAAATACATTTGTAAGTATGTACATAAAGGCAGTGATATGGCTGTATTTCGAGTTGAAAATACCAATAACAATGCTCCTCCAGTTAATAAAAATGATGAAATAACTCTCTATCAAACGGGCCGATACATCAGCTCCAATGAAGCTGTTTGGCGTATCTTTGGTTTCCCAATTCATGAACGGGATCCAGCAGTTATTCATTTAGCCGTCCATCTTGAGAACGGACAGCGCGTATATTTTACGAACGAGACAGCGATTAATCATGCTATAAATCCACCAAAAACTACACTCACCGAATTTTTTGAATTGTGTAATCGTGCGGATGCTTTTGGTGCCTTTGCACGGACATTACTCTATTCAGAAGTACCAAGTTTTTTCACATGGGCTCAAACAAAAAAAGGGATGCCTCGCAAGCAAGGTACACCGATTGATGCATGTCCCGCTTTATATAAATCAAACACCTTGGGACGAGTATTTGCAGTAAATCCAAAGCAGACTGAGTGCTTTTACCTTCGACTGTTGTTTGTTAATGTTACCGGCCCATTGTCATTTCAAGATATACGTAAAGTGAATGGACAACAATATCCAACGTATAAAGAAGCATGCCTTGCACTAGGCTTGCTGGAAGATGACAACCAGTGGGAATGTATGCTTGCTGAAGCAGCATTGAACTGTACGGCAAAACAAATTCGTCTACTGTTCGCTATAGTGTTGGCTGTATGTTTCCCGGCCCGAGCAGATACATTGTGGGATAGTCATAAAGATTCAATGAGTGATGATATTTTGCATGAACATCGTACACGGTGCAACGATTTAACAATACCATTCAGCGACGCTATGTACAATGAAGCATTGATTGCTATTGAGGATCTGTACATTATCATTGCCAACTTACCACTCAGTCATTTCGGCATGCGTTCGCCAAATCGTAGTGTATCTGATTTAATAAATAATGAAATGAATCGAGAACTACAATACAATACTGCAGAAATGGCAGCGATTGTTACTCGCAATATCCCATTAATGAATGAGGAACAAAGAAGCATTTACGATCGCATTATGCTCGCAGTTTCGGCAGGGCAAGGTGGATTCTTTTTTTTGGATGCACCAGGTGGAACTGGCAAAACATTCCTTATTTCGCTAATCCTAGCCGAAATACGATCGAATAATGGCATCGCATTGGCCGTTGCATCGTCTGGTATTGCGGCAACTTTATTGGATGGAGGCAGAACAGCTCATTCAGTATTTAAGCTACCACTAAATATTCAAAATAACCCAGATGCAGTGTGCAACATAAAAAAACAATCGCCCATGGCCACAGTGCTGAAACAGTGTAAAATTATCATCTGGGATAAATGCACTATGGCACACAAACATTCGCTTGAGGCGTTGAACAGGACAATGAAAGATCTTAAAAACAAGGACAAACTATTTGGCGGCACTCTGGTACTCCTTTCAGGAGATTTTAGACAAACACTTCCCGTCATCCCACGTTCAACGTATGTTGATGAAATCAACGCCTGCTTAAAATCATCGCCACTGTGGCGTAATGTTGAAAAATTACAACTGAAAGTAAATATGCGCGTTCAAATACTTCGAGAGCTATCCGCTGAGGCATTCTCAAAACAGCTGTTAAATATCGGTGATGGAAAAGTTACTGTAGATGAAACTGGATGCATAAAATTACCGGCCGATTTCTGCACAATTACTGATTCGCAAGATGCTCTCATTGACCAGATATTTCCCGATGCACATACACAATATATTAATCATGAGTGGCTGGCAGAAAGAGCAATTTTAGCAGCAAAAAATGTAGACATCAACAAACTGAATCTTAAAATACAACATTTATTGCAGGGGAGTTAGTGTCATACAAATCTATTGATACAGTTTGCGATGCCACCGAAGGTGTGAATTATCCAGCAGAGTTTTTAAACTCATTAGATTTACCAGGCATGCCGCCGCATAACTTACAAATGAAGATTGGATCTCCGTTTATTTTGCTTCGTAATTTGAACCCACCACGGCTGTGTAACGGCACGCGATTAGTTATTAAAAAACTAATAAAAAATGTTGTCGAAGCCGTCATTTTAAATGGCAAATTTCGAGGTGAAAATATATTACTACCACGGATCCCTATTATACCCACGGATGTGCCAATTCAATTTAAATGTCTTCAATTTCCAATAAGATTGGCATTTGCAATGACTATCAATAAGTCTCAAGGCCAAACTATGTCTGTTTGTGGCTTAGATTTGAGCACACCATGTTTTTCACACGGACAATTATACGTGGCATGCTCTCGAGTGGGCAAACCATCCAGTTTGTTTGTGTTAGCTAAAGGTGGGGTAACAAAAAAAATTGTACACTCTATTCCGTTAAGAGATTGATTTTATTTTTTTTTGTAAAATTATTGTAATTAGCGATATATATAAATTTAAAGAATACATTACAATGAATTAAAAATACAAATGTTTGGTATTGTGTTATTTTTATATTCCAGCATCGTTCACAGAGCTCCGTGCCTCTTCCCCTCATATACCACATCCTCACAAACTTACAATAAGTTAGTCATTTCTTTCTACTAAAATAATCCTAGGAATAATTTATATGGCAAAACAACGTTTGCCGGGTCAGCTAGTATATATATATATATATATATATATATCGATGGAGAGAAACAAAGACCAAGTAATAAAAACAAAATATCCAGTAATATTATAAAAAGCAGAAATGCACATGTATGAATTAATAACAGATACCATTCCTGAATCAGGACAAAGCAAATACATGAATATAAATCTCAATAATAATAACACTGTTTTAATTTGGGCACACGAGATTAAAAGCGCGTTAATTGTACAACCCATCTCTTTCTGCTGTAAATGAAGGAAGGGGGGGGGATGTTATGGCCAAAAATATGTTCTGTAATAATGAAGAAGCAAACCATGATCTCAAAAAAAAAATAATACTCTTTTTGAAGAAAGAGAGAAATGGGGTTGCAAAACATATACTGCAACAAAATCTACAAAACATAAAATACTGTATTATTATGCAAATCTATAAAACACGAAAAAGAAAAAAAAAGTCCTGTAACACAAGAGAACTTATTAAGAACAGCATACATGAAATATAAATCTAGAGTAAAAGATAAATAAAGTACCTGCCAATAAATAAATAAGTAAGCAAAATTTTATTTTAAAAAAATAAGTTTGAACTCCAACGTGTGAAATAAACAATAATTAAAAAAATGCGAATTATATACCACAGGACCAAGCACGCTCACCACGTTTACTCATTAAAATATGCAAATATCAGTGGCATAGCCAAAGGGTGATTTAGAAGTCAGACCCCCAACCCCACCGAAATGAGAGAGACAACCGCAGGAAAAGGAATCTCATCCCTATTTTTATAAATTTATATCAACATTCACGTCGGAGGTAAAATTTTGGACCCTCCCCCTTATTGGCACCGTGGTTATGTACCTGAAAATGGTAGACGGCCGAAGTGTGAAGGTCCCTGGTTCGGGTCCCACCGCGCGGCTGTCGATCTAACGGTTAGGAGTTTTGGTAGGTTTTCTCCAGATATAACGTGAATACGCGTTAGAACCCCTTAGAAATTCTTCCTGCCAAGGCATCTCCCATCCTTGGCAGATCGCGCTAGAGTAGCGTTGCCATAATCACACAAACATTGGATACACCCGAAAGAAAATACTGGCTAAGCCACTGTCAAATACATGTATACTAATAATTTAATGAAACCACTAGCTACACTCATGTCCATAAATTAAGGATAATGAAGTTCAGGCAAAGAAAGAGAAAGAAGCAAAACAAATTTGACTTATTTGTAAAGTCTATTTATTAAACAAAAAGTAAAGAGCAAAAAAGATGCTATATGTTTGACATAATTAATAAAAATTGCAAGTTTTACTCCCTTGACCAAATTTCAAAAAAGAACCTATTTACAAAAAACAGTATAACATGGTTAGTAGGATGGTTAATACGGCGTATGTCTCCCGGACGATGCAATACAGGCCTGACAACGCCTAGGCATGCTGAGTATCAAATGATCAATCTGATCTTGGGGAATATTACACCACTCATCAAGCAATGCACACCGAAGTTCCGGTAGACAGGTGGGAGGGGGTTGACGGGCTGCAATTCGTCGGCCAAGCATATCCAACACATGCTCTATTGGATTCAAGTCCGGTGAGTATGCTGGCCAATGCATACGGGTGATATCCTCCGATTGAAGGCATTCGTCTACAATGTTTGCACGGTGAGGACGGGCGTTGTCATCCATAAACACAAATTCAGCACCCATGGCGCCCCGAAACAAACGTACATGTTGTTCCAGAATGACATCCCGATAGATGTGGCCTGTCATCGTTACACTCTGAACATGCAGGTCAGTTCTGGAACCAAGAATAATTCCTCCCCAAACGAGCCATCCTGCACCACCGTAACAGTGTCTTTCAATGGCGTTCTCTTTGGTGGTAACGGGTACCTGGCGCTCTCCAGATGAATGTCCGGCGAGAATCAGACTCCAAACTAAACCTTGACTCATCGGAAAACATCACACAAGACCACTGTTGCGGTGTCCACAATGCATGCTCTCTACTCCAGGTTAATCGCAGGCGACAGTGAGTTGCGGTAAGTGGAACACATCTGACAGGCCTACGAGCATATAGACCAATGTGCCCTAAGCGTCTGTACACGGTCTGCCTTGAAACTGTCGTACCGGTAGCTGAAGAGAGCTGACGAGACAGGTCTGATGCTGTACTCCTTCTGTTTCTTTTGGCAGTAACTGCCAAATAGCGGTCCTCATTCGGCGTTGTAACTCGGGGCGACCTGTGCTGTAACGTCTACTCACATTACCATCATCTTGGAATCGTTGCCAAAGCCTGGAGATGACACTCTGGGCGATTCCAAGTTTCTCGGATACTTCCAGCTGGGTACGTCCACATTCCAGTCGTCCGATAATTCTGCCACGTAAAACATCATCCAAATGCCTCCTTTGTGCCATAACTATGCGGTTTTTGCACTGAAAGGCTTTCACAGCGCTTGTGAACAATTTTACTTCTTTGCCACCATTCCTTATATACCCCTCTCTTACACTCTCGTCATTGTGACGTACCATCCACGCCATCTGGTGGTTTCCTGTAATTTGCATATTCTTCTTCAAGATGTGTGTGATCATTCCACAGGTGAAATTTTTATTTTAGAGATCAATTTTCTGTGTGATTCTGAATTATCCTTAATTTATGGACATGAGTGTAGATAAGAAATCAAATAGAAACAGAATGATATTCACTAATAATGATAAAAATGTCCATAACTTACTGAACCATTTCCGAGAACGAAGGAAAAGAACGTAATTGTCAAATTCAACTTTATGAAATCAAAAGACAACTAAAGGAAAAATAAAACTGTTAGTTAACTAAATCAAGCATCAAAGATTCCCAGAAAATATACCCCCAAACACCTGAATATATGTGTATAGTATAAAGGTACAGGAGATAGGGGGCGCCTTCTTGACCTTAAAAAAAAAACAAGTTAAATTATGACGTTGTGAACATTTTTAAAGCATACTGAACTTTTTTATAAACTGTTTGAAAGCCCGAAATGACCACTTTTCCGATCCTAAACTTTTTCAGGTTGGGAGTGGGAATATGAAATGCAGTCTTGCATAAAAAACAAAATTTCTCTACACGAGGAAAAAATCTAAAAGTTTATGCTTACTAATGCAAAGTTTTCGGTGAAACTCTAACCCGATATGTGTAATTCGCTGCAACGATAATGAAAGCAGACTCCGAAAAAAACTCACGACATTTATGGTCAGAGTGTATAGCCACGATATTTGTATAGCTATGACTTGGCATTACTTAATGCTTCAAACTGTATTACACAAGAAAAAAGTTCTAAGCAGTTAAGAAAGATACTAATTTTAAATATGAGGATTGCAAACACCTGTAAAACTATCTTCACTGTACAGAGAGTATAATTGCAAAAAGCAAACATCAAGGCAATTTTGCATTCAAATTATACATTTAAAAATTATATAAAACACCAACAATAAATAATACAGAAAAAATCCCACCGTTTGCGCATTTTATTAAGAATGTTTTTTTTTAATTATTATTATATACAGAAAAAAATATTAATTTTTTTCCGATATTTCAACACAGAAATCGACAATTTCAGAAGTTAAAACAAGGTTTAAAATATTTGAGCATGAGCTAAATATCCTGAATCTATGCTCGTGTAAGTATCATTTTTATCCTGTTTGATGTACATAAGGAGCAAATTTTGCTTTACCAATTTTTAAGCTTAAAAATAATTTACATTCCTTTTAATTATATATATATATATATATATATTGTTTAAACACTGGCGTATCCAGAACTTCAATCTCCTCCCCCCCCGCCCCCCCCCCTCAATAAAAAAAATCAATGCTTACAAGTAAAATTTTGATTCATTTCACAGTTTTTTTAGTTCGAAAGGTTTTTTTAAAAAAAGCCCTTCCCAAAAAGTCGATATTCTCTGACTTGCCTGAGTTATCAATAGTGCACATTAAAGGCAAAAATCTTTTGCTTTAAATTGTGCACTGCTTTAAATTGGCACGTGAAAAGTTGACTCATGATAAAATCTTGCTGGAGCGTAAATTATTGCTTTATTTGTCAGCAAAAATGATTCTTGATCTAAATTACCGGCACTTGCTACAGTATCTTTTGAAAAGTATAATCTTGCAAAGGATAAATCTCTATAAATGAAAACAGTGATAATTTTATTATTGAATCTCTTTGCAAGTAGCCTAATACTACTTCTGAAAGGAAAACATGCTATCCTAACTATTTAGCCTGTGTGAACTATTGAACAGAAGACCGTAAGTCGATTCAGAATCACTTGGAAGTTCATCTGGAGCACAGGGGGGCTTCATCTGGAGCACATGTGCACATTAAATATGTGAGGTCCAACGGTGGGCATTATTGTAAGAAAGATTACGATAATTAGAAGCATTGGCGGCCCGTGGTCAAAACTGTTAGTGCAGCCGGAAGCATATGACCCCCCCCCCTTTCCTCCGGACAGGATTGGAAAATCTTTGTTACTGAATTCGAAAGCTGGCGGATTAAGCCCTCACCGAGGAAAAAAAAAAATTACATAAAAAATGTAAGAGATCCTACTCTACTTCCATAAAATGAACATAAATTTCAACCAGCCGCTCTTATCCTCAAAATTTCATTAATCCGTGTCTGATTCGAAGTTTCCTTAGAATTTTCTTTTGTAACGAAAACTTGAGGCGAAAAGAAAAAAAAAAAAAGAAAACTTACTTATTTTTTATAAATCAAATCAATCCTCCTTTCTTTTAAACTTGAGAATCGGTCAGTGATGCTCTCATAAAAAGGCGTTGTTTTAATTCAGATATCCATAATTTTAAAAGCTCTTTAAAATTTCCCATGTTTAAAGAATTTTCTCGCTCGCCATGTCCTCTAAATGCCAGTTCTTGCTTACTTAAAAACAATACTGCTTTGATGGGTAATTGTCCATTCATAAGCGTCTATTCAGGCTTACCTTCTTGATAAATTCAGCAATATAAAGTCGAGAGTTTTCGACTTTATATTGCTGACCTTGCTATCCCTGACCTTTATATTGCTGCTGCTCCTTACCCCCTCCCTCACTTCTCGTCAGAGCCAATCAGTTAGTCGAGTTCTCAAGTTCAGCCGCCGTTAAAAAGTCTTCCATCGGCTGTATCAAAGAAACTAACCAGTGTGTGCAGCTTTTATTACAAGAAGGAAAGTGTCATGAAACTTAATACTACTTCTTCGCATATAAAAATCGCTGTGCTGCAGATACTAAGAAATTTCTGAACCCATTGCTTGCACGAACCGTAATCAGTCCATTAGTTGACTTTCCCTCTCTCTCTCAAACAACTCAAAGGAACATATCAGCCACTTATCACACACATTTAAAACCCATTTGGTAATTCATGTCGCATCCCACCTCATTTAGAATTAAGGCACGCGTGGTCATTATTCCAGATAATTAGAAAGCTCTTTTCATCGGGTCTCGAAAACATGAATGATATTCCTGCAAAGCGAATGCACGTTTCTCATTAGTGCTCCAGCAGTACGCACATCACAGCCCTCAGAACCACCAACTATAGCACCTCTGTGTACACATTTACCTTGTTAAGGCCTATATTTTTATCCTGTAATTTTCTCCCTTACCTCCAGAGTTAACTGTGGGAGGTTGCGGAAATTACGTACGGAAAAGAAAGGAGGGTTTTGTTCCCGTACCGGAAACGCATCCGGGGCACGTGGCAGAGACAAAACGGCTTGTCGCGTGCAGAAAGCGAGCTGGGCGCATTCCTAGTCAATTTGCAAGTTCCTGTCTCTCTGAAGTCTCCCTCCCCCTTTTAGTGATATCTCCCTTTTACCGCTTTTCTCCATCTCTTAACATCCCTCGACTCCAAGAGATGAAGTCGTAAAAATGCGGTGCAGATTTGGAAGCTGTAATGGTGATGAAAATTTTAGAAGTGACAATCAGAAGAATGCAGTGAATTATTCATTTTGGGAATTTCGGGGGGGGGGGGGGGGACAGTGGCGGATACAGAACTTTTTTTTTGGGAGGGGCTAAATTTTTTAAAAAGCTTATTCCACCCAATTAAAATGTACTACAAATCAAAATTTTAGTCTAAACCAATGTGTTAGGCTTTTGGGAGGGGCTAAGTAATAAAATATGATCATTTTAGCTATTTAAAGTGTATAAGAAAGCAGAATGTTACCCTTGAGCAATCTCTTTTGGGGGGGGCTGAAGCCCCATAGCCCCTCCCCTGGATCCGCTACTGGGGGGGGATAACTTACTGCTCTGAACTATAAATTAAGCTATAACAATTTTCTGGCGTGAAATTGTTAAAATTTCTTTTTCTGTTTTGTGTAATTCGGCTATTAAAGGAGTGGATCAAATGGAATTAGGAGAGTGGCTATAAAAGCTAAAACCCATCAAGTTTTCCAAAAGAGAGCGCTGTTCCACCGAATTTTTGTTCTTGGAAATGAAAAAGCGACTAATTTTAAGACAAGAGTGGTTTTATTGGGCTCGGATGGCTTTTTCAAGGTTCAAATAGGGTAACACTGCAGAGAAATACTTTCGACAAAGAAAATGGTCTTGAAGAGATGATCGGCTCTGATTTTGGGTTCATCTCGTCACGATAATGTACTACAATGGAAATTTTCTGCATTTCTATAACTTTTTAATTAGCTCGGGAAGGATTTTGATCTTAATAAGGTGTGTTTTTGTGTGAGTGTGACGAAAAAATGTGCTTAGAGAGCGGGAGCTAAAAAAGACAGACTTCTATTGCAAAATGAAATTATGCAAGGTAATCGCGAGGAACCAAGTTACCGGGTGTCCCAAAAATGACTGACGGATTTTGAAAGTCAATAAATAAAAAATAAAAAAAACGGAATGTGATAGATATGTACCGTTTGCGGTCTTATGCGTAGGGAATCAGGGAACTTAATCCAACCAAACTTCAAATTTAGTTAACATTTGATCCAAGAGATGGCGTTGTAGACGATCTGTAACAGGTATAGTTAAAACGAAGTATTTCAGCTCGCCATTCCGTAGTTCGTCGTCAAGCTGATAGCGTGTGCTGTTGAGATTGCAAGTCCGCTCTACCAAAATGTTTTTTTTTTTTTTTTTTTCCGTTGAACAGCGGGTATTTATTGTGTTAGAGTTCCACCGCCTGGAACACAGTTTTGTTCAAACGAGGCGCAGTTTCCAAAGAAAATTTCATGTGGGAAACGGGCTGTCAGACATTTTGCAATAAGGACTCTATTCTAGAAATATGAACGAACGGGGAGAGTGAATGATGACCGTATTGGAAATGTCGTCTGGCCACGCCTTTCAATTACAGAGTTGAATGCTGAAGCCGTACAGCAGGTTATACAACAGCGGCCCCGGACTTCCGTCCGACGTGTTGCATCTTGTACTAGACTCCGAAGAATGAGCACTCACCGTCTCATGCGCCACAGCCTTCACATGTTCCTGTTCAAAATCCAGACGCACCAACCCCTCAGTCCAAGTGCCATTAATACACGCTATAATTTCGCGAACGTCACACTGCAACTTGTGGATGACAGTCAATTCGATGTTGGCAACACATGGTTCTCAGACGAAGCATATTTTCACCTCGATGGCTATGCCAACAAGCAAAGCTCGCAAATTTGGGGAAGCGAAAATCCTGATATTGCTGAACCTTTATCCCTGCATTCACCAAAAGTAATGGTATGGGCTGCGGTTTCCTCCAAAGAAATAATAGGGCCATTTTGTCGAGAGTAACCGATAAATACTGTACGATATCTTTGGATTCTGGAAGAATTTGCGGGGATTCATACTGCTTTAGAGGACTGTTCGAATGCCCTCTGGTTCATGCAAGATGAAGCTCGTCCACATCGAACGTCTGCAGTATTTGATTTCTTGAACGAACATTTCAGTGAGCGGGTAACTGTCTCGAATTACGTCATGCATTCATGAAGTGGCATAGCATGGCCTCTTTACTCGCCAGACTTGACGCCCTGCGACTTTTTTTTAGGGGTACCTGAAAGATTCGGTATACCGCCAAACTCCACAAACACTTGCAGAGCTGAAGCAGCACTTCTGTACCCCATGTGAGTCAATTCCAAGTGACATGTTTTAACGAATGTATGGAAATTTTTGCCTCACTGCGCCACGTTGTTGCAGCAAATGGAGGTTACATTGAAAATGTCATTGTTTAGTTTTTTGCAACAGTCCTTGCAAAATTTTCATACCGGTTTTTATTTTTTCATAGTTTTCAGCGCCACCTGTGGGTGAAAATGTTAACTAAATTTGAAATTTGGTGGGATAAAATTCCCCAATTTCATAAGCATAAATCCGCAAACGATACATATCTATCGCATTCCGCCTTTTTTTTTTTTTTATTGATTTTCAAAATCCATCAGACATTTTTGGGACACCCGGTATATTCACGAGCTATTATAATGCAATACATTCTCTTCTATAATATTTTTTTCGTTCTTCCTTAATGTGCCCTTATTTCTCTGTAGTGAGTTGAATAATTTGAAAATGGGCGATATATATTTTTCATTTTATTCGCAATAACTTTCAAAACGTTAGAGATCGGACAGGATTGCTATGTTGATTTATGCTCCACATGAACTCAGCTACTATTCCCCTGAGTTTGTCGTTATAACAAGGAAACACCCTGTGTACCTAGTTTTTCCGTACGTAAATATTATCTATGCACTTTTGGGTAAGTCTCTATAAAAGCAAATGTCTAATGCGGCAAAGGAAGTTCAAGAAAGATTGATGAAAACCTGAAAAAAAAAGAGGAGTAGATCGTCTAATACGTAACAGTGAGTCGTCGATCAGTTGTCAGATCAGATTGGAGCTCATTTACCGATTTGTTCAATGCAATGCTACACTGGGATATACCAGTCGGTGTAAAAGGCAGTATAGGAAGTCTACAGCGTTTACTACTCAGTTAGATACGTGAGATTTTTTTATGGTGAAAGAGTGTGGATCTTGCATTTATTTAAGATACTGCATTTTAAAACGTGACAATGTACCACAACCCTGGAAATGCTATACAGTTCACCAGAAAGCTGCTAAGCATTTGCGGAGCCAAAAACTTTTATTTTATATTCTACAGAGTTTTTTCCTATTTATATATTTTTTATTAATTAAAGTGTATATTAATTGGATGAGAAGTTCTGAATATCCCAGTAGTATAGTGGAGGCACATCACACTATCATGTCACAATTCCTGGAATTCGATCCTGCTTCGGGCAGGGAAAAGTCGACTCACCTTTCCACCCATTGGGTGGATCTATAAAATGAGGAGGTTGCGTGAGGAGGTTAAATGCAAAGGTTGCTTACTGAATTAAACATTGTAAGCTGCTTCCAATGTTTCTAGGCTGACCATATGGCCGGGGCATAAACTTCTACACCCCATTATCCACGGTCAAGAAAATGCGGCAGGGCATCGCAGGCCTTGGAGTTTGCGTAGGCTATTCTGAAACTGAGTTTAGTAGAGGTTCTGGACATTTTTCCCAGCATGTCTCTCTATTTCTGTGCAATACATCAGTGTACCAATGATTTTCAACCCACAAGATTATTAAAAGCCTTAATAACTTAGAAGAGTTTCCTAAACTTTATGTACTTCAATGATATCAGAGCATAAACATAGACATATATATATATATATATATATACCCAGCAAACACGCACAGGTTCTCTGAACGTCTATCCCAGACAGCACATAAGCTTAAATCAAGCTTGACATTTCTTTGAATTTGACGTATTAATACAAGCTTGACAGTTCAATTTATTTTAAACTTGCAGCAAGCTTGGAGAAGTCATTTGAACTGTCAAGCTTGAATACTACTTGATTACTGCTTGATTTGGAAAGTCACATCCACATAACAAATAATTTATCATCAGTCATAAATGTACTTGACCATAGAATTAAAAAAAAGAGATTCTATATTTCCAAATATGGAAATTCTTCAAATTAAAATACAATTATACTACAAAATTGATTTCAAAATCAGTCGTTTGTCTCGATTTTGGCCAGTATTGCCCAACATGAGCGTCGCGATATTGAAAGTTTCAAAACGTGTGCTGCTTTTAAGTTTATATTATGATTATTTCCCTATTAGTAGAGTCTATAAATCACATAACATTATTTTAATTTGATTCATCCCATGGAAAAATAAAAGAAAGTAATCGGCATCGGGCACTGATCGATATCGCCAGAAAACGGCGTGACAATCATGACAGTCACTTCAAACTTTAGTCGTGCCAGCGCGAGGCAAATTGGTGGAACAGTTAGGACGCTGGCCTCCCAACCCTTAGGTCCCGAGTTCTATAACAGCCGCGGACGCTTGATGGAAACTGATTAAATTAACTTGAAATTTCAGCATAGAGGGGAAAATACGTCGAAAAATAAAATATGTGGAGCGAGTTCGCCGACGGGCGCCCCGTGCATTTAAGAATTTTTTTTTTTTTTTTAGAAAAAACTTTTAAGCTTGAAATTAAGCTTGCTATTTCAAGCTTGCTATGTCAAGCTAAATGCAAGCTGGGCAAGTGTAAACTTGAACACTTGATTCAAGCTTGCATTAAGCTTACACGCTTGAAATTTTCAAGTTTATTGACTTGATAAATCAAGCTTGCTGTAAGTTTTATGGAAGTTTGCTGTGCTGTCTGGGATGAACGTTCAGAAAACGTCTTCTGAACGTTAACAGATGTTCAGAGAACCTGTGTGTCTTTGCTGGGTATATATAATCACAAATTTATTTCAAATTCCTATAAAAAAATATGTGAAACTTGTTTACAGTTCATGTGAAAACTAAAACTGCACAACTCTGTTAATGCTCATTGTAACAGAAAATAAGAATGTAACTGATAAATTATTCTTTAAAATTACACTGTATATTTAAAAGTTTTCAGGGGTACCTGATTAAAACGCCAAAGCGGAGAGAATTTTTTTCAAACTACAAAAAACACTTTAAATTTGTTTCACTGTTCAAAATAACCCTTTTCTTTTACGGACTATTTTGAATAATTTTTTTAACAAAATTATTTTTTATGATTTTTTAAATATCTGTCGATTCTACTTAATTCTAAGAAAAAACTAGAAAATTAATTTCCTCTAATTTTACATAAAAATTACTAATTTCAAAGTGATTATTCTCTGCACAGATGTCAGCGATTTCAAACAGTTCCTTTTGTTAAACACAATTTTTAAAAGAAATTTTAGAACAACAGTTATAGTTCGAATAATACTATGAGTTTCTTTTGCGAGACTATAGGCTAGAATTACAAATTAAAATGCAATCTGGAAAATCTAATTTCGAGAGAATTAAAAAAAAAAAAACCTTGAAGAGCTGTAATCAACTTTCCTTTATTACATAGAGCAGTCTTGTCTGACATTTCTTATGTTGCAGAATAATAATATTAAAAACAAATACTCAACTTTCGACATCTCTCTCTTGTGTATACACATTCCACGCTTTCTCGAACAAATATAGCGCTGCCAACTCATCCCACCAGCTGGTTCTCACTTTCCATAAACTCCCAGATTTCGAAAAAAATAAAAGGAACAGGCAATGACAATTGACAGCCTGTTTGTTCAGAGTTAACACTCGACGTTACGGGGGCAGTGCTAGCAACGCCTGTCGGTCTGTCCGTCCCGTGGGCTGTGAAATGACATGGGGGCTCCTGTCACAGTTTTAAAGCCCAAGAAATCGGTGACAGGAACATTTCAATTAGTTCGAACGACCCTTTGGAATACACTAATGAATTCGGTATGTTTCGACAAAGCTGTAGTCTGTCACCGAGATTCATAATTTGAAATGACATTTTCACAAAAACGTTCGGTAGCTCGTTAATATTTTTAACATCATTCTGTATTGACTGTCTCAGATTTGAGTTCTTAAATTAGTAAAACGACTCATCACGCTTGCTTTTCTTTTTCTGGTTTTGACATTTAAAGAAGAGAGAACTTCCTTAGAAATTCTGCCGTTGTCATATGATACAGTAGACCTTTGTAAGATTTACAAAAAATAGCTAAAAGGGTATTAGCAACTTCTAAAAGAATATTAGAACTACACAGAGATTAAATCAGTAAGTTAGTGAAGCAGTTAGTGGAGTCTGCCTTTTATAGCTCAAACAGATTTCTTTTTTTCCCTTGGGGGGAGGGGGGGGAGATACCTATAAATTATAAGATCCCATAATATATATATAACAACTGCTGTTTGCCCTTTTTTTAATTAAAAAAAAATTTTTCTTTTTGCAAAATTTTGTTAAACTTTCATATGATTAATTGTTTGAATGTCTTTGTTTCATTTCTATAGTAGCAACCCTACAGGCCAATTATGGATCAAGAAGAAATTAATTAATTTCTTTCTTTCCTGAAATTTAAGTCAAAATTAATCTTTAGCCTTTGTTTTCCAGTCAAATATCTGAATTTTCTACCTCACGTTACATTCATTTCTGTAGCTGTATAAAATTTATTTTTTGTCCTTGCAAAAAAATTGCATTTATTTAATTGTAACAGCATAATTGTGCTACTATATTCCAGTGTCAGTTACGCCTTCCTACTGTTAAAAATCTATCGAATTAAATTTTGTCTCCTACATTGATTATCTTGTAAATTTCATTCCCGTGTGCAATTGCTGATTAAGTCGTCTTTGAATGTTGTCAGTGGTTTTTGTCATTTCTTGGCGTTAGAGAAGTTTGGCTCTTGGTTTGGCGTTCTTTTTCATTGCCAAATTTTACTTATTCCATTACGTGGAGATAGCCTACTCTTGGACTAGATTTCATTCTCTTCACTTCTCACTATTAATGCATAGACAGATCCCAATCACCACCACTTTTCAAATTTGCATCTTACATTTCGAAATAAAATAATAATTTACTGTTGTTCATTTCTTTTATTTCAAAGAAACGTAACTATGTTTCTTGAGAAATTATTTCATCTCCGGCGATGCAATAAATCATGTCAAACACCATCGAAATTTTTAAAAGCTGCATTTTAGATATCAAATAAATATCAGTAATGCTAAATGCAATTATACATAAATGGCAATAATAAAAAATAGGGAAACCAAGGCTTTTCTTTTCTTATCCCCCCCCTAAAAGTAGTAATAAGCACTACTAATGATAAATTCAATTATTATTGCTATATATTTTAAACCCTTGCGCGATTTTTATAGCATTCAATGACTTCAATTATCTGTTACTATAGAAATAATAATAACTCTTTCAAAATAAAGTTGTTCAAAGTTGTACATGACATGTGTATCGTGCTAATACTAATCGAATTTCAAAAGAATGAAATATTAATCAAGGCCGCGTTTCTATAATAGAATATTCTAAAAGTAACATCCTTATCTCGTACATCTACATTAATAGTTAAGACTTAGCTGTCCGCTCAACGTGCATTTCTGCTCACTTAAAACTTCTCATTATGCAAAAACTGATCCTTATCATGATTTCCCTTATCTACGTAGCTAATCACCCGAACTGGAGTTAATCAACTAATCTGAACAGCCACTGCAGTTATCCATTATTTGTTAGTCTGTTATTTATTTATGAGTCCTCTCGCTGGGAAAATTGAATGAGGAACATAATTCAGAAGGCTCTTCAAGGATTTTACGAGAGAGAATAAATTAAGAATTCTTTCAATGTAGAGAATAAGTTTTCAACCCGATCCTAAACTACAGTTGAGGCTTTTTGAATAGTGAATAGCGATCTGGTTATATCGCTTTTAATCTGTTGGATGATCATAGCAATATGCAATGAAATTTGAATGAAAGTATTAATCATATTTATGAGACGTAATAAAAAAATCTTTTTAACGATGATGAAGCTAGAAACGTTTTTTAATTATCATGTTTACTAGCTTAATAGTCGCCCTCGCATAATATTGGCACCCCATTTTGAAGCAGAAAAAATAGATTTAGAGTTACAATATTATGCAGTAAATTTCACCGTGTAATAGTCGCACCTAGACTTGCACCTTAAAAAAATGGCAAAATAAAGTGCGACTGTTACGCGAGTAAACAATGTAACCAGCTTAACTGGTTAACCAGTTTAATGCGTTATATGTATACCAATGTAATGTATTATCAGTAGTTTTGTATACATGATTAATTTTCAATCAATAATTCAAAACATCAGTGTATATACAGTGTAGGTGGTACGGTACTATGATAAACTTGCATTCAAAGGTTTCAAAAGCTTTAAGACAGAAAGTACTTTCTAAATTAGATCGTCTATATATTTCCAGCTGTCATATATTCCGGTACCCAAACAGTTTAACAGAATCGAAAAGGATTCTAGAAGCTTTAAATCACATATGGACAACCTATGGAAGACGGGCTGGATATAGCCTGTCACGGCTTTTGAAACGGCCCGCGGAACACATCAAAACCCCGTATAAAATCCACATAAATCTCAATTACACGGAGCGACTTCGCTAACATCTTGAAGTTTGGCCCGAGACTTCGCCCACATCCTAAAGTTTGTCCAGCAACTTTTCAAAGGTTGCCCTTACCTTAAATCCATAGACGAAACGTTTGAGCTCGTACCACCAGCCAACACTGACTAGCACATCGGTCAATAATAGTCCATGTGTCCGAATAGTGACAGAATGGGGACGTTGTGATAGGATCACCGACCTTGCAGATGCGCACTAAATTCTTAAGAACTATATAGGATAAAACATAAGCCAAAATAACCAACGTTAAAGGTCAAAAAGCCATTACATCTCACGCTAATTAATTTATTGAAACAGACAGAGCGAAAAAAATATCAATTATTTAAATTAGCTGAACAGAGTACAAAAAAATTATTTACATATGACTCACACACGAATTGATTGGAAGCTGATTAAGAGCAAATTGGAATCCAATTCACTTAGCTTCACGCTATTGAAATGAGAACAGGAAATAATGTTTTATATGATAAATACACATGATTAAAAGAATAATACTTTTATTTGCGCAACAAGTTCTAGTAATTACTTTAGGATATAATTACGTTGAAATTTGATTAAAACACAGACGAAAAAGAAAAACAAATATTAGGTTGCAAACTGCATGTGCTCTGCATCATACCGTAAGATGATTTCTAACAGGAAACAAAATGAAATGAAAAAAACTACTGTCTAATAAAATTCCGTCAATGGGGAATGGTCCGTAAAAAATATAAATGCTTTCATACGCATGATAATTCCTGAATAACACTTATTTAAAGGATCATTACAGTGGCCAATTCTCTCATATGTGCAAGGTGTGAGCCGCACACAGACAGCCGCAAAAGAAAAAAAAATGGGGCTGCAGAAATCTCCTCACTCTTTTATTGTGTTGAAAATGCAATTTTTTTACTGTATTACAAAAATTAAATTAAACTAGAAAATTTATCTTTTATCCCACCTATTTTCTGTATGAAGGCTATAGTTCTTGTTATATGAAAGCATAATTTTTATTCCTGATATTTAGTTAAATTTCCGCTTAATAAAGCGAGCTAAATTTACTCCTTGTAAAATGATTTTTTACACAAATTTTCATTTTTTATTACATATTTTTTTAATTTCCGCACTGTACTTATGACTTAATTCTTATTTACTAGAAATGAGACCAAATACCTGTAATTAACCCTGATTTGTACCCATATTATGTTAGTATTTAAGGCAATAGGAGTTTTTGAAATTAAAATAAATAAATAAATAAAATAACGTATTTTACAGCAGAGTACAAGCTAGTGTACACATGGGCTCCTTCTGTGCTATCGTATGAGAGAGTGACTTTAAGGTCTTAATGGCGTACTTTGTTAAATTTTCAAGATAGAAAAACTTTGTTAAAGAAAGTTGTGGAGAGATTTGGAAAACATTTTGTAACTATTCGTGTTTACTCGCGTAATTGTCGCCCTTTTATTGCCAATTTTTCATGGTGAAAGTCTAGGTGCTACTATTATGCGGGGAAAATCTACTACATATTGTTGAAACTCTAAAGCTACTTTTTCTGCTTCAAAACTGGGGTGCGATTATTATGCGAGTAAACACGGTATTATAAAAGATCTTATTTAAACTAATAATTTATCAAAAGAGGAAATAATCAGTAACCTTTGAGACAAGCATATAAATTTTAGAGTATCTTAATATTTTAAAATATTTCATATTTAAAGTTAAGTAAGTTGTTATAATTAGAGTTTTTTATATTTTTGACACTCAATGAATATATTTAACCTTCCTAAAGCAAGAAATGAGTTAAACCACAATTGTTATTTGAAATTACTACAGAATATTATCAATATAAAACAGTTTTTGAAGAGCATGATGAACCTACTTTTCTAAGCACATACTTTAATGTAAAAGAATTTAGAAACATTCGAAATATAGAATAATTTGGATAGGTGTAGAGAGGAAAAAACTAGCACCTTACTCGTAATTAACTATAATTTTTACTGGAGTGATGAGAACGAGTCTTGGTAAAACTATACTACATAATCATCCTTTCATGAATTATAATATTCTACTTTCAAATTTAAATTTTAATTTATACATGCGTATTTGCTTTTTAATTGGGGATTGGGGGGATATAATTTCTCACGGCGTTAAGCCTGAATCAGATGTATTTTAACCCTCGCTATTAGCAACTTCAGTTATTAGCTACCTATTTTTGTGCAGCTAGTTATTTCACTTCAATCAAATTTTACTAAAAAGATTCAAATTTTACTTAAATCAACTTATCGAATTTTAGTCAAGATTTCAATACCTAGTCAAACCTAAAATTGCATACAGTTATTCAGTTTTTTAACAAATTTGAAAGTACAAAAGACGTATGCAAATTTACATAAAAGAAAACCATTTTCAAAACATGATTTTGATTTGTTACTTAAGTGGTAGTATTACATGCTCATTAAGAAATTCGCCAAACCATTAATTACACGATACCAATTTCAATCATTTCATATCATGTGATTTTACAGGCGTTTACTCTTTTCTTTCACAGCACTGTCCTCAAAACTATCTCTCGTCTAGCTGTTCATCATATTGCTCGCTTCCCAAACTGCATTCAGCTCATTTGCCACGGTAATATCAACTCACTAATAACAATAATAATAAAAAAAAGCAAATGAAGTCTGTCAAAAGAGGAACCCAAGAAAGAATGATAAATGTACCCAGTTTTGTTATCTCAGATTTCAATCTCCGCAGCTAATGTTGCCAGACACTTATCAAGCAGGTAGAGATCAAAGACTGGCTGGTGAGCCGCCTTTACCTGCATTGTTTCTTGTAAACGCTACAAGGGACGCTTGTCAAAAAACCGCGGACGCCTGCTTCGTATAGTGGAACCTACTTTGCGACCTGGATGACTGTAGGTTGGCAGTTACTAATGAAAAAGGAGATATTGCTTCCACCACAAAGTCATGTCTTTGGTGACAGTACTTATGAATGAATGCCGTTGTCTGACGATATTTTTTTTCGCGAAAGAAATGCCTCGAGACAAGGGCTGCTGTCAAAACTTATTTCGAGCAAAGGAAAACTTACTGAGTACCTACCTCAAACATCAGCTTGCGGTAAATGCATTTGATTTTAGAAGACATGTTTATATTTAGGATGCTCTTCCAAAACTTATTGTGATACGCAAAAACAATTTTTATATTATATAATTTTAAAACCGAAAGAAGAGGTCATGTTATTGAGAGAAGTTCGTATCTGCTTTTGACAAATGATTATAGAATAAATCATAGAACAAAAAGTAATTACGAATGGTTTATTTTTATTTAATTTTATGTGCTACTTATTAGTATTTCATGTGTAACTGGTTGCTAAAAATTTGCTAAATTTCATCTTAGGTTTCCATGTGCCTCTGTTAAACCTGTGGTAAGTCATTAACACTGGAAAGATACATATACAGCGCTGAAATGTAACACCGTCTTATACAAGTATTCAAGAATGGCTCAAACTTTTAATTTTGGTTTTTGTATGAATAAGCAATACGTTTTTTCAAAAGCACTCAACATAATATAAATGTATACAAACCTATTTATATACTGAACATTTTTTTTCTTCTATATAGAACAAGTGTTCCTTTGTGTAACTAAGGCAAGACATTCATTCTACATTTAAATTCCTTACTTAAGAGGATTTAGTTGACAATTAATTTTTCAAGTACATTTATGCATTTTAAAAAATAATAAAAGTTTGTTGTTTGCCAGATGTAATATTTTATTTTAAGAAAAGATTTTTAACAATAAACTTTAAGATTTTTAACTATGTATAAGATTTTTAACTATAACTTTAAATAGTGGAAAAAACACTCAAAATACTGGTGTTAAACGATAAAGTAAATAAAAAACTTAAGACCAAAACATTTGTTGGTCGAAACGTACGTATCTACTTACCTGTAACATCTTATGTGTGTTTTTTACAAAGTTTTTTCATTTACTTTAACTTTAAGCAGTGTTTCATCAACAAAACTAATTTCAATTGTCGATGAAAGACTCAAACTTTTTCGGAAGAAGGGCAGTATAACAGCTTAAGAAGGGCAGCTTACAACAAGAATTGTTTAGAGGTTTCTTATCCTCCTCAGAAAGATGTGGTGAGAAACACACAGGAAAGATTTCAGAGAAACTTCTGGCAAGACACTGCTCCATATGTGCTAGTCAAATAAGGTAAAGAAAAACATGGAAAACTATACATAGGCCACCCAACTAACACTGCAAGACGAGCTGTCATAATACCCACAACATCCAATAGATATTTTTTAAGTGTAGTGACTACATTATTAACTCGTATCTCTTAATCATATGCCTGATTTCTGTTATCCAGTGTGCATTCAAAGATCTCCTGTCCGAAGGTTATAATTTTGATTCCGTCGCTTAGCATCTTCTTTCTTCTCTTGTGCCAGTTTTAACTTGCTTATTAAGGTCCTTGATTTACACTTACTTGGATGACATGTTTTTAATGGAAATGCCTTTAAAGATGACTTTATAACCAGATAAATCCACTTAAACTCTTGATAACCAGCCGAACTAGCCTGTGTCTATGGAAGAATTCTGTGATCCTAAATTTTTCCTTAAGTAATATTTGTTTTTTAACTTCTGAATTAAGCTGTGAAGTGTGCTGTGTAAAGATAAACCTACACCAGGTGTATCTACCTAGGAGGGGGTGACTTTGTTGGAGGACTTTTTGAGGGATTCTAACACGTATTTATGTTACATCCAGATAAAACAGCCCAACATTATGGGCCGTTAGATTAACAGCCGCGCAGAAGGCTAGAACCCTAGACCTTCACACCTTCACATTACAACCATCTATCATGTTCAGAGGCTTATGCACTCAGCCATGAAGGAGCCGAAATAAGCTTTGAAAATCTCATTCATGTTAATTGGATTCTGTTGTTATCAATCAAAATTATCCCAAGTGGCTTTTCGAAAGAAATATAAAAATTTCATCTTAAGTTACTCTTGCAAATTAGTCAAATAATTGCTTGAACGAATCTGTTAAATGAACTTTCCCTGTAGTGATCAGAATCAAGTCAACGAATCAGATTTCTACAATCTTTTTGAAGCAAACTTATTCATGGACGAAAAGAAATGATAATCATTTTGGAGATTTTTTTGAATAATGGTGGTTCAATAGAAGCAATTTATTCAACTCGCCGAGCATTAAGGAAGGATTCTCGCTAACAAAACGTAATTTACCAATTCTTTTCATAAATAAGCAGTTTTTCATGCAACTCAAGGAGCTGATTCGTTCTAGAACTTTTCAATGCACCTCTTTTCATTAGTCTTCATCAGTTTCCCAGGAAAAGTTACGAAAACACCATAATTACAGCTTTATTACAATAATTTTGTTTATTAATTTTGTGTAGCGAAATTTCAACCATTTCCCTACAGGAGCATCATTCCAATGTACATTTTGACTATATTACACAGCTTTGATTTCAATACCATCACATAATAGAAGAAGGGAGATATTATAATTGCTAAAAAATGTCTTACATTGTTGGTACAATTTTATTGTTGTGAAACTAACATTCAAGGTGCATGAATCTTAAATAATGTGGTTAAATTGAATAGCATCTTACAACCATAAGTTGCTGTGTATTTGTGTGATGATCTTTGGGACGAAAAATAAATCTGCTGTTTTTCAAAACAATTGTTAATTTTATCAAATTCCATAATTTTAATATACAAATTTATCTTATAACTCGAAATAACAATCTTAAATTCCAAGAATAATGCTCTTTCCTTTCCAAGACCCTTAAAAAAACATTTTTAAACAATCAATCAGATGTACGAAATTTTTATATTGTTAACAACACAGTATTTGACATATTGCATTTGACAGATTTAACTTGTTTACTGAAAATCTCATTTGTGCCCTTACTGTTGAAATCCGTCGAATCTTGTTTTATTATTGAGCATGGAGTGTTTTCCTTCCATGCATATTTTTTAAAACTGAAATTCATATTGTTATCTTATTGATTGAACAAATGCTAAGTAGATCTTCTATATGAAACGAAAATGGAATTGAGAATGGAAATTGCACAGAAAGATGAATTATAATTTTAATCTTTTTATGCAATGTGACATTGTAAAAAGTCCATTTGTTCCAATGAATAACATTAATTAAATTATTCAGCTACTATTTTTTAAAGATTTCTTTAAACTTTTCATTGGATATTATTCTTTAAAAAAGCTTTTTATTAATTATTTAAACATAATCAAAACTATTTTTTTTCTGAGATTTTTCAACAAATGAAGCATTATATCGTATGCATTTTATAATTTATTTTATTTCAAAGGAACAGTGAACATCAGTAAATAAAAGATTTACAGAAATAGTGTATTTTGAAAACAAAAAAATCACCAATATTTGTGTAAGTAATATTTATTGCAATTAACATCATCAGTTTCAATATTCATTAAGGCGTCTTCTCACTTTGAAAATTAAAAAAAATCGAATTTTTTTTTTTTTTTAATTTTGAAAGTACATATCATCGCTTGTCAAACAGCAGCATGCATTTATAACGAAGGGCTACAAACTGTTTTAAAAATTTTGGAGGTGATGGGTGTCAAACTTGGCCCTATCGCCGCTCAATACGCCGAGAAACGCGACAGTGATCGCGTACGCGTAGGGAACCGCCGCAGCTCTAACGCTTCAAAAGAGACTAGGTCGAGACGAAGGGAAGCTATTTTGGACGAGCACAACTTCTACGAAGAATCGGAAGGTCCATTGTATGGAGCAGGCATCGCTGATTAACCCGAGGTAAGGTTTTTTTCATGATTTTTCTGCAACCAAAACTTTAAACCCGTTTATCTCAAAACAAGGTTTTTCAGTGCCTTGTTGATGAAATTTCGGAAACTATCCGGCCGATTGTCATGAAATTTGAATGACATATTCTTCATAGTTACGGCTAGAGCGCATATCATGAGATTTTTGAAAATGCGCTATAGCCACTGACATACTGAATCTAAAACTGTTTAATTTTCTTGTTTCAGATGACCTGTCTCGGAGATACCATCAACAAGCCACGAACATTACATTTCTACACGGGTTTTTCGATGCTACTGTTTTATTATAATAATTGTTCAAAAAAAAAAAAAAAAAAAAAAATTCTTATACTTGAAAGATGTGTTTATTATATAGGATCCATTTTATCCCATAATTGTTTGCAAAAATCCTCGAAAAAAAATCGCGAAAATAGCCTATTTTCGAGGTGCCTAAAGTGAGAAGACGCCTTAATCAGCCATCTTTATTTTGAAAAGTCTTGCATTGTTACTTAAGTGTTATTAATAAAAGTGGTGTATCATAATATATTCAGTATACATTTTAAAGAAAATTTTTCGCTCTTCAGAAATTTATAAAATGCTTCATAGAATTTAATTTTTAATCAATTATTGCACATTTATAAGGAACAGTTTCAACACACACTTCAAATTTTCCGTGCATTAATTAAAAAGTTTTCATTCAAAAAATTTTGTCGCCTGCAAGCTTTTACCTACTTAATTAAAAAAATTCTCTAACTAAAGATTAAATTAATTTTTAATTTAAACATTGTATTTCTGTTTCACAAAATTTGGGTACAGTTTATTAAACAAAATTTATCACAGTTCATATCATTGGACTTTCTTGTTGAAAAAAAAAAAAAAGTGTATCCGTGTATTCTTTACGCGCGACTGAAGTAAAACTTTTTTGACTTTTACGACACATATCACTGAAATGATTAAACTTAAAATAAATATCATATAATTTAATTATATTTATTATTCATGTACTTTACAAAGATTATATAAATGTTATATTCATATTATTCATTGGAAATAGGTACTTGGATGTCATCATAATTTTTTATGTATGAGATTATAGGTTTGTGGTAATTATAATGTGAAACAAAAATTTAACTCTCTAAATTTGCTAATTTTCTTGAAAATACAGCATCTATCGTTGTACCGAAACGCGTTGTTGATTGAAGTCGAGAAGTATTCATAGTTACATCAAAATTTTCTTTTAAAAATCAACTAACGACTGAGATTCTTGAGAGCGAAAATTAACATTAAAATCTCCAGTAAGAATCATCGGTCATTCATGATAATTACTTAGAATCCAGGAAGTGTCCATGTTGTAGTATTATTCTTTGTTTTCGTATACCATTGTTCCGTCTGGAGGTTGGGTATGAATGGGGGGGGGATGTCCGTAGTCTAGTATTATACTTTAACTGTGTTCTTTAATTGATGTTTTCCTCTGTTTGTGGGGTTCGAATGCAGGTAGTGTAATTTTTGTTGTGTTTTTCTATCACAGTGTTCTTAAGCGTTGATTTCGTCTGCTAGTAGGTTTCGAATTATTATTCTGTATCCATGTTTTTAAATTGCAGGTTCTGTCCATTGTTTGGGATTGATTGCAGCCAGGGTCCGTTTCTTACGTACTAACATTTCTTAAAATACATCTTTTGGGCAAAATAATAACAGACACGACATACATAATATTTAGGAGTTTAATGGCCTAACGGCCAATGCAACTGGCATTTGACAAATAATAATATCACTTCACTTCGAAACTATTGCCTATATTCACTACGAAATAGTATTATAAGACAATTATATAATTAAAACACATCTGAAACCAGTAATTACTATATATCACGCTCATAAATCTGTGTATTTAATTTTTTGAAGTTTTGATAATTCAAGGATCTCCATTTACTTCGCCTCGATGGAAATATAAACAACCTGAGATGCGCAGTTACCCAGTGTGCGTAGCGCCATCTGTTTGCAACAATGGCCTTATCCAACTTTCTAATCGAAGTGTCCCCTCCTATAAATTTACCTTCGTGGGATAGAAGTATGATCCTCCTACAGTGCTCTTAAACGAGAATGTCCGTCTGCTGTTTAGGTTCATTTGCAGCCACTGTCCTTTTATTTGTGGTGTTCCATCTCCTTGTTCTTAAACCGTTGTTCTGTCTTGAAGCTGGGTTAGAATCCAGGAAAAGTGTTCTTAAACTGACGTTTTTCCAACTACTTTTCCGGTTCGATTGCAGACAGGTTCCATTTCTTTGTGCTTTTCCAAAACCTTGTATATTATTCATCTAAAAATAAGGATTATCGACAACCTGCTGTGAGGTTGGGATTACATGTAAAATATTATGTTGGATGTACCGTCAAAACGCTTATTGATATATGAATAAAGATTGATGTCTCAAAGAAACGGCGAGAAATCGCCGTTTCTTTCCCTAACAGGTTCCCCGTATTTTTACACGATGAATGTCGTATCAAGAGTTAATCAAAATACTAACCCAGCTTTCTAAGCGGACGCCAAATATTAATCACTGCACCAAGTCGTTTATTTTAAAACGCGTTTGGCATTTGCATGTTCATCAAATACCACCACGGCAGTAATAATTCTATGTCTGAAAATAAGTACTAGCCACAATCTAACGATACGCAATCAAGAAAATAAACGTTAGACCTCTTAAAAACAATTTAATTCAAAAGTTATTTCCCCACAGAAATCTTTACAAACTCCTCAGAGAGTATAGAATTTTACAACTAGTTGCCATCGGCAAAACGAGATATTTAAATACATATTTTGTGGATAGCGTTGCCATCTCAAGAAAAACTAAATAATGATAATAATGATAATGCATTTTCAACAATGAAGTCAGCGAAAGGAGCTAGCGGTCGAAAATGTAGGATTTTCCGTGGTTCTTCTTTTTCAGGCGCGCTTGCCGTGGAGTATATGACATATACGTCACTTCCTTTGCTGAGTGTTACTTCCGTCAGAAAAAAAATCTGAGTTACCACCTAGTCGCGACTAATGAAGTTTTACTTCAAAAATCGCGAGAAACTGTCTATAAAGCCCATCGTCTTCCCCCCCCCCTACCCGTTTATAAATACAGTCGAACCTGCTTAATGAAATATTGGTTAAAGGATTACTCCGTTTATTGTGAATAAATTTTTATGCACCGAACCGTAATAATTAGTCGATGTGATCCCGGATAATGATTATCTCCGCTTATTAGAACAAATTTCCTTGGCAAATTGGCTATTCCATTAAGCGGGTACGACAATACTCTAAAAGTCTCTGAAGTTTTTTTTTTTTTTTTTTTTTTTTTTTTTTTTTTTTTTAAACTCAATCACTTCCAAATTGCGTTTGCATCTTAAAAACGACCTAGTTCGCTGTTTTCGATTCTTATCTACACAAAGCATCCATAATTCATGGCTTCCATATTGAATTCAAACCGAAAATTTACGCTTTTAATTTACGGGACACGATTTCTGGGGTGTTCCGACAACGGCCGGAGAACCAATTTCGTGTCTCATAATTGGTTGTTTTTCATTCTGAGCCAAAGAAAAAAGTTAAAGAGGCAGAAAAGGCAGATTACGATCAGCCCTGGTTCATCATAAAGGCGTTCTACGCTCTTTTAAGAGACTATTACTTCACTTCGGAGATGCTATTAAGCTCATTAGAACCCTAAGTATGGGCCTCTCACAGCTATTACTAAATTTATTGTGGCTTCTCCCTCGTTGCAAAAGCGTGTAAATTTAGATTTTTCTCTAAAGAAATGCGTTTCTTGCCACGAAATAGATGTTTATAAATGGCTTGAACAAAACTTAAAAATAAGCTGCTTTCGTGAGGAGGCGGTAATTCGATTGAATTGCTCTGCAACTGCTTTAGAGTGGAAAAATACATAAAAATGTACCGAAGTCTTGCATGCTTCATATATCACGAATCGCCAGATAAAGGGTGGATAAAATATTAATTATGCAAAATGTTTTATTTAGGGGGGAAAAATCCTGACTTCTGCATACAGAAATAGAAGAGAGATATCATCATGTTGTGTATTTCATGAAAAATTCGATTTTATGATTCGTCATGTCATCTGACGTAGACTTATTTTTATAATAAGTCTACATCAGATGACATGACGAAAACAAGTATGGTAATTTTTCATATGGTTTCACTAAAAAGAGTTTGATTCTTTCGTGTCATTCAGTGCGATGAGCACTAACGTAGGCAGACTTCCTACAAGGGAGATGGCGAGGGGGTATATACATAATCTTTATGTTAAAAGACATTATGCAAACAATCAAAAAATATATGGACTTTATGTTAAAAAATTTTCGGCTAGGGGGGAGGGTGACACCCCCCGTACGGGAAGAGGGTGGCACCCTGCGTACGCCACTGGGAATGAAGAATAGAAAAAAGAAATATTTTCTTTTTTTTGTCGATTGACTGTATACTTTTACCTCTCCATTCGGTTGCAACTCATGTGTGCATACAGCATAACAAAAGAAAAATAAATAGTAAAATAAAAAAGAAAAAAAAAAGTGAAACATTTGAAACATGCACATAAGTGCTACATATTCCATGCGTCGGCCCTGTTTGTTTTCCTTCTTCCATTAAATTGGAAAGGGTATCGTTATATCCATGAGTATTTGTCTTTCTTGTTCCATAGAACACTCCGTCAGAATTGAATTCTGTATTAAAATAGTGTGCTTGGGTGTCGGTAGGGGGGATGCACTTGCCCCCTCCCTGGAATTTGAAAAAAAAAAACTAGTAAACTTGAAAATATAAGAAATTTAATTTTTTTATTTAATTTTTTTAGCTTAGTATAGTAAAAAAAAAAAAAAAAAAGACCTGAATATTTTGAATTCTACACGTAATTGTCACGTTAAATTAGCTTTTTAGACCTGTGTTTATGGTTCAATCTTTTCTACCCTTGTACATAAATTTTTCAATTATGAGAAGCCGTTCACTTATTTATTTTTGAGAGACACTGCTCATAGAGGATTATATTGGCACGCTCACTCTGTGCCCTCCATTGATGAATGGCTCCCCCATAGTATAATGACCAACACTTCCGGCCGAACTAGCCCAGACAGCATATAAGCTTAAATCAAGCTTGACATTTCTTTGAATTTGACGTATCAATACAAGCTTGACAGTTCAATGCATTTTAAGCTTGCAACAAGCTTGGAGAAGTCATTTGAACTGTCAAGCTTGAATACAACTTGATCACTGCTTGATTTGGAAAGCCACATCCACGTAACAAATAATTTATCATCAGTCATAAATGTACTTGACCATAGAATTAAAAAAAGATTCTACATGTCCAAATATTGAAATTCTTCAAAATAAAATACAATTATACTATGAAATTGATTTCAAAATCAGTCGTTTGTCTCGATTATGGACAATATTGCCCAACATGAGTGTCGCGATATTGAAAGTTTTAAAACGTGTGCTGCTTTTAAGTTTATATTATGCTTATTTCCCTATTACTAGAGTCTATAAATCACACATAACATTAATTTAATTTTGATTCATCCCATGGAAAAATAAAAGAAACAGATCGGCATCGGGAAGTGATCGATCTCGCCAGAAAACGGTGTGACAACCATAACAGTCACTTCAAACTTTAGTCATATCAGCGCGAGTCCGGTTGGCTGAGTGGTTAGGACACTGGCTTCCCAAACCTTAGGTCCCGAGATCGATCGCGGACGCTTGATGGAAACAGATTAAAATAACTTGAAATTTCAGCGTAGAGGGGAAAATGCGTGGAAAAATAAAATATGTGGGGTGAGTTTGCCGACGGGCGCCCCGTGTATTTAGGAAATTTTTTTAAGCTTGAAATGTCAAGCTTGATTCAAGCTTGCTATGTCAAGCTTAATGCAAGTTGGGCAAGTGTAAACTTGAACACTTGATTCAAGCTTGCATTAAGCTTACACGCTTGGAAATTTCAAGTTTATTCACTTGATAAATCAAGTTTACTGCAAGTTTTATGCAAATTTGCTGCGCTGTCTGGGAGCGGTGAATGCCTCACGGCGAATGCCCACTGTTAGGAAAAAATATTTTGAAATAATATATAATTAAATGCAATTATTTTAGGAGTTGAAGCTTAAAGTTTAACATTTCTCTTTAACATACGAAAGGTAATTTCTCAGAGATATAAACTCAAACACTATTAGTTGAAAATTAACTAAAATTTGCATTTTGAGTTTTTGGCGTGATAATTTCAAATACTAAGTGAAGGCATCACTATCTTTTTCGCAATTTGGGCTGTATTTTAATATTTAGATGACTTCTAAGCCAAGTGTAGTGTAGCGTATTTAAGGCAAACCTGCACATGAGGTATCTGCCAACGGGGGGTTGTCTTGGATGGATGGCTTTTTAAGGGGTTCTAACGCGTATTTACGTGACTCTGTAGAAAACCATACAAAAATCTAGACCGTTAGATCAACAGCCGCGCGGTAGGCCAGAAAACTGAACCTTCACAATTCAGCCATCCACCATTTTCAGTACCTTAATCACTGGTGAATGATAGGAACCCTTAAGCCAAAAAATGCTATGTACATCAATGCTAGACGAAAAATATAACTGCTCAGTTTTCCTGGAAAAATTCGTCTGTTACAATTATATAACACAATGTTACTTAAATTGAATGTAATTTAAATAATTAATAATTAGTATACTTAAATTAAAGTATTATTAATTAGGTAAATTAATAGTTTACGATTTTGTGTTTTTCATCTGTGGCAAAATATTATCACGATGTTAATTTCAAATATTGATGTTACATTTCCAGTCAAGATTCTTCTCCTTTTGAAAGCGAAATAGTCTGTCTGTTTGATCAGCAAACTTTTCATAAATAACATTGTGAAGGTATATTAATTCAGCACTTCAGGAAATCACAGAACTCACCAATTGGCTAAAATTTAACTTTTCTGTCAAATACAATATATTCTTTATTTACTTTTTTACTTATAATATTAAATTTTTACCAATTTTTTTTTTTAACGGTCTTGGCAACAATCAATATTTCTTACTCAGCGTTGCAATCATTTAGAAATCTTCATTCACTGTATCATGTCATTGCACCACTCGTTTCGTTGTCATTCCATAGCAGCAATTCGTGCCCCATGTGGAGATATTAGCTTTTGAGCTCCTTTATTCCTAAACGTCTGCACGTGGTGCCCATAGAGGAGGAATAGGTGGATAGAGCATCCTATTGCGCTTTCCGGTGAAAATTAAAACTGACATAACAGCGATGCGGGGGAAAGAAAATTTACAGATTTGGCTGTTTATCGCATTCTGTTTCACAAAATTAAGCATTTACTATGCTAGAATGCAAAACAGATAAGGGAAATAATGAAATAGTTTTTGCAGTACTATTTCCATAAGTCCCGTGACGTACATGTTTGTTTCAGTGTAGGGTCACAAACGCTCTCCACCTATTCCTCCTCTATGGTGGTACCTGACGAGTGTTCCAGAGTTTACAAATTTCCAATCCACTTTCTTTTATTTGGCTGTTCTAAGTCAGTCCGTTTTAACATGGGTATCAAGCATATTGATGTTGTTTGTCTTTGATATTATGTATTCGGAGCATGAAGGTTTTTTTTTCACTTTGCTTATGCTTTCTGAATGTATTGCTCATACACACACACACACACATACACATATGTATGTATGTATACCTTGGGTGCACCCCCCCTGGAAAAAATACCGCTGACGCCCTAAATTGAGCGCTTACTGAAACTGTTTTACAATCTTCGCCTTGCATATTCCAACTATTCTTCAACTATTCCAGCAATACCTCACCTTACACTAATATACAGACGCCTTTAACAGTGCTAATTAATATTTACATAATAATAAACAGTAGAGTTAGGCAACTTTTGACCTAAGTATAAAAGATATCCTTATGCTGGGTTGAGTTTTGATGACTTCTTTTTTAATACCAAACTGGGCGATCAATAGTCAAAACTGGCAAGCCTTAGAAACTTTTGACATTTTACGATCCTCTCCCCCAGACTATCTGGCAACCATTGAAAAGTGAAACGTCGTTTCCTCAGTAGACAACAATTGTTGTCTGAAATTAATAGCACCCAAGTGGTATCAAATTTTAATGAACAAGACCGTAAAACTGAAGATTTTAATTTTAGAAGATTTATAAAGGGTTCTTTGAATTTCTATTGAAGCTCAATGAATTTTTGCGAATAAATAGAATTCAATAAACTGAATAAGAAAACAAAAGATAATGGTTGTGAACTAAATTAAAAGTACCATTGCCGGCATCCCCATTGCCATAGTGCATCCCTCCCTTTTGTTGAATTAATTTTTAAAATGATTAAAATAGCTGACAATTTTAATTTTATTTAAAAATTTTGATTTTAAATAAAATAAAAATGGTATTTTTGACATCGAGGAACTTTAATATGCAGATTTCAAGCTCTCCACCCCCCCATCCCAAAAAAGAAAAAATAAACTGCAAAAGATTACCTACTTTGGCAGTAAGAAGTTCAATACCTTTCCCCAGGAGCTTTCTCTTAAGCTGCTTGCCACCGATGAGGGACCAAATAAAATTAACTTTTTCTAACTCTTCAGACCCACGATGTCCAATTGGATAAGACACTGAACATGGTAGATGACTGAACTGGAAAGGTCCCGGGCTCGGGCCCATAGCACGGCTCTCGATCTAATGCTCTGGAGTTTTCGATGGTTTTTCCCGATGTAACGTGAATACGCATCAGAACCCCTCAAAAAGTCCAAGGCATCCTCCCCCAAGGCAGATGCCTCACGTGCAGGCTTGCTGTAGCGCACAAACATTCTGTAGCTTATCTCGAAAAGGGCATTAACTTTTTGTTATTAAGATAAATGCATTAAAAAAATCATGGATTTTTTTAAATATAAGTAAATGAACTACTTCACAATGTAAAAACTATCTTGCAATACAGTTACAGAAAACCACTTGGACTTTTTTCTCACCAACTCCTTACTTAGTCACCCAATGAAACGACGTACAGTTAAAACTTCCTAGATGCATCAATCAAGATTAATAAACCTAACGTAACGAAGCGTACACTCACGAACGGATGCACATTTGCAGTGGTGTATTCCTTGCCCAACGTTAAATGAAATAGTATGCTGTCAATACGACTTACCAGAACTTGTCAATTTAAATACTAAACCAACATTTAGGGCTATTACACTTGAAGCGTGGTATTTTTTCCCATGAGAAGAAAAAAATCATTAACTTTATTTTTTTAAATAAATAAAATCTTTGTCACGACAGGGTTACCTAGACATCGTCTATTTCATGGTCCGGTGGAATGTTTTTTAAAGGCTAGAAGGCGATTCAGTTGCACACACACACCATTAACGCTGATGTCCGAAAACAGAATAATTTCAGGGTGACTATGATGTGCTTCACTTGCGTTTCAAAATAGATGTTTCAAAGTGTACCAAGTAATTTGAGACTTTGTAGTGCTTTGATGTGCTTGAGTGGAATATTCGCTTTTTTTTTTTCAGTCAAAAATTCAGAGAGTGGAACGGAATGGCTTTAAATGCGAACTATTCTTTGAATATCTTCAGCAGAATGTCTACAAATCAAGTCGCAGTTTTTTGGTTTGTTTGTGTTGGTGTTGTGTTATGGAAAATCTACGCAAGGAATATCTGCCGAGGATGGGGTTGTGTCGCGTGGTACTAATGCGTATTCACGTTACATCTGGAGAAAACCAACCTAAACTCCAGACCTTTAGATCTACAGCTTTGCATTAAGCCAGAACACTTTACCAAAACACTGGACCTTCACTCTTCAGCCGTCTACTCTTTTGAGTGTCTTATACACTCGACCATGGTAGGGCTAGGGCCTCGCAGTTTTTTTTCTGCATATGAGCCATTCAAAAGTTTTCACATATAATTAAGTATTATTAGTAGACAGCGGATTATATGCACTTTAAAAAAGACAAAATATGCATGCAAATATGCACTAAAAATCTAAAAACTTGCATTAAAAATCTAAAAACCAGCACCAAATAACTGAAAAAATAGGCAGATATAAACTGAAAATAAAACGTATTTACTTGTGAAAGTCTTTTTATCACTTACCTTGCAATTATGATCTATTTTTTTTCTCTTCTTAAAATTTAAAAACATCATGAAAAACAGAATAAGAAATAGCGGAGACTGTTTATGGGTTAAAGCAGAATCAATTTTTATTCACAATCTTAGTGATATGAAATGTGAATTAAAACTGCTTTCAATATTTTTTGCTAAAATACTCAACTAAGTGTTTTTCTAAATTTTCAGTAGTAAGACTTTGCCTTTTACCATCTAAAATCCTTTTATATGCTGAAAATGTTCTTTCAACATCAACGGGTGTCACTGGCATAGTTGGGCAAAAAGTAATATTCAACTAACAACTAACAACTAGAACTAATTTAGTAAGTTGACAGGTAAATGACGACTAAAATATTAGCTTTTAGATGTAAAGTTCAACTAACTCTGCTCAACTAAATTAATTGTAGTTGAACAGAAAATTAAAACTAATTTAGTTGAGCCAAATTAGTTGAATCTTCAACTAAAACTATTAGTTGTAGTAGAGAGGTTCAACTAACTCGGCTCAACTAAATTATTTTTAATTGAACAGAAAACTAAAACTAATTTAGTTGAGTTGAGTTAGTTCGATCTGTAACCAACAACTATTAGTTTTAGTTGCAGTTTTCGAATAACAACTAACTGTAATCTACCTATACTTAGAGAAAAGTTGGGCATCATTAAGTAAAATATTAGAAGTCAAAGCTATATTAAAAGAATATTAGAAAGTATTTACTTGAACGGACGCTAGAAAAGGCATTCGACAAAAGTATGCCAAAACTCTATACAAAAATATGTCTACATTTTCAGGATTGGCTCATATCATTTACATATAGACAGAAGCTTATATCGATTGCATGGTGGTGTGTCCTAAAGCCTTTTTATTTCTGCTAATGAAAATACCAAAAGAGAGATTGAAATATGCATCCAACAGAGAAAATACGTCATTTTATGCAAAATCACCAAAAAAATCTGAAATATGCAATTGCATATAATCCGCGGTCTGATTATTATTCGTGTCACATACGGATTTTTTTTTTTCTTTCAAGTGTTTTTGCTCTTTAAAGGGGCAGTTGCTCCTTCATTTTATTATGATTAATTTTTGGTACCGATATTGATATTGATTAGATCAAAAATATCCTGCATCTTAGTAGTTAAAATTAGTTTAATGGTGAAGCTATTTTGAAAAGGGTGATAATGTAATATGCGTACCACTACTCATTAAGTACAGCGTTAGGAAGAAATAAGTTACCCACTGCAGACGGTTCTAGAATGACTTTTTTTTTTTTTTTTTCAATGGGCAGGCACTTGCTCATGAAGAATTCGTCACTACTAGGGCCGGAATCACTGGGCATTTTATTAAGGGAGTACCCAATGGGCGGCCCGAATTAGCCCTTATGAATGGACGGACAAGTTGACACCCATGCCAGGCCGGGATTCGAACCCGGACCCAAGGCGTGATAGAATGGCTCTTTAGTCCCTACACCACCTCGACGGCTCTATAATGTCTAATAGAAAGCATTTAGAGACCACTGTAGTGTGTAACTTATTTCTTGTTAATTATGTATTAAGGTTACATGTTTAATACTTGTATTTGTAAATTCGGTGTGTTTGTTGCAGCAAATATAATCAGATGTAAAAGGATCAAATTAATGAAGAGTTATGCTCATAGAAAAAAAAATCTTCATTGCCCCCCCCCACCACCAATCCGTAGTTAATTATAGATTGCAAATCTAATGAGAGGTGGTATATGTCTTATCACAGGTACTTTAAAATGAATGAAATAAAATACATGCAACGTCTAAGAAATAAGTAAGCATATATTTAAGCCAAATTAATTAAAATGAATAAAAAAGTGGAAAGTAGGAACAGATAACGTTTGAACTTAAGAAGATCCTAACTCTTCATTTTTCAGATTATTGATATTCATAGTTCTATATAATGAAATAGTAAAGTAAAAGGAAATAGTCAAATCACTGGTATTGGTCAAATTATTATGCGATATTAAAAATGCATTATACTGGAACAGGATCTAAATTGAAATGAATTCTTACATATTTTTTCCGCTAACTTGATCGGGCAAGATAAACTTTATATGGAAGTAATTTGTACTTTTATATGTTGCAAAATTTGTTAACATATAAATTTAACGTTGAAGCATAAAGTTCTCTTTTCAAAATGGAAATTTTAAAAACATGATATGAGTTTCTATTCTTTTTTCATTTCTAAAAAAAATTAATCACTTTTTAATTGTCCTACAAAGAGACTCGGTAAGAGTTTTTTAAATTTTTGTGCGTCATGTATAATTATTTTATGTAAATTTAAATTATTTTTAAAGGCTTCTCCCATTCTGATTTCTCTATCAGCCTTCCTTCCCTTCCCCCCCCCCCCCCATAATGCCACATGACTGCATTAAAGCATCAGCGATACGAAAGCAGTAAAATTAGCTATTAAAAAATTTCAATGCGTTTTTTTAAAACTGGGTTCTAGAAAAAAAAATGTGAAACTTTTTTTTTATTCTCCTAAAGTTCACGTGACGATGTCTTGTTGTGCCTGTCACCAATGATAAATGATGTGATAATCTTTGTGGCTGTCTCCATAAAATTTTGCTTTCGTCTTGTCCAAAACAGATCTCTGCTTCTATGAAGGGAAAAAAAAAATTAAATAGAGAACATTTCTTTTAGAAGTTCATCGATCTAAAGAGTAGTAAGAAAGTAAAAGTGGTAAAAGAAAAATAAAACATAATTAAAATTGAAGCTGAAAAAAAATGCTAGGAATACTTGGCATACACAAAAAAATATTGCTTTATGAAACAAAATAACTTTACCTCTTACCAATTAAAACTATGGAACTAATATAATAGAACCTTCATTAATCGAATACCTGAAGAACTAGACATTTATTTTTCTACTTAAAGAGAAGTGCTCCAAGAGAAAGGTGACCAAAGGTCCCCAGTTTTCAGGATTATTTTCAGTTTGTCCCCAAAATGTAATACAACAATTGAGGACAAAGTTTTCATAAAAATTGTGATTTCTTCTAAATTTAAAAAGAAAAGTTAATCACATTTCCTTAATTTTATGAATGTTAATAATGATTTAGTTGAATAGATGGAAGCTTATTTGAGAAGAAGATTGAATTTTTGTTTCAGAATTGGGTACACCACACTGATTTGTCCCCAGTTCTTTGTTGAAAAATCTGGTCACTTTATCCAATAGCTGAACATTTCGCCAAGCATAACAACCAGTAGAATGTTTATTTCAAGCTGCGAAACACACAATTTAAACAGCAAAAAATGGTGCAAAATTCAAATTGTTGGTTGATTGTAATGAATTAAATTTATTAAGTAAAATTTCGACTTTGAATTTTACAGTGGAATGTTCTCATTCGAAGTGACTGAAGAGAACTTCAAATGATGGATTTAAGAATATTTTCTGGCTTTATAATATACAACAGAAATACGATGGCAGAATGACAAAAAAGCGATGCTCTCAATTGTTACTCAAAAGACGTGTGTGAAAAGTCATGTCGAAATGCAATATATATGCAAATATCCTGACAGTATACGCAACCTATATTGATAGAACACCAAGAATGCTAAAGCATACGCTAGAATATTGTTTCTTTTTTTTTCTCCCATAAGCCTAGATTTTATGATTAGCTAGAAATAAACCATAATATATACCGTGATACCATCTTTCTTGGAATACATTGTTTATCTTTAAGATTTTTTAAGAATGATCTGATAAGCTGAATAAGAAAACTTAGAAGAATCTGAAAAATAAAATGTATGCGTTCACATTTCTGATAAAAATAATCCTCGATCTTCTGAGACAAGACTTCAAACCCAGTTAACGATCAAAATAGTTTGCACGTTGAGTTCTCAGAAAATTCTATTATGGAACGTTAGATCATGTAGATTTCCGGCTTTTAGCATATATCGAATCTAGGACATCAGGTAGAGATGAGACGAGTTTAGACGATAAAAAACAATAGCTTTGATACCAGGTCAAGTTTTATGCTTTCTTTCATCGAACCTTAGACTACTGATTGCAAAGCAGAATTTTCATCTATCGATTCTACCAAGAATTTTCTTTCAAGAAAGATTTTTGTTTTGGAAGACATGCTATTAACTTTAGGATTTTTTTGAAAGTAAAAAAAGAAAAAAAATCCCACTCTTTACATGACTCTTAAAAAGATTTAAAAACGGAAAAAAAATTGTAAAATTCAGAATTTTTTCTCACAAACTTTAATTTTCAAATTCTCCAATAAACCTGTGTGACTTGTGCTCCTTAAAAAGAAAATTTTTATACCCGTAAATTGCATACAAAATTTTTTAAGCATCACCCATTCAAGAAAATATTGTGTAGTTATATATTTCGACGAGTGTATATTTGAGTACTGATGTTAAACATGTTTGAATGCTACATACTTTTTAAGAGCTTTTTCCAGTTTGTAAGAGTGCATGAGCTTGCGTAGAGGTGTGTTTTTCCATTGATTATATGATGTAATTTAATCTTTTAAAAACTCTCTAGTTTCATGCTTTCTTAAAAGAATAGCCAGGAAAGAAAACTACTGAACCAGAACTCATGAACAAAGAAATAATAAAATCGAGCGTACAAAATGATTGTAAAAGCTAATTTGTATTCCATTTACTACAAAACTACCTTTATACACTCTATAAATAAGACTTCAAAGGTCGGTTCTAAACTAATTATTTACTCAAAAATAAAAACAGTATGTTTCTTTTTCTTTTCTTTTTTTCTGTTTCTTTTGTACGTTTTTAAGGAGAATCTTCAAATTGTTATTTGTTAGATTATGCACTACAGGACATTAAAACATTAATTTCTTGAAACTAAAATTTTGCATAAGGAATTATTTACAATGTGAATAAGACCAACAGATTAATACATTACTGGATACTCTTCTCGGGCGTCTTCAGGATGGCCACCAAAGTATCATTTTCAAATTCCCTGATATTCCTTTCATTCCGGGTAAGCATATACGAAATCCGCCAGACAGATTTTTGCGAATTACTGCCTATTTGTACTACTTTGAGTTAACGTTTAACATAAACACATTTTATATAGTATTAAATGATTTAATTTTCCTCTAGGCATAGCATAAAATTCTCTTAAAGTCACAGTAATTACTGATTTTTCACATTTTCCTTCTTTAAGCTAATATTCGTTGCAGATAATGAGACTTAAAAGTACTGGCTTAAAAAACTGAGGCATGAAATGTGGAGCAAAACAACATTTCTGAAAGTAACTTGGCAAAATACAGAGGAGCTAGCAGCCCAGTATTGATGAAATGATAATTAAATACTATGATGAAGAAAAAGTGAAATGTAATAATAGAGAATAAAATTAATCTGTGGAACGTGAATGAAGGAAAACAGTGCTAGATTTTAAAATCTGAAAAAACTCTCAAAATATTACAAAGAGAAAAATAAACTACCCCAAAAGACTGGTGTTAAAAACAACTAAAAGATTTTTATAAGTGTGTACCAAGGGATAAAAAAGTCTTCTTTTACAAATTAGCTTAAAACTCATCTGTTCAGTTCCAGATTTTCCCCCAATTTTTTACTTAATCCTTTGATTTTACCCTGATATTTTCAGAAATTGTAAATTCCCTGATATTTCTCTGTTCCCTGATAATTCCAGGTCGGTTCTGGTTTTGAAAATTATGCATATAAATTTTTAAAATATGCAAATGATATCATTACACATCTGTGAATGCACTTCTTTTAAATTCTTTTTTAATGTTTGATTTGAATTTTCAGAATATTAAAATGATTGAGAGATTTTAGAAAGTCAAGTAAACATTCAAATGCTTTGCATCTCTTATACATACGCACACACACACACACACAACAATAAAAAAAGAAAGAAAGAAAGAAAAAGAAAGGAAAAGAAAGAACCACGATACAAATCATGCATCGTAAAATTTAGTTACTATTTTATGGATAACTCATAACGCCTTTACTCTACTTATAATCAATATTCAAAAACTGGCTCTTTATGTAAAGTTCTATGTTTCTATAAATTTAACGAAATTATAAAGAACCAACCCTAGTTGCATAAATTCAAAATGAAAATTATCATTTTATCAAAGCTTCTTTAAACATGAAAGTTTATATAAACAAAATGTCATTTTATCAAATTATCCCTACTTATCAAAATTCTTTATATAAAAGTGATTCTCAGTCCTCGTCCAAAATTTTAAGTTAGATTAACAGCAAATATAATCCGTAATTCTTTTTATGTTGAAGGTAAACAGAACATCAGCAAAACTGAAGAACCATTTTCCAAGTCTCATTCAAAAAACTGGCTCTGGCAACCGAAGTTTTCTGGACCTTTGCACAATAAAAACCATTAAAAATAAACAAACATTAAGATTTTAGATATGTTACACGAAGTGTTCCAGTTGTTATGTGTATCACCAGAAAAGCTCATTTCCTTTCAAAAATAAGGTTAAATGATCCAGAACTTTCTCTTTTGCGAAGCTCGTAAAAAGCGAAGGTTAAACAACACACAAAGAATGGACAAATGGCGTGCGAAACTCTCTGTACTTTAAAGTAAAAAAAAAGGAGTATATAGGATTTGTTTCTGGGATAATCAATTGTTAGAGTTCTGTAAAAAGCAATTTATCAAAGACAAAGACGAATGTATTGAATTTAATTGCTCTCATTAGCGTCTTAAAGCTTCTTAGCACTCCCTAAGGGAACCGTAACAGGCAGGTTTGTCCTTGAGAATTTCTGATATCCGAAATCCGGATGGAATTAGAAGTGACATCTTTGGATATCTTTCTCTTGAATCTTTTTTGTGACATTTGAATTAATTTTTCGTAATCATTCTGTTGAGCATCTCGTTGTACGTCAATTTGATTATGTTTCTTTTTTGTGTTTCCAAGGAGAAAAAAAGGATTGATGAGGGTCAAATATTATTTACAGAAAACACTTTCGAAACTAATTACTTTTTACTGTACAGTCTTTAGTTGAAAAAGGTACGGAATAAATTTTAAAGGTTAGCTTGTTCTTAGTATTGCATAACATATTTTTACTTACAGGATCGTTAATTAAGCTCTGTATTTCGCAGGCAATGAAGTAATGTTACTGGCATAACACACTGGCACATTCACACACAAATTGTTTATTACTTCTTCAAGGTAAATAGCTATAAAAAACTTTTTTTTTTCATTTATGCTTCAATATAAAAGTTGTTAAGTAAAAAAATTTGGTTTTAAAATAACGTAACATACATGAACATCATGTATGTGCTACAGTACTTTAAAATATTAATTTAAATTGTTATACATTTAAATTAATATTTTAAGTATATCTATTCTAAGTATATTTTAAGTTATTTTATCAAGTAAAAAACACAGTAATTTGTATAAGTAATTCTGAGAAGCAAAATAATCCCAACTGCAAGTATGGTGGTATGTTATAAAAAATAGCTGTTTGCTTTAGTGAATTTTAAGTGTCTGTAAAGGTAAGAGCAAAACAATGACAGAAAGGATTTTTCAATAAACCTCTGCCGCAAGAATTTATGATAGTTTTTCTATTGATATCTCAAAAATTGGTCCTATAAAAAGAAAACGCGCATTCAACTTGCCTCAATTGTACACGTATTTTCTATTAATGCTATTACAAGTCTTTCGAAAAACGCATCTTTCGCGTGGCAACTTCAAGGCAGAAACTATAGTTATGGTTTGAAAAATGCAAAAGACATTAAAAGTGCATCTTTTCGTGAACTTCAGCGACTTTGCGCCAGCAACCACACACAGATTTTACATGCATTTCATAAAGTTTAATACTCTAACACGAAGGCGGATCCAGGGGGAGGGCGCAGGGGGCGCGCGCCCCCTCCGAGAAAAAATATATTTACACTAGATAAATGGGTATTTCACCAATATTAAGTGGGCTTTACACTAGATAAAATGAGTATTCACAATTTGTGCCCCCTCCGAAAAAATTTTCTGGAACCGCCCTTGCTCTAACATTCCATATTTTAAAAAAGAAAGGAAAAAAATAATGGTGCCGCTGCTCCTGCAAAGAGTTTTTGATCGCCGACTTTTTATTTATATATATATTTGGGAGGGGGGAGGCATAAAAAATGATCAACTCAATTTTGGAATGAAATATTCTGGATTTGCTAATTTAATGAGAAAAATAACAACTGGTAATTTTTTGGTGAAAATCTGAGATGGCATGAATCACAGGTGAGTCGCTCCGTCAGATATTCTTGCTCTTGATGCAATATTCCTGAAGTATGTCATAGAGAAACTGAAACAGAAAAATGGGGAAAAGTTTGAATGAAAGTTTGTTATGCAATTTTAAGCATTTCTGAAGTTTTACATAAAACAACAAGTGCAGTTTCGCATATGACTCTGAGAACTAGACCAGTTCTACGAATATTGATTCTAGATAATATTTTGTGCTAGCAGTTCTTTGCACTTGTGCACATAGTTAAGAGTTTCTCAAAAATATTCGTATTATGTAGCAGCATTGCCTTTCTAACATGAAAAGAATAATCTCTTAAACTATTTCTCTCTGGAAACTATAAATTTAAAAGTTATCAAAAAGTGAATTTCCAAATTTTTACGGGTTCGAAAATTTTACGCTCATCTGTATGAATGTAATTTTCTGATTTACTCTTTCAAATTTTGTGGAGTTGCTAGTAGAGATGACATGAGGCATTCAATTATCTCTCTTGTACTTTTTAGACACATGTGAGACGAAAAAAAAGTACGAAATTACTTTTTAAAAGATATATTTTTCTTTCTATTTTAAAAAATACTGTGTAATTAAATAAAGACTTTTCAGAGTGATGCATGGTACTCATAACCACGTAAAGATTCGAACAAACAGCCTAGTAAACAGCATCAGAATGAACTGACCAATGAACTACTAAAATATACTTCCCATAAAAATTACACAAACTAGAAGTTATTTATCTGAACAACATATCACATTTACTGTTGTTGTCAATATATTTCTTTTCTTCAAAAATAAAGTCTATGAAACTTCGTCAGCCATATAAACATCCCTGAACAATTACATACATGTTCAGTAAAGACTATATCTAAATTTGTAAAAACTGAGAGCGTGGAACAATACCAGCATCAAGTCATTTTCTTCTTTAAACACCACTTTTAGCAAAAAATACCCTAGAATCCAATGTTTAATGCCTTGAAGCATAGAAATTCCGACAGAAGAACGTTCTTTTAAAGAAAGTCTTCCATTCCCAGACATAAAAGAGGATGTTTTATCATTTTGTTCTTGCCACCGAACATTTTTCTGTTCTCCACTTTCGCTGCTTCTTTGTCGTGCCACTCACTATAAATCGAGACAGCACTATCTCCACTTTCGTCATCATCGATCAAGATTTTCCGCTCTTCGTTTCCTAGTGTTCTGTCACAGTTTTTTTCTCTCACTCTCTGGAGAGAGAGAGATTTTTCCGGAAAAATACAATAAAATAAAAGGTCTGACACTCCTTTTCATTCGTGTCGTTTAGAAGCTTCGTATACTCTGTCAAAAAGATTATAAAAAAAATGTGGAAATCGTAGAAAATGGTTCAAGAAACATGGTACTTCTGAATTCCGATCATGTCTTTTGTTAAGTTTCATTCATTTTGGTGGAAATACTTCCATTAACCTTCATAAAGCAGAATAAAATGATGTTTCTATAAATATGTAGCAGATTTTGTCTTTGTTCCTGTAAATGTTGCCGATATGTTTTCTATGATGCAAAAGAATAACCAGACCTATCCACTAAAGGTGCGTATGAGCTATCCCCCAACTGTCTACGTGTTTTGTAAAGCACCAAATAAAATGCATTGTATTATAAGTTTTGTAATGGAGTTACAGCATTTTTCTTGATTTAAAGAAATATCTATATGAAAGGCAACGTTCCATTGTGTGTTTCTTTTCACTAGACCAAAAAGCTACTGGATCGATTTAAGTGCAGTTTCTAATGAAATTATCGCTATTGCCCGGAGGACGTCTAAATCTACTGTAATCCGAAATCTGACGAATAGAAACATAGGGCCAACCCCCCCCCCCCCTTTCATACTCATATCTGGCTATTAAGGGTAGGCTGATGCACAGATCACGCGTTGTCTATGCATTTCAATGCAAAGCGGGAAAAAGTGATGTAAACGTTTTCTCTCGATTGTGTGTGAGGAAGGGTTTGAGGTTTAGCACACTAATATTTTGTCTGTGGATCCCGAATGGTCATTAAAAAGTCCTAAAATTCCTACAGGAGAAAAATGTCCTGTAGTGACCGAAACAAATGGGAACTCTGCATCGGCCTTTATTCTTGCTATGGCGAGCGATACTGCTGTTTTTCCTTGCAAGCAATCAAATTGGTGGGAGATGAAGGAGTTTTGTATCTTTGCGCAATCATATGGCTAGAATGAATAGTATAGTTATCTGAAAATGCCTGACGTGGGCACCACAGGACTTCCTTGTATGTCTATTAAACCATTTATGATTTCATACCCGTCCAAGGAAGTCATGTAGTGTCCGCATTTTCGTACATTTTCGGTGGACTTCATCTAAATTTATTTTGTTTGAAAGATATACAATACTGCAATAAGAGTAAGATTTAGATGTTTCTGGCCAAATATTATTTGAGATATCGCCAAGTTGGATTCAGTTTGAAAGATTTATTTTTGGCACTTACTTTGATAATATTTCGCCAAAATCCGAAAAGATTCAGATAATTTGCGATATTTTGTGCATAGCCGAAATAGTCATTGACCACTGACTTTTAATGAATTGAAGATATCTATTCAGTCTCTCCACTTGGTCCACTTAGCCCCATAGACCTTGAAAGTCTTTCGGGTGACCTGTAAATAAATTACCCAGCCGATTGGAATCAATATAGAGATGCACAATTACATATGTTACAATAGCTCTAAATGCAAAATCTCTACCTTCTACTGTTAAACGTTTTGGAGTTAAGCAAAATACATAATTATTTGTTACATTAAATTTGGTGATATTTCTTCAAAACTCGCCAAGGTCGATGACAGTTGGGCAGATTTTGGATGTGGCCCAAACAGTGATTGACTACCGGCATGATACATTAAAGATGTCCATAGACATTAATGTATAGAAATTCTTTTGGGTGGTCCTTTAAATAAACTATCTACTAGATTGGAACGAAAAAAGGAGGCACACAACAAAAGGTTACAACAATCTTAACTATAACAGTAATTTTGAATGATATGGAGCAAAGCCTTTCATTCAACAGAAAAAAAAAAAAAAAAAAAAAATATATATATGTATATATAGTTCACAAAGCACTCGATAGAAAAATCACGCAATCCTCAACAAAACGTATGACACGTATCAAATATCATTTTCTCGTGTGTTATTTTGAAGGCAATGGACTCTGTGCAGTGCAGAGAGTAGTAATGCATCAACAAGCTCTATTTACTTTATTATAGCATTCTTTAAAAGCTTTCCTGAGAGCCTTTGTTTACAGAGCCTTTCTGGAACGTTCATTTAATGAAACTTGCATCTACTCTTCACTTTCAAAAAGGATAATTTTTATATTGAAAATAATTTTAAAAATCAAATTTGTTAATAAAATGTCTGCTACCATCATCGATTTTTCCCTTCTACATTTCCCTTTTACATTCCCCTTCTACATTTCCCTTCTACATTTTCCCTTCTACATTCCCCTTCTACATTTCCCCATTCTACATTCTCCAATTCCCTTTTTAACACTTTCCAATAAGGTTAAAAAGTGTTTATGATTTCGGTTTGTCTGTCCCTCTGTCCGTCTGTCCATCCGTCTGTCTGTCTGTCCGTCCGTGCTCTAACTCGCGTAAATATGCATCGATTTCTACGAAATTTATAACTAATTTCTACGAAATATATTAATATGTTACTTTTATCTACAGTACCATGTACTCTATTGAAAATGGTCTATTTAGCATTTATAGTTTTCTACTGCAGCACTCAAAATATTCCCAATACATGTTGCTCTATGGGAAGTAATTCTAAGCATATCATCCTACTATATAGTTATGCTGATCCCTGGCATCAAGATAGAACTTATTCCGCCATTACTGCAAAAAAGAATACATAGTCAAGGACAAAAAGCGTAATAACTTATATAAATACCGAACTTATATAAATTATGCGTATTTCGCTGCCAAAAGCTAAAATTACTGCGTCAATAAATATCGTGTTTACTCGCGTAACAGGCGTACATTTTTTGCCAATTTTTCATGGTGAAAGTCTACGCGCGACTATTATGCGGGGAAAATTTACTACATAATATTCTAACTGCACAGCTATATATTTTCTGCTTCAAAACGGGAGTGCAACTATTATGCAAGGGTGACTATTACACGAATAAAAACGTGAATAAATAAAACACGCTACACAAAATTAAATATATAAAATAATTGTAAAATTATAGCTTTTTAAAGCTAGTATTAAATGTCAGCACCACACAAGGTAATAACTTGTTTTTTTCTGTAGAATGACGGACGCTTCCTATTTATTTGTTTTGATTTATTTATTTATTTATTTACTTATTTATTTTTAATTTATCTGCTACAATTTTACTCAACAGCTAATAAATGTTTCATATTATTTAAACAAAAGCCCTATATTTTTACAATAAATAAACAAAACTGTAAAAAAGAACGCTTGTAGCATTTATCTTAGTAATATATAGTATATATATTTGATAATATTTATATATATATATAATTTACAAAAGGGAATCAATTTGAGCAAATAGAATTTTCTTAGTAATTATTTTCTGTCACACTTTATCGGATCCTAGAGGAGTTAAGTCATAAAGAAAGAAAAAAAATATATTTCTTTCCCCTCTGTGTGCATCATCGATCACGATTTTCTGCTCCTGGTTTCTCTGGCTTTTTTTTTCTCAGGCTGGTAAATTTCCGCCGGATAGCTGCAAACGATGGACCTTTTAACTCTCTTTATGTTATATATCTGACAGCGAACGACATGGTTTTCCATGAAAATGGCACTTTTTTTTACCTCTATCAATCGTAATACAAGAAAGTTTCAAAATAGTTTCAGGTTCCACTATTAGTGAAAGTTAGTAAATCTGTTAGCCAATATTGCATTATGCAATGTTAAAAGTTATTAAAAGTAAGCCATTAGCAGTGGTTTTTTTTCCTTAATTAAAGCAAATTACATTTATGGTTGTTAATCTAGTTGACATGTTATTACCAAATCTTAGGTTTCAATCATGCAGCAAAATCATGTAAAAAACTGCAAATGCGCCTTAAATGCGATTAGAAACGGGGTACAAATTACGCTGCAGAATGTAGTGACACCGATAAATAGATTGAATTTCATACAACACAGCTACAGAAGGAAGCAATTCAGTTTGTTTGTGTTAGAATGGCAACACTACGCTAGGGCGATCCGTAAAGGATGGGAGGTTGCTTTGGCAGGAGGACTTTCTAAGGAGTTCGAACGTGTATTCACGTTACATCTGGAGAAAACCTACCAAAACTCCGAACTGTTAGGTCGATAGCCGCGCGATGGGACCCGAACCGGGACCTCCACTCTTCCGCCTTCTACCATTTTCAGTGACATAACCACTGTGCCATGGTGAGACGGAATCAATTCAGACGCCAATGCCCAGAATATGAAAAATTTACTTTAGTATCTTAAGACATCAATGACTAAGCATGTGTCAAAACGGGTGAATAACAGGGTTGTCGCACTCTCTGTATATAAGGAGAAGGAGTGAACTGTAAACAAGCTGTCCAAAAAAAGATGATAACCGCCTTTAATTCTTTATCTATTAGAGATAAGTAGGAAATGTAAATTGAAAAAATATATTTATGTTCAAAAGCACAGGTCGGAAATAACACTCCGTTGAGAAAAAATTCCTCTCGTTCATTTACAAAAAGTTACACTTTTAAAATTTGTATACGACCCCAGTACAAAAACATTCCCAAATACTAAAATGGGTACCTTACACTAATAAGGTGAAGTACCAAATTTGAGACTTTCATCAGCCAACGTCGCAGAGCTATTTTTAAAGAAGGATGATCGGGGACTAGACATGATTTTGAAGGTAAACGTTTATTGCTAGAGTGGAAATAATATTTTCTTTCGTAATTTCTGAGCGACCCCTGAAATGCGATCATTAGACGTGATTTTTTACCTTCGAGAGCCATTGAAAAGTGGTTTAAGCCAGCGTTATACCTATCTTCATATCTCTAACTCTTTTTGAGGTATAATTCTCAAGTTATGTATGTCACATCATGAGTGTACATCATGGGGCACATCATGGGACACATTTTGCTAACTGGGAATTGTTTTGTACGGGGGTCGTTTACAAATTTAAAAAGTGTAACTTTTTGAAAATAAACGAGAGGATTTTTTTTTCTTGACAGAATCTTATTTCCGACCTTACTTTGAAAAAAAATTTCCATTTACACTACCCACTTATCTCCAATAGATAAAGAATTAAAGCCCGCCACACCAGGAGCCCTTGTATAATTTGCCCCTTCACCATTCTGAAGTTAAAACATTATAAGAGTTTTAACTCCCGCTCCAAAATAGCGTTAATCTTTTGAAGCGCGTGGCTGCGCCGTGAAAAACCACCTTATGCTAGCGCTTTCACTGCTGGTCGCAAAACAATATCGTTAACCCAGCAATATCGATCGCAAAACAATATCGGTCCCAATATCGATCCATTTAACTATACTAGCTAAAAATATGTCGATCGACCGAATCGCCCATCTGGCGCGACGGGACTAAAATAGTTATCTGACACAGATGGCTGTGCGGGTTGACGGAACGGCTGCACTTTAACAGCGTAGGGCAGTCTATCCAGTTTGTCTTCCATATCGAATTGAAAAAGCTTACTCTTCAAAGGGTTAAAACTGCTTCGATAAAGCAACTTTGGATTCTGATGTCAATCAGTGTCGAAACGAGTGCACATGTTAAAGAATAGTTTCTAATATCTAAAAGCTGGTACCATCATTTGATACCTGTCAGAACTTGGTGGCAGACTCTGCGATTAAGAAGCTCAGGATTAAGAGCTTAAACTTTTGAAATTGATCTCTGTTGTACCTGCATCTGCAGCTTCTGCTGAAAGATCTTTCAGTGCTCTTAGTAGAGTAAAAGCGTATTTGCGAACGCACATGGTCCAACACATCTTCTAATCCTTAATGTTCATCAGCCGTCCACTGGGAAAATTCATCTAGACTCATTTATAAAAGAATTTGTGTGTAGAACCTCCGGTGAGAAAATCTGTACTTGGTAATTTAATTTGTTGCAAAGTAGTTTCACGCTAACTCATGCTAGATTTTTTTTAATCGCATTTTCAACTATCGTGTCAACTATCGTAATGATAAAAAAACACATTTATTTTCTTTCAACAAAATTCATTTTGCTTACAAATTGTTTTCTTTTTTCCACTAAATCATTGAAAATCTTAAAACTAATTAATTTTTTGAAATATTAATTAAAATTGCTTCATAATTCATGCAACCAAAAAAAAAAAAAAAAAAAAAAAAAAAGACATTGAATTATGGGCAAAAAGTTAAAGTTCTATTTCTGCTAAAATTATACTTCTTAAATGCCATAATCCTTATGAGTAGTTTGTACATACCTTTCTTATCACAAAGTACCATTTAGTTTTGGATGAGATATTTTATAAAATTGGTTTTTTAATTAAAATATGTTATGTGTGTGGTAACTCATGCTACACGACTGATTAGCTCATACTACAAACTACAACCAAAATCTTCCGATGTCCGAGTTTGAAGTGTTGTCATTTTGATAAAAAGAAACTTTTACACAAAATAAGCTATTGTCTACACATCTACAACAATTCGGAGAAATTTCTCATACAATTTGTTAAAAACTAAAAACAAAATGTTAGTGGTCATGTCTATGTTTATATGGAAATGCCCTGCAGTGAATTTCATGCAACTGGCAGATTAAAAAAAAAAAAAAAAACGTGTTTCAGTTATTTTTGATTTATTTATTTAGTCACACATAATCACAAGCGTAGCGCGACCGAAAATTTGGGGAAGTGTGCCACAAATTCAAATCAAGAGTAGAAAAAAATTCTTATATAAAAATAAATAAAAATAAAATAATAAAAAGTTTTTGAGACAAAGTTGGAGCGACAACGGTGTAGCATCAGGGTGGAGCACGTCTCCACCCTGATGCTACACCGTTGTCGTAATTAACTGCTCTCCCCTACCACCTTACAAAATGTTGGTACGTCCCTAGCATTCACAAAAGTTATAACACTTCTTTTAAGCGTCATATATGTATCTTCATTGCACAAAATAAAAATTCGCATAAGTCCTATTAGCTGTGATTAAATTCTTATTGAGATGATTATCAGTTGTCCAGGAGTATAACAGTCCCCACAATTCAACCGTGGTAGAGACCTCTAAAGTTTAACATAGAAATCTAAAATCTTTACCAAAGAAATATCCCCGTATGAGGACTGCCCGCCCCCCGAAAAAAGAAAAAGTCTGTACATGTCACCGTTATGGAGGAATGCAATCCTAAAGCCTGATGTGTACACCACAGGATTTCCTTGAACATCTATTAAATTATAAACATTTTTTATGCACGTCAATAAAGCGTCTTTAATTTGAAAGTGAGATGCGATACTTCAGCAGCATAAGGGTTAGGTAATTTCACGCCAAATATAGGAGGTATCGCCAAACTGTGTCAGTTTTGGAAACTTGCTTTTGAAGCAATACTTTTTACCAAAAGTCACCAAGCTTGGCTACTGTAGGCACGATTTCAGGCGTCGCAAAAACAATAAGAGTCTGTAAATTTAAATTTATTCAAAATATTTTGGGAGAACCAGTAAATAAATTTCCCAGTTGATTGCAATTAAAAAGGGAGGTGAACAACTAGATATTACAACAGTCCTAAATAGAAAATTTCAACATTCTAAGGGTATTGTGTTTGAGCTATACGATATACAACCATAAATACGTTAAATACCACATACGCTCATCCGTACATAGTACAGATGTCACGCCAAAACTACTCTGAAGGGATTAACAGTCGGTCAAAATGAACCTTACGTACAGATGTCACGTCGAACTTGACAAAGTAAAAACAGGGTTCGGTAAAATTGACTGAAGTGAACATCTTAAAACCGGATGATTCGGTGATTACCATACTTACATAATTTTACAAAAGAAAGTAAAAGCTGTACCAGTCGACTTAGAAAAATCATGCAGATTTTGAAATGACTGATTCAAGTATATCTGTGCCTACATGCTGTACGAAAAAAAAAGTATTTAGAGTTAGCAGTACAACATATACAGTGGTTAATGTCAGATATTTAATTTTAGAGATGCTACAACTGAAGAAATCCGTGTGCGGTACTCAATCATCTAAAGCTAACAACTTTAAAATGTGTAGTAAATGGAAACTCAGACGTGGCATAAGATTTTTTTCACTGTCTCTCTTCCTAATGCGTTTGTGATAGCTTCCTGACACTCGGTGCTTACAGTTTATGATGGATGATGCTTCATTCATCGGATATGCATTACCCGGAACTGTTCTAGTGCAACGAGACTGTTTTTTAAAAATTAAATCAAGTTCAGCAATTTTTAAAAGACGGTATTTTTAATAAAGGTGTAATTTAAAATGTTGGGTGCTTTCATTCGGATGGATATAGTTAAAAATTTATAAAATCTTCTGAAGGACGCTGTTTGGCAGCGCAGCTCTCTTAAAGAAGTCGCTTTGACGTCTCTAAAACGAGTAACTTCGTTATTTTACATGATTAATATACACTTTTACATCATGAATGTTCTAGTATAACTTTCTTTATTTAAACGTTTTTTTTAAAATATTTTGGGATAAATTATAATATGTTTTAGAAGATGGGATTTCTTAAAATTTATTTTTCAATTTAAATAAATAAGAAAATGTTCGTGCAAAATGCCACTAGATCACTTTTATGGAAAATTGTAAGTTCCTCAAAATAATGAAAATAAGTCGAAATAAAATGATTTTACCTTATCTCAAGAAAACATAAAACTTTTAAATTATAATTGCATTTTTTAAATTAGTTCTAGTCCTTTAAAATATTTCTGCTGATATCTAATACAAACTTTATATATGCAAGCTGCAGAAGCATGTTTTTTAACAACATATATCGACTGCCACAATAGGAGGAAATTTGTGCATAAGTTTCTTCAACAGAAATGCAGTTGCCATATTCTAAACTGAAATAGAAAAAACTTTCCCAGTGGTGGAAAGTTATTTATCTTTCTAGGATCCTTTATAATGTGTTTAGAAAACTTATAACAGTTAAAGATCATTTTGAGAAATTTGAAAAAAACGTTTGACCAAGCTTTCAATTATTTTTTTTAATCAAACGAGCGTGTCTTACATATTTAGAAACAGCAAGTTTTTTTTTTTTTTTTTAAATCCTTTCAGCCGTCAACAATTTATTATTATTATTCTTTTGGTACAGAAAGTAAAATTTCAGTTTGTTGTAGTATAGTACATATATTTTCGCCTTCACTTTTTAAAGAATTTATCGGCTTCCTATAAATATAAGTAAAAGCTGTTAAGTTCTTTTAACAGCAGAATTAAATATAATAATGTGACACTACTTTAACTAACTTAATACTATTAAAAATAGAAGTAATTCATTCTCCGAATGTCAATAACTCTTTGGAGACATGCGTTTGACCAACAAGCCAGCATAGAATTTCAGCTTGGCAGCCAGTAATCAAGATCATAAACAAATAAATTAGGAGATTAGTTTCTAAATGGTTGCATAAAAACTGGCAAAATTTAAAAGAATATTCATTGTATACGAACTTGACTCCAGATGTAGTCTTAATTTTGACAATCGTGCGTTCTTTGGAATCGTCCACGAGCATCTCAACTAGAAAAGCCCCTTTGTACGTCCCTTGTTAAGCTAAAAAACATCAATATGCCAAGCTATCTCTCCTTTTATTTTTAAAATTAAGCTAGTCAAAAATAAAAGCCTCTCAAATAAAAGAGACGAAGCATAACTTTTAAAAATGAGGTTTTTTGTTCACTGTAAAAACGGGGTACTTGGAATGGAAATAAGCGATTTGTACTCATTTCCGGGTGTTTTGTAATCTTGCAATATCTCCGAGTTCTCTACTCTTAAATTTAAGCAGCACGTGTACTCATTTTTTAAATTGGAATTTACTTTTAAGCACTCCATGTACTCATTTATGAAGTAAATGTACTTGAAAAGTGCGAGTACATTAAAGTACTCATTTTTCAGAATTTGATTTTTTACAGAGTATTCTATATTCTTATATTAATCAAGAAAAGAAAAATGTTGTCCAAGAAAATAAATAAAGGAATCTCACTCACCATCTTAGACGCGTCTCAATTTAAATCAATCATTGTTTCACCAAGAAATATTTCGAATAGCGGAAGTACAATTATTTTGAACTGGGCTATTCTGGAAATCAAAATTCTTCTTACTTCCTCTCTGAACTTAGAACAACTGGTAACTTAGAGGAACTAGCAACATTGGACTTCGTACGCCAGCACAGAACTCATTTTTTCTTATTTTTTATTTGCTTGTTTGCTAATTATATAAAAAATTAATACTGTAATGAAATAATCATGATGGGAGTCTTCCCCCGTGAGTTCGGCTTCCCCTGGCAAACGACCAGAGTTTCACAGGTTAGTTGAAGAACAGGCGCGTTATGTAAACCGGGGCCTTCGCAATTAGTAACGGGCCTTCGCGTGTATTTTGATGAGCCATCCAAAGAGGCCTACGGATGCTCGAGTCTTCACGTATACATCAGGCATTTCTTAAGCTTCCCAGTGCTTTCAAACGTTACTTAATGTAGTTTTAAGTAGTAATTGTGTTACTAATTCAAGTACGAACTCATGATTAATTTGTTTGCTATGATACATATTTACATAAAGAAAATAGATGCATATAATTTGAAGGAAAAACAAAATAGCGCTTACTCTTACGATTCATGATTGCTTATTTTCGTTTCACAAGTGGATATTTAATATACTTTAAAATAACTAAATACACAAATGAGAAAGACATTTTTATAATGAATATTTCATGAACGTAATCGTATTTCCTACGTTATTTTAAACAATTCAAGATTAACCTTTAACAAATGATGTATTAAAGCGCATTTCAGTGTTTTCGGGATATCCTGTATATTGGAGAAAATTCATAAAATACGCTCTATACATACCGAGTTGGATGTAAGATTTTCACTTTTCATACATAACTTTTTTTAAAAAACGATCCAAGAAAGTCATGGAAACCGTTTGGGCACAAATGTGTTAAAAGAAAAATCCTATAAAATAACAATCCTAAAAATAATTACATTGCGAAACGATCGTTCCATGGTTTCGGTACCCTTCGAAATTTCCTTCCTCTGGGGATGGTGGAGCTTTCTTGCAATTGAAGAACGGTGGACCTTCCGTAACTTTTGAAATAATTGTTTTTCAAACCATCTTTTCTAAGAGTAGTATTTTAAAAAGATTTTAATTAATTTTATGTTGTAGTCATGTGGGAATCAGATACGGATTTTCAACAATATGCGATGGGCATAAAAAAACAGTTTAAGCTTTGCAATGCAAAATGCTTGTTTGAAAATTCATTTGAAATAAAAGTATGACATCAACATAATTTAAATAACAAGTGTTTCCTTTTTAATTTCAGAAAAAGGCGTACATAATTTATCTTAAGAGCCACTGATTATCCTGAAACAGTATTCAACTTATTCAGATTTTAATTACATATTAACTAGGGATGGACGCGAGACGACTTTTTTGCGAGACGAGACAAACTTATAGGCTATTTTGCGAGACGCGTATTTTTCGTCTCGCGTCTATCCTTAACATTAACTCCTATTGTATCTATTTATGTATTTGAAGTAAATTATCTATCAAATATATTTCTAGAAAATCAAACTTCGCTACTGCATGTATGTAGCTGAAACGAATTCTGCCGTCTTGGCTCTACTTTCTCGCTAGCAAACTGACAGAACGAAATTGGTGTATACAAAAACGATCTATACTCCTTTATGCCCACGATCGTCAATTGCACTCAGAAATTATTTATACAAATAGAGATTGGTAATGTAATATATACGTATATGTATTGCAACAACTTCATATTATTGTAAATTTACGAAAACATTTTTTTGCAGCAATTCTCGGTTCATCTTTAATTAACAGTTAAAAACTTCAATATTAGGGTCTTTTCACAGAGACATTGGCGTATATTAATAACATTTTTTTAAACAGAAGCAACATTTTTCAAGCAATAAGCTGAGGTTGAGGAGACTGTTAAGCTGTGAAAACTCAAAACAGTTCGTTTTTCATCATTTGCCTACTAGCTGTTGAATTTAATTTATCTGTTTAACAGTGACGTAGAAGACATATCTGCTCATGAAGAACTGTTGTGTGAATTTCATTAATAACTCTTTCAAAATTCTCAAAATATATTTTCAAACTAACTGCTTACTAAATGTTGTTAGAAACACATTCACAAAACTTCGTGGAAGTACGTATAATTAATACCTCATTTCACAATATGTATTATTCTAATTTTATGGTTTTTATAAATGTTTGTAGTTTATGCATTCCTTCTATTATTAATTGTAAATTTATGTACGTACTAATATCTAATTTTCTATCATTTAGCAAGAGAATGGCAGCATCGCCATTTGTTTAATTGAGTTTAATTGTTACATGTATTCAATTTTTGCACCCTATGCAAAAGAAATCTATTTAAAGGGAAAAATAAGAGACTGCCCCTCTTTATTTATACCATCAAAGCTTAACTTTTAATGTTCGTTAATAAATAACTGTTAATTTTCTACTTATGTCAGTTATCTTTGTCTGTTTAATCTCCGCCTTGCAAGCTCTTATCCCAAGAAAAAAAGACTGAATTGAACCGCAGCCAACAGTTTCTTTTCTTCATTGCTTTCTTAATATCTTAAACTTGCAAATGGTGATGGATGAAACTCGCCTAACTTTTTCTTTGTCATGAGCAGGTTACGTCTTCTGACATCACTGTAAAACAGATATAATGACTTCAACAGCTAGTACAAATGATGAAATGCGAATTGTTTTCAGTTCTGATAGCTTTGCAGTCTTAAAGTCTCACTATTTTTGATCCCGTCTTTCACCACGCATTTCTTCACTGCCTACACAATTCCAGATGCTCAAACTAAATGTTTTCAACATGTAAAAGGAACATTAGAAATTGTAAATTATCACACAGTTAAAGATTAAGCTCAAACTGTTCAATCTTTTAATAGTATTTTGAGTTATATGGAACACTTGATTTTGTAATAGCCTATTCTGAAAATGTTCGTGTGAATATTAGTATAACAAATTAATCTTATAATTTAATATTTTATTATTAAATTACAAGCTTATAATTCATATTTTATTAAGCTCTTCCCTACTTAATTTACAAATTTTTAAAACCAAACAGAAACAGACTTAGAAAAACCTAAATGCACATTTTATAAAAATATTCATTTTCTGTGGCATTGTTTGATATTTCTTCGAAACTCAAGGTATCAGTTTTCATGACACTAGTTGCCAGAAACAGATTGGCAGACACCTTATATTGCAGGTTACAAAATCCTAATCAGAACTGCAGAATATTTTCATACTTTGAATATTCATCCTATATCCTATATTCTTCGAATATTCCTCTTTGTCAGAAAATTTTCAAAAATTCTGTTGAGCCACTATAATTCAGAAAATCTTAATGTCATACATCAAAACTTGAGTTTCTTGTCAGTTTATTATATATTGTCTTAATTTTCCAACCCGTAAAATGGCAATACTTACATAACAGGAATTTCTACTATAATTATTTTTGTTTTGAATGGAACGAAACATTATCGACAAGAAATACTGCTGCCGATAAAGTGCTAATAAATAACTCCAGTTCCTCATAGAACTTCGTTAAACTGAATATTTTTACGATATGATAAACTACACTCTACAAAAAAAATATAATTATTCGTTATTTTTCAGACTTAAGTGGATCTTATCGGACATCTCATATTTTAAACTCTCCTTTCACTTCCTGTATGCAGATGAAGAAAGAATTTATAACCCATTCCAAAATTCACCTTGATTTCAAGTCAAATTCTTTTAAGATTCGGTCCATGGAAGGATAAAGGATATACATATTTATCGTCCGTTTTCTTATTAAATATATTTATGAATTTTTTTCGCTATTTCTCTCCCCCTTTAATATTATCTCTGTGTTGGGCCGTCCACCATGAATCCAGGCTGAGATTATCTAGGCTTCTGCATCATCGATCAAGATTTTCTGCCTGGAGGAGTCTAATCTTCAGTCACTTTCTTCCCCCATAACTCTCCAAAGAAATTTCCGGAGAATAAAGACTTAGAAAAGGAAAATATGATTTAAAAAAAAAAAAAATTCCCTCCCCACTCTTTGCGGGATGCATTTGTCTAGCATACTGCTTATAATAGGAGGAAGTTGCTTCTGTGCCACCGTGCCACCCAAATCTAGAGATCATCTTTTAATATGAAGGGGTGGTATCATATCTGTTGGGAAGAATTTCAATACCGTTCCTGGGTTACAGAAAGTTGCATTTCCCTCTGACTGGGAAGTAAAGGGGGGAAATGTATCGTTACCTAGAATTTTACTTTGAAACTCAGCAACAGTATTAAATTTATACAAATTTTTAGAAGCATATAGGTGTGTTGACTATTTCCAGTAAAACACAGTAGTTAAAATTTGATACAGATTTAGTTATTGTTACCAAAAATGTAAATTTTTACGATGGCGAATGTGTAATTTCTTTATTTCTTATTTTTGGGGAAAATTTGATAGTTATTATTTTATCACAAGTAAAACATAAGAATTACTTATATTCTGTTTCCTAGTGATAACTGCACATGAAACTTAGTCAAAATTTATTGATTTTTCTTTTATTTTACACCCATTTAAAAATTTTTATTCTGGTTTTGGTAAAACACATTATGCAGAACAGAAATAAATAACTAAAAACAATCTTTTCCCAATCAAATGAACGAGCTGTCAGTTATAACAGGTAGGAAAATAATTGATTTTAATTTAGCATAATGTAATAACTCAGGAATATCTTCTTTTAAGCTACATTATACACTGTTACAGAAGGTTAATTTAAAGGGTTATTTCAGAAAAATTCTGAAATTGTGAATTGCATTCTGGAATTGACCAATGTAATGATGAATTGTCTAACGAAATGTCCAATCCATATAGAAAAAATTGCATTTTAAGACTTTTTTAAATGTTTCATATAACTGTAGGTTTATTCTTTGTAAAAATCATAATAAAACTTGTGAATGCGTGCGATTTGTGTCTCAATACTTCATTTTTCTTTTAGTACTTTTTATTTTTATGGTTTTAATACTTTTCTATGATATATATATATATATATAAGAAAAAAAAAGTGAATGGATGATCACTGGTATTCTTTTTCTTTTTTCTTTATAGCAATATCAGACATACTCTTAGTTACTTATACTATAATATAATAGTGATGTATAGGCGTAGTTAGATGTATACCTATTGGGTTGGCAACAAAGTAATTGCGTTTTCTTGTATAAAATTCAAGCAAATAAGTTTTCAACACGTTTTTAATTACAAGTAAGCTGTGCCTGAACATACGATTCACATTTGTTACATTTTAAAGTAAGAATTTCACTGGCAGTATTTTTTTTCGTCCATAAAAGATGGCCACCCTCCCCCTTTTTTCGCTTCTATCCTCCTTAGAGGACAATATTAAAAATGTCCTGAAATTAATTTTTAGGTATTCGTGACTGCTGTATTTTACAGAAAGAATTTTACGGATATCTCTATTTTTATTTGAGATCACGCGGGATATGTGAAAAGAACTTTTTGGCCCCTTACCCCCCCTAAGATTACGAATTTTGGAAAATGCTCTCTGATCTAGCACCTATGTTGAAGAACTCACGTACGTGCCGAATTTCGCATAATTAACTTCAGTAGTTTTGGCCAGGCGAAATATTGACGTACGGAAAAACGCAATTACTTTGTTGCCAACCCAATATTTAAGTATTATATACATAATATATATCGTACAATTACTCCCATTTTTTTATTATTTAATTTTTGTCATTATTTAACTTTCGAAATTTGGCATCTGGTACTTTTTCCTCATCTTTAGGGAACAGTATGAATGTTATTCACTCTGTCTTGATGCATGCCTCATGCTTTCGGTCAGTAACTACATTGAAATCCTGCTATTTTGTTTTTATTTTGTCAGTAAGTATTCGGTTCGTGGAACCTGATGAGTATAGTTGATGCTTACTACGCATTTTTTTATTCCATTTTTCAATTTTACCTCTGTTTGGATTTTCTATTTATTGGATATATCTACTTATGCCGTTTTTGGACACGATTTTATGTTTATTGAATATATTGGACTACCATAACTGCTGTTGAATGATTCCCTGATTCGTAAGTTTAGCCATTTTACTATATATATATATATATTCACTATTACACAAGAGATGGAGTTTTTAAATATTGTATATGTGCGTTTAAAAATGAGAATGGAATGAATGAATTAATAAAACAAACATCTGAATAGAAAAAAATTTATTTGTATCTAAAAACTGAAGAATATATAAAGTAAAGCTTTGCCTAATATTTTACTTAAAACTTTTCGGTGAAAAACGGTGATAAATAACACAAAGACTTCACTCATTAGACTCGCTTCGCAGTTGAACACTTAACATTTAGTTACATGTTTCAGGTTTATTGTATATTTAACAGATTTTATGCTTTTCACTATGCTCCAGCTAGTAGAATCGTCTTACAAGCAGCAAAATGCGATTTTAAGTACCTTCAATTGAAAATAGTAATTACAAACTCTTACTTAGCCTGCAGCAGCTCTATCAATGTATCTCAAAGAGCAAGAGCTTAATATTTTTTTAAGGCAAAATTTACATAAGCCTTTTCTTCCCTTTATTTGAAACCTCACTTAGGCAGTTTCTTTCTCATATTGTGTTTCTTTTCTTGTTCATCTAATACCACACGAATCTGGACACATCTTTCCGCTTCTGCCCCATCGATCAAGATTTCCTATTTTGTGAAAGCCTTAATCTCCCATTGCTTTGCTTTCATACTCCACAGCTTTCCGAGAAAATTTCCGGTAGATAAAAGAAAAGACTAGCTCGAGAAAATTACAGTGATTTTTAGAGCCTTCTCTGTAATATCTTGGCAGGCTGAGGATTGATCACCATTCGAGCTTGGGTCTCTGTCCGAATCCACGTCTACATCAGACTATCTCTGTAAATTACGAATTTAAACAACTTCTTAACTACCATGGAGAATGCTAAATTCAAATTTTTTTTAAAGTCTGGTGGATATGACGACCGATAGGGATTCCAAGAAGATGTGAATCATCTTTTTTTTTCCCCCTCTTAGTAAAGGTGCGTATTTCTCGTTACATTAGCCAACTATCTGATTAAGATTTCTTCAATAAAACTAAGTTTACTGCGACTTTCTGCTCTTCTTCAAGCTTAAAATAAAATATTAAAATAAAAAACTGCAGAGGCATGCAAGTGTAAGGCTTAGGCCTTTCGTAGTTGTCACATCAGTTTGCAATCCATTTTCTAGAACGATTCAGCATGGTAAAACATCATTCAAAGTAATCATTCAAAGACCTGAGTTATTGTGATTACTTCATTCAAAAACTGTTGATTGTCCTGTGGCAAGTTGTTCAGACGGTTATGATGATGGCATGTTCGAGATATCTTAAGGGGGTACTTACGTATTATCCCGGCAGTCCGCCAAGACGAGCGATTTTACGCCAAGGTAAATGCCGGACACATGAAATCATTGACAGAAAATTAGAATGCTCCTGGAGAGCACCATATGAAAGTACATAATTTTCACAACTTCTCAGTATGGTGGATGGCTGAAGTTTGAAGGTTCCGGGTCCGGGCATATCGCGCGGTCATGGGTCTATGGGGGTTTTGGGAGGTTTTCTCCAGATATAACGTGAATACATGTTAGAAGCCCTTGAAATGTCCTGCGCCCAAGACACCCCTCCTTAGGCAGTTAGCCCTTGAGTAGCTGTGTCTTAATGCACAATACAATAGAATCCACATCAGCTTACCTGTTATACGTTAAGCTATGCAACCAACTTAACTTGTGTTGTTTGGTGGAGCGATTTCTCTTTCCAGATTGTATGAAATGCAATAAAGTTATCAGCATGTATTTAATAAATCAATAAAATATTTAATATCACCATACCTGTGATATGAATTACTGTGTTTTAAAATTCTAGTGTCCTGTTGTTTCCCCCATCGTTGATTTTTCTAAGTGCTATGCGTAAACGATATAAGACAAAAAGTTTGATGTCGCCAAGAAAAAAAAAGTCTGAAAAATTTTAAGAGAATTTATTTTGTATCCATGTTACATCCGAAGAAAATCACCGAAAATTTGGATATTCTGTGAGATCGACTTTTGCAGATATAGACTGGGGTATTGTGCACAGCCCCTATACTTACCGAATAAGACGTCTTATGTAATGAGATCTCGTAATTCTTGACTCTACACAATTCCTGCAAAACAGTCATGGAAGTAACATGATTTGCTGCTTTTGAAAAAGGCGGTCGTTCAGGAGAATCATTTATCTATTAATCTGAATATGATTAGAATAAATTCAATTATCTCCGACGCTACTGTTACCTACATCTGGAGAAGGGACGCTCTTAATGTAATCAAAGATTAGTGGATTTCTTTTCTTTAAAATGAGCTTAACGCCTACCCATAGGTGTGATCTTAGTTTTCACGCCTCACTTTTATTCCTTTCCCACCTACACATAACGCGTATTTAACACCAACGTGTCAGTCTGAAAGAGTGACAAAGCACCCGCGGCAAACAAAGTCTTGTTACAAAACGATGCAGTGACAATAAAAGCCGTTTAACCTCTGCCGAAACAATGTAATGCTTCAGTGGTGCCTGCTCAGGTTTAGAAATATTTCTTAAGAAAACATAGACAATTGTTTGCAGCTTTCAGTATATATTTTTGGAAGGACTTAGACGTTTATTTTTCATAAGAGACTTTTAGATCTTAGATATATTATTTTTTTAATATTATTTCGGCTGTATGAAAAACACAAAATTATTTGATTATGCGCAGACATATACATGGACATAGCATGAAATCTTCTGAATGTTTTCCAGAAAGTTTTAAACAAGTGCTTGGGAGTTGTTCTGCGAAATAGTCTTCGGTGAATAGAGCTTACAGTTGCATTTTGAATATTATTTTATTTTCTGGTTTAACTCTTATCTTTGAAATTATTTATGGAACATATAGTAAATCGTGCATTTCATTTAATGCAGATGATTTTCAAAAATTCGATAAGCACAATAAGCAATACATTTTCAATCGTAATAAAAGTAAAATCATTTTAAAATAAATAAATTCTACTAGTTGATAATCGTCATTTACCCACACCATAGTTCAAAATGTTAAGTTTAGAAGACCCATTTTGACATTGCATCACATTGTATCGTCAGTAGTTAAAGGAGAGCGGTACTAAGACATGAGATATCTTTACCATCTACAGTAGTCTTGCAAGCTTATTTTAGTCATCAGATCACACCACAAATGAACAGCAACGGATAAACAGTATTTCTGAGAGATGCAAACGTATTGGTTTTAACATAAAAATACTATACAATTGACTCTCCGTTTAACGACGCTCTACTTAACTGAGATCTCTATATATAAAGACGATATTTCGCTGTCCCATCCACTTCGACGTAAAAGAATTCTGCTCGAAGACGACATTAGTTCTGTTTAACGACGATTCATTTTTAAACGTAATAATGGAATTTTTTTTTCAATTTCTTATCTGCAGCAGGGGAACCTTCTGTGGTGAAATAAGTTTGTTAAAGATGGTGTTTCAATTCAAGATTTCTACAGTTGTGATGAATCTGTTTTATTAAATAGATTACAGAAATACAGAACAAATTTATGAAGATATACTAAACAAAAACACAGTGTCAGATGAATAATATGCAAATGAAGACACGAAAAATGAGGCATTGCCAATGTCTTACATAGATGTAACTTCTGAAACATTTAACATTTTAGAAAATCTGGAAGAGAGAGCAACGAAAAGAAGGCGAAAAATGAAGCAATCAACACTTTTTGAATTTTTTAATCCAATTTTGCTTTAAAGTTTATACTCATTTTATAATGTAGCTTAAAAGAGTTTTTTGTGAATGATATTTAGGGATGGACGCGAGACGAAAAATTGGCGTCTCGCGTCTCGCAAAACAGCTTAAAAGCTTGTCTCGTCTCGCAAAAAATCCCTATACCGTAATGTTAAAAATGTCTGTCTCGTCTCGCAAAAAAGCTGTAAATCCCTGTCTCGTCTCGCAAAATATCGTCTCGCGTCCATCCCTAATGATATTAAAAATAGCATTTTTAAATAAGCCAAATTATTTATTGGCAGTCCTAATCCAGTAACACGAAGTTAAATCTTTGGGAGGGGACAGGGGCGTAGCCAAGGGGGGGGGGGGTTAGGGGGTCATAACCCTCCCCCCATGAGGAATTTTTTACCATACAAAATGTATATTCTTCACTCCCTTATCACACACATGTATGCATATATGTGAGTTGCAGTAGTCGTAACCCCCCCCATGAAAAATTTCTGGCTACGCCCTGGGAGAGGACACTTCCCTTAGAAAGTGGGATAACGCCGTTGCTGCAAATAGATGGTGCAACACATCATTCGGTAACTGCAGGTGTAGCCATCAAAAAGAAGACAGCATTTAAAAAGTATTTATTTATAATGAGAATGACGATCACACCCAAACAAACAGTCTTTACATTTATTTCATGCGTCTATAAATTTTAAAAGAGTTTCAAATTCCCACTGAACTCAAACTCACATTAAAATATTAAATTCGTGTTACATGAAAAACTCAGTAATGATTCAAATGTAAATATACACCGTGAAAGACGAAAACTTTTTCTTTGTCAGATACGATATACACACTCGTTAACAAATATAACCTCAATATTTTAATAATCTCAAGATAGAACCTTCCTCCCCCCCTTTTTTTATTTATTTGTTACTATGGCAATCACGAAAGCAAAAGTGAAAAAAAAAATTAAAATTCAGTGCTTGTGTACATAATCTCATTCACAAGCTAGGTTGGAAAATTAAAACATTTAAAACTCGTTAGTAGTCAGCGCGACAAATGGTTTATTCTTTTACTACTAGGATTTCTGCACGTTACTAGATTTCCAATGTTTACATTATTGAAACTTAAGTTTGGGTATCAAAAATCTAAGAAGAGTATCTACTCCTATAAAATATCTATCTCTGTGGCCTGTAACGAGTGGAGGATGTTATTTTTCTACAAATTCTGTTTAAGGACGATTTTTCACGATTCCTCGAAAGTCGTTAAACAGAGAGCTAGCTGTATAAGCTGCAGTAATTTTAAGGGAATTGGGCCACAGTGAAGACTTTTAATGAAAATTTAATAAATATTTTGAACCGAGTCATGCACTCTAAGAAGAAAAAATTGAATAAGTAAAGAGAGAAATGTCAGACGAAAGATCATTTCTCTATGGGTGTGAATATATTAAATTCCTAAGAGATTTACGTTACTAAATTTTAACGAAATTATTTTAGGAAGAATGGATATTTACTTAATCAAGTTGTAAATTCTTAACTTCATACATTGTAGAAAATTAAATAGTTGGGTACTTCATTGGAGGTTAGATGTTTGGCTGATATTTCTCTTCTTATAATCTTAAGTATTCCACTCTTTCATTTTGATAAGTGGTAACAGTATTACAATTTTTTAAATAACCAAAAACCCTGGCACATTTTGTTATGATTAATGCTGTGGTCTAATGAAATATTTTCTCCTTCTTAGGGGTGAGTAAAGAAAGTTGTTTTATCTTCTGATATGTATAGCATTTTTCTTAAGTGATTAGTCTTTTTTATTATGTCCTTATTATCTCGAAATCACATGGGAAGAGGGAATGGCCACCCACAAAATTTTGATACGATCACTACGCGAAAAAGATGTAAAAAAAAAAAAGATTAGAACGAATAAAACAAGGAGGCTTCAATTTCAAAAAACAGGTACAAGTGAAGCTATATTAATTAGTGGAAATCGAGTGTTGTTTTACATATCACTGGTTAATGAACTCTTATTTTCATGGATGAACTCGTCTGCAGATGTAATACGTTAATTAGATGTGAATTAATTGACATGCAGTTAAAGAAAGCTTTGATTCGCAGTCATTATAGTTTCAGTTACTGGTATTAAGTGTCACATTTGAGATTCTCGCAACGTAACTATGCCCCAAAGAAAGAAAAGCGCTATAGAGTTATTGCAGTAGCTTGTTTTGCTATTTTAATAAAAAATGCAATCTAAATAAATAAATAAATGCAGAATTATAAACGAAAGGACGAACTTCTTCAAAATGACTCCATGACATTGACATGTTTTCGACTCATGCAGAGTTAAAATCAAGCACTACTAACTAAATTTCTTTTAAATCTTACATTTAAAATGAAACGACTACTTTTCAAAATCAAAATTTCATTTACATTAAATTGTCTTATTCTAAATTTAAAAAGACGCGATGTCCAAATTAATAATGGATATTTCAAGAGGTGATAAAAAGGAACATTTCTCATGAATTATGTCTTCAGACATAACTTTTATAAGCACCAGTTAATACTAGTTACAAAATACTAGTAAAATATCAAAACTTTGTTTTAAAAAAACTAATTAATTTCTCGCAAAAACATTATACTACAGTTACAGCTTATTGTTAAAAAAATGATCACATTTTTGGAGAATGAACCTACGGTTTAGAAAAGCTTGTATGGATATTTACCACAGCCCTAAAACAAAATTGCTCGTGGATCTGCCAGACACTTCATAAAACCCGCAGGTTCATGAATTACAGAAAGAGAATAAGGATATGATATTCGATTCCGAATTTTATTGTACATATCACGTGGTATTCTCTTGTAACTTGTTATTTAAAAATAAGGATTGTGGCAACTAAAAACTGCGGTTTACAACAATTATCTTGTGTTCTGATACAACTGTAACCTGTGGAAAATTATATGGCAATTGTGGTTCTACTGAGAAACTGTGAGAATTAAAACAGGCATCAGCTTTGCGTCATCAATAAACCAATTTTCTATTATCCTGTACGTTTTCCTCGCAAATTTAGATTTGGTTAATATCACTCTTGGCTTTTTCTCTTCTTGGCTGGTCTTGGCTGGTCTCTTGGCTTTTTGAAATAACCAATGGTTATTTCAAAACCAGGATGTGACGACATAATTTTCGTACAAGTGTATTTCTCGTGGCATATAAAAGGAAAATAGATTTGATTCACTGAAACGTTTTAGCACATTTAGCATAGTTTCAAGAAAGAGCAAATGTCATTCATTACTAATTGAACTTTAATCTAATTGAAAGTAGAATAAGCAGACAGGAAAGAGGATATTTTTACTATAGGACCCCAGACAGCACATAAGCTTAAATCAAGCTTGACATTTCCTTGAATTTGACGTATTAATGCAAGCTTGGCGTTAGCTTGATTTTAGCTTTCAAAGTGCGCAGTGATGGCGCCATCTGTGAAAGAGAATGGACATTAATTGTCTAGCGTCCTCAAATTTGCTGAAAGTTCGTAAAAGATGTGTTTTATTTTATTACCAGTGCCATATTACCGGCAAGGCAAACGGGGTAACTGCCCAGGGCCTACATATTTTAGGGCCCAAAAATCTTACATCTTACACTTTTGTAGTTTTAAAATAAAATTACAAAAGATAAAAAAAAATTCCGAAGTTAAATTATTTTTTTAATTATAAAGTATGAACAATAAAAATAATTCAAATTTACATTTGTATAAATTAATTTAAACTTATTTTTAATTCTTCGAAATGCTCTATATCGATATAGTATACCAATATGTAGGAAAATAACTAACCACATTTGTAAAGAGAATTTTTTTTCGTTAAGAAATAGCAAAATTTTGCAATTATTTGTTATTTTAAGAAATATTTACAAAAATGACTAAAGTGTTTGTATTCCATACATGTTAGTAACTGTGATATAGCATTTCAAAGTAACGTTTAACTATCTGTTTCTTTGATTTCAGATTACTTAACACAAAATTTGTGTTAAGTAAGTAAACCCATTCTATATTTCCAAATATGGAAATTCTTCAAAATAAAATACAATTATACTACGAAATTGATTTCAAAATCAGTCGTTTGTCTCGATTTTGGCCAGCAGTATTGCTCATGAGTGTTGCGGTACTGAAAGTTTTAAAACGTGTGCTGCTCTTAAGTTTATATTATATTTATTTCCCTATTAGTAGAGTCTCTAAATCATAGATAACATTATTTTAATTTTGATGCATCCCATGGAAAATAAAAGAAACAAATAACACATCGCCCACTTATCAATCTGGCGAGAAAACGGCGTGGTAAGTCACTTCAAACTTTAGTCACATCTGCGTGAAGCTTAGTAGCTGAACGGATAGCGAGCTTGACTCCCAACCGATGGTTCCGGGTTTTATTCCAGCCACGAACACTTGATGGAAACAGATTAAATTAAATTGAAATTTCAGCGTAGAGGGGGGAAAATACGTGGCAAAGTAAAACCGGCGCCCCGTGTATTTAGGAAATTTTTTAAGCTTGAAATGTCAAGCTTAATGCAAGCTGGGCAAGTGTAAACTAGAACACTTGATTCAAGCTTGCATTAAGCTTACACGCTTGAAATTTTCAAGCTTTATTTAAGCTTATTGACTTAATAAATCAAGCTTGTTGCAAGTTTGATGCAAGTTTGCTGTGCTGTCTGGGACTTGCATATGATTGTGTGAATAAAATATTAAAGTTCGGATGTCTCTGATTTTGAAACCCTTTTGGCTACATTTCTGTAATTATAAATGAAATCGACATTAGCTGACAACTTTGTTGAGCTGGGGGCATATCTCAATAAATTTTGACTGCTAGGTGTACTCTTTTCTTGTAAAAATATATTTATAACACAAAACAATTTGATTTCTATTAAAAATCTAATGCTTAATGGTTCATTTTATTTATAAGTAAAGTTATGATTTAAGTTATGTTATTGATTCCGCTGCATTTATAAAATATTTATTTTATATTTATTTTTGTCTCACAGAGGTGTACACTTTACATCTGAAATTGAAAGATAATAGAAATAAGATATTATTTTTCCATTATTTTTTCTTTCTTTTCTAACTTCGAACGATATCTTCCTCGGATAGACATTTTTCTTTTTAAATCCGTTATTCAGATTTTATAATCTCAACGAGAAGTACAAGAAAACTTTCTCTTTAGGCTATTTCTATATATTCAGATTGCTTGATAAATAAGTACCAGCCATGCTGACGCATAGCTGAAAAACTGCCCGAGGAGCAGGATCCTCTTGTAAATTTTGAAACTCTTAATTGTATAAAGTTATTACACACGTGCATCGTAAACCTTTGAAACGATCCACTTGAACCGTTTTCATTCTATTTTTATAATCTCTTTTCTGGCAAACTTCAAAAATCACCATTTATGAACTGAAGAGCGAGTCGTTTACCAAGATTCTTCTCCAAGAAATTATTTTTGCTTGCTTGTCAACAACGACGTCCCTTCTTTTATCTGCGGTTTCGAAAATTCTTTTCGAACAAAGGCGATTCATTCGAAACTAGTCTGAAATGTCCTTAAAAAAATATAAAAAAGAAGAAGAAATTAAGTGAGCTTTCTCTTTAACATCATAATCTACTCTTGAATGATTCACTATGGATGCACTGAAGAAATGTAAAAGATGTGGGCCAGAGCCAGACTAAATGGATACAGGAGTAATTCATTACATATATAGAAAGAGATTATCTATTCGTGTGGTATAATGAAATCATTCACAAAATTTAAACATGTTTCAAGGTATGTGTGAAAAGCTTTTGATTTGCTCAAACGTCGTATTTCTGACATTTCAATCAAAATTAATGCACACACAACAGTGTGCATTACCATAAATGTTCTTCAGAATAATAAATCAGAAGAGTTGTTGAGAAAGCACCTTGGAGCTAGCATTTAAAATTTAGCATTCTTTTTCTTTCAGTTACACTTCTTATATATTAATAGTTAATAAAAAACTGTTTAGCCAGCGTTTTTAAAAGAAGAATTGATATATTTAGAATTTCATTAATCTTTAAGAAATCTTAACTCATATGTGTGCAAATAAATAAAAAGAAAAAAAAATAAATACAGATAAATAATAAACAAAAGAAGCTGATCAAACAACTCTTTAGTTCTGATAAATGCCTTTAATTTCCCTTGCTAACACTGCATCAGTTAGAAAGAGCCCAAGGGAACCTAACCCAACTAAATACACGCTAATCCGTTTGTTTATTCAGGTGTTGCCAAGAAAGTAACCCCAAAAACAGAAAGAGAAATGGCACACTTTTGGTAGTATATATTGATGAGGAGAGGAGAAAGATGGAGAGGGTCGGGTGGGTGTAGTGCAAAACACGGAGCGAAAGAAACAAAGTGTGGAAGGAATCCACTCGCTGTTTGCCACAGAATGTCTCTATTAAAGTTGAAGGATGTAGAATGTCTCTGGGACTAACAGAATTCCGCTTGGAAAGGCGCTTGAATTATGGGATGGTTATGCCCAGTAGACCGCTTTATGTGCTGAAATGCTTCGGGGAATACGTGGAAAGTAATAGAGACCATTAAAATAACCCTCCTTTCTGTTTTGTTGAGTTCGCTTAAAATTCTGCACCACAAACAAATGATACATTTTCGAGTACATAACTGCACTGCAGTGTAATCAAGTTAAGACTGGAAATGTAAAGCTGAGTGCATTTAATTGTGTGTATGTGTGTGCATGTACACTGTATAGAACTAAATAAGACTGATGTTTGTTATGAATCCGTTGTGTAAAGCTTATTTTTTTGCTAACAGTTTAGTATAGTTATATGCTTGTGTGTACATTACCCGCACATTAAATACGAACCTAAATAAATACATAATTCAATCTAGTTTGATTATGCATGCTTTTTATGCTAAATATTTATTACTTTTTTTTCTTCAATATCTTTAATGCAATACCTTTTATATAATCTTTAAATATTACAGACATCCGCTTGATCTAACACAACACTGACCGTCTGCATTAGATAAAACAATTTAATGAATTCCACAGCTTAGTTGGCACAGTAGTTAAAATACTGTAAAGAATATAGCCTCACAATAAACACACTATGCACTAATACTCTCAGTGAACCAGTGTGTCTCAAGCAACTTTCAGAAAAAATTCATACGCATAAAAATTGGCTTCAAGTATGGGCCTAGGTGTTACCTGTTTAGGGAAATGCTGCAAAATTTCGCATCTTTTAGCACTTTTTCCAGAGTGTTTTGTAATTCCTACAGTTTCATTTTTGTATAACTGTTCAGGTACTTACGTATTATCCCGACGGTCCGCCAACACGAGCGATTTTTTTTCCAAGATAAATGCCGGGCACATGAAATTATTAATGGCTTTGAATATGATTGGCAACAGTTTGGCTACTCATTTGACGAAAAAATAGTTTGGCGGGAATGACCGCCGGGATAATACGTAAGTACCACTGTTCATAATACAACTTGTAAAGACAGATTCTAGTTTTTTTCGAATTTCTAGAGCAATTGAATCTTTAAGAATCTGTTCAAAAGTTGCATGATTTCCTATAGAATAACCTTAAACATTTTTAGAGTTAAATTATAAATATTTCATCTTTTTAAAAATAATTGCAATGTTACTTATCGTTTAAAACATGACATTTTAGATAAATTAGTTAGAAAATAAATGGGTATTCAAAATTATGATTATGCTATTACGTTACTACTATTTGCTATTACTTCATCCTTTTCGTACGGTAAATCAGCGCCACCTATCGACACCTGCATAAAAATCATGGAAACAGTAATTTTTCTTTTATTTTCTCGTCCCTATTATCAAAAGCTATTAATCGCTGAGATATGTCAGTTTACATAAAGCAATTCTCAAAATATAAGATGTATGAATGAGAAAATCCCGGAAAAGAGCAGTTGACACATACAATCAATAAAGACAAAATCAAAATTCTAAAATTTATATATTAGTAATATTAAAAGAAAAATATAATAACTCGGCTGTTCGAGCCTCGTCAAGGGGGAGACCCCTCTGAACTCCCCTAATTTTTTAGTTTCATTATTGCTATATTAATTACTGTGTCATTTTATCTCTCATCTTTCGTATATTTCGCCTGGTAACCCTATGTTGAAATTTTTATGATCGTAACCTATTTATAGAAAAATACAAGTGATGAATATTCTACAGCTTACGAAATACTGTAACAGTAGATTAAAGCTGTTGTGAACTAATAGTATTTAAATATATGTAAATAATACATGTGATGCATATTCTACAGCTTACAAAATATTGTAACAATAGATTAAAGCTGTTGTGAACTAATAGTATTTAAATATATGTAAAATTATGGCGCATTTTTGGGACAAATTTTTCGGACAATTTTCAGTAAAGAGGGTGAGAGATAAAATGACCTAGTCATTAATAGCAATTGTGCACAATGTAATGAAAACAGTATTTCATGTACATTAAATGCCTTTTTAATATTGAATATCATATCCACCATCATGTTTATCTTCGTTATCTTCGGTTATTTGTTGGTAACGGCAATTACACTGCTTAACCCATTTCTGCCTAGCGTCCCTTTTTTGGGACGGCATTTTCGCTAAAAGTCAAAACGTTATTTTTTTTTCCCTAGCCTTTATTCACGAGTATTGAACCTCAAACTCCACAAAATATTTTAACAACACCAAGTAGGGTGTTGTCCTTTCAAATTTTATGCATAGCGATTTTTAAATAAATCATCCCTTGTTCAAGAAGTTGACATCAGAAATGTATCTATTATTTCTGGTATTAGCAAAAAAAGAGAAAGTCGCAAATATATCTGGGCACAAATGAGTTAAACGACAGAAGATATAGGGTCTTTTATGGTTTTCATCCAAATTAGGGTCAACTATAAAGGTTTTTTCGGGGGGATGGGGGGAGTGCATTGTGGAAAAATCGGGTTTTATTTGGTGTTTCAAATGATAGATTAATTGTGATTGTGTGTGATTAAGGCAAACCTGCGCAAGGGGTATCTGCCAAGGATGGGAGATGCCTTAGTAGGAGGCTTTTCTAAGGGGTTCTAACGCGTATTCACGTTACATCTGGAGAAAACCTACCAAAACTCCAGACCGTTAGATCGACGACCGCGCGATGGGTCCCGAACCCGGGACCTTCACAGTTCGGCCGTCTACCATTTTCAGTGATATAACCACTGTGCTATGGTGAGGTCAAATGATAGATTAAAACAATTACTTTTACTAACTAAGGGCGAAGCCAAAACGGGGGGGGGGGGGGGCGGGAAGCAGGATATAAGCCATCCCCCGAAATTGTGAGTTAGTCAACATAAGCTTTATGTCGTGCAGAAATTCCATTTATTTGCTCATGGCTTATTTCCTATCCCCCCCCCTCCCCACGAAATATTTTATTAACTTATACTATTATCAACCACGGTAAACATCTTCAAATATCGCTTTTTAAAACTTTAATTATATTAGCCAATAAATGCTGGCTTATTCTCAAGGGATATCACCAAAAATGCATAAAATCCAACGCTGTTTATCCAAATGGAATATAAACAGCTGCAGTGACTGCGTATATCTGAATCTTTACTGCAAAGCGATCGTAAAAATCCATTTTGGTCGTAAAATCACAGTTATTTACTCTACGCCGAATGTAAAATTTACCCTTGAATAGCCTGAGTTAATGGCTAGTTTACCGGATGCAGTTTTGTTTAATTTCGCCGTATGTTAATGTGATATCTTAATAATATCTCTTTCTGTTAGGGAAAAAAATAAGAATGTTAACATAACTGTCTATTTCAATCTTATGTGTCCTTTTTTAACATGAGCATACTTCGGATGACCAGATATAGATTACAAGATAGTTGTTTAATGTTACACGAAATAGGAACCTTTTTTTTTATCATAAATTGCCAATATTTCTATGATGTATTGAATATAGATGTCCACAGATTACTTAAAACACTCAGCATTTTTTTTCAATATGCCATACATGAAATTGAAAATACTAAAATTAAGGATAACATTATAAGTAGGGCCCTACAAAATATGCGGAAAAATTTTCGGAATTATGCGGCATCGATGCGGTAGTTTATTAAAATTATACGGTATTTACAAAAATTTATTGAAATAATGCAGATGAGTAGAGATATACCAACGTTAAAAAGAAAAGCAATACTTTGATTTACAATTAAAAACAAATAAGTGCGTCTTATTTTTGCACTAAAGTTTATTAAAATAAAGTGATGTAGTCCGGCAGCCGATGATTCCTTAAAACTCTGCCTCTATTTTCTAAATACTTTGGCTGCAACATGAAATTGCTCTTTCACAGTCTACAGAATTAGGTAAAATCAAGAGTAGTTGCTTTGCTTTGAGCGTTAGTTCTGGAAATCTCTGTTAAATAGCTTCAGAATTCCAAAATGTTACAAAGTTTTCAGCGGAACATTCCTTGACATACCTCTTGTAAGGAGCATACTCGAGCCTTATTTGTGAATCATCAAATCCTGGAATATTTTTAAAAACTTCATCATCAACATTCACATAGAACTATTGGTCTGGGATCAAACACTGGAACCGCTTACATTTCTGGACAATAATAAACATTCAATTTCGCTACTGTCTTGTGACATTTTCCCCATCTCTGCTCCCGAATTGGAATATAAAGGGTTTTTGAAGAAAATATATGTTGAGAAATTTTTTTTAAAAGTCTGTCGAAAAATGCGGTGTTATGAGGAAAGTTCTAGTTTAGCGGATAATTGTACATTATGCAAAATTCTGCATTTTCACCATTTTTGCATATTTTAATGGGCCCTAATTATGAGTGTATTCATAAAGGTTTTTCTGTTCTAAAACATTTACAAGCGAGCTTAAAGTTTTTTTTAATCATTATTCATAATTTGAAAATCTCATGCATGATTTTTCCTTTTGGAAAATAAAATCATATTGAAATCTCATTCATAAAATGTTACAATATGCAGTCTTACGTATAAGTAAAACAAACGTTTTAAATCTTACGTATAAAATGCATTCATTTTAAAATCACAGTATTAAAATTTTACAACATAGAATATTTCGCATACTTTGGGTGTTAAATATAACTTTCAAGCCGTTTTGAGAAATCATATACAAGGCCGTTGCCAGGGGGTTGGGGGGGGGGGAATCACGGGGGTGGTGTTTAATCTCCTACCCTGAAATTTCAGTCAATGGATTAGTAGTTTTTATTTGCGTTGGTTCAGGAGATAAATCATAGATGAAAAAGTTTTAGAGCTTCATATCCTTCCGAAGCGCTACATATCACCCCCCAAAGCATTGCATATCCCTGCACCCCCCCCCACCCCCATATTTGTTTTTCTGGATTCGGCCTTGATCATACATTTTAAAATGGCAATAAAAAATAACTATTATAAAGCTCTAGAACGCCTTCCTACAGAAATTTACTAAAATCTGCCTATAATTTTTATGACAGGGATTCAAGGGGGTAGTCATCCCCCCCGCCCCAGAAAATGAAATTAATGTAAAAGATCCTATTTTACTTCCAGAAAATGGATGTATATGTCAATCTTCTAACTAACCGCCCCCCCCCCCCCCGACAAATTTGCATTAATCCGCCACTGCAGGGATTTAAATTAGCAAAACAATTTTATTACTTTAAGCGAACACCTAGATAACTATTTTACGTACTAGCGACATATGTTTCGGCATAATAATCAATGATCTCAAAATGGCGTTCGCATTAGAAGTTAGACAAACCAGCTTAGCTCCTTTAAGTAGCTGAGACATAAAACTGTTTCACTGCCCTTTTATTTTCACTGAAATGCACCTACTTTTTCTAATACCTAAGATGGAAGCGTACCATAAATTGTTTTTCCCGCTGTTAAATTTGGATATAGACTTTTGGATAAATCCGGTAAATCCGACTCTAGCTGTTTTAGCCAAAATTATTATTTTTAAATACACTGCTGGCCACCCAAATTGCAACACCAAGAAAAACAAGAGATATCACAACAAAATTTATTGTGTAGATAACATGTTGACCAAGTAACAAATGATTAAATTTACAGCATTCTATGAAGCGTGGTTCCTGCCAAAATCAGTACCCAGAGTAGCCGCCGTTGTTGGAGATCACAGCTGCCACACGCCTCGGCATTGATTCAAAGAGACTTTGAATGTGTTCTTGGGGTACAGCAGACCAAGCAGCTTCCACACGTTGCCAAAGTTGATCTGGTGTGACAGCTGGGGATGAACTCTGGGTCAGTCGTTGAGCAACCATGGACCACATGTTTTCTATCGGCGAAAGATCCGGAGAGCGCGCCGGCCAGGGAAGCAATTCAATCTGGTGATTGACGAAGAACCCTTGGACAATGCGTGCCACGTGTGGCCGTGCATTATCCTGCTGAAATATGGCTGTTGGCAAGCCCTGAAGGTAAGAAAGGACAACTGGCTCCAACACCTCGGAGATGTAGCGCTGGCTGGTTAAAGTACCGGCAATGCGTACTAGAGGAGTGCGAGAGAGATATCCGATACCGCCCCATACCATAATACCCGGTGCAGGACCAGTGTGACGGTGCATAATGCAGCTGTTCAGCATCCTCTCTCCACGGTGTCTCCAGACTCGAATCCGACCGTCGTGGTGTTGCATACAGAAGCGTGACTCGTCAGTAAAGAGAATTTCATTCCATTCTGTCGTCCACATCCTTCTTTCATCGCACCATTGGCGGCGGAGACGTCTGTGGTTCCGCGTCAGAGGTAGACAAAGCAACGGACGTCTTGCGGACAGACCATTCTGCTGTAAACGACGTCGAATGGTACGCGCAGACACTGGATGATGCGTTACAGACTGAATCTGCTGTGATATGGTTCGTGATGTGACTGAGCGGTCCGTCACTGCCATGCGTACAATCTGCCTGTCATCACGTGACGTGGTGCACTGAGGTCGATGCGGTCGATCACGTCTGTCCGTCGTACCCTCCTGCACCCAACGATCACATATCCGCATCACAGTTGTTTGGTTTCGTCCAATACGACGACCGATTTCCCTGAAAGATAACCCACAATCTCGGTATGCCAATATCCTTCCTCTGTCAAACTCGGATACTTGATCAAAAGATGATCGTTGTTTCCTACGAGGCATAATTTATCGTTTTTTTGAAAAAAAAGCAAGAAAAACACAATTGCTGTACTTGAAACCGTCGAAATCTCCAAGCCTTAAATAGCGCTTTGAGGTGGCGCCACAGGCGCGCTTGATGTGCGTCTGCGCTGAAATTCTAATCATTTGCATATCTCACCTCAGCTAATGCATGTTGTAAATTTCATATTATTTGCATGCTTCCTTCAGGGTGTTGCATTTACGATGGCCAGCAGTGTAGTTAAAATTATCGTAGATTGAAATTTTCAAAGGATTCATCCTTCTTTCATTTCGGACCCAGATTTGAACCCTGTTCACTTCTATCGCTTGAAGATTCCCTTCAATGTCCAGTGTTGCTTCCCAGCCCTCCAAGGGCGGCTCCAGCGAGGGGGCCATAGGGGCCATAGCCCCCTCCGAACTTTTTGTTTTTGAACTTTAGATTCGTATACTTTACGATTCCTCACGTTAAATTGGCATTTTAAACAATTTATAGACTATCTAAAACGTTCAATGGCCCCCTCCGAAAATTCAGCCTGGACCGCCCTTGCCCTAGACATCAAATCATTTACTGGAATATTCAAAGGTCAATGTCAAGAAGATTCTCAAGACGCAGAAGGAAATCTTCGTTGAATTTTTACATCAATGAGATTGAACAGGTTCAAGAAGGTTTCAAAGACCGGTTAACCGGATAGCAACTCCAACTCCTGTTTCGTATGTAGATGTCTGAATTTGTTATGGAGCGAAGACAGCAGCACAGTGTTGTCTAGTTCAGCCTGTAAATCACTTTTGATCTCCGGGCTTTTAATAAGATGCAGGAATTCTCCCACATTCAGTTCTGTGGGTGAAGAGATTTTTAAAATGCTTCATTTTATTGAGAGAAAGAAGTGAATTCTTCAAGAACAAACAAAAAAAGAAGAAAGAAGAAAAGAAAAGAAAAAGAAAAAAAGGCGACTTGAAAATACCTATGATTTTGCAAATGTTTGAAAGCTGTGCTTTACTGTTTATTGGCAATAACAACGCTTTTAGTATGATTTAAATATCATACTAAAATTATTTGCACCTTTTTTGATAAAATCATGTATATAGATTTAGAAAACAATCTTTGTCATATTCAAGAACCATTTCCTAATAGATGTGCTATATCCAGCAATAATAATATTTTTCTGCTCGGGAACTCTTTATACTATGAGCCGCTAGATGGCGCTTCTGTCGGCTTTTAGAAAAGGATGATTGGATGATCATAGAACAGGCAATCAATGGCTGAGTCGCTGAGTGAATAAGACATTGAAAATTGGGGTATGACTAAAGTGTGCAAGTCTTGGGTTCTGGCCACTTATGCAGCAATCGAACTAACGCTTTATAGTTTAGCACGTTTTTTTTTTTTTTTTTCAAGATATAAAACAAATGCCTGTTGGAACCCCTTAAAAAGTTTTCCGCCCAAGTCATCCTCATGTAAGCAGATAGCCCTCGTATAGCTTTGCCTTCACCAAACAAATGTCCGAATATTTTCTTTTAAAATACTTTCGGCATTTCACTTGTCTGATTAAAATAAAATTGAATAAAACATATTTTTCTGATATACTTGCTGGGAAAAATAGACAAACAAAATAAGCCCGCACGATTATACTTCAAGCACTTCAGTCATGCAAGTAAACAAACATCATACATTTGCAGGGTACTCAAAAACGGTAGTTTTCTTTATTCACACACAGTTAAGAATTTTAGATAATGTAGATGTTTCTTTTCTATAAATCTGCTTCCCCGCATTCTTGTAATACATACTACTAACAATGATTTTTTTATATATTTTTTCCCTTCCATTGTAGCCACACCTGAGTCAACAGTTTCAAGTGTTTAGCTAAGCAGTATATCCCTGAGTTACTGTATCCCCGAAGGATTAAAGAGGAAAAATGTTAGGGGTGTTGATAAAACTTGAAAATACTGATTCCAGTCGCCATTGTTTGACTACAAAGAAAGCAATGTTTGGCAAATAAAACCAACTCATCTTAAATATCCATATTATATCATTTATCGCGTTCCATGCTGCTACTTAAGAATATTTAGGTGTTTATATATTTTTAAATGTTGTTTTCTTTATGTTAGGAATATAAATGTATTATTATAGGGTATTATATTTAAAGTTTATACAATACATATATATTGTTATTATACATAACATAGATATATATTTTTTTTTACTTACGAAAATTTTACTATCCAATAATGATTTTCGAAGAATATTATAGTGTAAGCACATGGATTCTAAATGTAATGCCATGTAAACCATAATGTGTTTCTGATAAAATTATGGGGCACAAATATTTTTGTCCATGAATGTTTTGCCTTATAAGATAGTGGATTATATTTCTATAATAATGTGTATATAAGATACTATTTATAAGATCATGGGTTGGAAATTTTGTGTAATGTTTTAGACGATGATTTATAATGCTACAAATTATTTTTTTAAATGTTATTATATGTGTATGTATATATATCAAAATAAAGCACTTGAATTTTCTTAAACAGCCTACTTATAAATCGGCATAAATGAAGCAAAATTTCAACATTCATGAAAAATATTTCAAATTAATTAGAAAATATAAATATATGTCAACTTTACTCCGAAGTTTTAATCAATTCCGACATTTTGTTTTTAATGCTGTAACACTTTTTTTAAATATTGTTAAAAAAAAGAAAGAAAGAAAGAAAGAAAGAAATGTATGATTTTTTTTTCAAATGAGGAATAATATAATTAACTTCTAACAATATATTTTTAAATTAGATAAACTTAAATTTACCAATAAACTCCAAGCTAAACATTCCATAGATTTCATAATATGAACACAATTCAACATTGAATTGCCTAACTTTCATATCATGTTTTTAATTGCATTACATTTCATAGTTTAAATATTATTTATTACTCATAGGATAGGAAATACTAATAAAGTAGGGCAAAAGACCGTTTATAAAAAATACTAATAAGGTAGGAAAGAAAGATTATGTTAAGAAAAAATATTGCATTATCTCAGGGAGATGGAGGGTTGGATTGAGACATGTTTTCTTTCTTGCATGTTAGCTTATTATGCTCATACTCTGTTTTTTTAATATTGGAACTGAATACTTTGGATTTTTTCACGGCTTATTTGTAACAAAATATTTCTCAAAGGCATGTATACAAACTTAAAAACTTTAAAAGCAATTTAAAAATTTCATTAGAATTAAGGTGTCGATGCAGATATTAAATTTAAGAATAACACGTGTGATATTGTTTATTTAATAAGACATAACTACATAATTACAATGTATACAAAATGCATACAAACAATTTTTAATAGTACAAATAACAAATTTATAATTCGTTCGAAACGTACTGCAGCAAATTATGTGGAAGAATTAGGAAATCTTGCTCGAACAGAAAGCGATATCCCAAACCAAATCAAGTTCAATTCGCTTCCCTTCAGCAGATTTGTCCAGGAATGTAAAATTAAAAATTCCCAGTACGGAAAGACAGGAATACATAGGTTCTGAAAGGTTGTTACACCACTTCTTGGAGAACAATTAAGGAAAAAAAAACATCAATGTGGGGGGGGGGTGAACTTCAAAGATATTTTCGGAGATTAGAGTTTAACTCGAGAAGTCAGGCTGCTTAAGAAATTACTGGTGTGGTTTAAAATCAGAACCACAGATTTTATTTAAAAATCAATCTAAGTGAATCAATCTACCATGATTTAAGAAGCGCCTGATTTAATGGCACATGTTGTTCACAAGATTTAAGAATATATTTTCGAATATGAACATAGAAAGGAAAGATATATTAAAACCAGCTTCTAGAATTTTTGTTAATAAAAATAAATGAATCATGAAATATAACGAGATTGAGAGGATCTAACTGAAGACCTGTAATAATCAAATATATGCTAGACACGTTATTCTCGGATCTCTGGCAATACACAGAATCCCGCAAGAGCTCACAGATAAAACATTCAAACTAATATAGTAAATTTTAAGTGACACTTTCAGAAATCATATAAAATCACACAAAATAACAGCATTCGTATTCTTAATTCACGCACGGAATATTATGTGGAAAATGTATAGTGAAACATAAATGAAAAAATAAAGGAATAAATTTGAATAATAAAATAAAGAAACATAAAATTAACACTAATTTGACTTTTTCAAATTTTAAGAACAGCTAAACCGAATGATTTGAAAGTTCAATTGGAAACTTTCTCGTCGTTCAATATGAATAGTTAAGTATTAAACTGTTATTTGCTAATTTAAAATTTTTCATAAGGAAAACATAGTAAAATATTTTATAGTTTTTTTTTTTTTTTTCCCCACCGAAAACATGAAGTTCTTAGATAATGGAAAGGCCCTAAACAGCTTACCATAACAGAAAAAATCTGGAGTGACTAAACTCGACATTCCGAACACTTACGATTAATATAATTACCAAGCATTTAAAAAAATTTTAATCGATGAATAATTCAAAAATTCTTAGTTTTTTTCAATTTGAGCTCAATCGAAGGTAGCGCTTAAACGCTAGCGCACTTTGAAGAATTTCCCCCCATAGGCCATAATGTGAAAGCAATCTTTGTCGTAGCCCCGTAGAAAAACTATAAGTCCTATACACACCAAACTAAATACAGGTTTTACGATGGTGGCTTATAACATAGATACCAAATTTGATCTTAATCGAATGTACCGTTTAAACGCTAGCGCACTTTCAAGAATTTTCTCCCATAGGGCCATAATGTAAAAGAAATCCTTGTCTTAGCCCTGTAGAAAAACTGTAAGTCCTATACACACCAAAATCAATACCGGTCTTGCAACGGTGGTTTATAACATATATACCCAATTTGAGCTCAATCGAATGCCCCGTTTAGGAGCTATCGTGTTCACTCACATACGCACAAACACACACACACACACATACACACACACACATACATCTCGTAAAAATAGCATAAATGAATTCAGAAGACCACAAAACGTGTAAATACACCAAAATCTCGAAGTCGAATTTTTTCGTGATTACAATACTTTCCTTACATGGTACATGTTCGGAAAGTAAAAAGGGACAAATAATAGCTTTTATAATTTGCTCAAAACGTGTTAGTGCAAATTTTGTAAAAGAATACAAAAAAAAAAAAGAGAGAGAGAGAGAGAGAGAGAGAGAGAGAGAGAGAGAGAGAGAGAGAGAGAGGGAGAGATCACCAAAACCAAAGCAAGTTCATTTCGCTTCCCGTCAGGAAAATTGCCCAGGAATGTACAAATAAAAATCCCCAATACGAAAAGTCAAGCATATTTCTGAAATGTTCTTACACCTCTATTTAGGGAGTCATTAAAAAATAAATAAATAAAAAACGTGCGAATGACATCGTATGCAGCAACACAATTTCGCACGGTTATCTGGAGAGAGGGGGGGGTATGAATTTCAGAGATGTGCGATTGTCTTGAAATTTATATTCCCCTCAAGAACGATTATCTTGGATTGGGATGAATTTCAGAGATAAAATCTAGTAGTTTAGTTTCGATAGGTCAAGCGGTGGAAGAAATTATTGGCATGGTTTAAAATCAGAACCACGGGTTTTCTTTAAAAAAGCAAATTGAAAGTGAATCAGTCTTAAGAAACGTCTGATTTAGACGGTAAATGTTATTCACAAGATTTTTACCAGACGGAAAAAATAAGAGAAGCACTGTATTTGAAGTGTCTAAAAATATCAGAAAAAAGTTATGGAATTTAGTAAAAACCAGAAAATTGCACAGACGAAGTTTTTAACTTTAACGTGAAAGAGGACCTTTTGTGGTTTATCAATACTACTTCACTTTCATATTTTATCTTCCTAACATTTTAAAATTTATCATTGTTTTTCAGCATACAGTTTTTTTTCACATAATTTTCTTCATAATTATTGTACTTTATATTTATAATAGTATCTATTTAATTAATCATAATGTTATGTATTTAGCTTTAAAAAAGAATTAAATCGCAGCTCATTTACTGTAAATCTAAGCACTTTGAAGCCCAAGTAATATAACTCATAGGTTTTGAAATTTTTACTTACATCGCAATTTATCTAAAAGGTTAACTCTAACTTGCATAAATATTAGGAATGTGAGTCTATTTTATACCATCTACTTTTCTCACTTAAACGACGTGGAATATTCAATCTCATGTTCATTTACAATGACATTTTAAAACTTCTAATACAGCTTATCTTAAAAACTGAAGCACCGAATTTTAATTACAATGAAACTTCTCTGGAGCGACCACCCTCCGTTCCACGAAAAATCGGTCGTTAAGAGAGGTGGTCGCTGAGAGAAGTATGAACATTTGGTAGCCGAGAAAAAAAAGGTGCTGAAAATAGTGTTTTTTTTTTTTTTTTTGTTATTTATGAAACTGCATACTAATACATAAGTAATTAACCAAACATTTTTTAAATTTTAATTTTAATAAAATATTTAGTAATTTCAGTTTGTTTCATTCTTTTTTTCCTTCGGAAAGTAAGTATTTCTTCCTTTCTTTTGTTTAATTTTTACACCTGACGAAAGAGCATCTATTCTAATATTCATCATGCATTGAGTTTGGCATAATGAAATCTATTTGCTTTATGAGTTTTCCTACAACCGTAATCGCCAACTTCTCCAAATTTCTTTCTTCCTGTGACTGGATCACACCAATACGCAGCTCCAACAGTAAAATCACTCATTTCTTGCACATGCCTCTTCTCTAACCAATAAGATTTTTAAGGTATCTGTACATGTACTTGTACCTGAACTGATTTTTTTTTTTTTTAACTTCCGGAAAAATACAAGAAAATTTTCAGACAGGGAACCGTTACCGGTCGATTATAGAGGGTTGCGTGGTCTCTTCTAGAGGATCTTTTAGAATTAAGTAGATATGGTAAAATATCGATGCCTTAAGAAATTGGTCATTGGAAGAAGAGGTCGCTTAACAGAGGTGGCTGCTCATAGAAGTTTCATGGTACTTTCTTTTAATCAATAACATTCATTTGCGTCATTTATAATTTGCGTTATTTTCTTCTTTCCGTAATTTTCTATCCTTATCTAGTGATTACATGCTACGTATTTTAGGTTTTACTAGAAATTTCAAGTGCATTTCTGAATACCCCGTTCAATAGCTTAATTTATTTGTTTATTTAAACTTTATATACACTGCAAAAAAATCTGCAAATTCATATGACGTATTTAACGAGGAGAGGGGAAAGAGGGAGGGAGTCCTGGGAGTTCGGACACTCCCCCCCCCCTCATTGAAATTTTGATTTTTGTCACTATAATGATAGTCTTTTTGTGAAAAATTCTGCCTTTTTTACGGTTTGGACTCCCCCCCCCTCTCCCAAAATGTTTCCTGAATACGTGCCTGCTCGTGATAACTGAATACATATTGCGTATATGAACTTGTGTATATGCATTCGAAGCACACATCTGTGCAACCCGCTTGCACTATAGTGACTAGCTGCTGCTGTTGTGAACATGTATATCGGATTTGTGTGCTTGGCTCGAAGTCCACTTGTAAATCCTCGTCCGAATGACAAAACAAGGGAGTTACCCTCAGTGGGGTCTTTGTAAGGGGCCTTAACCCGTATTTACCCTAAGTTTCGGAGAAACACCGAACGGTTAGGTCGACGGATGTGCGATGGAACCCGAACCCGGGACCTTCACACTTCGGCCGTCTACCATTTTCAGTGATATAACCAGTGTGCCATGGTGAGGCTTTGTGCAAGATAAATTGTTTATTTATTTTAATGCATAAATTTTAAAACCATTTCATATCAGTGCCTAGTTATAAAAGTATTTTTTTAATATTTTGCTTATTATACAGTCTGATCATCAACGTTTTAAATTTCAAAATCTCGAATCATAAGTGTAGTCAGTGGCCAATATCCTGAATCAGGAACACTAAACATAAATAGCAATTTTTTATTCAATACTTTTCGAAGTTGAAATATGTAAGAAAGTAATTAAAAATTAGCGCAGATCTGATCGCTCTGTAAGCAGTTCTTTATAAAAGTTTTGCATTTAAAAAGAGAGGAACGCTTAAAAATTTGAGCTTTCCGCTTTTAAAAAGTTGAAAATTTGATTCTTTTTTCTTATTCATTATTTTTTCAAAAAGATTTGACGAAAATTAAGCATATTGTTAAATGTAGTAAAAATATTTTATCATGTATTTTTATTTCGAATGTTCAATGATGCATACAGTCTTCTATTTTAAAACAAGATGGTAATTTTGACATTTTAATTTGGAAGGGCAGGCCCATGGTCAGGATTTTTATTCGGGGAGGCTCAAATATTCAAATACCATAAGTTAAACATAGGTATCATGGGGTCCTACGAAAGGTGCAAGAAAGAGCCCCCCCACCCTCCGACATAGGCGCGGCATAGTGATCATTTTTAAAATACACTGGAACTTTTTGTATTTTAGTACTGAAGTGTCTGAAATACTGAAATAAGCCTTCTCTAGAATAAGGGTGTTCCCTAGAATATAAGCCTTCCCTAGAATACTGGGTGGATTGTGGTAATGGGGCCGCTTGGGTGCCCCTCTCTTGTAGAGGACGCGGGGCTGCAGAGCCTGTTTCCCTAAATCCGTCCCTGTATATAAACATACATATTTGAACTTTCGGGGGGGGTGTAGCTCCTCTAGCCTCCCCTTCACTGGCTACGTGCTTGTCGAGGGGGAATTACGATAAGTGCTGCTGAAAAGTAAAATTATTATGCTCCTAGCTTGTGCTAACAAATTTCAGTTTATAGATGAGTCAAAAGTAAAATGTGATTTTTTAAATGTGTTTAATTCACTGAAGTAAATTATTTTTTTTCTAGGTGTTTGCTTGGAATAAATCCTAACAGAGGATGCAAGAAGAATCCTGATGTGAAAAAACGTGAGGCCGTTAATATGAAAATTCTCAATTTACTTAATAAAATGTCGGCATATGAGCTAATTGACCACTAATTATATATTAAGAAATACCCATGAATACTGGAGAGCAAACCTATAAAATTATAAACAATAAACTTTGTAAATATTCCTCTGTTTGTACTTTGTAAATACTTTATAAATACTGTATTTTTTTTCTTAAAATAAATCTAATTTTTCACAATTTTTCCTGACGTATTTCTTTGATTATTAATGGATATTACAAAAGTCTAATAGATATATCTTGTAAGAGTAATTTTAAACTCCTAAAAACTATTTCTGAAAAATAAGATGCATATATGTATATACATTAAAACCTCTACTAACGGTCACCTCCGAAGACTGGTCATCTCTTAAAACAGACACTGTTAGAAGTTTACAGAATTGAATTGAGACTATTGAATTAACATTATTGTGAACCTCCAAAGAACGGTTGTCTAATAAAATGGTCATTATTTTATGGGACCAAACGTAGCTGTTTCTCAGAGGTTTCACTCTATATATGTAGTATTTACTTGAACGACGCCATCACTACATTAATCAATAGTTTAGAAGCAAACATATATATTATTTTAACTACAATGACGCGCTACAATCACCTAAAAAATAAACCTTACAGTAAATACTTCCACTAACTTCATTTTCTACAAATACCCCAACCATTTATTTAGGGACAATTGAAATGACAAACTGATACGCTTCCATCCCCATGAACATAGAAATTGATGGATACTTCATGGATAATATCAAGAAATAATTTCGAAAGCATTCAAAAATAAACTTTAAATTTTATGCTTGGAACATCTACACTACCACCCCTGATCCATTGATTTGTGTATAAATTTTTGTGCTTTGAAATGCATTGATTCATTTGAAATCAGCTTCTTTGATTACTGTTTTACTTGATTGATAACAATCGTTCTTATAAATCTTTCTTTTTTCAACACTAATATTTTATTTTGTACAGTTACTTAATTTTAAAGTATGCCCTTGGATGGAATTGATTGAAAATAATTAATGTCACCTATGATTTCAAAACATACTCAAGAATTTATTTTCATTAACATTTCGTAGGAGAATTTTTTTACCACTTAACAGGGCCAAGGTCGTCGAAAGAAGCTAGTATATGATAAAATTACTGAATTTTTTAAGTAATTGTAAGTAAGTAAATTTTTTAAGTAATCTTAAGTAAGGTATTGAATTATTAAAAACAAAAGAAAGTTGTTATAAATACAAAATATATTTCATAAATAAACTGGTTTTTTCTGTAAATTCTTTAAATCAAGCTGTAAAAAAATGGTTAAAGTCTGCTACATTGACAGAAATATACCGTCGACAAAACACGGTGAATCTGGAAAAATTACAGATTTCTGTAAATTAGATGCAGTATCTAAAAAAAAAAAAAATACAAAACATTGCTATAAAATAAACGGAGAATCTGTAAAAATTTTTAAAAATACAGAAGAAATCAGTAAAACGCATAGAAGATTTCTGTAAAAGAAACAGAGACTCTGTAAAAAATTACGGAAGACTTCTGTAAAACACACAAAATATTTCTGTAAAATTGATGAAGAATCTGTAAAAAATTACAGAGGACTTCTGTAAAACAGACAGAGGATTTCTGTAAGATTGATGGATAATCTGTAAAAAATTACGGAAGACTTCTGTAAAACACACAGACGTTTTCTGTAAAATAAACAGAGAATCTGTAAAAATTACGGAAGACTTCTGTAAAACATACAGAAGATTTTTGTAAAATAAACGGAGAATCTGTAAAAAACTACAGAAGACTTCTGTAAAGCACACAGAAGTTTTCTGTAAAATAAACAGAGAATCTGTAAAAATTATGGAAGACTTCTGTAAAACACACAGAAATTTTCTGTAAAATAAACGGAGAATCTGTAAAAAATTACAGAACATTTCTGTTAAATATACGGAAATAAACTGGCGTCCTGGCTGACAGTTTTTTTCTGTAAATTTGACAGACTTTTTTTTGCAGTGTAGGAACTCTTGAAGTTTTTCTCATCCATATTCACGTATAACTATTTTTCTTAATAATGGTAAATTCGTTGAAGTATGCTTCTTAAATAATTTTCCAGCCTTAAACACGCTAATTTTACCTGATAAAAATGTTGAATGTAAACCGGCTGAACTCAAAACGCGGATTTAGCAAGACCCTTTAATTTACAACTTCAGCAGGTGGAGACATACAAGCTTGCTCCGAACAAATCGCATTCATAAATCAACATTTCGTGCTACGGAACTAAATTGTACGGAATCCGTTTCCAGACAGAGGTCTGTCTAATGAGCACGGTAGGCAATATACGTTGCGGCATAAATAATATGATTATCTGAAGCAGGTGCTGACCAGATATTAATGACTGTCTCTTCCATTTTGCTAAGATGTGTCAACAGCGGTAGATGAGAAATTTGAATGAGGCAGATGAGAAAACTAAAATGTTTGATGTCCTTTGATTAGTTAAAATTAAACACAGATATTTTTCAGTTAACGTTTTGCTGACGGATAGAGTTGTTGTATGTTTTTCAGAGAGTAACCACAAAAAGGAAAGTTAATTAAGAAATTAATCCGTGCTTATTCAATTGCATAACTGTTTATTTTAATTTGAAAAACTGAAAATGATGGAACAACTTAATTTTCAAAGAATCGATGTCGCAGCGAAAGCCCTTTTGTTGTTCAAAAATTGGCGTGATCAGGCAGCCACTGAATAAATTCTAGGCTTTGGCAATGAAAAGTAAGAAACTTTTAAAAATTTTAACAAATTCATCTATATTAAAGGTAAAAATATACAATATTTTGAGATTTGTATTATTTTTGAAAATAAATCTTTCAAAGTTTAATTTAGTTTTTAAAAAAATCAATTTTTTTTTTTAAAATATTTAGTACAAAGTAGTTGATTTCTTTCCTACATCTGTTGAGCTGTGAAATATAACTTGATATATGCTTATTTTTATGATTCAAAATCCATTCTATTGTTTTTATTTTTAAAAAAATATTGAATTCGCGAACACGCCTAGTTTTTACGCAGTTTCTATTAAGCGAGATTATCCGAGGTACTAGCGGTCATTAGCCCGGACAAACGGGGCTTTATTGTAGTTTCATATGCCATCAAAATTAACTTTTTCATTTCTTTATAGTTATAAACACCTAAAAGGCATGTGAAAGTATAATGTTGTTACAAATCTGTAATGCCGCTTCTATGATATACTGAGTGTATGGTAGGAAAGGCTGATCTACAGGCATTGCATTTGTTGCGGACTATTGGTGATGGTGACTGCAGTAGTCATGGAATAATTATTTTAACAATAAAAGGTGATCTCTATCGAAGAAATTGATTTTGACCTTTACACGAATTGTCGTCATGCGGATTTTTTTGTGGTGCTAGTATAATTAAAAGCAAAAAGAAAGCTTTCAATACTTTAACCGTTCTATATGTTGATAATAGCAGAATACAGTAGAACTTCAATTATCCGAAAGAATTGGGAACGGACCCCATTCGGATAATCAAAAATTCAGATAATTTTTTTCAGATGGATTTTTTTTCGAAAAAGGGTCCAGTATGTATTTTAATTAATTACTGTGTGTATGCATGCAGAAAATGGGAGAAAAAGAACTACTTTTAATGAAAAAGAGGTTTTAATTAATAAAATGAAAAGGCAGCATGTTTAAATGTTCGTATTTACAAGTGCAATGCATCAGTACCGTACTGTAAGTGAAAGTCACTGCTCGTGTTGCTCCTACACTAGTTTCGCGGACGGAAGGATAATAGCGCTCAGACAGAATCATCATTTTGCGAATCGCACTACGCTTCCGTCTTCCCCCCCCCCCCTTGAAAGAGATTCGGATAATTTTAGTTCTACTGTACAAATGTCTAGTTTGAGTAGAACTTTAAATCACAGCCATACACTGCCTAAACTACATAGCTGCCAACCTTCCCGATTTCTTCGGGAGATTTCCCACCACAATTTTTAAGCAGCTTTATTTTGCATTAAATTTTTGGCGTTATTTTAAGCATGAATTGCTAGGTAAAAATTAGTGGTGGGAAATCTCCCGAAGAAATCGGGAAGGTTGGCATCTATGAAGCTACACCAATGGTGGGAAGAAACTATTTGTTTACTTTTCGCACGAGTAACTAAACATCGATTTAAATCACAAAAACAGTAAAGACTACTATTCATCATTAAAAACAGGGCTTTAATTAGTAATTGTAGGTGAGATTTATAGGTTTCTAATTTCCTTTCAGTTAGCACAAATTGCCTGAATATCATTGGTAATTGTCTTCGTTGTTGTTTTTTAAGGTAAAATACACTAGAGTTATCTGCCAAAGGGAGGAATGTTTTGGGCAGGGGATTTTTTAAGAAGTTCTAGCTTGCATTTGCATTACATCTGAAGAAAACCGCCTAAGACTCCAAATCCTTTTAGATCTACAGCCGCGAATAGTTTTTATTTTCAGAGAAGAGCATAAACTTTTAATATTTTTAGTTAACAGCATTAGATTGGGAATTTTAAAAATAGATTTGCTGCGATATTATGAATTAAAGCACAATAAACCATGTTAACATATATTTTGTGTTAATTAATTTAAAAGTGTTTGTTGTAGTTAACATTTATTAATGTGAATCACGACTAACTAAACGATAAATAATCCTGTGTAAATACATCCCACGTTAGATTTAACAGATGTGACTACTTGAACATTTTTTGTAGTTTTTATAAGTTTCTGATTATTTAGGATTTATAAGAGTTTAAAGTGCATTGATTTTTATTTCTTTCTTATGGAAGCATCTTTGGTATATTTTACTGACGGTACACTAAAGTACTGCTTCGATTAATTCTTGATGTGGAATTGAATATCAAATGTGTGAATATTTCTTTAGTATATATCATTTAATTTCGAAATTTCGTAAATCTGAAATATTCCAAAAAGTTAACATGAAAAAAATTTGCAATTGATCGTAAAGCAGTAGATAAAGAAACAACAAAAAGCATTCACAACAAACTGGTGTTTAAAAGATGAAATAATTAAAACTTTGTAAAATAACACACATAAAAGAAACTTATCAATTTGGGCAAGTGTTTCAGGCGAAACATTTTCGTCCTTCATCAGCAGAGGTCCATATACAGTAACCTGGTGGCAGTCTCAACTTTAAATTATTTTATACGGTCCAATACAAAAAAAAAAAAAAAAAATTAGAATAGAATGTGCCCCATACATTAATGAGATATTGTATAAGTACAGGGTTGTCCAAATTAAACTTCCCCAACTCAGAGGCCTGCGCAGGATGTTGTATGGGTCATATTGTGATGAAATTTTGAAAACAGACACTTCAGATCACGCGCTCGTGATTTATTTTAAAAAAAATATTAGTACAAGAAGTTGCCAATAGGTGGCGCTGCAGATCAACAAGACCTGCTACAGATGTTCTATATGTGTGCCGTGGTCGAATAGGGCATATCAACAGCACGAGAAACAGTTGACACACTGACAACACCATGTGGCGATTGGCTAGTGCCGTCCACGACCGCCAAAGCAACGTCTTGTACGCGTGCAGAATCCACAACATGTTGTTGTCTGTCTGGTAAAATCATAGATATAGGAATAACTAGATCACGCATCCGTATACTAGTAAGAGGTTTTTCTTGTTGCTAAATATCTTCGGTGGCATCGCCCATGATAGTGGCAGAAAGCAGTGTCTTGATCATGGTTTATGGTTATTTTCGCCACTAGTTCTGATGATTTTTGTGCAATGTTGTGCACAAAAAGTGCACATGCTTTGTGCAATGCTTCGATGCTGAAAACTGTCATTTTACTTAATTTTTCTAGATGACTTTCTGATTTTAATAACTTTCTGATTGTTTAGGTTTCCACTATCTAATAAAGAATTGACAAATAAATGGATTTCTGCTGTGCCATCCCTCTCATTCTTTCATTCAGAGTTTTGACATTGGAATTTGTTAATGTTGCTTTCCTATTTTAGTTTTTAGCTTTGACTTTTTTTTAAAGTATCAGGAAGAATACCTAAAAATATGCTATACATAGTAAGCCTTCTTCGAACATGTACTGTTATTAAATTGAGAGTTAACAAGATTTTTAGAAATATTTTAGTGCGGCTTCAACTTGGTGGAGAATTATCTCGCTTGAATTCCAGCATAAAATAATGCTTTATTCCTGATATTTATCCCTGCTTTATTTCTTAGATACTGCAAATTTGATATTGAAATTACAATAAAATATTGTTCCAATGAACTTTACAAATATTTCAGGTAAACAAAAATTTGGTATGCGATCATCATTTACCTACTATTACAATTTTAAGCTATGTTTGTCAGAAAAGGATGTAAAAATAATGAACTTTTGTGTATTTGGGATTCTGAGAAATAAACGTGTGTATTTCTCTGTAGGAAACAGGGAGACGCATGAAATAAATACGTATTAAATGCATGCATTTCCACATACCTTCTCCCATCAAGCTTTTTGAAAAAATATTTCTTCAAATTTAGCCGAAAGTATGGTAAAATTAAAGAATGGAGAATGTTTTTATTCAAAACAATGAGCCTTGGTATATTTTAAACAAAGAATAATAATCTATTGAAAATATATTAACTGTATTAAAATAATCTATATTTACTATGTTAGTTATGAGAAATGTGTGAAAAACATGCACCCCAGAAAAAAAAATTGGGGGGGGGGGTATTTAAAATATCCTAAATATTAATATTAGCTAAACATGTTTTTACCTGTACAAAGTTGTGGATGTACATAAGCGAAAATGCACTGTTCAAGAGAGGCAATTTTTAGAAAACTGATGTTTACATTTAGGGTTCCAAGTTTATTACATTGTAATATTTTTAGAATGTAACATTATAACTTTTTGGAAATCGGTTTCTTTTTAAGATATAAAGGACGTGTACAAAACACGTTTTGGACTACCACTTCAAAAGGGATAAAATTTCCTAAGTATAGCCTTTTTCCTTAAAAAAAAAAAGTAGAAGGCGTATTTGAATCTCAAGAACGTTAGAAATACATTTACGAGGTAAAGAAAGATCCAAACTCAATCACCAAACTATGCCACAATATTATGATTTTCTTAAAATGTAACAAGAAGCACAATCCCCCCCCCTTGATATGAACGTAGTTTTCTCTTACGAGATCTATGACACCTCGGTCTTTTACCCTAGTACTTCCAATACACAATTGATACTTAATTTCAGTTCCCATCTTTGTTCAGAAAAAGTTTTTGTTTTCCTTGTGTGCAAAAATAAACATTTAATCGATTATTTTAATGTGTTACATTTTTAGACCATCTAACAGCAAAAATAAACTAAAAATAGCTAGCAAAATATCATAACAAAATGTTTTTTCTTTGAATTTGGTTCTGAACGAATCATCAATTCTGTATTTAAATGTAAATTAATGCTGTTGCATAGCAGTCGTAAGCAGCGACGTTTTCGTCTTTCTGCCACTATCGTGTCGTCTGCTCCGGAAGTGCACTGGTTTCCTCCCCTTGTGCGCAATCTAGTTCACTATTCCTATATCTATGGGTAAAATTCCCAGTTGTCCGGTTCTTTCGAACTTCTTCATCATGTCTCGTAAAGCGCGTGGTATCGTTGGTCCTCGACGTAAGTTCTTCAGCTGACGGAATGCTCTTATCGCAGCACAGGAGTTCTCGTCATTCTGGTAGGAAAGTTTCACTAACAGAGCTTTGTCGTTCAAAGTCGTCATTATGCATCAGCGAGCTGGAAATAACTGCCTGTGCAGCGCCTGTTTTCCACTTTTGTAGGCCTCGTCTTTTGGATGCGTTGCACAGAAGCTTTATTTCTGCAAATCACGTTGTTGCAATATGCAAATTACAAGTGTTACAGTGCCACCTATCGGCAACTTCTTGTACTAATATTTTTTTTTAATAAATCACGAGCGCGTGATCTGAAGTGTCTGTTTTCAAAATTTCATCACATTAACCCCTTAACAGTTACATTTTTTTCCAGAATTAGGTCCCAAAAATGTCACATTTTTTATTGCATTTTTTTGTTCATTTTACATTTTTAAGTAAAGATATGTTATTAAAATTAACATTTCTAATATTTTTAAGCATTTATTACAACTTTTTTTCTTTAATGAAAATAATCTATTTCCCCTGCAAGCTGGCCTCACCATGGCACAGTGCTTATGCCACTGAAAATGGTAGATGGCCGAAGTGTGAAGGTCCCGTGTTCGGGTCCCATCGCGCGGCTGTCGATCTAGCGGTCTGGAGTTTTGGTAGGTTTTCTCCAGATGTAACGTCATACGCGTTAGAAAGTCGTCCTACCATGGCACCCCCCTTTGGCAGATCACCCTAGTGTAGCGTTGCCATAATCACAAAACCAAACCCTGTAAGTTGTTTTTTTCCCTACATGAACGCCAAACAAGGAAGTCACATTTACAAGTAAAATATACAATTATTTTATTTTCGATTACAATTCAATTGTTTTCTTAGAAAACATCTACACGAATAATTTGTTACTAAAAATAGAAAAGATACGGGCGAAACATTGAAAGCCAAACAGAAATCAGATTGTCCGTAAGTAGTAGATAAATGGGGGTTCTGCTCATGCGCAGCCATGTTAATCGTGCGCAGCCATACAAGTGCGTTCCCTGTGTTGAGCGGGGAAGGGGGGCGTGGTCGGACCGGATGTGGGGAGAGGAAGTTGACCGGATGTTCGAAGGGTTGATAAGAATTTTTTTTCCTTTTTTTTTTTTCAAATAAAGGGACTTGGAAAAATTTTCAGACATTAAGATATTTTTTGAAATAAGGGGACTTGGAAAAAAATTTTCAAATTTGAACGCGCAACCTACAAAAGAATTCATAGGCTAATGATTGTTGGCTTAAACCATTAGGCCGAGAATCCTTCAGGTATAAAATTGTAGGTGTATTGTGTTATACTTTAGTTTTGAAAATGAATTGGGACTTTGATTAATTTTTCGAAGTTTATTTTTTTATTTATTTAGTTTTCTTTACCATTTAGTAATAGAACCAATGTAAATTGAATAAATGTTGCTTAATACATACTTCTAATGTTTAGCTAATTTTTGTATACTGATTATAGCATACATTTAATAAGTAACAGTTTACTAGAATATTAAAGTAGGGTTTAGGATACCCATACATTTTCTACAAATTTCTTCTACTGTTAGGGAAGTGAGAAAATTATACCATAGAACGATTTTAGTACCTATAGTTTTTATCTTCAATTTTAGGTTGTTCTTCAGAGCCAAAGTTCACTTGCACCATATTAAATTCATAATTTGTCACTTTCTGTAGATCTTCACGTATTTTTTGCAAAATGGGTATCCAAGAGTAAACAGAGACTGTTGCTCCAGGTAAACTGTAATTGATTCCTTCATCAGCAAAAGTAATTACTTTACGGTCGAGGAAATTTTCTTTTCACTACTTTGCAGGGGTAATTGAAACAATTCTTGCTGTAGCACTCAACATCACTTTCAGTATAAAACTCGGGGAATTTTCTTTCAATACTTTGCAGAGGCTTTACATCTAAAGGCAATTGTATTATTTCTTGCAGCAACACATCAGCATCACTTTGAGTATAAAACTCGGGAGTCGTATTCAAGCAAAGACATTTTTGAAACTCGGCGAAAAATCAATTAAAACACACGTCTTAAGTATAGGCGCACACAGTGCAAAGGGAGTCTCGCAACACACACCTGGCCACTTTATCTAACTAAAATGTCTCTATACTGGTTCTTTAAAAAAATCACGTGATTACCCAAGCGCCCTCTACCTTCCTCAACCCAGTAGATATTGCATCATCTAACTTGTCTTAGCCTGTTACAGAGAGTTGCCACTCAATGTAAATAGTACATCCTGCCAACGAACCTAGCGGATATTGAATCAACACAGATTTGCACACGTCACTATCACGTGTCTTCTGCGCATGTCACTTCCTTATCTCTTATCTGATCTGTGATACCTGATAAGAGAAAACCAGTTGCCGTTAAATTTGTAGAGTTTGTAGGTTGGGCGTAGGTAAGGTCTCCTGCAACGGATACCTAAGAATTCTTTAGCCGTGCAAACAGATGTTTTGTCCGCATGCAACAAGAGTGTTGTCCGGTATTTTTCAGGTATTATAATTGCTTATATTTTTTCTGATATATGTTGTGATTAGCTATCTTTTAGAGTAATCAGTTTAATTTATTAACAGGTTTTCATTAATAATTTCAGTTTATGACTTTATTAAATAAATATTTTAGTTTATTATTGTAAAAATTGTTTTAGTTTATGAATTTATTAAAAGGATGTCTTTGTAAAATTTAAGTATATAAAAAAAATTGAGTGTAAAAATTTTGATATGTTTAATTTATTAACAAGTTTTCATTAATAATTTTAGTTTATGACTTTATTAAATAAAAATTTTAGTTTATTATTCTAAAAATTGTTTTAAACAATAATTTTAATACCTATTTTATACGTGAATACTCATTCATCTGCAATGCCTATAATTTATTACTGTTATTTATCAAAACTTAACAAAAATAATTTGCTTTAGTATAATGCTCTTTGCTAATTGTTTCACAGAAATTAATTTAATGATTCATTATTTTCCTAAACTACGTAAAATATATTAATCGTTGTAGCTTAACTTTGATATTTTAATTTAGGATATAATGCCCATGTTTACAAAAAGGATAGATTTTTATTGAAATGGCTTTAATCTAACATGATCTTAATCCATAAGTCCCCATTTTTGAACGCAGAATGAAACACGTGTCCCCAATTGCATACCCCTAGCACCCTCCCTGGTTTTATCTTATCGGCAAACTGGCCAACTCTTATTGTACCGGCTCTGTAGAGCCTCAAGGCACTCTCTTATCTCTAAATTTCTGTTATCAGCAATATCACAGGCACGTGGATTTTACTTCAATCATTCTTTTGTGAATTATTATGTATTTTTATTATTTTCACCTCTCGCGTGTACAAGTATAGGGTAAGTGTAATATTTTCTATTATTTTAGTTACATATAAGTTGATACCGTAATTCTAATTGAAAATAATTATGTGGTTCTTATAGTTGCACTTTTGATGTGTTGTACTTTTAAGTGTGATTTTTTTGTTAATGTATGTTTTTCTGTATTTTGGTGTTTTGCGAAATTTTAAGTTGGTAATCCAGTGTAATTAATATTAATAGCATTATCGGTAGAAGTACTTTATGCAGTTTGTATACAAAAACTGGGGTTTGAGGGCTTTCTCCAAATAGAAAATAAGGCATGCATGGTATTTGTATTTCAGTAAATTCTAACTAAGATTAAATTTTCGCTTGCTAACTAATTTTATCCTACATAAAATAGCATTGTGAATCTGATAAATTGTTATAAGAAAAAAAGTACTTTTAAAGCGTTTAATATCTTCAAATGTGTTATTTTGTTTTTAGTGTCAAAATATTATTACTATTTTCAGCCTATGAGATTAAGAATGAATGAACATGTGCTAGTTGGACCGGGAATTAGGGATAATGTATTTTAAATCATTATTCGATTTTCCGGTCTTGCTAGCCGTATAGATGTTGGTACTTTGTCCAGAGACTCGAAGATGTCCCTTCACGTAAGTAAAAACCTTGTATTTTTTAGTTTAAGTAATGATTTGTGATTTAAACTATCTAAGTATTGAAAGATATTTTATGTACATGCAGTATAAAACTGTGCTAAAACGGATCTTCAATTTTTATTTCCAATAGTTCAACTTTCTAACAATAGTACTATCTAGTCTAAAAGTTTATGCTCACCTTTCTATAAAATAGGTTAAGTGCATACCTCTAAAAATATTAATGCATGTATAAAATTATGCTTTCATAGTCAAACTGCAATGAGTGTTGCACATAAACAATCTAACTCGTATCGTATTGAAATTCTATAAATCATGTTACTCTACTTGTGATATACAATTCGTATCGTATTCAAACTCTATAAATCATGGTACTCTACTTGTGATATACAGTAAAATATTTTGTAGGATTACTAAAAATGCAATTTTTTCTCTAATTGATCTATAGAAAATATAAGCTAGTATAATCGCTGTCTAAAATCTATCAAAAATGTGTGGGTAAGAAAAAATGTTTAGATAAATACTTTGTTTGTTTGTGTTTTAAGGCAAACCTGCACGCGGGGTATCTGCTTAGGATGAGGGGTGCCTTGGTAGGAGGACTTTGTAAGGGGATCTAACGCGTATTCATGCATTTCGTATACAAAAACTTGAGTTTTGGGGGATATATGGCTAAAGTGGTTTTCTCGCAATAGAATATAAGACTATATCATTATTTGTAAAAATCTTTCTATGGTATAATTTTCTCACTTGCCTAACAGTAGATTAAATTTGTAGAAAATGTATGGGTATCCTAAATCCTACTTTAATGTTAAACGGCTACTTAACAAAAATACGGTATACAAAAAATTAAAACTCTTGATTAAAATTTTTTTTCTTGATAAATTAAAAACACTTGATTAAATTTTTTTTCTTGATAAATTAAAAACATTTGATTAAAAAAAATTTGTTGTAAAATTAATTATTTACTTAAAATTAAAACTTGGTTAAAAAAAAATAAATTTAGAAATGTATTTGTTGTAAAATTATTTAACTTAAAATTAAAACTTGGTTAAAAAATAAATTAACTCTTGATTAAAAAAAAATATTTGTTGTAAAATTAATTTAAAAAAATTTGTTGTAAAATTATTTAACTTAAAATTAAAACTGTTGGTTAAAAAAATATTTGTTGTAAAATTACTTATTTAACTTAAAATTAAAACTTGGGTAAAAATCTCTTAAGAAAAAAAAAATGTTTAGATAAAAAAGTTCATACACTATCTAAATCATTATTTGTAAAAACTATAGGTACTAAAATCGTTCTATGGTATAATTTTCTCACTTCCCTAACAGTAGAAGAAATTTGTAGAAAATGTATGGGTATCCTAAACCCTACTTTAATATTCTAGTAAACTGTTACTTATTAAATATATGCTATAATCTTAAACGGTATACAAAAATTAGAAGTATGTATTAAGCAGCATTTATTCAATTTGCATTGGTTCTATTACTAAATGGTAAAGAAAACTAAATCCTCCTGGGGATGTTGTTCATTTCTTTGCTCCACATAGTTAATTATTATTTAAAGAAACAAAAACAACAACGCGTCTGCTGTGCTACGCCCTGTCTCCATTCATGCGAGGCTAGCGTGACGTGGAAAGGCATAGTAAGAATTTTTATTTGAAATGAGGCGGTAGACGAATTCTACCGGGCGGCTGGTGGGTCCTCATTTTATAATAAAATTTTTTATTTCAGGTTTAATTCATATAGCTTATTTAAAATTATGTCAAAGTCTCTTATTTTGATACTAAATGTTAAAGTCCTTATTTTTCATGAGAGAATGCATCGCAATCTGAAAATTTTTCCAAGTCCCCTTATTTGTAAAATATGTCACAATCTGAAAAAATTACAAGTACCCTTATTTGAAAAATATCTTAAAGTCTGAAAAATTTCCAAGTCCCCTTATTTCAAAAATATCTTAAAGTCTGAAAAAATTACAAGTCCCCTTATTTGAAAAAAAGGAAAAAAAATCTTATCAACCCTTTGAACATCCGTCTTCAGCATCCGGTCCGACCACGCCCCCCTCTCTCTCTCAGCCCAGGGAACGCACTTGCATGGCTGCGCACGATTAACATGGCTGCGCATGAGCAGAACTCTTGTTTATCTACTACTCCTGGGGCAGAAGACTGAATGAGGGTCCCCTACATGTTGTTACTGTATCTGACAACTATTTTACGTACTCGTATTTTTTCTGTGTTCGCATATGAATCTTTGTCATAATTAAATGTATCCAACACGAAGTATACCAATATTACATAAATGAGAATGCTTATAAACATTATAATCATATGAAACATCAGCATTATGTTTATTAAAAATAAAGACTGAAAAAATAGTACTAAAAGCCTGACTTTTCATTATATTAATAATCATAATCGGCAAATTTCTATTTATGGGTGCCCCATTCTCGCTGGGTAGTCACTTAAAAAACTTTAGTGGGTCCTGCAACTTACCACGTAATCACTTAAAATCTAGCAGCCATCCTAGTTACCACTTCTTTTTGCAGAAATCGTTAATTTGCTGTGATATTTTTTCTATGGAGAGGGGGAATTAAGGGGAAAAAAACGATTTTTGTAATTTGTGTGTAAATTCATAACTGAAAAAAAATAGGCATTTACTACATTGGAAAAAAAAACCTTAAACTAAATTCATATACTGCAATAATTTAGGGGCCCCTTTTAATCGGGGCCCTGGGGTATATGCCCCTCTTGCCTCTGCAATCATCAGTGCCTGGGTGGGAGCGCCTCTTGGTAACGCGACTGGGATGGGCTGCAGTTTCCCACCTTCAGAATAAAATCCTGTCTATGTTACTAAGATAATTCTTCGGTCCATTCGTATTTATTGTACAGTATGAGGGATTGTTCATTAAATTATTAGGTACTTAATTTGTTCATTTGCCTTATGACCGATTTTGTTTTTCTTTCAGGGCTGAACATGTACGGATTCAAGAACAGAAAATAGAAGTTTCTCTTTGAATTTTTAAACAAATGTTTAAAAGATTTTGTGAGAATGTCGCCCCTCCCCTTTATGTAAGAAAACGTGTCCATACTCCATTTCAATTTCAAATAATGCTTTTAAAGTCTAATTAAAAATCCAAAAGATGGCGCTGCAATCGCTGGTTTGGCTATTTTTGGCTAATTTTCAGAAGCCATTTGGCTATTTTCATAAATTTGGATCTGGTTACCCTGGGTCGGCTAATGAACGATACGTACCGTTCACCTCACCATGGCACAACGTTTATATCACTGGAAATGGTATACGGGCGAAGTGTGAAAGTCCCCGGTTCGGGTCCCATCGCTCGTCCGTCAACCGTTAACCGTTCAGAGTTTTCCGTGGTTTTCTCCGGAAGTTCGCGTAAATACGGATTAGGACCCCTTCGAAAGACCCCTATGGAGGGCTCCCCTCTTTCAAGGAAACCTCCCCAAAGCTCACTCACCAAATGGAACGAATTTCGCACAATCTCAAGTACACATTAAAAGGAACGTACTGTGTGAAAATTAGCTGCTATCTCCTCATAGAATTTGAGAAATTAAAGGTTAAAAATTAGTTAAAATCGCGCCAATTGTAACCCTTTAGCTAGTATTTGGTGACAGGGATAATTGATCGAAAAGTTGAAACGCTCACGCGAGTACGTACTCGAAATATTTATAAATCAGTGTTTGCTATACCGTGTTATATTTCAACGTACTGGGTTTTTAAGTAGCTTAATCTCGTTTTCTACTAGTTAAACTGAAGTCCTATAATCTTTTTATTTTAGTTCTGAAAGTCTCTGAAGAAAGTAATTTCTTTTTATTTGTATTAACACATTGCAAGCTGCAAATTCAGTTTACGCATAAGTGAGGCATTTATTTTCATTATATTCTTTTTATCCACATGATGATACTATGGAGCAAATATACTTAATGTTGTTTTTATGCTTTACGCGGAATTTTCTTCGAAAAATATGACATTGTCTCCATGCACAGACGAAGAAAAAGTCTGCAAAATCAAATTGTTGAAAGCTTGCAAAATTATCAGAAAGTAAATGCAACAGATTTGGTTGCAAATGAGCAATGCTTATTACTCGATACCCCTGAAGATCCTATATTTTCTAGTTTAGAAAACGAAAGCATTGACTTCATGTCCAGTGAGGACATCATGCAAAAAAAGAAATTTATTTCTTGAAAAGATAAGGAGACTGCAGTAAAATACTGGTGGGATACAATAGTGGCAAAATCCCGCAGTTTACAGAGTGTTCAAAATTATTTTAAATTTGTTACAAATAAAAGGAAGTTATATCTGTGGGAAAAGGAAATTCAGAAGAATGGCGATTATAAATATAAACTAAATCAAATTAAAAAATATACGTTTTAACTTTTCTAATACGCAAGAAAATTACAAAAAAATGTACATGATTGTGATTTACAAACTTGGGCTTCAGAAAAGGCATTCGAATTAGGACTGAAATTCCGTGCATCTAAAGGATGCCAGTACAGATTTAAAAAAAATAATAAGATTGTGAGCAGGAAAGTTACAAAATTTGTTTTGCTGAAAAACTCTCGGTCAAAGGAAATTAAAAAATTAACGCAGGCGTTCGTAAATAATGTAAATGTCTTTATAAAGGGTTCGTTGTTAAAAGACGATCAAATTTTTATGCTGATCAGTCAGGTTTTAATTTAGAAATCCTTCTAGACGAAGCCTGGAACATAGACGATCGAAGCAAGTAGAAAGTGAGATTCAATCACAAAATGCAGTGACACAATCCTACACTAAAATGCCGATTTTAAGTAAAAACAATAGATTGTTATAGCCATTACATATTGAACATCCCGAAAAAACTGGGGAATTCGGAAAAAATTAAGTGCAGCAGTTTTCTGACATTGTGTTAATGAAACAACTTAATAATATATTTCTTTCAGGGTCAAATCAAAGGGGTGGGGGAGGGAATTATAGGGTGAACCCCTCCCCTCCAAAAACATTACCTTACAATTTTTTAAAATTATTTTTTTAATACCATTGTTTATTTCAATTCTTATTTCGCTAAAAAGCTAAGCTGCTTCTAAAAAGCTATGTTTAACCTCCTATGCATGCATAGATTTTATGTTTAAAAAATATTTTTGGCCAATTTCCTCCACCCCCCCTCTCCAAAACGGAACCAGTTACCGGCCTGATTTTTTTCCCACCATATGTTCTGCGGGATATCTTGTGAATCATTGCTGTAGATGAATCCTGACCTGTGCATACTTAAAATGCTTATTAAATAAGCATCTTTTCGTAAAAGCATTTATAAAAGAAAATAGAAAGCGCCAAGTAGCGATAGAGGCTCTATTCTGTCGGCTCATACTCATTTTTATTAATTAATTTTAGCTTTAATTTAGGAGATAGCAACTAATTTTTACACATTAGGTTTCTTTAAGTGTGTACTTATGACTGGATTGAAATCGTTACGTTTGGTGAGTGAGCTTCGGGGAGGTTTCCTTCTGTGTGTTGTCCTTCTGACCAGGATTTATAAGCGGGTTTCGAGCCAACCACACAAATCCGATATACTTGTTCACAACAACTACGTACCGCAATTGTTCATGGTTTTAGAGGAAATGAACAATAGCAACTTCATGCAACAAGTTAAGTACTACTCATAAACTCATAAACTGTTTCTCATAAGTTATTTCCTTATTATAGTGTTTGTTTTTATTCATTGCACTTGCTAATTGGTCCTAGAACTGTAGTTAGCATTTCTTATTATATAGTTATCGATATGTTAAATATTTTGGAATGAGTGTTTTTGTTCGCAATCATTTTGTTTGCAGTGCTGCAGTAAGTGAAAGAATACCGCTGAACTTAAACATCGTGGCACTGTGATAAATATATTGTTCATTTTCAGTGTTTGTACTTGAATAGTCGTCTAACACCGAACAGTTTATGATGTTTTTAGTGTGCATGCGTGCAGGCGCGTAGCCAGGAAAATTTTTCGGGGGGGGGGGGGGGGAATGAAGTGATATGTGTATAAATAGACGGAATTTCATCACTAATCCAAAAATTTCTGATCCCCCTGGCTACACCCCTGCATATGTGGGCTCTGGGAGATTTCACATCAAATATAGTATATAGTCTTTCCAGACTTATAAATTTCTATCTTCTATACTTACAATAAGAATTCTGATTTTCTAGCAGTATCTTAAAGTTTCCTAATGCGTAAGTGCCGTCAATAATTTAAAGCAATGGATATATCTCAATCAAGTTTATGAGGTAAACCAAATTAAAGAAATGATATATTTGACATTTAACGTATAAAAGAACAGAAGAATTATATCTACAAATTATTTATAATTTCCTTGTAATATTTGTTATGTAGTTTTAAATTTGTATACACTTTGCAATTCTTTTTGCATATTGCATACTATTATTTCTTAATCCTAGTAAAAATGAATCAAAGAAGCATAGTTATACACTTTTTTTTCAAAGTTAATGAAACACTTTTAACTACAATTTTGTAAACATATAAATAAATCAAACCTCATAGCAATATTTTGAAAAGTGTGAAATTTATATGTATATAGCATATAACTGTTTTTTTTTGTTTTATTAATACACAACTGGTAATTAAAATAGGAACACCAAGAAGGTGACATGCTACACACAGTGCAGCAATTTTAATGACGAGTAGTATATCTTACCAAAGAAATATTTCTAGCTTCATAACATTGTGATTTTCTTTTTTCTATAAATTATATCATTATCAAAAACAATAATCATTTTCTTCAGTTTTAAAAGTAATTTTTCATTTGTATGAGATAAACAGCTAGATTTTTATTTGAAGTAATTTTACAGTGAGAATTTTCTAGTTTTTTGTATATTCAGGGGCGACTTGGAATTCAGGGATTTGGGAAATTTTGTCTGGAAATGTCAGGGAATTCTGCAGAAAATCTCTTCTAAATCAGGGAGATTTAAAATTCTTTACAATGTTTATCGTCATTTGATGCAGAATACCGTGTTTACTCGCGTAATAGTCGCATCCCGTTTTGAAGCAGAAAAAATAGCTCTTTAGAGTTACAATATTATATAGTAGATTTTACCCGCATAATTGTCGCACCTGGACTTTCAACATGAAAAATTGGCAAAAAAGTGCGACTATTACGTGAGTAAACATGGTAGTTTTGGCTTCTGGTGATCGGAACAGCTTTAGTATTGGTCATTATTGGCAGTCTTTGTCATAACTTTGTGAAATTTTTAATGGTATTAGTATTTTATTTAAATATTATGTATTCATTTTTTAAATTCTTAAACAGGGATGTATAGATTTTTTTTATAATTCTTATTCACTATATTTTAAGTTAACATTTACTCTGTGAGGGGGGTTCCACCCCCTCAAAACCCGTTTCTTTCTTTTAAATAAATACAATTTCAGTTTACTAACAACCATATCAGATAAAAGAAAAAGCTATCAGCGCACATAATCCAAAACTATCTGCAAACCCATATGACGTATTTAACGAGGAGAGAGGAGGGAGGGGGGGGGGTCCTGGGATTTCGGACACTCCCACCCCCCTCCCTGAAATTCTGATTTTTGTCACTATAATGATAGTCTTTTTTTGAAAAATTCTGCCTTTTTTACGGTTTGGACTCACCTCCCCCTCTCCCAAAATGTTTCCTGAATACGTGCCTGCTCGTGATAACTGAATACATATTGCGTATATGAACTTGTTTATATGCATTCAAAGCATACATCTGTGCAACCCGCTTGCGCTATAGTGACTAGCTGCTGCTGCTGTGAACATGTATATCGGATTTGTGTGCTTGGCTGGAAGTCCACTTGTAAATCCTCGTCCGAATGACAAAACAAGGGAGTTACCCTCTGTGGGGTCTTTGTAAGGGGTCCTAACCCGTATTTACCCTAAGTTTCGGAGAAAACCACGAAAAACACCGAACGGTTAGGTCGATGGATGTGCGATGGAACCCGAACCCGGGACCTTCACACTTCGGCCGTCTACCATTTTCAGTGATATAACCACTGTGCCATGGTGAGGCTTTGTGCAAGAAAATTGTTTATTTATTTTAATGCATAAATTTTAAAACCATTTCATATCAGTGCCTAGTTATAAAAGTATTTTTTTAATATTTTGCTTATTATACAGTCTGATCATCAACGTTTTAAATTTCAAAATCTCGAATCATAAGTGTAGTCAATGACCAATATCCTGAATCTAGAACACTAAACATAAATATAAATGTTTTATTAAATACTTTTCGAAGTTGAAATATTTAAGAAAGTAATTAAAAATTAGCGCAGATCTGATCGCTCTGTAAGCAGTTCTTTATAAAAGTTTTACATTTAAAAAGCGAGGAATGCTTAAAAATTTGAGCTTTCCCCTTTTAAAAAGTTGAAAATTTGATTCTTTTTTCTTATTCATTATTTTTTCAAAAAGATATGACGAAAATTAAGCATATTGTTAAATGTAGTAAATATATTTTATCATGTAAATTTATTTCGAATGTTCAATAGCAATGATGCATACAGTCTTCTATTTTAAAACAAGATGGTAATTTTGACATTTTAATTTGGAAGGGCAGGCCCATGGTCAGGATTTTTATTGGGGGAGGCTCAAATATTCAAATACCATAACTTAAACATAGGTATCATGGGGTCCTACGAAAGGTGCAAGAAAGAGCCCCCACCCTCCGACATAGACGCGGCATAGTGATCATTTTTAAAATACACTGGAACTTTTCGTATTTTAGTACTGAAGTGCCTGAAATACTGAAATAAGCCTTCTATAGAATAAGGGTCTTCAATAGAATATAAGCCTTCCGTAGAATACTGGGTGGATTGTGGTAATGGGGCCCCTTGGGTGCCCCTCTCTTGTAGAGGACGCGGGGCTGCAGAGCCTGTTTCCCTAAATCCGCCCCTGTATATAAACATACATATTTGAACTTTCGGGGGGGTGTAGCTCCTCAAGCCTCCCCTTCCCTGGCTACGTGCTTGTCGAGGGGGAATTACAACAAGTGCTGCTGAAAAGTAAAATTATTATGCTCCTATCTTGTGCTAACAAATTTCAGTTTATAGATGAGTCAAAACTAAAATGTGATTTTTTAATTGTGTTTAATTCACTGAAGTAAATTATTTTGTTTCTAGGTGTTTGCTTGGAATAAGTCCTAACAGAGGATGCAAGAAGAATCCTGATGTGAAAAAACGTGAGGCCGTTAATATGAAAATTCTCAATTTACTGAATAAAATGTCGGCATATGAGCTAATTGACCACTAATTATATATTAAGAAATACCATGAATACTGGAGAGCAAATCTATAAAATTATAAACAATAAACTTTGTAAATATTCCTTTGTTTGTACTTTGTAAATACTTTATAAATACTGTATTTTTTTTTCTTAAAATAAATCTAATTTTTCAGAATTTTTCTTGGCGTATTTCTTTGATTATTAATGGATATTACAAAAATCTAAGCATAGATATATCATGCAAGAGTAATTTTAAACTCCTAAAAACTATTTCTGAAAAATAAGATGCATATATGTATATACATTAAAACCTCTACTAACGGTTACCTCCGAAGACTGGTCATCTCTTAAAACAGACACTGTTAGAAGTTTACAGAATTGAATTGAGACTATTGAATTAACATTATTGTGAACCTCCAAAGAACGGTTGTCTCATAAAATGGTCATTATTTTATGGGACCAAACGTAGCTGTTTTTCAGAGGTTTCACTCTATATATGTAGTATTTACTTGAACGACGCTATCACTACATTAATCAATAGTTTAGAAGCAAACATATATATTATTTTAACTACAATGACGCGCTACAATCACCTAAAAAATAAACCTTACAGTAAATACTTCCACTCACTTCATTTACTACAAATACCCCAACCATTTATTTAGGGACAATTGACATGACAAACTGATACGCTTCCTTCCCCATGAATATAGAAATTGATGGATACTTGATGGATAATATCAAGAAATAATTTTGAAAGCATTAAAAAATAAACTTTAAATTTTATGCTTGGAACATCTACACTCCCACCCCTGATCCATTGATTTGTGTATACATTTTCGTGTTTTGAAATGCATAATGCATTGATTCATTTGAAATCAGCTTCTTTGATTACTGTTTTCCTTGATTGATAGCAATCGTTTTTATAAATCTTTCTTTTTTCAACACTAATATTTTATTTTGTACAGTTACTTAATTTTAAAGTATGCCCTTGGATAGAATTGATTGAAAATAATTAATGTCACCTATGATTTCAAAACATACTCAAGAATTTATTTTCATTAATATTTCGTAGCAGAATTTTTTTTTTCCACTTAACAGGGCCAAGGTCGTCGAAAGAAGCTAGTATATGATAAAATTACTGAATTTTTTAAGTAATTGTAAGTAAGTAAAATTTTTAGGTAATTTTAAGTAAGGTATTGAATTATTAAAAACAAAAGAAAGTTGTTCTAAATACAAAATATATTTCATAAATAAACTGGTTTTTCTGTAAATTCCTGAAATCAAGCTGTAAAAGAAATGGTTAAAGTCTGCTACATTGACAGAAATATACCGTCGACAAAACACGGGGAATCTGGAAAAATTACAGATTTCTGTAAATTAAATGGAGTATCTAAAAAAAAAAAAACATACAAAACATTGCTATAAAATAAACGGAGAATCTGTAAAAATTTAAAAAATACAGAAGAAATCAGTAAAATGCATAGATTTCTGTAAAAAAAACAGAGACTCTTTAAAAAATTACGGAAAACTTCTGTAAAACACACAAAATATTTCTGTAATATTTATGAAGAATCTGTAAAAAATTACAGAGGACTTCTATAAAACACAAAATGGATTTCTGTAAGATTGATGGAGAATCTGTAAAAAATTACGGAAGACTTCTGTAAAACATACAGAAGATTTATGTAAAACATACAGAAGATTTATGTAAAATAAACAGAGAATCTGTAAAAAATTACGGAAGACTTCTCTAAAACATACAGAAGATTTCTGTAAAATAAACGGAGAATCTGTAAAAAACTACAGAAGACTTCTGTAAAACACACAGACGTTTTCTGTAAAATAAACAGAGAATCTGTCAAAATTACGGAAGACTTCTGTAAAACATACAGAAGATTTCTGTAAAATAAACGGAGAATCTGTAAAAAACTACAGAAGACTTCTGTAAAACACACAGAAGTTTTCTGTAAAATAAACAGAAATAAACAGAGAATCTGTAAAAATTATGGAAGACTTCTGCAAAACACACAGAAAATTTCTGTAAAATAAACGGAGAATCTGTAAAAAATTACAGAACATTTCTGTTAAATATACGGAAATAAACTGGCGTCCTGGCTGACAGTTTTTTTCTGTAAATTTGACAGACTTTTTTTTGCAGTGTTGTAATGGCCCGAAGACTCAGAACGTGTATCTTCGAAACTGCTAGACTGCTCGGCTATTTACGATATGCCGTTGTTAGTATTTATAAAATGTGAATTAATGATGGTGGAACCAGCAATAGACGCCAAGATTTTGAGCGTCCACGCATCATCAAAGAAGAGGACGCCGGAGACTGTCCGGATTAGTACAGCAAAATCGGCGGCAGACAGTGGTTCAGCTGACAGTCCAATACATTACAAGTTTAAGTATAAGTGTTTCGGAACAAACAATTCAGCGGGTACTGATTGCTATAGGAGTGGGGAGCAGACATCCCACTCATGTGCCTCTGCTTACCAAGCGTTATTGTTATCTAGCCCTACAGTAGCAACGGGAACATCGAGACCGGACCACGTATATGCAGAAGAGAGTTGCCTGGCCGGCTGAATCCCGGTTTCTCCTTCATCACGTCGATGGTCGTGTCCAGGTACGCCATCTTCCAGGAGAACAGCTGCTCCCCTCTACCCAGCAGCTCAGAGCTGAAACAGCACCATGTTACAATATCGCGACTTTTTGTGGCTGCTTCTGGACTTCGTGTGGCCGGTATCTACCAAGATTTCGTGGCTTCGTGCCCAGGCGAGTTGCAGCTGTTTTGAAGGCCAAAGGAGGCGCAACGCGTCATTGAGTAGGGGTCATAATGTAATGGCTCTTCCGTGTATATTCTACATAGATTCATTTTAATTCATCCATTATATTTTTAAATTGCGAAGTATGTTTCAGATTTAAAATATTATGCATTGTCTTATACTTGAAAGGACAATTTTTTTTCAAAATAAGAGTAAAACTGTCGGGAAAATCTTACTCAGTAATATTGTTTTTGTTACAAAAATTTGAAATGCCCTAATAGCATACTTACAAGTGCCATAATTGGAAACTCCTCAGATACGTCAAGCAGGGGTAAATGCAAAAGTATAATGGCTTTGGTAAATTATTACTTTATTTATTTTACAGAACATATAAGTTTTCATTAAGGCCATTGTAATGTGATAAAATCCCAAAAACAGTTACACAAATATAATGAAAATAATAGAAAATACAAGCAGTTATAAAATGATGAGAATAACTAGAGTGTATTTCAGCAAAAAGGAAAATTTACTTCCACAAGATATTTATTGCAAAAATAGTATTATCGGCTAAATGAAAATGTACTTCTACTAGATATTTATTGCAAAAAGAGTATTATCGGGATTTACTACAAAATATCATAGGGTAGAAGGGCGCAAAGGTCCGCAATTTTGATTTATAACTCATTTCTGAAAAATTGCAACAAGTTATGAACCTAAACGTTTTATTAGAATACAGCTTAGACCTTTACCTGTCACCTTAAATGATCGCTTTTATCTAAAATATAATGCATAAATACTGGAAGTAACTTTCAGGGATTTTGGTATTTTCGGATCTTTGCCCCATCTAAAGGGGTAAAGATACGTGCTAGTGGACATAGCACAAAACACAGAATAAAACCCACTTGAAAAGTTGTCATTGCGGCAAAATAATTTTTTGTAAGATTATGAGGTTTACTGCTGTCAGCACCTTTAATACTGATGGAGTATAATTAAATTTTCCTTCTTTTTTCTATGAACTGTATGGAAAATTTTGATTTAATATGATGATAATCTCTAAAGCATGAATTCTAAACTTAGTTTAGCAAAGACAGATATGCAAAAAGAAAAAATAATCACTTTCAGTTAAGTTTAATTAGAGAAACCTACAAAGTAGGAGAAAAAAATGATTTTTAAAGAACTAAAAGGTACTCAAATCTCTAAGCGCCGTAGAAAAATTTATCATATTGCTCAAACGAACTCATGTGAACGTAAGTGTTTTCATCAAAAGCAGAATACGTGGAGCAAAATAATAATAATAATTTAAAAAAATAAAATACATGCCTGGCTGAAAATTTTACAAGTCCTTGCATATCGGGCAATAGATTTTTCCGCTCCGATGTACGTCATTATTAAAAGCCCCAGAACTCAGCACAATATGATGGTTATTTGAAGGCTCGAAAGATTTATTTGGTATTCGCATATGCCAATATTAATCAAACAAAACCATTATTGGACAACAAACCATTATTGTAAACACCAAAGCATTAGGGGCAAAGATCCGCAGTTGGATCTTTACCCCATCGTACATGCGGATTCTCGCCCCAATTTGATGAAGCTATGAAAATTAGTTTCCTGCGGTTTTGATCAAAAGTCGTATAACTTGAAACATAAAGTAATGAGATCATCATTAGGTTAGCTGCACGTTCAAAAAATTCTTAAAACGCAAACCTGTAAAATCGGAAGCAATCAGTTATTTTTTTAAATATATCAAAATTCGCATAAAAGTAATTTACCTCATAGTATGAAAACTGAGAATCATGCATCCGTGATTCTTTGTTTTCAAAACCAGTGCCATCTAAGGAAGTTTTGAAAAAATCAGTGAGATCCTTTGGACACTTTCTCAAAATTCTATTTTTTTTCATTACTAAATGTCTTTTAAAATATTAATAAAATATGTTTATGATGCAAAATAAAGTGTAAAATATGACAGCAAAGAGCTGAAGTTTTATTTAAACATTTGTGTTATACTATGAAATCTTCAACCTTAAAAGGATCATTTTAAGCCACCTTCCCCTACGATTACATTAGCAGTCACCTAATGAACGCAGGTGTTTTTTTTTTATTTCAGTTTTTAGTTTTTAATGAATATCTTTTAGTGTAAATATAAATTTATGGAAACTGGCCGAAACGTCACGCTAGGGCGTTTTGACCAGCTAATGGTACATATTCATACTTAATAAGGTTGGAAATAATAAGGTTATGATGAAATAAAATGCATTCCTTAATGCGTCATAAATTTGATGCTCAATTGATTACAATGTCTGTAGACAAAATCATACAGGCATAAAGAAATCATGATAGATAAAAGACGTAGATTAAAAGAAATTTTAAACCACGCCATTTTTTTCTGAAAAATTCCAGACAAGTTTTAGCCGTTTAAAAAGTAGCTCTTTTAAAACAAGTTATTTAACTCCAGTGTTATAAATAAAATTTTATGCGTCATTAACCAATGTATTTATATTTTTCATATAAAAAGAATGTGAACAGAATTTATCTCCAGTGATATGGTAAGAAAAAATACTTTATAGTAACAAACTTTTTTATTTATATTTAGGGACACGTTAAACAAAAGTAGAAGTCGAAAACAGTACTCATATGATGCAAAATATATGTTCAAAAGAACAAAACTAATAAAAGAAGTAATTTTTTTCTGGGTAAAAATAATAACGTGTGTACTTTAACTAGACTTTATTCTTAAAAAAAGACTTTTCAAGAGATTTTTACGATAAAAATGTTCTTTTGTATCTTTGACACTTTTTCGGGACTGATTGATATTGATGATGCATTCAGAACTTTACTGGATATGAATAATACCTGTAAAGATTCAGAAATCGATACCTCTGTTCATTTTTCAATCAATATGTTAGTTTAAAAATGTATTCGTCCTTAAAGTAGATTTTCATTGTGAAATATTGTGCGCACTAGAAATTTCCTTTTCATACATCCTTTTGAACAATCTGAGTACAGAAATAGTTTTGTAAGTAATATATAATTTTTAAATAATCAACACCGCTTTATATATATGCATACATGTGAAGTCAATCAGTTTTTCTAAAAAAATACATTTTCATAAGAATTCTTATTACATCAAATTTTAACATGATTTGTGTAAAATCATCTAAATAATAAAAGTCCTGTCCGTAACGCTTCCGGGTTCGTCTCATCGCTCCTGGTGCATCTGGCGGCCATGTTGAAATTTTGATAAAAACGACATTTTAATCTCTAATTAAAAGGAAAATCTTTTCGCACAGTTCGAAAGATCTCTAAAAAAATGAAACTTTTAAAGTTGCAGATAATTTCAACTCTAAAAATCTAGCGAGATATCAGGCCTTGAAAAAATAAACACAAACGAAGCAAAGATCGATAAACGAGATCGACAAGAAGTGGCGACATCTATGAATTATATTGTTAACTCCGTCGCGAAGCGGCGCGTGTGGAATCATTCCTCGATTCTTTGAAAAAAATCACGGAACATAATCCCAGGCAAAACTCGATTAGATGACGTCATATACTGGCGAAAATACTCCATTGGTGTTACAAGCTTTAAAATCTCTGGCGTAGATCGATTAGATGACGTCATATACTGATCAAAATACTCCTTTTGTGTGACAAGCAATGTAAGGAGAGTTTTATTTAAGTTGTTCGGGGATAGTTCTCTTTCTTCTGTGTGTTTTTGCGATTTGTACCCACAATGTAAAAAAGCAATTGGGGACAATTTTTAATTATGACATTACCGTAGGTTGCACAAGCAGTCTCGAAGCGGCCAGTGTGCTCTGGGTTGCATATTTTGGCCGCGAAGCGGCCTTCGACGGTCAAAACTGGTGGCCGAAGGCGGCTAGTAAATGATAAAAAAGTTGGTTGTAAGATTCTTTTTATTTTTGTATTGATCACAACATTATTTGAACACCAGAAAAATAGTCGAAATTCCAGGATACCCAGAAATGCCAATTCTAAACAAATTAGCAGTAAACCGAAATATTTTCTACAAAAATTTTTCGGTTCAAAAAAAGCTTTCCGAATCTGTGTGAATGTATTTCCGTTTGAGAAGTTCATTTCGCTTTGAGCAAAAGTTTGAAGAGCCCCTTTCTTTTAAATTTCATTATGTTTTAATAAGGTTATCTACACTATTTTCCATAGAAGAATCACTTGTAATTGTTTCTCAAAAACTTATGAAGAGTATCATCTAGTACAGTTAGTACAGTGTTTAACAAGCTTTTAGACTTGAGAACAGAGAAAATGTAATATATATATATCGTCGTCTGATCCAACAAAAATTAAAACACAATTTACAACATACCTACACAGTCTTTTACATCCCTACACAGACATCATTTTTAGCTCGTACGACATCTTTTCCTACTTCTTTTTACAGTAAATTTGATTATTTCACAGACCGACAGCAAAGTCCAGTTGACCTACGCACGGGTCCTCAAATTAGTGATTGGGAAACTTCTAGTGCAGTTTATTTTTAACTTTATTAATTACAGCAAAAATATTCTTTTAATTAATTGGTGCGAGTAATCTTGATCTTTTAAGATCACCTTGTAACAATTTTGTTTCCTGTTGGCAGAGTTGCATTGGTTAAGAAATAATAGATTAGATATCTTGAATATTTATTTGGATCTAGGCTAAATCCATATACATACATCGATTACACTGAATAAGGATAATAACAAAAAAAGGGAGAACAGCGTGCAATTTGTCTTCCTCCATTGGAGGTGAGAGTGCAAGAAGGTATAATAGGTCCCCCAAAAGCTGGCTGCATTTTATAGCAACCCTAAATGGGGAATAAGTAGTGATCGATCACGCCAACATTTCCTTAGTATTATACTTTGCTGCTTTGGAGATAGTGGTCATACATTGTACCAAATAAAGTAACACTGTTTTCAAATTTCTAATTCAGTTTCTGCCTGAACTTTTTACTCAATGGTCTAGAAATTTGAAGAGATCTGATGTCAGTGTTCGTGATGGGTATAATATATTTGCCAAAAAAATAGAATCGATTTCAGTACAGTAGATTACCGTAGATCAGACACCAATGTTGAAAAGTTATTTAGTTCTTTTTTTTATAATGACTGAGTCAGCGTAAACTGTAAATCTGACCGTCACGAGGGCTGGAGATATTGGTCATTTCATTATGGGAGTTACTAGTAAGGAAACTATCGATGTTTTTTATGGTCTTCTAGGTTTGAACAGATTCCGGATAAGAGACCTAGCACCTGGATTGGCACTCTCAGAGGTATTTTTCGAACATCTAAGAGATTAAAGTCAAGACAGAACTTATGTGCTCCAGCTGCCTTTAGCATACACGGTCCCATGTAAGTCCAGTCGAGAGAGATTGTTAGCCTCTCAATAGCTGACCAAGATGCAGTCTAAAAATTTGGTTTTTGGGATTTCACATCTTCTAATATTTCCATTCTAACATCCGAACACAAAGCAAGTTTATAAAAACGGCAATTTCATCCATCTCAATTACTTAAGCATCGTAGTTTTTTTCAATAGTTTAATAACAAAAAATATATAGAGGTCATTTAGTTACTTTTGTATATAAATTTTACTACACGATTTTAATCTGACGATGAAAAAATGAATGAAAACTTTATTTTCAAAGATTGCACAAGAAGATAGCTGACAAAAATTTCTTACTAAAAAAAAGCACATTTTAAAAAAAACGTTTGGGTATTGGTGGATGTTATAGCTAAATTTGATTCTTGAAAAAAATCAATGAACTAAATTTAAGAAAGGTGAGAGTTCCAGAAGCTTCATAATTTTTAAACGAACGGCATCTATGCATTAGTAAATCTTAAAATCAAATTTAAATAGACTGTAACATGCTTACAATATGTACTAAATGCGTCATTTTTAGTTATTAATTTCTATATAAAATATCTCCTGTGTTAAAATTCCACTTCTAGAATTTTTTTTGTATTAGTCTTGAATTCAAACTTGATAAAACATAGTAGTAATGCATGCAATAAAACTTTTTTTGCTGCACTTTTTTCTAGCAACTTGAAATGATTAAACTATTCAAGCAATAATTTAAATTAGAGGATCTAGTTTTAAGTATTTTCGGTTATTTCTTAAAACAGACCCTTAATATTAAAACTGCTGAAATAGCTTCCAAAATATTTTCATTACGATACATGTAAATAAACATCTTTTAATGGGAACTATTTTTATCTTCAGCGAAATTAAGTACACAAATAATGAAGTGCAACAGAAGCAATTCATCATCTCCAGAAGAACATGAACTCCGAAACCGTAGGCTTTTGAGCCATGTGATTAAATGATGGCCAATAATTACACTAAATCTTATACTAAATTCTGCTCTTTTTGGATTGATTGCTACTGAATTATTTCAAATAAAACAAAAAAAGAATTGAATGAATATATGTATGTGTTTTAAGCTCAGAATAAACTCATTTCTTTTTTTTAACAATTTGTCACCATTCGTTATGTTAAACTCTAGAGAATAAGCTGCAGCCCTTCAGTTTCGAATGATAAAAAGCAGCAAAAAAAAAAAAAAAAAAAAATTGCTTTTTTTTTTTTCCATATTCAGCTCTGAAGGTTTTTTTTTTCAGTTTAATTTAGTTCCATTCTTTATTATTTTTTTCTCCACATAATGTGTCCATAAAAACATTTTTCTCGCATTTATCGTTTTGGAAAATCAGTAAAGACATTAAACTGTTTTTATATTGCTTCTGAGCAATTTCGTTTGACTCCATATCATTTCTAGATGGAGATAGACTAATTACATGTCTATGAGATGATTTTTGACTTTTTGAAGGCTTTCCGCTCGAGATGATAAAAGCATCAGCAATTGAACACGTGATGTTATATCAGTAATGATATTTCTTTAATAGAGAGTAATTAGCTGAAATATGAGAAAAACATCTTTAGAATGGGAATTTGTCCATCTTGGATAAAAGATAAACTGTTATTTTATAAATAACAATGACATAATGGGCTGAAATAATATCTAGCAGCTAAAAAAGTATTTTTTAAGAAGTAAAAGATAAAGCAGATTTGTTTTTTAAGAAAGGTTTTGAAACGTTCTGTCATCTATAAGTAGCAGCACGAGTTTTACAAGCTAGTTTATTTTATTTTTAACTGTAAGCTGTTTTTTTTCCTAATTTCTTCTCATTCATGCCAAGTAGTTCATCTTTTAATGACCCGGTTTCTTATTTTTTCCTTGTTTCGAATGACAATTTCCATTTTTGTTTGATTTTCAGTTTCAACCTTTCTTGACTGTGTGGACGGTGGGGCATTTCGCAACTGAAGGACAGTGGAACTTTCGTGTCCACTAGAAACGATCATACTGAAGAGTATATTTTTTATGCGCGTTATTGCACAAATTTTTGAATTAATTTTACCTTTTAATCTTAGTTTTTTTATGACTTCTCTTGTTATTATAGTGTTTATTATATAAAGTTAGTAAATATATTCTGATTTTCTATTTTATTAAAGGTATTGTTTTTCTTTTCTAATGGTGGGCACTAACCATTTATAGACATTTCCCACTACTAGGCCGGAAATACTCACGCTTAAACTCAAAGAGCGAAAAAAACGATACATTGCCGAGCGACCCGTCTCCATGGTAACTTACCGTTTTTTCAGCGAAAGTGCTCTTCAAGTAGTCTTTTTTCTGAGAACGCCTTTTCTCCCTCCCTGTTTTTTCCGAGAAATTCTCCCCTCGCTTATTGTTATATTCTTTCCGCTCTTGTGATCGAAAAACGCTCCTAAAGGAGAAGCTCACTTGGCTCACTTTCGACTCCGACTGATCGAATTTCGCTCCTTTTGTTTAAGCGTGTGGTTACTTTACGATGGAGGCATCTAAAAGCTGGACCATCGTTGCCTCCTATAAAGGAACAGACGAAATGGCACCAAGATCATGCCGAGAATCGAACCCGGACACTTCTTATGGTATATTTTTTGTATTATTTTTCTAAAGCTGTACGTGTACGAGGACTATCTGCCTAAAGTGGGAGTATGACTTGGGTGGACAAGTGGTTCTCAATCCACAACACAATAATCCTGCAGCTGCATTATAATTCGCTGTTCACCCATCTAAATCAGTTTATTTTCTGATACTCACGTAATTAACTGCATTCTGATAGATCGATTTTAATTTTCGTATAATCTGGGCAATTTTAAATCTCTCAAGAAGCACACTCTAAAACATAGATAGATATAATTGGCATATTTCAATTAAAAGTTTCCCGTTACTCTTTGTTGGTGGTCCTTTAAAAAGTAAATTAAATGAGGGCGTCCATTCAAAAGTATTTGGCCTTTGAAGGTCTTACGAAAAAAAGACTTCTTTTACTAACTTAGCAAATTTTTATTAGAAGAGAGGAGATCGGCCTGCGAAGAATTAAAAAGAAATATATATATATATATATATATATATATATATATATTGCTTATGAAATAAAAGTTATAACGAAACGAAACAGCGATATTATAAAAGAACATGATATCAAACAGAAAAGAACTAGTAAATGAATACTGCTTTTGAAAGAAGAAAAACTAATTAGCTAACTAAATGCAGACTGTATGCCATGCAACGAAGCATTGCCTTTTTTTACAAACCGTGTTAAAGCATTATTATACTAATGTTTGCAAACCTTTATTTGTAATAAGCGTAGTCATATTTGTCTTGTATGTCGATAGATAATATTGTGAGAGAGACAAAATGATTAAAAATATAATATAAATAAATTGCAAAATTTCATAATATCTAAAAACAAGCATATTACATTTAAAATTGAGCAAATGCAAGTCTAGGAAACTTTGGGAGACTGAACGACTGATGATTTATGCTTTTAGGGAATAAAAACATTCTGAAAAAGACTTTTTAAGTGAGATAAGTTTTAAACCCCATTTCTCATATTCTAGGTTTTTCAGCCACTGTAATAAAAAGAAGGAAAATTGATTACTTATGAAGGGTATCATTTATTAGAACGCGATGTTTGACTTAACATATGTACTTCTGCTTCTGACATTTTGACCAGATGTTGCTAATAGCTGCAGCGAGTGAATTGCAGTTCGAAAAAATGGCGCGGCTCTCATTTGCTGAATGTTTTTATGGCGTACACCAATTTTTTTGTTCGCGCTATTTGTCAAAAGTTTAATGTTTATAATTTATTTAATGCTTTTGTAACAAGATTATCTTTTTGTTATTTTTCGAAAAGCTCACTTTCAGAGAAACAATAAAACAATGCATGAAAGCTTTCTTTCTAAATTAATTTATTTATTTTGCAGAGTTGTATTACTTTATGGAAAATATTATAAAAAAAACACTTCTAGGATTATTTTTTACGAGATAGTAATATTGTTTTAAACTTTTTTTTCTGAGTTACATTTAATTAACTCAAATAAAAAAAATATTTCGGAAGAAACGTGTTATCTATTATAATGATTATACATTAATTTATTAATAAATTTTTTGAAGTGATCAGTTATGCATTACATTTTGATCTATACTAATAAATATTGGAAAAAAATGCATTTTTAAATGTAGATAATTCATTAAAATAATGTTTTAGTATATATGGCAGTGTATATCTAAACATTAAAATATCCTACTTGGGGTTATTCAACAGTGGTAGAAGTCAGTAGTTTCTGAGAGTAGTTATGTTGCTTTCCAATTCCCCTAGATATCAAACATTTTTTCTTCACAGAATAACACAATAAAAATCCAGTATGAGAAATCACACTTTATTTAAATAAATATAAAAGAATACTTAAGTAAAAGTAGATTGTTTTTACATTTTCTTGGGAAATAATGCAGTCAGTAAGATAAAATATCGCACGGGATAACGCAAATAAATGCCTAGAAAAATTTATTTAAATGCAAAATGTACCTACGTGACCAAATCGACTCTAAGTCTACTATTTACTTATTTATTTATACTTTACGCTTTTATTTTATTTTTCTTCGTTTCTTTATTTTAACTTACATATTTCATAGATTATATTTGCTTTCAATTAAGAATAAAAGTCTGTTAAAGGGGAATTCTAAATTAATATCTGAAGTATTAATATAATATTACAAATATGTGCGGAAATTATCCCAATCACTCGAATGCTTCCCCTTTCCAATTTTCCGTAAGCAGTCAGTAAACGTAAGCTATAGATTTGTGGTAAATGCTGGCGCTGCGAATTTCGCGGTGAAATATGTTGATTTGTAATATCACTCGTGGGGCAATCGACAATTTTTTTCAGTGAGAGAAGTAAGTGCACGTGCCAAGAAGTGCTTGTAATAGCACTTAGCGAATTTTAATATCGATTTTGCCTCTGCATTTTACTGTGTTAATGGTTTAATTGTGAGAAGTGTTGTCTTTGATTATGAACTTTTAAATTTTAATGAATTTAAAGTGTTATTTAAGTTTTTTAATGAAACGAGTGTCAGTCATTCCCCTAAACAGAATACCCTACGTATGTAATCTGGTTTGTCAAATATCAATATTAGGAAACACTTGTTAATGTAGATTTTTGCCATTTCCACTTTGTCTGATAAATCCCACATCTTTCCCACTAAGTTTTTCACGTGATCTCCGTGTTGCCTCTTTTACTACTATTCTATTGGCTGTTTCTTTTTTCATTCCTCTATATAAACACCAGCAAATATCTCCATTTCTTCTTTCTACAGAGTGCGTCAGCTCCAGACCTATTAAGCTTCGCTCTTTCAAAGGATCTCTACGGAGATTTGCCGGAACGGGTTTGAGTGTGGCATGCTAATGGGGGTAATCGGAGCACTGCCTGTTGCGTACCGACACGAAAATTTTGGGAAGGTGGATCGATGTGGAACCTCAGACAAATTTGATTTTACATCTTTCTCGTTTCAATTACTGACTTCGCTTTGCGATTCAATCATGGCCCGTGACGGAAGCATATCAGGCCTCTTTTCTTGGTTGTTTTTCCTCGTCTGGCGTTTCTCGACTTTGAGTGTGGCAGACTACCTTTGGCAATTTTGATGTCAAAGAAGATATCGAGAATTATTGAGCTGCCGGTCATGTTTTTGTGAATGCCTTGGTTCTTGTTATGGACTGCGATGCCATCGTCTTGTGTCTACTTGTGGGTGACGCCGGGTGTCGATGTTCTGATCCTCAAAGTATCCCATCCAACGATAAATGCCACTTTCTGTACCACACATTATTGAAAAGGACCTTATTTTGCTTTTTTATTTTTGCTGGAATCTTTGTCCTCTTCCTTTTGGACTTTTCTCGACTCACGATTGCCGACTGTTTTCGACTTTCTGCACTGATTACTGCAGCACTCGTTTTCTTTGCTGCTTTTTCGTTTTCACCAAGCTCCAAAACATTTACATCCATTTCATTTACGTACTGGAGGTAAGCGCGCTGAGCAGGTACTCCGATAATTTTAACCTCAGTCAGTCAGTCATTTCTTCTTTCTCATAATTTTGCCAATTCTTAATGTTTCAGTATTTTATTTTTATTTTTTACTAAGATCTCTTGTTGCTAACGGAGTTCCTTACTCCTGATTGGACGAGGCTCTCCTCCCATCTCAGACCTATGTCCAGCCCAATAGGGCTTTTAAATTTTCTATATAGCTCCATTCCAGTGCATAGTGTTTAATATTTATTGCCGATTATTATTCCTTCTTAATTTTTTCATTATAAAAAGATTAAAACATAAAATTTGTGAAACACAGTTCAGTCTTATTAAATTCTCTTGTATTCTAGATCGAGATAGTGCTTTTCCATATTGTGTCATGTATTATTTTACTTTTATTTTATTATTGTTGCTCAAGTATCCATTTAGTTTTTAGTGTTATATCACAGTGTTTCCTCCTCCTTTTTTGATTCTCTTGTTATTTTAAATTACTGCTCCACTTACTATAGCTTTTAAGAGCAGTGTTGAGGGTGCAAGCGCCGAGGCACACTGAAAATAAAACTTGCAGTCGCAGTCCATTTCTTCATTCTTTCACCAGTTTCTTTAACGTAACCGGAGTGTGATATTCGCAGTGTCTTCCAACGTTACTCTTTATGCATCAAGCCATCATCATTTTGCTTCAAGTCACGTGTTTTATGTAATCACTAATGATACTTTAACAAAATATATTTTCTAAGGACAATATAAAAATAAAGTACAAAACATTGGATGGCAAATCTGTTCCTTTTTTAAATGACAATTTTTAAACTAAACGTTAGTTTTTCATTCATCATAATTTCCGAAATCTCAATTGTACAAAGCATAAATTTATCTGAGAATATGTAATTTCGTTTCTAGGTACTCGTCTATTTTCTAACATGATTACGTTATTTCAGCACACAGAGAAATCTTGATTAAATCGGGAGTACTAAATCAGAACTTAAACTGTAGTAAAGAAAACATAGCGGCCGAGGAATAATTTGACATTAATGGCAAGTTGCCATGTGTTTGGTTCACTTGAGAAACTAATCACTTCATTTATTGCTGAGAGGTACGATAAATACAATTATTTTGTAACGTATCGTGCACTACATAATGGAAAGCTTTAGACATAAAAGATTAAAAAACTTTCTGTAGCTTATCATCAACATCTGTACTTTTCTAGTTACAAGCTTGAAATTTCAACCTCTTCATTGAATAAATATTTTTCAAGAAGTATGTATTAAAATATTTATCTTTATTTTATTTTTTATTATTTTTTATTAACATTAGTAGAATTCTTACTTTTTACCAAGAATATATTTACCACGATTTTTTAAAATTTGGTTTAAAAACTAAATAAAATTTTAATCATATCTTTCTTATTTTAAATTGTAATACAGAAAATATTTCTACATATGCAATCCGATTAAAAAAGCGTTCAGTGTATGAAGGGATATACCCAGGAAAGTAACTATATAGTTAAATAATAATGGTTGGTTTTCTTATCTTTGGCCAACGTTTCTTGTTAAAACTATGCTACATTGTAAAGACATTAATAAACTAACGAAGTTCCCGATCTTCGTACAGGGGGAGATAAAAGCTTTCTTCAGAAAAACTAAGTGTAGATTTTTTAAAGAGATTGAGAATTAAAAGTTCCTTAAATCTAAAAAATATACATGCATCATAATAAAGTTTTAAATTAGCATTTGTGGGATCATCATAAAGTAAGAATCAGTGTTAATGTAAGCATCACCTCTCGAAAGGGAGCATGTTTCACATGTAGCAGGAAGTAAGAATCTGTGTTGATGAAAGTATCACATCCGGAAAGATATGTGAGATGTATCAGAAAGTCATCATTCGTGAGATATATCAGGTAGTATGAATCAGTATTAAAGTATGTATCACACCCCTCAAAAAGTAGCACTTGCAAGATCCGGGAGGGAGAAAGAATCAGTATTAAAGTGAGTATCAACACTCGAAAAGTAGCACGTGTTAGATCAAGTAGGAAGTAAGAACCGGTATAAATGTAAATATCACATCTAAAAAGAGAATTATCCTTGGGCTACAAATTTCGGAAACATCCGCTTTCTTTTTCTTTTTTTTTTTTTTTTTTTTTTTTTTGACAATGATGAATATTTAATATTTAAAATTTGTATTTTCATATATATATACAGATAAATTAATTAGATAGCAGTTCAAGAATCGTTCGATTTTATTCGAACAATAAGACTAAATTTCTCTAATTTTGGAAGTAAAAGGCCAAAAACTGAAAACATTGGCAATCATTTAACGCGGCAAAAATTGCACAGTTTTCATGAAATCACAAAATATATAAATAATTTTGAAAAATTAAAAATTCAGTGTTTGTTTTATAAATTGAAAACCAACTTACCATGCTAAGAAACGTCATTTCTTTCACTTCTGCTATTTTAGTGATTTTTGTCTCACAAGGCCTTCGAAATTTAAGTTTAGAGTACACATATAACTATCGAAATTGAGAAATTTCATAGGAGACAAACTTCATCAGAATCAAGAATCTATGACAAATCAACAGCAATCAACAACCCCTAATCCTAAAACTTTTGCAGCAGTAGCCCAGAAAAATCCAGAAGACCAGGAAGCCATTATTCTCAATCCAGAGGATGTTTCAACTTCTTTAGACGCTCTAAGAAAATCTCTAAATGGCATAGATAATTTAAAACAAATTATGACTGATGCCAAACAAGCACGTCAAGGTAGCCTATTCATAAACGGTAAAAACAACGCAAAAACAAAAAAAAAATACTAGAAAAGCCTCAAGCGAATGAAAATCTACAAACATTAGCCCGCGTTAACTTAAAAGGACATATCCTACAAAAAATTACACTCTTCGATGCACCGTAAGAATCAACGATATTAGATATAAAGGAGGCCATTTCTCGACAGTTTTCGATAAATCCGAATCATATCAACAATTTAAAATCTTTTGGTGGTAAACATAATAACAAATATTATAATAATACATTTTAAAAATAACGAAATTATCAGCATCAAAAATTCTTAAAAATGCAAATAGCTCATGTTTGATCAATTTCAAGACCTGCCAGCTAAAAAAGTTCATAGAAGTAGAAAGCTGTTTTCACTGCCAAGCCTATGCTCACGCTGCGAAATTTTGCAAGAATACATATTTATATATATATATATATATAAAACAGACTGCGCAAAGTACTCAGAAAGTCATCAGACCAATGATTGTCATGAAGAGAAGTGAAGATGCATAAATTCTCACCAGGGCAATCTTCACAAAAAAACTCGCTATGACACTGATACAGTAGCGGATGTGCAATTTTTAAGTTGGATTTTAAACGTGCGCAGGAAGCAAAAAAAAAAACGGTACTTTTTTTATTCGTTTTTTACTTTAAAAATATATAGGATTATTATAAGATGTTTATTATTATAATTACAGACCTCCTGCTTAACTATTTCAGTAACATGTTATTCTTCCATACGGAAATATTCTTCAATAATAAATAAAGAAATAACAGTACATAACAGCAGCTTTTCAGCACTCTATCTCAAACTCTGATTCAAATTAATTAGCATTTATTATTTTTATTCCATTTTTATATTTTTATGACTTTTTTTTGAGGACTTTTAAATTGTCACTTTACAGTATATAGTTATTATACTGTCTGTTCTTTTTTTTCTTGGTTTTACTAATCAAAATTTCTTTCTTTAGCATCGAATTTTGGGCCTTATGTTTGTCTCCAACTCATAATTTATTATTCTGTTTTAAGTTTTTCATAAATAAGTGTATATTAAGATGTATTTGAAAAAAAAATGTAATATACTTCTGTGGATGAAGGCTAAATCCACCGAGAGCAATAGTAGCTCCAAGTCAAGAAGGCTCCCTACTAGCAATTTTGCTCGGGCCATCATCGGCTGGCTACGTGGCCGGTGGTAATCTGAGCAAAATTGCTAGTAGGCTAGCTGCTCTCCAGCGGTTGTATCTTGTAAATATCCTGTGTTCTTGTTAAATTTAGCATAGAATGACAACAAATCTGTTGTTTCTATGGTAACTATTAAGTTGAATTTAAAAAATAAAAGAGAATGATTTTCGTCATTTTCCGATTCGAAAATTTTCAAAACGTCATGGATTTTGTTGGCACTATATTGCTACATGTGATAAGGGGAAAACGCGGAGTTCCACCGTGCAACTCTGGGTAATTTGGAAGATTAGTTGCCATATACGCGAAGGAAATAAAATGCAAAATAGATAAAATAGCCTTAAATCAAATTGTTTTTAAAATTTAATGTTTTATTCGTTTCATATTCATGTATTTTTACTTTCCAAATCTTAAGTGTTATAAAACTTATTTCAGTTTTTGTTGATTGTAGCATTTAACTTGGCTAATAAAAATGGATGCTGTTGCTATGATAACTAAATGATAATGTCTAACTGGAAATAAATTTGATTAATCTTACAATTTGTTCATTTTGTTACGTTCTGCTTGCAAGAGTGCATTAATAAGTTAAATGCTAACAAATTTTGACGAAAATAATTCTTCAAGATAGTTTCATATATATATATATATATATATATATATATATATAATATATAATAGCTTACTTACGTAAAGTGAAATCCCAAGATAATCCATTGATAAAGTGAAAAAAATATAAAAATAAAAAAGTAGATAGCACATGGTGCCAATTAACGAGCTTATACCGGATAAGTGTTTAAATATAGCCTTTTAAGGCAATGAAAGAGTGGATAAATTGGATATAAAGCGCCAAATTAGAACTGGTGGGCTTTTTAAGCCTAATCACATGTATCCACAAATAGACGGAAAATGGAATGGAAATTGAAATGGTGTGCTCTATCATCAGGCGCCACCGCACACACATTTCAATTTAATCGAAAAAAACAATAATAGCTAGGTTTCTGCAAGTTACCTGACCAAAATTAGGGTCCTTTTGTAACTTGGGGGGCGCGACCGTAGCTATTAGAAATAAACAACGAGGAAGTGGACCGACAAGAAGATCGAAGCTCAGTATTGGAGGCAGTATTAGTGCATGTTGCCATCAGAGAAGACTTAATGCCATCAATAGACAAGTAATGCCATGGAGTGAGAAAAAAAATGATATATTAATAATACTTTGGAAGTATTGAAAGGAAAGGAATAGATAAAAAGTAATAATTAATTGAATAAATAAAAAGAGTAAAAATGGTAATAATTAAATGAATAAATAATAAAATAAATATAACACTAGTATAGCTAGCCTATGTTTAACGTAGTACTAGCTGCAGTAGCTAAGAAGTACTTAGTTGAAGTTGTGGAAGAGGAGAAAAACTGTAGATATAATTATAACAGTAATGATATTGATAATAATTATACACATTTATTAATTGCTATTTATGCTAATATTATTGTAAAATATTTAGGTAGAACAGTACTCTGTATGGCTTCATTAGTTACAGACTCACATATATATATATATATTGTATATACTACTGTGTATACTATTGTATATACCACTATATATATATATATATTGTATATACTATATGTATATATACATATGTACGTTACTGTTATTCATTTTTTATTGCATTTTCTAAATATTGGAGAAAGTAATTTTTATTTAATCCTATTATGTATGCGGCTTATAACTGTGAACATAAATTTCAAATCCGTAGTACGTCCGTTTTGCTACGCTGACATTTTAATCCATCACATGATGGATGAGGAGAAAGACTCGTGTTCTCATTGTGGCTATTCACAGTTAAAGTCATCACAAACATAAAACTATTTATAAAAAATCATTTTTTGCTTTTACTAGAACATTCATGTTTAAATGCATATCAAATGAAGAGTTGTACAAAAAATAAGACTATTCTTGAAGAACTAAACATTTTTATTGTAGATATTTGGAGATTGCGCGTTCTAAAAAAAAAGCAATTCATGTACATTCTATTCAGTAGTGTTCATATTTTTTAAGCATTTTGTTATTAATACAATAAGGAAACGCAATAGCAAAGTTTACTTTGAACTATCATTTGTAAAATAGTAATTTTAACTTTTTCTTTCATCAAGTAAACATTCACCGTGTAGCACAGTCGTCTTTTATTTATTAGTTAATAATTTGAACTGATAAATACAGGGTGATCAATTTAAAAGAGTACTTGATTTTTTTTCTTTTATAATCCTTAAATCTGACGAATTGGACAACTGCTATAACACTGAAAATTTAATTTTTTGAACCTTGTTTAAGTGGAGACAATTTTCAACATTCTTGGACTGTTACATCTTTACTTGTGAAGTAAAACAGAAATAGAATTGCACAGTGTTAATTGATTCTGTGATAATTTTATTTTTGAAAACACATCATTTAATTCGCAATTTTTACATTAACATTCCTTACAGCAGATGTTGAAAGTGTTCACTACTATTTTTAATGCAAACACGAAGACGTCAAACCAATTTTTCTATCACTCTTCTCAACATTGTTGGTGTTATTGACGAGATTACTACAGTTAAGACATGTTTTAATTCGTCGATGTTTGCAGGATTTACCTAGAAAACCCATTGTATTCATGTTTGCATTTAAAATGAGAGCAAAAGTTTTAAACATTTGCTGTAAGGAATGGTAAGGAAAAAAATTGAATTAAATTATGTTTCTCAAAAATCAAATTATTACAGGATTAAGTAACATTGTGCGTCTCCATGTCTGTTTTATCTCACAAATAAAGTTGTAACAGTCCACCAGTATTAAAAATTGTCTCTCACACTTAAAGAAGGTTTAAACATTTATATCAGGTTGTAACGAAAGTTTTCCGCCATCTCTGCCTGAAAAACTAGCTTCTAACTCCTTATATAACTGTTTTTGAACTTCCGGTACCAAACCTGCACAGTGTCACATGGTACAACAATAGTACTTAAAGCTGTACTCATAATTCGTTGATATTATGTAGCTGACTTTTTGCAACACAACTGGAAGTAAATGATGGTTCTAACAAAGAATGTTCTAATCCTCTAGAGTGATAGTTCCATTTGAGACACCTTATACTTAACGATAACTATATTTTATACAGATTTCACAACACAGTGTTATAAAGTAAACCTCTTTCTTTCAAATGCCGAAAATCGTTTGACAAAATATGAGCAAATACGCCAACGCGAACTGTGTGCTGACGATGTTTGCGGTGGCGGGAAACTTTCGTTACAACCTAATACCAAAGTGTTGGAATACTTGCCACAGCCGAACCCCCCCCCCCCCTCTGCCTTGACGTCCTAACATTAAGATGCACCTTTGCATTATTTTGTATTCTTCATTTTCAAGAAGTTTAGCACCAAAACCTAGTGTCCTACTTATATTGCATTGTAGAACGGCAGAACGTTATCTGCTGTGTACGGCTGCTGCTCGGCAGAACTGCAGATGCAGAAAATATCCAGGAGAGAAGATTATGGACGTGCCAAGCTATTTGAAGCCAGAAGTTAAATGCACCTTTATAAATTCATGAATGAATACATGTATGCAATCAAAATGCAAGAGAAGTGTGAAGTATTTTCATGCTTCCACGCACAAGGAAATTCTTTCAGAAGGTTTCATAGAAAACAACTGTAATTTTTTTCTCATTTTGCTCAATTATATCTCGTGTTCTATTATTGAAACATTTTAATTAGTTTGGTGATTGGCTGAATGTTAATTTCATATTTAAGATGCTTACATATAGTGCAGCACATCCAACCATTCACTGATTTTTATCTAGTCTGTTCAAAATTCAGGGCTGAAGGGGTTAAAGGTAATAAGAAAAACGATAGGGTACTTTTTTAGGTTGATCACCCTGAACAACTGGTAAACGACTAATGTATAGATTTGGTCATATTTATAATACCTGTAACCTACCGCACAACACTTAGTGCCATAAATATGGTTATTTAAATTTTATTTAGTTATTTTTTATAGTGAATGATACGATTTTAGCCATTTTTCCCCATGCAAAAATAATTGAAGGCTTTTGCTGCTGAAAGGAAATAACTTGATCCTACGAGAATATGGAGTTACATGTACTAACTTGTAGTTTAAAAAAAAAAAAAACTCTTTAGTGTGTAATAATGTTACGCAAGAGATAAAATTTTCTGTCTCGTTAGTTTGTATTGAGTCCCCCAAACCTTTATTTTATGTTCTTGTTGTCGTTTTTTAACTATTTTATGAACTTGAATAATTAGAGCTACCTCCCTTTTGCAGCAAAACCTTTCAATTTCATCTTTCACATTTCAAATCTGTAAAAATTTGAGTTTTTATTAATTAAATAGCATTTTATACAAAAATCATTATAAGTTCTAGGAAAAATGAATGCAGATATAGTGTGGATATTATAATACTGCTTCAGAATTTTCCATTTATTTAAATATATTGATGGTAATAATTGTTGCCATGCCGAATTTGTAGCAAGAAAACACAAAATAGAAGTTTATAAAAAATTGCTATGTATTATATTATATTATATATATATATATATATATATATTATATATATATATATATATATATATATATATATATATATATATATATATATATATATATATATATATATATATATATATACATATATACACATATTTTTTAAAATTTCAGTTTTCATTCTAAATTTCAAAGAAATGCAGATATGAATTAGTATAATGCATCATAATGCAGATATGATTTAGTATAATTACAATTCAGCAATTAAAAATGGTGGAACGTAAAATGAGATTTCACAGGAGATTTCTATGCGAATATTTTTATGCACATTACTATTATTAAAACTTAAATTGAAAATCTAAGATTGTTTTCAACACATCTGAGCAGTGTACTATAACATTACTCTAACACACAAAGGCCATTATAATTATTATAACTGCGGTATATTTCAGAAGGGAATATAAAATATTAATATACAGCGGCAATATTATTCTAAAATACTTCACGGGGAACTCTCGTTTCAAGTGCATCGTCCATTGACAAAAGCTGTTCATTGATCAATGACCCTCATACTTCTAGCTAAGTATGATTTTACATAATTACTGTACAGATTCATTCATAGTAGTTTACAATTCATATTCTGCTGAAATTATAATAATAAAATAAGATAATCACAATATTTTTTGCTCAGAACATTTTTGATTGTCCGATGTTTGTTTTAATTCTCCGAAGACAATGTTGAACGCCCCCCCCCAAAAAAAAAATAGAATCACGATTAACTATTGAAAATTTTGTGTCAGTAAGCATTCGTTAATCGTAATCGTAATCGTTAGTCGTTATAATAAATGAATATCATATCAAAAGGATCATTTTACCCGTATCCAAAGGCAAAATGATCCTTCATTTGAAAATAATTGAAAATTGTTTTTTATCGGCAAAATGAACGATATAAAAGTAATTATGACTATACATAATGAAAAAAAAGGTTTACAATCATATAGCATGCATAATTTATTTTATAAAAATTTTAGAATATAAAATTGTCACGAACGGTAAATGGAATACTTCAAAATTATAATTAAAAAATTACGGACTATAATAAGCGCAGAAATATATCAAATAATGTAATGGGGAATCGTGCAGTTTGAGAACGTCCGAAGGGCTATCATGACGACTAGGACCCGGTACTGGAAGTTCTTCAGTCGATGGATCATTTTACCCGGCAGTATGGCTACCCACTTTAGGTCATATTACTGGAACATGCCGAGAAACATAACAAACTAAACAAGTGTAGTTTACATCTAAAAGCTTACTCTATTCAGTAAACCAAGTCCTATTTCTGTGCATTAAAGATTTTATTCCTAAATAAGTAGGAAAGTTAGTGCTTATACCTTATAAGAGATATGATAAAGCACAGTTTTTTATAAATTTCTACTCAGACACATAATACGCCGATCGCTTAAATATCGCCATTGCTTCTTTTTTTGACTTGGCATTACTAGATTATTCGTTACGAAGTAGCTAGCACTGGCGTGTGTGGAAGAAAACATAGGTGGATCGTTTTGCCAGGTAGCATCATTTTGGGCCACCTTCCACTCACTGTAATTTAACTATTGAACACTTATTTATGGCCTATAATCTATTAAGAAAACTGTATTATTTAGCACTTGTATTCGTGCAATGTTAATGTCGATGAGAGAATGTTTGTTGATATTTACAGAAAATTAGCAATGCGCTCATATACCCACACCAAAACGCTTAATATGATTGAAAAACACAATGCTGAATAACAGCATGCTAACCCTACATGCATGTTAAATCTTAAAATCCAAAATTAAGACCAAAACCGATCTACTTGAATATGCGCGATTTTTCAACCATGCTGTAAAATATCTTTTGTCGATGTCAGTATGGAAAAAAATTGGATAAGTTTTAAGTGCAGAAATTGAAAATAGCGTGTTCCCGGTAGAACGTAATTTTTAGCCTACTGGTAGAACTTATTTTTAAAATATTATGCATTTCAAAGTCATGTTTTCTCTTAAAAATTACCTTTCCCTGAGAAGAAAAAAATAATAATTTGAAAAAGGTTCATAATTTAAAATATTCACTAAAGTGCTATAAATTAAAAGCTTTTCATAATCCATTCGTCGCCCCTATTCTTCTTGTTTATTCATTGATATTTGAAAGTACATATCATTTTCCGGTAGTGCGCTGTATTTTTCTTCTTTGTTCCATAAAACACATCTTTGAAATCGAAATCTACATCAAAATTGCCTATTTAAACAGTTTTCTAATTTTCGGAAGCATATTCTAACTATACTTCACCGTTATAATTGTTGTTTGGAATGTGCATCATAAACAATGAGTGTGCTGTGTTTGTTTTTCTTGTTCCATAAAACACTTTTCAGAATTGAAATTTGTATTAAAATTTCCTACTAAAGCTGCTTTACAATCTTCGTTAGGCATATTCTAACTCTGTTTCTCCTTTGTAATAAATTGTAGCACTTAGCAGTTTCTCGCCAAGTATGGAAGATATCGTCAACTAGTTTCAGTTCTGGGGACTTTTTGGGCGTTATTTAGCGATAAATCGTCAAAAATTACAACGAAACGTGTCGACGTGACGACTCCTCAAAAGTATGTCCACAAAAGTCGGTCAACAAAAACTACGTCGACAGAATATTCTAGGGCTAGTTTTTTTCGTTTGTTTATAATCGCAAATCCGTTTTTAAAATGAGCGTGTGTCATAGGGGAGGGGAGGAGGTAATGTCATTTAACTATATTTTGCTCTTATTATTGTTATCGACAGTCTTGGCTAGTATTATGGGAGAGTGTAACTGTTTTTAGTAATCACACTCTCTCCCACACTACTAGCCAATAACAATTTCCATAGTAAAAATGAAACAGCATTCATTCAAGGCTGTTTAAAATGCTTTGCCCACTGTAGTTAAAACCATTGATTGGTAGAAAAACAATTTGCTTCTAAGCACGAAACGATCTTGTGTACTCTGAATGGGTGAAAACGCCTACATTTACTTTAATTCGTGGTATTAAAATCATTCCGAAGACTCCGAAGACGACATTTGACCAAAAGATAACAGTAATTGTCTTAGATGCTGAGTTATCAAGTTGTCGGAAAATATTTACATGTGATCATATATGTTTCATTCATGAGGTGATTACTTAATTAAAATTTATTCCTGAATGCCATTTCTATATGTATGCTAATTTGAGCTCGGCTAAGCATGTATTTAAACTTGTATTAGCACTGCCATTTGGAAATTCTATAGCTTTATTCTAGCGTGTCTAATTCAGTAATTGTAAAATTGATTGGATGGAGGAAGGTTACTTTACTTTACTGTTGGTCTAAATTTATTTCTCTACACACTAATATTTAAGAGTTATGCTATAATTTTGCATTATTAACAACTTCTCATGAACTTTAACATCTACTAAGTAAGTTATAATGTAGAAGATATTAGCCAATCTATGCCAATCAGTGAGTAGTATTTTATGGTAATAAAAATAAGTAACATTTGAATAATTCTTGATATTTAAGACTTTACATACATTTAAACAGAGGAAGCAAGTATTGCTAAAACAAAGATCAGTTTTAGATGTTGAACTAAAAGCTGCTGTTAAAAGTTAAAAATATTTCATATTTTATACAATAACACACAAATAATAGTACTTATCTACAAAGTAATCGTTTCGGTTAACAAAAACGATTCACTCTTCTTCAGTTGTAAAGATGTTCCCTCATTGGCAATTTTCTCTTTAGTTTTCAGTATAACTTATCTACTCGCGTGGGTTGTGGAACTCTTTTTGTAACCGAAGAAGTACGGAACTTTCGTGCGACCCGAAACCATCGTTTTGTCGAAAAGTATATTTTTTATGGATCTTATTTTACAAACTTTTAAGTATTTTTAATATCGATTTTGCTTGAAAAATAATAACTAAATTATAAACGTTTAAAAACGACTATATTTCGAAAATGAAGAAAAATTAAGATTTCTTTCTCACACAAACATTTTAATATATAAAAAAGAAAAGGAAGCATATTATAGCATGTAATATTTTAAGAATGTTACATTCAGTAATTAGTTTTTAAATAAACCTAGTCATAAATGAAAATGCCATTAAAAATTTCTCAGTTAATAAAAAACAAAGTTACAAATTTTTATAGTGCTCACTAAATTTTTCACTTTGCCAGGGGAAAAAGCTGCTTTCTTTTTATCGCTAAGAGTCAACATACAGTATTTGATAGGAAGATAATACACATTGCTTGCCTAATCATGTTACAAACTAAAAATAACCCAGCAAATATAGGCCTATCGGGTAAGTGCCGGGCCGACACCGGCTATCGGGATACAGGGTCGGCATTGCCATGATAGTAATTGGTGCGATATCGGTTTCGCACCGGGAAACAAAGCTGTAGCAATGCAAGAAAAGCTAGTATGGGACATTCACCGATCCGATATCGGATGTCATTGAAGGTTAAAAAGTTAGAAAGCTATGTCAGAGAGATACTGTACCAAAGCACTGGTATTGGTCTGGCCAAAGTACTGTACCAAAGTACTGGTATTGGAACTGGTATTGGTCTAAAAATAATTTCCAAACTGAACTTTTTAACAAACCACACATTTTAATGATACTCAAAATTTATTTTTCTGATATTTAACCATCCTGTTAAACTGTTTTCGCCCAAGAATATGAAATACCCTGTACACTATTAAAAAAAAAATCCCCAGTTTCTCATTATTAGCCTTATTGACTGAATGCCTTGAAGGTATTCAGCGTTACAGGCAGTCCGGGGAAACCACACTCCTTACTAAAAACGATTTTCTTTCAGGAAAATTACTTTTTAAATTGGTTTTCCCTTATAAATAACTTTATAATTGGTTTCCCTAATGCTTCTGCGTTACACAGACAGAGAGTCAAAAATTCTTCTTCTGTGTCTATTATGCAAGGGGGGGGGAGGAATGTGTCCATCTGGGAAATTTTTATCCAAGCAAATTTTACATGCGAAAGAAACTTCGTCAAAGAATTTCTGAACATCGACAGAAAACAATATATCCGTGAGACGGCATGGTGGAGCCACCGTTTTTAAGACGCTGGTAAATGTGTTTTTCCTACCAAACATGTATAATATTTTCTTTATATTGCCTAACACGTCTGTCGATCATGTATCAGTCATCTAAAGACTTCTCCAGCCTCAATATCAGCCCACAACCACAGTATGCTTTAATTGTTTTGTGAGCAGTGTATTTTTCATTTGAATATTTCAACATTAAAAAATTGAATAATGAGCTCTATTACAAATATATCATATGCAGAGTTATAAACGATTTTGAAGTACCAAGTATTACTATAATTTGAAGGAAAGTTTTTTTTTTTTTTTTAATATCTCGATTATTTTATTTGAGTTTGCTAATATAGTCATTTTACAAATATAATTAAGAATGAACACATCTATGTTTCATAATGCTAAAATATGAAGATCATTAATCAGAGATATAAATAAAAAAGATTCATTATGCTATCCACCTCGCAATATATTTCAGTGAATAATTTCATTGGAAATATTTCGTTAATATGCAAACAATATTACAGATTATTCTGTCATATAACTCTAACCAAGCGTGCTTTACTTTTACATAATTATCTTCGAAATTCATCGCGAGTGGTTTACAACGCTCTGTCCAGTGCAGTTATAACCATAAAATACCACAGAAGCACGATAATCTTGCTCTCAGACTTTTCACTGATTAGGGAAAATGACGACATTTATTTTAATTCAAGATATTAGAGTCATTTACGAGCCAAAGGACGACATTTGATTGTACGATAAATGTAATTGTCTCAGTTCCTGGGCTGTCAACTTGTCAGAAAATATTTACATATAATCGGATGTGTTTCATTAATGTGGTGATTTCATAATTAGAATTTATTTCTGAGTATGATTTTCATTAGCATTCTAATTTCAGATTGCATGAGCATATCTTTGAAATTGTATTAGTTATATTAATTTGATTTTATATCGTTTTATTCTATTCCGTGCAAATTTGTTGACAGTAAAGCACATTGGATTTTGAATGACCGTGGAAATGGATTTTAATTAATAGAAAATTGTTAAGCGTAACGCTTTAGTTTCACGATACCATATTTGGATTTTAAAGATTCCTTTAATTTTTTTTCATTATGAAGAACCTGAAAGGATAGGGTACTTTAACCCTTGAAAATACTGTGATGCTTCATTATCAATGTAGGGCATGTCGGAGTCAGTGGCACAAAAAAAAGAGTAATGAAAGATTATATTTACTTTACATTTATTCAGGGTGTTGGCTATGACAGTTATTTACAAAATGGTGAAAAATAGTAGAAATATTATAAACTATCGAAAAGGAACCTCCGTCTCACACCAGGCTTTCCAATAAGTAGATTCACACAGCAGATTAAAACAGCGTAAGTTGGTCCTTGGGCTTGACTTGACTGGCAGGGCAGATGGGATACGTGTCCCAGAAGGGGTCCTGTGTAGTAAAACGCTTCACTTCGTACATGTAACAGTACAGAAAATATTAATAATGTCGATTTTCGAGTATTCTCAGGAAACACAGCCCTATTGGATAAGATTCGGGCCGACACCTGCATGCCGGCGCTGGAAACGCGGGTACGTCATCGGGCATAGGGTACCGTTTACGATAATTTAGTTCCGCCTGAGGTGAAGTGGCTTGATGTGTCGGCTGTGACGATAGCGATACAGGCCTGACCTCATGACAGCCTTACATCGATAATATTTCCTAAGCGGTACAGTACCGGCAACGACAAAAAAGAAGGAACAATTGCCACCCTATAGGTTTCCAATATAAGCTTATAATTAGTTCCCCAGGCCGAAAACTACACACACACCATTAATTTTTTTTTTATTTATATTAGCTTAATGTCGTTGTGCTAAATTGACGAAAATTCAATCTTTATCAATTTCTATATTGTAAGAATATAGTAGGGGAGAGCGGGTTACAGGGGTCCTTAAAGATATTTGGGGTTCAGTGAATAGTTTTCTAATGAGAAAATTGTTTAAAGTAGGTATCAAACAACATAACTTTGTGGAAAAAGTTAAACATCTCATTTTTATTGTGGCGAGAAGAAAGAGCCATTTTATTTTCTGATCATCTGCAGGGAATTTGAAAAAAGTAGAACTTTAAGTTATCACACTTGAAAATTTTCAAGTAAACTTGAGTTATGTGGTATGTTTATATTGTATAAACTACCTTCTCTTTTCTATTGTGTTTTATTTAAATAAATATTTAAACAGTTTGGAATTTTGAGGAAAAACATATACCCAGAGTTTGGGGAACAGTGGGTCAGTGACCATTTATATAATCATTGTATTTCTGCAAGTTTCTTACCTTTTAATGCGTGAATGATCTAAATTTATATATGTAAGTCTTCCACATCAGCTATAGAATCTTAAATTTCTCAATAAAATTATGTAAAACAAAAAATGACACCAAAAATGGCAAAAGTCTTTTCCAAAGGCTGATGTAAAACAGAAAAAAACTGAGAGGCAACCTAAAAAAAAAAAAAAAAAAATCAGAAATTCTTACAGGTACACCTGTAAAAATCAAAATCCAATATGAGATTATTGGAGAAAAGAGTTAAAGACCAAATGATATGAAGCAGGAGAGAAAAATAAATTGCAAGCAATTAGAATAGCCTAACTGAAGAAAAGCAAGAATGAAAAGAATTTTCTACTGAATCTGACTTTGATTAATTGGAATCGAAAATGTTGAAAATATTTATGTTTATGTTGGAGATTTCCTATTATTCAAGGTCCACGGCAAGAAAAAATGCAGTTTTAAACACTATGTTTTTGAAGTTATTGACAAAATTGAAAATGAATTTGAAGGGGAATTTAACCAGTTTATGGACTTATCTTTGATGAGACAAGCATTTGTACAGCAGACAGTAAATATACTAGTGATAAAGTTGCCAACACCAAATGCATTTCCAAGGAAGTGAGAGAACAGTGACAAAGTTGGCTTTTGCTGTAGATTTTCAGTTATATAATGTCCAATAGTTACTGTAAAATAAGAGATTTTGATTTAACGTCTTAAAAATAACTATAAAACTGAAATTTCGTAAACTTAATAGGACTCTAAGTGATATTATCTAACTAAAATCTTCTTATTTAATTTTATTAACAGATTTAGTATGTTTATATTTAAGAACCATAAAATTAATATTTACCTTATATACTTTTGAACGTCTTTTTAAAACTACTCTAATATATAACTTAATACTAAATTACATATATATATATATATATATATGTCAGGCAATAAAAAAGTTTAAATTACTCACTATCGAGTGAAAGAATTTTTTTTATTGTGGTTCTCGTTAGCTGACCCACTGTACCACATTCTTAGACCTAGTGTACCCGGAGTACAGTTGTTCAACAAAAAGTACTTAAAAAAAATGATTTTCATTGTACAAAAATGTCTCTTAGAATTAAAGTAAAATTAATTAGGATAGCCAATAGATCATAAAACATAATACATTAGTTTGATATTCTGTTTTTAGAATATTTTTAGAATTATATTTAAAAATCTAAAAATGAAAAATGACCCACTTACCCCCGTCTGCCCTACATGCTGCCATCGATCGAACGGTCTGGAGTTTTAGGCGGTTTTCTTCAGATAGAACGTGAATACTCATTAGAACAACTTAAAAGGTCCCACGCTCAAGGCACCTTTCCTTAGGCAGATATACCTTTAGTAGCTTTTCCTTAATATTTAATCGCAATGCATTTTGATAGTCAACAATTTATATTTTATCATTTGTAATATAAATTGTTGTTTAATCCACTTCATTTTAAGATATGCCATTATGCAAAAATAAAGTTGGCTTTTGTTATTATTGTTCATGAAGTAAAATCATGTTTATTATTGTGATAAATATTGTATATATTAAATCTGAAAAATCTATTTTATGTTAGCTCTACTTGTATATTTCGCTCTATAATACAAAATAACAAGACTTTTATAATCAACGATTAAAACCAAAAAGATTAAAACGAACAATGCACATGAGTATTAGTTAAATAATTATTTAATTCACCTCTAAAATTTCGACGATTGGAATTAAAATTAGTAGCTACCTCGATATCCAGCCAACACAGGTTAAAGACAGCCAGACAATCTTATTCAAACATCTGGTTAACCTGGTATCGTGTTAGCAATAAACTTGAAAAATATTCCAATGGTTTCTTGAAAAGTGTCCACTTGTACAAATGATCTTACAGACGAGAAGATATAAGAAAATAGCGAAAACTATAGGAATTTTACTATTCCAGGCAGCTCAGCAGTTTTTAGAGCACCAGCCATCATAATTGAAAGAGAGCCAGACAAACTTATTAATACTAGTTGTTTGCCAGTGGTCGAAATTCGACCATAAAGCATTAATTTTTTTAATTTGAGTGTGAATAAAGTTTTTCTGTCAAATAATATGTCTCACCATTCCATATACACTGGAACCTACTAAATTTACCACCTTGACTAAGAGACTATCTGTTTTTAGTGACCACTTTTGTACAATTTCACTTTTCAACCACCACACTTTTCTGTGAAGACGGTGTTTTTGTAAAAACTCTATTATATTTTGTTAAATGCAAAGGTAGATCCAGCGAGTGGGACATAGGGTCATCTCCCCCTACCTACCTTAGATTTCACTCATTCAGTTTGCATTTTGAACAATTTAAACCAATCTAAAAAGTCTAGTGAGCCTCCTCCGAAAATTGAGCCTGGACCTGTCCTCGGCTAAAGGCCTATTATGTTTGCAGTTATAAAATCTTAAAAAATCGAATGATTCAATTCTACTTGCTAAGGCGTACCACTGATGCAGGTATATTTGGAAATTGAGTTTTTTGAAAAGATGTGGTAAAATAGTACCAGAATATTTTATAAGTGGAATTAAAATTATTTTATTGCCTGCGGTTCCACTTCAAACTTGACAATCAATAGCATTAGGATGTATAAACATGATGCGCATTCCTATTCCATTGACTAATACTTCCTTTGTATTTAAGATTTTATTAGTATAACGATTCAATTTACTAACTTATGTGGTGACAAACTATTGTATTTTTCTGTTAGCCAGGTGCAAATCCCGTCAACTGTTTTTTTCTGGACAACGTCTAAAGACTACTTCTGAAACATTGTCTTTTCCCCCAAAAAAGGCGGACATTTTAATCCGTATACAAAATAGTATTTAGATACAGAATTCAATATATACAAAAATATCAATATACTAAAAATAAATTTGTGTGCTTATTGGTTACATAATGGGAAATTTCTGAAAGCGTGTAGAATTGAATAAAAATACGAAATTAAATTAAATTTCCAAAATATGGAAAGTGACGTATATACTGGAAATCGCTTTAGCTTTAAATGCATCTTTCGCAGATCACAATTACTTGGCAATTTTTCACTTGCTCCCGGCTAACCGAAAAAAAAAAAAAAAACATTTGCAGTCAAAGAATTTAACGTGGATAGTTACTGATTTCATTGTCATCATGGTGAATTATTTAAACGTAGCTACGGTGAAATGTTCTCTATTCATCAGATATTCGATTAAGCCAACATTAATAGCTTAATCGAAGTTCAATCATCAGATTTAGGTTCTATTATAACTGACTTCAATATGTTATCAGAGAGTATGTTTTCGGAAGTACTTCAATAGACTTCATTAATAATATTATTTTTATTCCCTCTTAATTGCTGAGGTATTTCTTAAATAATATTTTTGGAGAAAATTTGCTTTGGCATACTGCCTGGCGGGATATTATGAAGAAATTGTGGAATTAGTGCGTTTCTGATTAGCGTCTCTTGGATAGCGACCTGCCCTGCTCGGTTCGTTTTTCCCTTGGAGGAACGAATAGTTAAATATTATTCTCTCTTCCAAGGTTTTTCCACTGCTTTAAAACATAGAATTTACAACACTTCGCGCACTTATCCCCGTCTAATAAAAGTCACACACATGCCAAGCACATTGCTAAAGCATAATTTAGTGATTGGCGTCGTATCACCAAAGTGGGTAATAATTCCACTTTTTGCAAATCTTGTTGTAATACTTTAACCCTATAGTACTGCTGAAACTAAGTGTTGTTATTTCAAAATTGACACAACAATGGAACCATCGCCCGACTTGGAGCGAAATACGCGTGCCAAATTACTTCTCTATTTTTTTACAGTGCATTAGCATACTACACAAAAATTTTAACATTCGCACAAACAACTCCATACGATCTTTAACTGTGCCGAATTTCACGGTCATCCGTTCGAGCAGTGCGCTGCAAAAGGGACACAAAAGTTTTGCTTAGCGTATTTATATATACATAGATATAAAACTAACCATGAATCGTGTTATAATAAATATAATTCGAAAAATATTCCAATAAATTCTTGAAAAGCATCCATTTGTAAAAAAACACACCATGGAAGAGAAGGAAGATCATCATGGAAGATTATCAGGCAAGTTTCTTGTAGTCTGTATAACTTTCAAAAAGTGTACAAGTCCACGTTTCACTGAATGTTTTTTGATATCAAACCAAACTGGAGCATAAGTATTTCAGATATAACTTACAAGTGTCTTCATCTCTTCAGCAGGTTCAGTTTGGAAAATATACTGCCCTAGAATTTGGCTAGCACACATTAACCAAGGTGAATGACTTAAAGGTCCTGGATTTCTTACAGCGAGATTAGTTGTTTTGCTCTGACAATATCCAATAAGTATTTTTGGCTGTTACTTACGCCAATCTCTGAAACTCGATTTCTTCCAATTGAATTGCAAAGTGAATAACAGTTAATTTTTCCCAGCCAGTTAAGGTTTTTTGAATAATTCCAGATAACTTAGCCGGGCCTGTACTTAGACCATACAAATGTTGAAAAATATGTCTAAAAGAAAGCTCATTGAAATGGAGAAGGCGAATGAACCATTGTAACGGTCGTTGACGCTTCATTTCAATGTTGCGAACTACGCAGTTTTTCCAGCTCGTACTTATATCTATAATATCACAGCCAATTGGAACCAACCGTCTCAAGTTAACAAAGTTTTTTTTCCAAATACTGATAATTTTTACTGATGGATTTAATACCTTTTTTTAGGTGTCACGTGTACTAAATATATTTTACCAGGTTCTTTAATACAGGGTCCCACTGGCCAACGTGTTCATTTTCGCCTTTTCTAGTGATGGAAAATGTAACAAACAAGGGTATTTTGTTTTTTCTATAAACTAAACCATTGCCAAAGTTTGAATTCTTAAAATACCCATATCACACTTAAGCTGTTGTAAAGATTGTGAAACTGCTGGGCGAATCTGCAGAAAAGGTATTTGGGGAAGACACAAGAGAGGGATTTATAAGAACAACTTTATATTCGCGATCATTCATGCCAAAACTGAGTCATAAGACCAACTTTAAACCTTAATCCAAATATAGAAACGTGTTTAAAATTGTAAGTGTAAATACACTGTAAATATGTAAATAACGGTTCTTCATGGCTGGGTGGATGGGAAGGGTAGAGTGGAACTCGAAGAATAGCTACCTCCTCGTGGTGAGTTCTGGGTTCTTAATGCAATATATTAAAATTGCATAACAAGTAAAGAGCTGCACTGTGCACGTTTATTCAGAAAAAGTGTAAAACTGCACTATAATAGCAGAAATAAAGCAACATATAAAAAAAAAGAAAAAGTCAAATTTTGATTAATTTTACGAAGCTGTATGGCTTATGCGCGACTTAAAAACTGCAAAAGAATATAAATATTTTTAAGGATATTTAAAAAAGAGTATTAAAAAAAGCACGTGCATGGCATTGGAACAAAAATTAATAATATTTGTATACCAATTTTCTTTTTAAAGTTTACCCTTTTTTTCAAACTTTAAAGGACATGCGGGCTATATGGTGACTAAAGATATATTTTAAATATTTTTCCCAAATTAAGGATTCCAAATTACAACCTTTTTTTGTCATTAGAAAAGTTCCTTATCTAAAATATCCATTTTTCGGCCCACCTTAGTGCATATACGTATGGGCTTGCTGTACAGTGCATTCAAATAACGGGCTTGAGATTATGCCCTAGACAAGTCCTTGACTACATGAGAGGACTGGCAGATTCTGTTATACATTTTGGATGGAAAAAGAAAGAAAATTTTCAGTGCTATGCTAGGAATAGATTATGATAATCAATTCTGATATCAAAGAATCTTACACGATTAACAAAACTTGTAAAAGCAGAAATAGCGCTGAATGATAAATGTAAATGAAAGAAAAAAATCGCAAAATATCTTTAAAATATTATCGATATTTTTCTTTTCTCCCCAAGACTCATCATATTAGCTGAAAATAACTTATTAATTTAAATGACTATAAAATAATTAAATCCAAATCTCAAGGATAATTAGTTAAGCTTTATTTATGAAAAATGTTGAAAATTTTATTATCTCTCAACATTAATTATTACTTCATTGTACGAAGTACAAGGAAGTAATCCGATCGCAAAAAATTTCGGTAGCCAGATTTTGACGAAAAAAACACTTTTGACTACCTCTAATTTACTTTTAAGAATTTTTGCAATGCATCTCATCGCACGCATGCATGTACAACATCCATATAAGTGCATTACAACCTATTTTGACCGACCGCAAGTATATTTTGACCAGTTGTTCCCGTACGTATGTACGTATGTACTTGCATATTTCAAAAACTATCGGTCTTAGAATGTTGAAACCTTATATTTAGGATTGTTGTAACATCTAGTTGTGCACCTCCCATTTTAGTCTCAATAGACTGGATAGTTTATTTACAAAGCCACCCAAAACATGTTAAATACATTACGCTGTATAGTAAGAAATTCATTAAAGCTTATTTTAGAAATATAAAGCTGTTTCAAACGACTCTGAAGTGATATATGTGTTAAAGGTTACAAAATGAATCTTTCCATCGAAAATAGTGTCTTAATCAATTTCAGTTCTACAGGAACAATGAAATACATTTCAGCACATTGCGGTCAATGGCAGTTTTAGAGACATTCATCCATTTCAAGCATAATACCGTCCTCCCATATAGTTAGGTAATGGTCCGACCACGGTCACATGCTTTTTTAAAAATTACGCCAGAAGTTGCCAAAAGTTAGCGACTTTTGGTTTACTTGTGTATGTATTTAACTCATATCTCAAAAACTGTTAGTCGTAGAATGTTGAAATTTCGTAAATAAGATTTCTGTAAGATCTTGTGATGCATGTCGATTTTTGGTTCCAATTTACTGAAGAGTTTATTTACAGGTTCACGGAAAAGAATTTCAATTCATTAATGTCTATGGACATTCAATATACTACGTCTGCAGTCAGTTATTGTTTGGTCCATGCCCAAAATATCGCTATTTTTCATCAACTTTGGCGAGTTTTTCCGAAATATCACCAAATTTGGTGCCAAAAATAAGTTCATTTTCCCATAACTCTAAACATTTAACCGTAGAATGTGGAAACTTGGTACTTTGAACTATTGTAACATCTAAGGTTGCATCTACTTTTTGATTGCAATAGACTGGGCAATTTATTTACAGGATGACCCAAATGACTTTAAATACATTAAGGTGTATGGATACATTCAATACATTAAAATTCTGTGGCAAATTACTACTTTGGTTATCCCTAAAATGTAGCAAACTCTCTCAAGCTTGTCGGCTTTAAGTGAAATATTGCCAAACTAAGTGTCGAAAACAATTTTTTCAAATTGAGCCTAGCTTTGCGATATCGGAAATATTTCGCTAGAAATCGCTAAACCTTAATATTATTGCAGTGTTTTATCTCTTTCAAACAAAAATAAATTTAGATTAAGTGCACCCAAAATATTTTTGATTTTATAGACGTGCAAGGAAATCATGTGGTGTTCATATCAGATTTTTTTACTTAAGTTCTGGAATACATATTTAATCCCAAGTCTTAATGAATATTCTATTTTAAATAAAAAACAAGGAATTTGTACTGTTACAATGTATTTCCTTTGAGCTCTATTTCTCTTAATTTTGAATGGTATCTTTCTTTTAAGCCGTTTAGGGTAAACCTGAGTTACGTTTCGAAGCAATAAAATATTAAGACTGCGCAGTTAAAATTTTGCAGACAATTAAAGTGTAGAAGAAACCTTCACGAAAATTAAGTACTCTCTTCAAAGCTACATTTATTACACAAAATATTTCACAGAAAAATGAACTAACTGCACTACTCAATTGCATATTGTTTTCGAATGAAACTTCATAATGAAATTACTGATAAACAGTCACAAAGAAGTCAATTTTACATTTAATAGCAGAAGATTTTAATTTTTAACATTAAATCCCCCTTTTAGTTTTTTTAACATTAAACCCAGGTATTAAGCATACTTTCCTATTAAAATAATGCAGCAGTGAAGATTCTTCTTCTGGAATAAGTGTTGCTTCAATCTTAAATCCATCAATGCTCCATTTTAACCCAAGACTTGTTCAACCTCAAAACTAGTTACAAAAAGAGAATTTTCACCACTGAATCTTTTAATGTTGACGGTGAAGAAGCTAAGTCTGTGTTCAGTTGTGGATTAAACAAAATTGCAACTAAATAAATTTTTAAGTTCAAGTGTATTCAGGGAAACTCATCTGATAAGCCACTGAAGTAGACAGTCTTAAAGCTGTTAGCATCAGCTTGGAAATATTTCGGACCGTAAATATTCGTTAGTTTTAAAAATGTAATAGCTATACACAAGACAGCGAAGAAAGATACATACTCACAGAATTAACGAGCACAATCACCAAGAAAGCTCTGTGGTATTTTATAAGTCTGGCGTTTGAAGAATCATTTCGGCTTGTGGCTGAATCAATGCAAAACAGGCTTTCGCTGCCCTTATTTAATTTATTTTTCAAAATTAAAATTTGAGAGTTATGTTAGAGGAGCTGCATTCTCTGCAGCGGAGAAACGGCTACAAAGAGAATTACCACCCCATCACAAAAAGTATACGGTAGGGAATGTAAGTATTTTCAACGGTAGAGGTGGGGGCATTTGAGCTCCACGGGTACAAAACACTGTAAATGATAAGTATTAAAAATATGAATCAAAATATTGCTCATTAACACATGCTATTTGACAGATTTACACTAGTTTAAAAACTCCACTTCTGGACTGATATTCGTTCCATCTCTTGGCACAGTATTCTCTTGCACCACCTGCTAATCCTAAAAAACTACAGATATCGGTGCAGGACAGACACTGCCCCAATCACCTCCATACCAATGCCGACTCTGAGCCAACACAGCCGATTTCGGCCCAGCACCTAACCGATAAGGCTGTGCTTATTGGATTAATTTACTATTCCCGAACTTTATCATCACATTAAAAACGAACACTGCATTGTGCATGTGTAACACATGCACAATGTAACACATGTTTCATAGAGACTATTTTTGCATTATATGTGCCAGCTTTAGAGAACTTCGTTTAAACCAATAACGTACTGAGTACTAAAAATTGGAAGTGTGTTGGAGTCATATCGTTAGGACAAATTTATTTGGGATAATGCAATTTTTGTGTTCAACACATGCATGTATAAATAAATATACAAGTTAATAAATAAATCAAAATAAATTAGAAATCTCAGATAAACTTCAACTTGCAGGGACTTTGAAGGTTACGATAAACAGTATTTTCTCTTGAATACAAAAATTACTAACAATTATTTTCACTCAAGATAAAAAGTAACTTTTAATGCCGCTATTTACTGCATTTTATCGATATACTAATTAGTGTAAATTTCTGTTACAATATTCAAACAATGGCTAAAGTAAAATATTTTGTCATTTAACAAAATCAGCATAATTTCCCGGTTGAACTAGCAATGTTACCACAATATGACAGCCACTCTGAAGCAACAATGTGAATTACTATATAGAAATGAATACTATACACTGTGAATAACTATACACTATAGACTAGAGATTTTCTTGTGACTAGACGTCACCGAGAATAAGAAATGGTGACTTTAGAGTCACAAGCAAGTGATAGAAGTCTACTGTTATTCCTAGTTGATGTCACATATTGCTCGCGGGTATGACAAAAACTTATGTATGTATCTAAGTTCGTTACTATCTCCATATCAATAACATTTACGCAATGTGCTGATAAAATTTATGAGCACTAAAATCAAAAATGCAGTTTGATTTTCATGTTAAAAAAGTATTCTGGAGCAGAGTTGGGTAAAAACTAACATTCAATTAACAACTCAAACGAGAACCAATTTATTGTTTACTAGCTGAAGTACCCGTCGTTGACGGGTTAGTGAATGCAAATTTCCAAAAAGCAAGAACTTTCGTCAGCATTGTAGGAGTACACAGAATGGATGTAGTATGTTGCCAAAGTAAAGAAAGCGAAGTTATAATTTTTATGTATTGTTAAAATATTACAGGTTAGAGAGTCACTAAGTAATATCATTTCATACGCTTTAGTCGTAATTATGTGATGCGCGAACGAATATTTATTGAAATAATTTTCGCAAAATCTCAAAATCTAATCAATATTTTTGAGAAATTGGAAGCCTAGAATTTAAGTTGAGTGACAACCTACCATGTTAACAAAATTGAGTTTCATTCCCTGCAGTCTTTTTTTCGTGATGCTGGACCAAAATTTAGCATTTTAAAGCGATTTTCACAAAATCTCAAAATGTAATCAAAATATTTTTAATATTCAACGCCTATAAATTAAGATTAGCAACTACCTATCATATCACCAAATTTCGTATCATTCGTATTAGTCGTTATTACGTGATACTCGAACACAAATGTACGCACTTTGAAAGGATTCTCAAAATCCAATCACGATTTTATAAAATTCGATGCCTATGTTTTAAGTTGAGTGACCACCTATCATGACACCAAATTTTATATCATTCGCCTCATTCGTTTTTACGTGATGCTTGAACAAATATTCACTCAGTTTTAAATGATTTTCGCAAAATCTCGAAATCTGATCGACTTTTTTTAATTAGATGCTATTAGTTTAAAGAGAGTGACCACTTATCATTTCACCAAATATCATTTTTTCACCTTTGCAGTTATTACGTGATGTGCGAACACAAATTTAAGCAGTTTGAAACGATTTTCACAAAATCTAATCAAGATTTTTTTAAAAATTCGACGCCAATGTTTCTAGTTGAATTACCACCTATTATGATACCAAATTTCATTTCAATCGCTTCAGTCGTTTTTACGTGATGTTTGAACACGAATTTACGCAGTTTAAAAGGATTTTCGCAAAATCTCAAAATCTAATCAAGATTTTTTTTTAAATCGGCACCTATGTTTTAAGTTGAGTGACCACCAATCATGATACCAAATTTCATTTCAATCGCTTCAGTCGTTTTTACGTGATGCTCGAACACAAATTTACGCAGTTTAAAAGGATTTTCGCAAAATCTCAAAATCTAATCAAGATTTTTTAGAAATTCGACACCTATGTTTTAAGTTGAGTGACCACCTATCATGACACCCAATTTCATATTATTCGCTTCAGTCGTTTTTACGTGATGCTTGAACATATAAAGCGTCACGGACAGAACGACAGAATGACAGAATGACAGACAGACAAACTTTTTTTGAGGGTCGCACCGGATTCCCAGGTGCTTGAAACGGATAGAAATTGCAAAATTTTTGAAATCCAAGAAATGTACAGACAAAAGTCTAATTTTATTTATATAGATTGACAGTTAAATGACAAATAAACTAATAGCTAGTAGTTGAACGTTCAACTAACTGGGCTCAACTAATTTAGTTTTAGTTGAACAGAAAACTAAAACTTTTTTAGTTAAGCTGATATTGTTGGACCTTCAACCAACAATTACTTTAGTTGAACATTTAGTTGCATTCCTTTAACAACTATTAGGTTTAGTTGAATGTTTAGTTCAATAAATATTTAAATTATCGATGCCCAACTTTGTCCCGGAGTTTGAGAAATAGTCTAATTTTTTTCTAGTATTATTGATTCTCAAAATTAAAATGAGTTTTCGGGCTTATAAATAAATGCGTGTTCTAGAAAAATGTACATTATTATCTCTTTCGGCTCATGTTTTAGCTAGTATCTTGGAGCATTTAAATGACTTAATTTTTTCACTTAGAAAATTCAACTATTACATTTATTTTGCTCTATTATCCAAAGGAAATTAATTTTAAATAGCTAAAATTCTTTAAATTATTTTTACAATACTATTAGAATAAAATAAACACCGAACAGTGACTGTTAAAATATAAACGATCATTTTAATTATTGGACTGTAATATGCGCTTGTGAATTCTTATAATCGTACATTAAAACAATAATTCATAATGCTTTAGTAAAACACTATCAAATATTATTGTGGGCTTTTATTAATAAAACTCTGAACATAAATATCTTTACTGCTTCCACTGCATAAGCTCGTTTAAAATATTTTGTGAATTTACAAACTATATTTATTGAGCATATTCTCCCATATTTCTAACGTGGCGTAATTTTGCATAATTATCACCCATACTCAATCGTGGTAGTTTGGAATTGTCTGCTGCTGCAGTTATAACCATAAAGGAGCAGAAGCTCAATAATCTTCTGGCCGGACTTTTCTCTGTTCAGTCGGAGGAAAGCTGGCATTTATTTTAATTCATCCGATATATATTAAAGTCATTTACGATCCAAAAGACAACATTTGATAATACGATAATTGTAATTGTCTGAGTTCCTGGGCTGCCAAGTTGTCGGAAAATATTTACATACGATCAGATATGACTCATTCATGAGTTAATTACATAATTTGAATATATTCCGGATGAAAGTTACTGTTAGTATACTAATTTTAGAACGAATGACCATGTATTTAAGCATTAACTAATTTTTATTTCTGCGTACGGTATAATTTTATTCTATTGTGTAAATTGCACTAGGAATACATTTATTACATGTGATATGATTTCTTAGAGTGATTAAATTTTATACAGTTCTTAAATTTTGGTAATGCTGTTAATTAAAACAAGCATTAAACATTGTTAACAAAAAACACATAAAAGAACTCGCGTTTAAAAGATAAAATGATTAAAAAGGGCTCCCTGTCCCAATCTGTGAATGACTTGGATCGCTACTGAAGAGGACAAAAATTTTTCGATCGAAACAGCTGCATAGCCTGACAAGTAACTTTCATTTTGTTATTTTACAAAGTTTTTAATTATTTTATAAAACAGTATTCTTACAACATTTTTAGTTTTTGTTTTTAGAAATGCAATACTATTTTCCTGTGTGAATGCGCATGATGTGATAAATATCAAATGATAAATAACCACCATATAATCATTCGTAAAAGCAACCAAAGAATAACGTAACTCTGTTATTGTCTTAAGTTTTGCATTAATGAGAAACTAATAAAAAAATTCAGAAAAAGACTCTTACGTTCTTCATTTGAGTCCTATAATTCTTCATAGCCTGATTGCTCACTTGTTCCTCAGCAGAAACTCTAAAAATGAAGTTTCCGCCTATGACCTCTCTTAGTTACGGACGAACACAGATTGACTTTTGATCATCCTGCATACAGACCGTGGTTATTCAATTTTTATACTTCCTACATAGCGAGTTTTCACTGTTCCTATTTCTACAACTAGAAATTATACAGATAATTCGTTATAGAGAAAAAGGTTGCAGTTAATCATCTGCGATAAATATATTTCGCAAAGCGTGAAAGCGAGCAGAACTACAATATATGGTCACACTACGAACTACCATATATGGTCTATACTACATTATATGCTCACACTGTATGAACTTGAAAAGACAAGAAAATAAATTTTGATAAACCCAGATGAGTGATGCTTTCTTAGAAAAACAGCGAATTCAACTAAGGAAATTACTTAAATTAGTCAATAAATGATGAAATTAATAACGGAGTGCTGAAATTGTTTCTACATGCTTTAGTAATTTCCTTTGTTGAATTTGCTGCTATTTCCGCTCCAAGTACGACGTAATGTATACAAGGTGTGTCCAAAACGTCATCTGAATGATGTCATAAAATAAAGCAAACAAGTGTTACAAACAAAGTACTTTTACCGACCTTCAAAGTAGTCGTCATTAGCAATAACACACTTCTGACATTGCTTGTATAGCTGTTGGTAACTGTCGTCAAACGCTTCTTTTGGAATCGCTGGAAGCAACGTCTTCACAGGTCGTTCGGTCTATAGCCGTTGCCACACGTTGTCGGCAACTCGTAGGCCTTCAACTCATCTTTGTGGTGGAGAACAATATGTCTGCAGGTGCCAGATCTGCAGAATATAGAAGGTAGTTCAAGAACTTACTCAAGAGACTCATCCTTGACAGAATCCTTTTCATCTCTAAGGCGTTTACACCACTCAAAAGCATACTCTTTACTCACTGGTTCCACATTTCATGTGTCGCCGCCGCTGTTTACACTGATTCGATGCTTACCAGTTACTCCATTTCACAATGACACCCCTGCTCCCACTGATTATGCTACATTGGTCATAACACGCACTTCCGTTTAAATGTCATTTTTTAGATGCTAAGGCGTATTAGTTGCTATGTCACTCACTGCGTGCACACAAACGCAGCTTCCTAACCATCGACCATTCTTTGAACTTTTTACTATGCGACCATTCACTGAACTTTTTAAACGCACCTTTAACTTTTGAAATGGATAAAAAAGTATTACCGGGAATACCTTTTTGAAATTCATATACCACAGTTGTATGCATTCAGCTCACCGGATTTATCTAGACACAAGATGTTGTTTATAAGGAAATCGAATTATGACCAATTAGTAAATGTCGCAAAAAAGAGTATTTCTGCAACAATCGTCAAAAGAATATTTTACCGCATTCCTGCACTATTCACACACCGATTACTTTTCCATGATTCCAGCCTATTTCACATGTATATAATTATTATTACGACAGATTGCGTACTGTCCACAATGGCATTCGTTCTGTTAAAATCGTGAAATTGCAACAGCTGAATAAACTTCCAAACGACGACTTTTCTCTGAATCTGGTAACACAATCGAATTTATTTTAATTCAAGATATTAAAGTCATTTAAGAGTCAAGGGATGACATTCGATTATAAGATAACTGTAATTGTCTCAGTTCTTGGGCTGTCAACCTGTCGGAAAGCATTTACGTATGATCAGACGTGTTTCATTCTTGAGGTGATTTCATAATTAGAATTTATTCCTAGGTGTCGTTTCCATTAGTATGCTAATTTCAGCTTGTATGATCAACCATTATAATCTGTATTAGTTGTATTATTTAGGTAGCGTATAGTTTTATTGGACGCCATGTTAGCTGCATTCACTATGCTTTCCAAGATAACTGATTTTCTAAGTAGTTTGTAATGATATTTTCTGAATCATTAGTATGTCTTTGTATTTAAATGCTTTTGTTCTATTACTTCTGTTCATTATTACATATTCTGAAATTGGAAGATAGGCTATTAAATCTTTCTTGTTTTATCAAGCGCTTAAATTTTATTTGCACGTGTCCACTTATTTAATAAAAATTTAATACTCCGTGTCTTTCTAATGAATTAGATTTTAGTCATACACCGTCATAAGTTTTGAATCTATTTTATCAATGTTTTGTTGTTTCACTCCTGTGACTATGAATTTTTTTTTCGTTAATAATATGCTGCTTAATACTGTGCAGCATGTCTAGATATGTGTTATTTATTCTTCACAGGAGCAGTAGTAAAAATTATTTCAAGTGATTCTTTGTCTTCAAGAATCTTGCATTCGCCCAACATTTTTGTTTTATAATCATTAAATGAAACGATGAAATACAGTAATTTAATTTTATTCTTTCTATGTACTACTTTGAATATTATAAATATTTGCACTGAAAATGTTCTGAAATTCAGGCTAAAATCAATACTCTACTCCTGAAATTGGCAAAGATTAGAATTTTGATGCTTGTAAGTTGGTCGTTTAAACCGCTAATTATATAATTAAATTCCTGCTGGTTAAATTAGAATTTATCAGAATTTTTAGAACTTAAGTGATGCTACCTTCCAAATGCTAGATTTAAAATAAAATAGAAACTTACTTATCATATTTAGGCAATATTCTTCCAAACTTGGGCTGCAGGGCACGTTATTTTTATGTAGAGTACTCTGAATTTCAGGCTAAAAACGTTGTTCGAAGTCTGAAATAGGAAGGGTAATGTGTTAAGATTGATGCTTATAAATTGGTTATTTAGACCACTAGTTAACTATCTGAACACCTATTTGTTACATTAGAATTTATAAGTATTTTCAAAATATAAATTATAATGTAACAAATAGGTATCAAGTAACATCAAATGCTAACCCAGACAGCACAGCAAATTTGCATCAAACTTGCAGTAAGCTTGATTTATCAAGTCAATAAACTTGAATTAAGCTTGAAAATTTCAAGCGTGTAAGCTTAATGCAAGCTTGAATCAAGTGTTCAAGTTTACACTTGCCCAACTTGCATTAAGTTTGAAATAGCAAGCTTGAATCAAGCTTGACATAGCAAGCTTAATTCAAACTTAAACAAAATTCCTAAAACAAAATTTTCATAAATACATGGACTGCCGGTCGACGAACTCGCCCCATATATTTTATTTTTCCACGCAATTTCCCCTCTAAGCTGAAACCTTAAGTTATTTTAATCTGTTTCCGTCTAGCGTCTGCGGCTCGGAAGAATCTCGGGAACTAAGGAGTGGGAAGCCAGCGTTCTAACCATCGTGCCATTCCAACTCGCAGTGACATCACTAAAGTTTGAAGTGAGTGTTATGGTTGTCACGCCGATTTTTGGCGAGATTGATCATTATTGGCCGATGCCGATCTGCTTCTTTTATTTTTACATGGAATGAATCAAGATTAAAATAATGTTATGTGTGATTTATAGACTCTACTAATAGGGAAATAAGCATAATATAAACTTAAAAGCAGCACACGTTTTAAAACTTTCAATATCGCAACACTCATGTTGGGCAATATTGGCCAAAATCGAGACAAACGACTGATTTTGAAATCAAGTTTGTAGTATATTTGTATTTTATTTTGAAGAATTTCAATATTTGGAAATATAGAATCTTATTTTTTTAATTCTATGGTCAAGTACATTTATGACTGATGATAAGTTATTTGTTATGTGGATGTGGCTTTCCAAATCAAGCAGTAATCAAGTTGTATTCAAGCTTGACAGTTCAAATGACTTAAATTCGGCGAGAAAATATTTTCTGGCTTATTTTTTTGTAATCTCCAAGCTTGCTGCAAGCTTAAAATGAATTGAACTGTCAAGCTTGTACTAATACGTCAAATTCAAAGAAATGTCAAGCTTGATTTAAGCTTATGCGCTGTCTGGGAACGGATGGGTTTAAAAAAGTAACTAAATTGTCCAAATGTAGGCATTTTATTCCAAGCTTGGTCTACAGCAATACTCATCAATCGGTATGAATAGAAAGATTGAGAGCAAGCATTCGTCTTCCTAGGCATGTTCGATAGGATTTAGGTCCAGAGAATGAGCTGAACACTTCATGCGCTGAATTTTTTACTGCTGAAGGATACTGCTAATCATCCAGGATAGCCCTTTGTGGTTTAGAATTGAGATCCTGAATCAGGAAATAAACACCTATTGCCTCGGCATAAGGGCGTGCATAATCGTCAAGGATGTCATCTCTGAGCATTTAGGGTTCCCAGTGAAAAGATATGGGCGTTAGTGCGTCCATCCAAAGAGATTTTACCCCAAACACACACCCTCCCTTCTGCGCATGCATCTCTTTGACAAATGTTTGATTGATGATAACATTTTCTAGATCATCTTCAAATCAAACAACGCCTTCTACCGCTTTGGAGGCGAAACTTGGACTCCACTAATCCGTCCAAGACAACATTCATTGGTTAGCCACATACTAATGTGCTCACCTCAAATGTTCCCTTCTATAGCGTAACATGAGTGACACGCCAAAGGCTTGTTGTGTATTGTCTACATTTGCAGAGCCTTCTACGCACTGCTGATATTCAGATTGTCCTTAAAGGAATTGCAGAAGGAGGATTTAAGGCAAGTTGGAGATACGTTTCTATTACTTAATACAGTCAAGCATCGGTCATTAGAGCTGGTCTTAACAGTTGGCTGTCCATGGCTGAACCTTCTGAATGCCGAATCTGTACTTGCAAATTGTTGCCAAAAACATTGAAACCTAGAAGAAATAACATTTTACGATCTGGTCACTTGTGTCTGACATTGTCTTGTCTCTAATCTCACAATCACTCTCTGTCGTAGGGCTTCGAGCAAATGATGCCTGGAGACCATGTTACAAATTGCCTATCATCATTTCGTGCCTTATAACTACAGCGAAAATAGGAGTTTTGACTTAAGAAATGCTTTATTTTTTCTCCTAGCAGTATATTTATTCTGGTTGTGACGCCATCAATTTGCATATAGCAGATTTGCTCATCAATATTTATTTGAAACATATTCCAATTTTCTATACGGTTAGCCTTATTTCTCACATATTTCTCTCTTTTGGGGGGGGGATTTTTCTCTTCTGAAAACCAGTGTATAGCTGCTGCCTCATATTTAAGGGTAACGTTTCGGATTTCAGTTTTACAGTGAGAGCATTTGGTGAAAGTCTTTAAAAGTCTTATCAAATGAAAATTATGCAAATTTCAAGGAATTTACTTATGCAGTCTTAATATTTAAATCAGAAAAAAAGAAAGAAATGCAAACCAAACGTGAAAATCTTTTGTAAAGGCAGCATAATATTTTTTTGAAAATTACTTAATTTGCAATAAAAAAATACCGGTGATATTAATCTCTACTTTTTTCAAGTACTAAACAGAACAATATTGAAAGAACGGTATTAAGCTCTACCATTAAACTAACAATTTAAGCGCCATATTCATTAATTTCCTTCATAAATCTTTGTCTGAAAGAAGCGATTTGAATTTCCGGCATTTGATGTTTTAAGAAGAGCAGATTGAAAGATCTATAATCCAGCATAAGCCCATTTCAAGGTTTACATTAAATATGTATATATTTTGAAAACCAGGCTGTACTTTTCAAATATGAAATGATTTACTTCCTTTTTTGTTATCTAAATAAAGACTAAAGACAGTCGGTATTCTGGAAAATAAAAAGATTGATAAGCACGCATACATTTTCTTTTTTACGTGATACTTGTAAATCATTTATGTTTATTTCTCTTGAATGTATGCCCACAGAACGTTTTATAAAAATGCGTATCAAATGCATAATAGAAGGGTAATTTTTATAAATATTTATAGCAAATAATTATAATTTACAGTTTATTTGTTAGTATTTCTAAGAAAACGCTACAGCGAAATGGATGTACTAGACATTTATACAGAGTCATTAATATTAATAATGCTGAATGTTAAGAAGTTCTTTTAAATTTTATAGTACTGAGTATAAAAATAAATACCATAAAAATATCAATAACTAAATGAATGAAATGAAAATCATACATCCATAAACTAAAGGAGAATGTGATTTATATGTGCGGAAAAAACCCAGAAGTATATTTTCATAGCATTAGAATAAAAAGTACTAAAGCGATACCTACCTGACAAAGTATACTTAAACTTTTATATTGAGAGAGCAATAACCGCACTATTCATTATTATGTATTAATGAATAGTGCGCTTATTGCTATCTCAATAGAAAAGCTTAAGTATACTTTGTCAGTTAGGTATCGCTTTAGTACTTTTTATTCAAATGCTATGAAAATATACTTCCGTTTTTTTTCGCACATATAAATCACATTCTCTTTTAGTTTATGGTTGTATGATTTTCATTTATCCATAACCTAAAAGAGAATGGGTTTTTAGGTTATTTCTCTTTTAGGTTAAAAGAGAAATAACCTAAAAGGTTATTTCTCTTTAAAGGTTTCTCTTGAAGGTTATTTTTCTCAATGAAAAATTGCCCTCCGGTTTTCAAATATGTAAAAGACGTTACATGATTTTTTAAAATGAAATTTTGAAAAGTTGGCAGAAGTCGATATTTTTGGTAAAAATAAAGATTGGTAACTAGGCATAGACTTCAGTTTTCAGAATACAATGAACACGACATGTTTTTCCACTTGGTTCATATCAATTAATTTTTTCAAATACTATGTGTAAAATTGTGATACTTATAAATAAGTGAAAAAATGAAAATATTTGATAATAAAAGTTCATGTCTTTATAATTTTCATCAAGATTAGAAATAAATTATTAAAATCATGTGTTGCAAAATGAGTGTGATATGCGAATAAATAATGCAACAAAAAATATTAATTGTAAATATTTTTAAAAAAATTTCAAAATTTAAAATTTTTTTTTGTATCAAAATTTCTAAACAAACACTTTAATAACTTTGAAACACTAAACGTAGAAATAAAAAATGATACATAAAACCCAGCTTAAAAGGAGAAAATAACTTAAAATATTGCATATAATTTTTAATCACTTGAATAAACAACCAGAATCAAACATTTTGTTTTATAAATCTGTTAAAATTCAACTCATTGAACATTTTTGCGATATTGTATCGAAATAAAAATATGCGATATTTATTTTTATTTATATTCTAGAACTTTACATATAATACGGGGATTTAAATTTCCGGAACTTAATATTTAAAGAAGTGAAGTTTGAAGTTTCTTTAATCCAATATAAGCACTCACTTCCAAGGCTTATATAAAGTTTGCATGCTTTGAAAAATCGCCATCCGTTCATCTAATATGTAAACGACCTCTTGCACTTTTTTTATGAAACCTGAAAAGACAGGAAGGATGTCGAAATTTTAGGCAAAAATAAAGATTGATATCCATGTTTAGTAGTTCCAGAACACAATGAATGGAATATTTTGTCTTTATACCTGGTTTATCTCAAAGTAACTTTCAAAAATGCATACATTTTCACTAAAGTGAACTAAAATTAAAAGTATTATTCGAGGTAGTAATGAAAGAAATGTTGTTTTATGAACTAAATAGCTTCTTAAGTGGGCAGAATACACTACGTTTTCAAAAAAAAAAAAAAAAACATCTCAAAATTTAACTAAAGATTTTAAATATTTTCATTAGACTAACAAGGATCAGTTTTTGTGTCTCAGACATTAAACAAAAAATAATAATACCACGTTTTCAAAAATGAATGAGGCTGGTAACGGTTCTCTCCGTAAGCAGAATTCAGTTCGCATCCTTCATTTTCAATTTCGCTGTCCGCAACCGTAATTTGTTGTTCTGTTTTTCAAACATTTTAAGAATTCATTCTTTCTCTAAATAAAGGTTCTGACCAAGGTCGGTTGTAAAATTGCGTGGTTGGAAAGTTTATGCCCCTGGGATAGGAATTAAGGTGGAGTTCTCTGAAGAAGATTGTGAAATAAGTATACATATAAGGTATTTTTTTGTCTCGATATTTATTTTAATTTTACAAGCATGATTAGAAAATACGCTTTTAAACAGAGGATTTCATTAGAAGAAACATATACTGACTTTCAATTTATCCAATAGGCTGTTGTGTTATATCTTTATAAGGACTTGGAAATTATATTTCCCGCCCACATCACTCATTTTTAAATGTCAATGGGAAACTATTTTCCCATGTATGATTGTGCCGCAATCTGCTGATAAATCCAGATTTTTAAAAATGTTATATAATAATAATAATACTAATAACTTTAGGTAATGTATAAATTAAATTAATTTCCTTTCATAAATCATTCTCAATCCCAAAATACTGTAACATAATATTACCAGAAAAAATGGCCTTATAAAGGGTTATCGTGTTTTCTAAAATATATAATGTTGAGACTTCACTCAGAAAGCAGTTTTCTTTTTAAATATTTTATTTTAATTTTTGATTTAAATTTATTCCGTTCATGAATTTAAGTATATTTTTTAACACTATACGAACTGAAGGCCACAGTATAAGCTCATTCAGAAGAAACACATTCTTCAGACAAGTAAATGCTACAAACTTGAGGGATGATAGTACCTTAAGTTGGCACTTGCTGAACTGGAAGAAAATAAAAAAGTATGGAAATGTCATTTCTTCATCGTGTACTGTACTGCTCTAGGAGTTCTTACCCTGGGTCTTTGTAAAGTAAGCAAGTCTACGATGTTTCGCAAATATGTGATTTTTAAAGCTTTAATTTACAATAGGAGCAGAAAATGGCATATATGTAGAAAATGGAGACAAATTTTCATTTTGTTGCTTGTGAACTGTGCTTTCAGATTAAAATTTATTCATAGTTTCTTTCAATCTAAAATCATTCAAAAATGTCATTTTGGTAATACGTCACTTATTTAGCAAATAACAACGGCCGACACGCTGTCAAAATATAGCTCTGTCAAAATATACTCTTAGCGCTGTCAAAATATACATAACTGTTTAAGGCTGAAATATGAATTCAAAATGTTGTGGAAACGCAGTGTCTGTTTAACCTGAGTAGTCACTTAGTCTACTACCCAATTTCATTTCATTCGCTTAAGTCCTATTACATAGGGGAGAATGGCCTAAAGCGGGTAGGTCGCGCAAAGCGGGTAGGCCTTCGTATGCTGCCGCATAGTGCGCATGCGCTAATATTGACATGTGCCGTGAGTACCCGAACCCTCCCGAGTTTCATCCAGTCCCAACGGTCCACCGGCGTAGCAACATGGCGTAACGAGACACAAAATAAAATAATTGGGGAATTCGTTAAAAAAAACTGAAGGTTTGTAATTCTTGACTAGTCGAAAACCAGCTTATTATTTTTATTGCCAATATTACTACATTATTTTGATGCTATCTACCTATAAAATACCATGATGATTCTGGTTTTTTTTATTTTTTTATATATGGTTATTATTCTTCAAGTAAAAATGTGCTTTCGGGCAAAACGGGTATCTGCCTGGTAGATACCCGCTTAAAATAGAAAGAAAAGAGTAGCGAAGAGAAAAAATGAGAAATCATATTTTTGTCTTGTTTGTGGTGGATTGCAGGAAGAACCACCTAAAGTAGATTGGATCCAATGTGGAGACTGTCAAGAGTGGGCTCATGAAACTTGTACTAATTACTCAGGAAAAGGGTCTTATTTTTATGATTTATGTCAAGAATAAGCCATTATAAGTGTAAAATTTAAATTAGTTAAGTATAACTTAAAAAGTTATTTTTTATAACGACAGTTAAATAGTCTGAGGATTTAGTCATTTTTTATTTTTATTTTATTTTATTAATAGACATACCAAATGAGATTTTGAATATTAATGACTTAAGTAAAACTTGAAAGGTCATTTTTTCATATTGACAGTTAACTAATCTAATAATTTAATCATTTATTACTTTATATTTAATTAACAAATGCACCAAATCAAAATAAGTTCATGTGATAATCATTTATATCAATGAGACCTTTAATAAGGCTGATAAAATAAGTCAGCAATTGTTCTATGAAGGTTATTTTTAATAATAATTTAAGTTCAATTAAACTTTCAATAGTAATCCTTAAGGAAATTAATATGTGTTCAGATTTGTAAAGTATATTGTACTTACCCGCTTTGCCCGAACGGCTTACTTGCTTTAAGCCCCCTTCTAGGCAAAGTGGTTTTTTTAAGCATGTTTAATTTTTGATAATAAACAATTATTATAAATGAAATAACGCAATACTCTTTTTTTGTTTTGAAGTTTAAGATCTCTTATTAGGAATAAATCAATCATGTTGATAATAAAAGCCCCAAAACAACTGTTTTTGGATATTTAGCGCTAACCTACCCGCTTTAGGCCACTCTCCCCTATAGCTCCAACAAGCATTTGCAAAATTCCTGAAAAATCTCGAAATCTGTACACATTTTTTGGAAAAAAAAAACTGGAATTATAGTTTAATTTACGTGACATCTATCAAGTTACATATACACTTTTCATTCACTTGAGCTGTTTTTATGTGATATGCGAGAGAAAAAAGCGTCAATCCTGATAAGGGACTTGACGATTTTTTCCTGAAGGTGTGCTTGGTTCCTATGTCCTTGAAACTTAAAAAAAAAACCACATAATGTACAGAAAAATGTTTTATTTTACAGAAATGGATAACAATTGTTTTTTGTTCTTTCACTTCATTTCCCCCCGTTTTTTAGGGTGGCAGGGAGCGTGGGGAGGGGAGCTATTCGTAATGCGATAAGTGTTGATTAAAATTTAAAAATGCACAATGGATTTTAAAATATATCACCATAAAACTAAAAATACAGTTCAAACAAAGTTTGATACCGTTAATTTAAAAGACTTAATAACAGGCTGCCGGTGCTTATGAACTCCGGATAAAATAAACGTATTTATTAATTTTATCTAACTGGAAGATTAAGCGGGCAGATTGATAGATACATAGATATCGCCCGATATCTACTCCTGAAAAAAGTATAGAGCCTACAAGTATTTAATTTCTAAGCCAGTGAATCTTACAAACCCACTTCTGTATATATATATGTGAACGTAATTCACAAACTGGCCTCTAAGAAGGTTTCAATGACTATGCCAAAATTTATGCTAACATCTTTCTCAAATAGTGACCTAAACAAATATGTAAGCCAAACTGGTGGTTAATTTGAAGTATGGGCATTTTCATCTTTTCGGTGTTATGTATATTTTTTCGTATGATACATCTTTAATAATAAAGTATAAAAGTCAACAATTAGCGAGAATATATCCGTATAAATAAGTATAATCGTACGAATGTTCGTTTTTCCGATACTGAAGTTAAATTCAACAAATTTATTTAATTTTTAACTGCGCTCAGCTAGGTATGCTGTTACATTCGGTATGAAAAAAATTAATTTTTTAATTAAATCAGTGATTCAAATTATGATTAAATTTATGATTAAAATCGAGATTTACATTAAGGTGATTAAAATAAGCAAACCTTAAAAATCATCCAAAGCGATTACTTTATTTTTTTAACCTTTGTTGAACTTAAAATGTAAAATAAACATTTACTGTTGGATGCTTAGAATAAGAAAAAGAATATAAATAAATGCATTTTTTTCCAAAACTTGCAACACAAATATTTCGAATCAAAGTTGCAAGCCTTTAGGCTGAATTAACGCTGGGAAGTAATGCAAGAAAAAAGTTTGAAATCCTCATTGTTGAATTTAAAGCTGTAACTTGCTAAACGAATAGAGTTAGAAAAAAAAATCTTATTTGAAAAACCAGTCGATGAAACTGATTTGATTCTTTGCATTTTTAGCTCAAGGCTAGAATTTATACATAAAATAAAAAAACGGTTTTTTAACGATGATGTTTTACTTCAAAATTTACACATTATTTAAAAATTGTATTTTTTCCGCAGCATTTGAGATTTATAATTAAACTGATTTTCATGACAGGAAATTTGAATTTTAAAAAGAAAGTGGGAAAATGATGTTTTGTTTTGTAATGGGTGTTTTAAAAAATGTACATAATTATATGTATGTATGTTGTTACCTCTGTATATGGAGTGTGTCACAATTCCCTACCGGGTTTGGAAGGCTTATAATATATATATATATATACATATATATATATAGACACAAAGTTGACTTTGTATAGTATTTGGTATAGTAGTTTTATTTCACAAAAGTCCAATATGCGAACATTTCGTGAAAGCGACGAATTAATACAATCTTGCCGGGGGTAGGGTGGAGGAGGGCAGGTAGTTTGTCGATGGGGGCGGTAAGTTAGAAGATTGACACATACATCCATTTTATGGAATTAAAGTAGGATCTTTTACATTAATTTCTTTTTTTCTCAATTGGGGTGTTAGCCCCTTCGCCCCCCATTAATCTATCCTTGTTTCGTTTTTATCTCTAATGCAGCAGGCGATTACAGGCATTATCCTTACGCCCATCCTTGTTTCGTGATTCGGCAGATATCAAGTCTCAAGTCAAATTCTTCCCACAATCACCCACTCGTTTTAACATACTAACAAATGCAGTTGTGATTCTTTGGCGTAAAGATCGTCTTTGGCACGAACACATGATCAATACAGACATTTTTTTTCATGTAACTCCATAAAAAAAATATCCTGTAAGTAGATCCGGAGAGCGAGGTGGCCACGGATGAAGGAGATCGTCGTCGGCTGAACCTCCTCATTCAATCCAACGACGAGGAAGCCCGTTATTTGTGAAACAAAACTTGCAATGTTTCTTTCTTCGAGAAGACTTTACTGGGGAAAAACGTTGCAAGTTTAGTCTTTCTTGGAGAACAAACTAACTGTCCTCCCGCCGCCCGAAAAAATTGCATTAATCCGTCGCTGTCACGATAGGTTCACAACTCGGACTTTTGTGAAATAAAACTTGTAACATTTCTTTCTCCAATAAAATCAACTTTGTTGCTGTATTGGTAATATATATATTTATATATATAATTATAAGCCTTCCAAACTCGGAATTGTAACACACCATGTATATATATGTGTGTGTGCAGGCGCGTAGCCAGGAAAATTTTTCGGGGGGGGGGATATATCCCGATATGTTTGGATCCTGTGTGTGTGTGTATGAGTACAGACAAATGAGCTGCATTTTCAATTTTGAAACAGGTAAAAAAACATTGTTACTTCGAGGATCGTCCGGAAAAATGTTTCCCTCTGCTATTAAAAGGGTACAAAACATTAATACCTGGAAAAATTTATTGCAAAAGATGCAGCAACATTTCAGATACTTCTCAACATAAGAATAACTTGAACTGTAGCATTTGTCATATCGTGGGGTACGTTTTTATAGTCCATTGTCATAAATGTCTGCCGCCTGAGAAAGGAGCCAGAGTGCGCACTGTTGTTTGCAATCTTTGTAGGTATAAAAGCCTAACCTCTGGGAACTGGAGAGGAATTTCTTCAGGAAAGCTTATCTTCTTGAAGCATAGGCTACCGATCTTGCTCCAAGAAATTCTATTATAAATGTGCTAGCTTTAAGAAATATTATAATAAAAACTTTTCTAATTTTTTTTAATTTTTTATAATGCAGCAGGCAGAAAATACATTATCCTTGGCCAACAAGAAACACAAAACGGTACATAAACGAAAACATAGTAATAAATCGCAGCCAAAACGTCTCAAGCTTCCCAATAACAAGAAATTATAGATGAGGCATGAAGCGTAGGGCACTCCAGAAAGTGTTTAGCAACCATCAGCTCGGCATCGATGCAGAAAGGACACAAGGGGTCACTCAAGACGTTTATTCGGTGAAGATAAGCAACGAGACAGCCATGTTCCGTTGCTAGTCTAAAACCTGCGACCGCATGGTCTCTTGGGCGTTCAGGTAACTGGAGGATGGAGAGTGTCAGGGTTTACCCTTGGCCGAATCTTCCAGCTTAAGCCTTACCTCTGGGAACGTTTGATTCTGCATTTAACGTAGACGTATGGGCAATCCGTGATTCGCTTAAGCTTCTAAAAATGCGGCTCTCTGATTTCTCTCATTCAGTAATCCTATCGGACTCCCAAGCCACCATTTTGGCCATTGTTAACTTCAATCAAACACCTACTTTGAAAGCCGTTAAGTATTGTAGACTCCTTCTGTGGGACTTGCTGGGGTTTAAGATAATAGTGATCCTGTGGATTCCATCCTACTGCAGGATAGATGGCAACGAGGTGGCAGATGAACTAGCAAAAAAGTCCACCAGTGTTATTAAAGACTCGTGCAGACCTGTTGATTACCAATCAACTGCACATTTTATAAATATTATAAATGTTATGCCAAATTCATTTGCATTATCAGTGATTTATTACTATTGCCCGGCCGATTGTAGCTTTTATTAAAATTATTAAAATTCTGCTTTCATGTCAACTATTATTTCGAAATTGCATTGATGCAAATGTTTGTAAAATTTTTCTGATATTTATCTCAAATTTTCATTGAGTTTTGTATTAACACTTTCATATGTGAGGTATTTCTGCCCGTGTAAAACAGATTTTTGAAAATTTTCATATATATATATATTTTATTTAAAAGGTGTTTATTTTAATATTTATTTAGTTACAAACATCAAACTGTTATCTTTAATAACAAAAGAGTATTTAAATGTACTAAGAAATAATATTTATTTGGAAATTATTGAAAAACGCATGCTCTATATATAACGCTTAAAAAAGTTCCAAACAAGAAAACATGATTTTTGTCATAAAATTTTACAGACTTATCCAATAAAAACTTAAGCAAATCTTATGCAAATACCCGAAGAAAAGTTTTGTTTCTAAATAAATGTAATTTAGTAAAATTTGCTTTGTCTTCAAAACTATTAATACTAAAAATTTTAAATGTTATAATATTAAATGTTAGAAAGAAGTTCTATGAAAAAGTCTAAACAACATTTAATGAGTACTTACTTCGTTTAGATATTATGGTGTGACTCTATTGTTAACAACTGTTAGAATTTATAAAAGCAAATATTTTTCCTATTACCGTAAGAATATTTTTTAAAATTCTTATTGCTTTTTATATCATTCAAATGCAACTGCGGCATACGGCTATGTATCATTCTCACATCCTGAGTATTTCCAAGAATGGCATAGAGTATATGTTTTCCGTTTCAACTTTTTGGAGCAAATGGTACAGTATTTTCTAGTAGGTAATTTTACACTGCTTTCTGTTTGAACTTTTCCCCCTGCTTTACGGAGTGTTTTAGTAATTGAAAATTTCATTTACTGTCGTAGTATTTGATAAACAACATGTCAATCCAGAAAATGTAGGTTCAGACTTCAATTTCAAAGATAGCCGTTGAAAATTACAGCGAATTCTGGGCAGCTTCAAAAGAGTATTACACTGGGGCCTTTGGGAGTGTGGATTATTTAACGGCTTTTTGTACAATTTGAATCTATTTTTTCCTTTCCCATAGAATCCCGTTCCATGTCAACCATGCAGTCTCCCTCTCCTCTTGAATTTACGTCCGAATTTCCTTCATTTTCTTCTTAATTATCGCTTATAATCGTTTCTTCTTCGATATTACCAGGATCATCTTCCGACACTTCGAATTCTTCAAACCATTTGAATACAGCTTTATCAAACTCTGAGTTATATGGCCAAATTTTTTTCTTAGAATATTCTGGTTGTTGATTATCCAATTCTTTTTAAATAACTATATGTTATCCTAGACAACGAAAGCCGTTTGTAATGCGAAATACGCAGAAATTAGCTGGTGCGTTATGAATTTTTTCCGTCACTGTTTCAGAGACTTATAATCAATGTGATTCCCTAAATAGCAACGAAAATTTCAAAAACGAATAACTCTGTTTTAGGCAAGTGTTCAAACTTTGACTTCTGCCAACATACTGATAAAAGAACTACTTGAAGGCACTGAGAAGATGATTGCATTCAAGTACAAAAAACCGCGTGATAATCAGAGCCAATGAGCAATGAGGTGGCAACTTTACTTTCGTCTCGGTTCAAATGTTAAGTTACGAGTTAAAATGTTAAGTTATGTAAATATTGATAAACATGTGCAAAATATTACAACTCACTCCAGTCTCTCCTACTGTAGCAATTAATTTGTATCTAAAAATGTAACATACAAAAAATCTACACATAGATATCTAAAATAGGAAGCTGTAAAAAAGTATGAATTTTTAAATAGCAACATTTTACAGTTTAACATTTATAATTCGTAAGAGGAGTGTTTAACATATAATGATCAATCTTTTCCTGAAAATACGAAACCTTTTGATATCGCAGGGACGTTACGGACATATTTAGTAGAGCATGATTTTTAAATAATACTTCATGGTTTTGTTGTTTGTTGTTTCTGATTCCCGAAATAAAAAGAAGCCAATTGAGTCCAAGGATATAAGTCCATAGATCTCCAAGAAATCTAAAAGAAGAGATTTTGTAAAATATTCGTCCAAGGTAAAATTAACTTTGCTTAACGGTAAAAATAAAATCTGCATAAATTTCATTGTTTTTATATTACTTTTATTTATTTATTTATACTCATTAGTGTGAGTAAGTGTTTACTATAAATTATTTTCTGTTTATCCTATCATAATTTCTTTGCAGAGTAAATAATGAACATTTTATATCTTTATAATATAATGCAAAGTATTTTCAGGAAGTAAAATAGAATTACGAAAACTAAAAGTTTAAAGATTTTAGTAGCCTCAGGGGCAAAATTTCCGAATGTTTAATGCAAATAATTTTCTGAAACAAAATTAAGTTTCAGAAAGCCTGAAGCTAATGTTATATTCTTAAATATGAGCTACTTTTTGTTTGCATTTCTTTTTGCCGGGTGTGCAGAAAAAAATGCAGTGTAGCACAATGTTCCTTTGAAAAAATAATAAAGAATTTACAAAAAGTGTATATACGTTCCTTTAAAAAAACACTTATTTGGCAGGAAATAAGTAGAAGCATATATATATATATAAATAGATAGATAGATAGATAGATAGATATAGATCGATAAATAGATAGATATAGATATATATATACATCTCTCTCTCTCTATCTTTCTGTATATATGTATATAGATTTTCAGAAGCTGTTATTATAAAATATTTTATGTTCAATTAACGGATATCTGATGTGGACTGCACTACACAATTTACTTTGTACATCTTATAAATTATACTTTTATACACTTCTTTAAACTTATATTAACTTTATCATTTGAAGTAATCCTACTAATATTATAAATGTCAATGTTAGCATGTATGTTTGTTACTCTTTCATGCTGAAACGGTCTGACGGATTAGGATAAAAATTGGAATAAGGACAGTTAAAGTCTTGGTTTAACAAACAGGCTACTTTTTATCGATAAAAAAAGCACTGTTGCTATAATATACAAAAAAAACTATCTTTTATTAAAAAAAAGAATACAATTGAGCTATTTTTACAAAACCGTCGATAGATGGCGCAAACTTATAGAATACGCAGTTTTTAATAAATAAAATCACCAGAATAACTTTTTCTTTCTGACGTGGATTTATAAGCGGACTTTTGACCAACCACACAAATCTGAAATACATGTTACACAAATGGCTGAAGTGTGAAGGTCCCAGGTTTGGGGATATATTGCTGCCGAAGATCTAACGGTCTGTACTTTTGGGCGGTTTGCCCCAGATGAAACGTGAATAGTTAGAACCCCTAAAAAAACTTTCGCCCAGGGCATCGACCCTTTGGACAGATAACCCTTGAGTAGCTTATCCTTAATGCACAATGGACACCACATGCAGATATAACTATGATGTGCAACCTCACTTCATTTTCTGCGTGTTTTGAAAAAAAAAATGTCTAAGATTAGCCTGTTAAATAGCAACATATTGAAGTATTAATGCATATACTTCTATATGTTACTTTGTATTGATTATTTATTTATTTTCATACCAGTCTAGTTCCAATTTGAAAATATCAAAATGAGAGGAGAGAAAGAACGAAAAATAACTGGCTTTAAACAGTTTGATCCGGTTCAAGCTTATGCGATTGAGTTCAAACATATTCATCCTTAATTGGTGAGAAGCAGAGCAGAAATTTGCTAGAAATATTCCAATAAAGATTTAAAAAAAAAACCTCCAGGCTCTAATTTAAATCTTTTGATCACATGCATAAACAAATGGTCAATAATTATAGTGCATAAATTTTGACTATATGTTTATGCATTCATTATTCCATTAGTGTGATACAAGAAATATGACTAAAAATTCTTTTTTATATAAAAAAAAAATTATAAAAAAATTTTGCTAGTATATAAAAATCATTCAAAAAGAGGATTTTTTTACAAAGATGTTTTGATGATTCAATTGGCTTGTATATTAGGTTTCCTTCTGTGTATTTCTTCGTGAAGAGCGAAGATAAAAGATAATCTTAAATTTATGCTGGTCATGTAAGTTGAAGTTTAATGTTTCGTTTAATCGCTTTTGCTGAAAGAATCTCACAGAAAAAAATATCATACTTCAAAAATTTTTATTCAAGCCTTAAGCTATAAAAAGTCATCAGTAGCATTCTGTAAACCGCCGGGCAGAAAAAAATTTTTTTTAAAGAAATTATGAAAAGAATAATATTTTTTCCTTGGTGTACTTTTTTAGTTGACTCATAAGTTCAGAGAATAATTTTAGATATATTCTATATTGCTTAGTATAGTTGTAAATGTATCAACTCCTTTTGATAAAACTGCATTATTCTAGTGGACAAAACTTTCTGCTTCTTACTTTTAAAAAATGCAAACTGGTAACATAAAAATGATTTTCAACAACAGAAAAATTTTGCATACAAAAACATTCTGTTTATTCAAAATGAGTTAAACAATTGACATTCATTCACAAAATTTCTTTTCAATTAACTACCCTCTATCAGCAAAAGTTTAAACTAGCATTTTTTATTGCATAATTCATTTTGAACGGTAAGAAAGAAAGTTTGAAGTAAATATTCTTGATAAGTTGGTTGGTTAATTATACATGCACACTTTTTTTTGGATACCCTATGTATTTTTTTCTTTCAAACTAAGACCATTCATGAACCCTACTCGTCCATCACAACAGTAAGTCACACAGAATTTAAAGCACATTGGAATAACTGTGTTCTATTGATTTCTTTGCTAAAGCAGAATCAATATTTCAAAGTATCAAACCCCACAATGGTCTTTTTCAGATGGGTCATATTTGAGGTAATCTAATTCTGATTGATTTTTGATATCCCTTGTTGATGATCCTCCTGTGATTTACAAGCTCGCCACAGGAATTTTCGGACGGTTTTATAATAGCTTGCAAATAAAGGTCACTGTGGGTATTTATGCGATGTAAGCGTAAAGAAAAAAAGTGTGAAAAATATAATACATATAAACATACGCATGCATTGTATTGAAACAACATACGAATGGATCATGTTACATACACAGATTTTGTTTTGAATGTGCATGAGTAAAACCGCATGTTAACGCGGTATTATTTGCGTGACCAAAACGAACGCAATTACTCGCGCAGGGCATCACATACCCATTGTAACCATACATTTATGTAACATACAATATGAAAACGTGTTTATATGCTCAGCACTAGAGTCCCTCTCAAAATATTAGCAGAAATACTCACTCAGAGTATAACACAACCGGCGCAGCAATATTCGAAAATCTATTTAAAGAATATTCGACCATAAGTTCTTCCTCTTGAAAGTTACGATTTTAAAATCAAATGCACCAGGCTTCATCCATTGTCCAAAAAGTTTAGGAAGGCACATCGTAACCAGTATTGTTAGCTCAGAACAATAGCAGAAGTACTCGCGCAGGGTATGACATACCCGACTTGGCGATATCCGAAAACCTACATGAAGAATCAAGTTTATCCCATTCAAAGTTTTGACTATAGAGTCAGTCTCATCTACTTAAAAAAAAGGGGGGGTTAGGATGGCAAATCGAAAACAAAAGGGTAGCGGGTATATGATACCCTGTGCGAGTACTGCCGGGTTCAAATGTGTGTTTCTTGAACTTTAGTCATCATTTTATAAAACACAATTTTCTTAACCGTCATTCTTATGTAATCTATCATTCTTAAGTAATCTTATGTAATCTCTTCTTGGCTACGACTTGCCCTTAGATTAAATCTTCTTCAAGTTGGCAAAATTAGAGTAAAGTCTTTCGAACCAAATGCATTTTCTTTTTCGCGAATGAGTAGGAAGTACATACCTCCTTTACGTCACTTGTAAAGAATATAGTTCTTTCATCTGTCATATTTTAAATATAAGAAAGGAATGTTTCGAGAAAAAAGGAGGAAGAAATCGGCGAGACAGTCGTACCACGGTCGAATTGTAATACTGTTTTCTTGTAATTTTAGATTTTCCACTAGGCAAGACTTTCTCCGAGGCTACCTTGACCGTACTGGGGCTTCTTATACCCCTGACTGTCTGTTGAGTTCGACAGAGAAGCTATGAAGTTTAACTGTTCGACAAATTGTGTCTGTTTGACAAACATTTCTAATTTTTCAAATCTCGGCAACTATCACATGAAGGCTATTTTGTATTGGATTGCTAAATTAAAAAAGGCGCATAGAAAAAATCCGAGCATAACAGAAAATAATGATTGTTGTTTTGATTGTAATAATTTGTTATTTCGTATTTTCTACCAACAAAATCCAGTTTAACTTTTTACAATAATTTAAGACGTTAACACGATTCAAGACATCTTTACTTGGAGTGTGACAGATTTCAGAGTTATCTGGCAGAATAAAACTGACAGCTGGGCTGACCTTCAAGTGACGAGGTGTAGCTTGCATAATGACTACTGCATGTTTGTAAAGGCTTGAAGTTACTTATTACCAACTTCAAAATGAGGTACGAGTATTGGCATATACTACTAAAAACGTAAGTATTCCTTAATTGTGTTTGTGTATTAACGCCGATTAACTGCACTAGGGTATTAGGCCGATAGGGGGAATGCCGTGCTTGGGGGACTTTCTAAGGGATCCTAACTCGTATTTACGCGACATTTCGGAGAAAACCACGGAAAACTAAGAACGGCTAGGTTGACAGGATTGACCGGGATTTGAACCTGGTACCTCCCGTCTTCCAGTTTCGAGAAAAGAACCTCTCAGCCTCTGGTGGTGCTAGTATTCTTTAAATTTTGTTAATGTGAGATAGAACTTTAAATGAGTTATACAAAGAGTAAGTAAAACATTGGAAACACCTAATGTCAAATCTTTTTTTTTGTATTTTTATTAATTTGTCTACTCTCTATATTTTAACGTTCAACAGGTGGATATTTTTTCTTCTTTTTTAATAGAATAAGTGTTCAAATACTCGATCAAAGTTTTTAATCGAAACTCTAATTTATACCTTTAACAAGCACAGTCTTAGTAATGCATAATTCTGATAAATGCGTTACATATTTGCAAGACATAACTTGAATATCTCATGGAAAAGTTTTAGAGAAACTATTACTTAGTCCATTAATTAGCTCAGCTGAAGTTATCTATGAAACTGATAAACATATTTAGCATTTACATAACATAATACTTCAAGACAATTTTTCAGCTACTATGAATTGAGGGTTGGATGGAAATAAATGCATTACTCCATAAATTAAACTGATAATTTCTTGGAAATGCGATATATCACTGTGAATAGGTTATTCGTGTCGTAATTGCTTACATCGCCTAAAATCCCGTAAACCACCACCACCCAAATTTTCTAAATTCGCCCATCCATTCTGCAATTACGAATAAATTAGAGTTTGAATTTTTAACTATTCGTGGAGCAGTGATCTTAAAATTTATTTTATGTCTGTATGCTTCGTTGGGTCCTCCCCGATAAAGAGTGCGTATAACTAAAATAAGTGTAAATGTTAGTTCGCCACGCCCTCGCGCTTTAATCTATTTAAATAGCCAAGTGCGAATATTTAATTAAGGGCATGGGCGAAATCACGTGGTGGGTGCGGCGTGTTTACATTTTCGTTTAAGGGGGAGGGGGGGTTGAAAATACACAGGGCGTTAATTGTTGAAAGGACCTCCAGTCGTGTAAATGGGCAAGCATGAAAGGGGGAAATTTGTATCAATTGAAACCTATCACGCCAATTGCTTTTAAGAGTATGTGATTTCAGGGCTCTTGAAGTAAAAAGAAAACATTAGACTATCCCTACGAGTTAAAAACGTCCCAAGAGAACTATTAGAAAGATAATTTAAGTTTTTAATTCATTAGTTTAAGAGTTTTAATCAAAGGGGCATTTATTCTGATCATCCGTGGTATTTAGAACTAAAAAATATATTCAATTCAAATACCTTAAATTTCATCCTCTCTTTTCTGCCATTAACATATTCGTTATGCGAATTACCTCGCAATCGAAATGTCAATAAGTAAAATGTGCCTTATACAAAAATTATACGACGTAAAAAAGTGAGAATTATAACTAAAATTTTGTCAGAAGTATAAAAATAAATATATGACTTATAAATCACTTTCTAATGGCTCTCGTAGAGAAAAATAAATCATGTTGGATGATCGTGTTCAAACGAGTAGAAATTACGAAGGGGAATTTTTTTTTTCACTCTAGCATTTAACTCCAATAGAGAAAGACTTACAGTTTTTAACCACCTTTTCGGAGCACCCTGTATAATAATATAATGCTAGTGCATTAAAATGAAAGATATTACTGCAATCAATTTTCCTGCTGTGTTGCTTCAGTATTTGTAATGCATTAAAAACATCTTACCATAATTCTCTAACGCTGTATCAAAACGATAGAATTGAATTTGCAAATTTTTCATATATTTTCTAAGATTCACTGAACAGAATCCGTGCAAGTCTACCAAATAGTCAATAATGATTTTTGCGTCAAATTATACTATGTGAGTTATTTGAAAGTACAAGATGTTTGAGTCTCTAAATGAAGCTTCTATATCTAAAGTTGTCTACGGCGGGCACAGTTCGTCAGGAAAATCTGAAAATTTGTGCATGACTATTAAAAGGGATGAGGAAATAAAGGGATGCTGTGTTGCTTCAGTATTTGTAATGCATTAAAAACATCTTACCATAATTCTCTAACACTGTATCAAAACGATAGAATTGAATTTGCAAATTTTTCATATATTTTCTAAGATTCACTGAACAGAATCCGTGCAAGTCTACCAAATAGTCAATAATGATTTTTGCGTCAAATTATACTATGTGAGTTATTTGAAAGTACAAGATGTTTGAGTCTCTAAATGAAGCTTCTATATCTAAAGTTGTCTACGGCGGGCACAGTTCGTCAGGAAAATCTGAAAATTTGTGCATGACTATTAAAAGGGATGAGGAAATATGTCAATCAAAAGCAAACAATTCAAAATTTACTTACTTGCACTTCCTTACATTGTGCATTCATAATTGAAAAATGGGAATTTGAATTAGTCCAATGACATGTTCGATCAGAATTTGCGATGCAGTAGATATATGTATCAGTTTTAGATAGAGGAATCATTCCATTCTGTCAGCACAGCAGTACCTATCATATAACGGAAAAACACTCAAAATACTGGTGTTAAAAGTTAAAATAAATAAAAACTTTGTCAAAAAACACGCATAAAATGGGGTTTTGTGTTAAAGTTTTGTTTTGTAATTATAACAGGATAAATACGATCGTTTTGACTGAAAATGTTAATTTTTTCAGTCTTCATATGTCAAAGCCTTTGGTTCCACAAAACAGAGGGAACTAAAAAAGATAAACAAACACGCATGTTGCCACTTGGAAAAAAGTAAAAGCGATAAAACTACGGATATTAAAGGAAGGGGTGAAAAGGGGATGGGATTAAAAGAAAAGAAAATAAGGACAAACAAAAATACACAAATAAAAAATAATAACAATAATGGAAAAGAAACAAAAAAGAACACACGAACACACACAAAAAAGAAAAACAAAAGAAAACAGAACAAACCAAACAACTAAAAATAAAATTAACATAAAAACACAAATAATATTTATAATGGTTTTATATTATATATATATATATATATATATATATATACACATACAGGACAACACATTATATAATTTTTTATAAATTAATTAATAAAAATATTAAAATAATAAAAAACATAAAGGAAAGACAGAAACACGCACACAAAAAATGTTATAAGTAACCCATAAGTAAACATCTGATGTTTAGGGTGTTCTTAAAATTCCTTTTAGAAAAGACCTGAAATCCGATCTTCAATTGAAATGATTTTTTTAGTTGTAAAAGTCTCAGAAGCTTAAAAAAATTAAAATTCCTCTGTCTACATACGGAAATATTTCCCAGCAAAATCTTCCTGAACTGCGGAACATGCCGACTTGCAATTTGATAGACGACATGCTTTGTTGCAATCAAAATTTTCTAATAAATATGCATCACATGAAATAGTAAAGGGCACCTTTATCCGATAATTGAGGAAATAGTGCAGTATAAACTGCCTCAAAAACGCCTTGAATAATCAAGATACAGCAAGTGGAGAATTGTATCGCACTCTGTGGTGGGCATATCACAATCTAAATAATTTTTTGAGACTATCTATTGAGGGAGTTCCATAACGATTGGGACAAATTTTAAAGGGAGGTAGGGAACAAAATAACTATTCAGAATCAGATAGGAATGTGGGATCGTAACCATCGTTTTCATGTAGCGGTTAATAATCACTTTAAAAGAAGTGTTGAAGTAATATTGACGTTTCAGATCACGGTCTGTGAATAACTAAAGGTTCTTTAACACAAAGCACTTAAATAAATTGATAGCTTAAAAATTCTATTTATTCCATTGATGAAATTCTTGAAAACGAGCCCGATGTTTTTAAAACTCGATTAGGAAATCAGATGAACATAACATAACCATTGCATCTACAATTTATACTCTACATTTAGCACGTATAATAAAGTACGTATTTATCACATTAAAAAAATTACAACATTATTAAATATTTACATGCAATTTAAAGATAATTGTACTGATTTAACTTCTAGTTCTGTGTCCTATCCCCTCTGACTTTTAAGACTTCAGCAGATAGAAAATGGGAATTTTCTGTTGACATATAAATAAAAGAACATTAAATACAAAATAAAAAATATACACGATTCTGAAACTTAGTTTGATACCGTTTGAAAACAGTATTATCTGGACTGATAGAAGAAATACATAATTGTCGGATGAAAACTGGGCTTGCAAAAGCATAAAATTCGTGCAAGTGGTCGAAAAAGCAACAAATATTTATAATAATCTTAGAAACAAGCAAGCAACAAATATTTATAATAATCTTAGAAACAAGCAAGCAACAAATATTTATATTATTTTTTTTCATCAACAGATGCACCTTGTGCTATTAATTAATGTACGGAATTTCGTCCGAGATATCACAAATGATCTAGGCATTTAAAGGACACTCAGACAGACAGACAGCTACCAAACCAAACTCTTTCATATACATAGATAAAAAAAGTGAAATGAAGAGTATAATTACAATGCTATTTAATAGGTGTATATATAAATTTATGCATATATACACCTTTACAAAAAACAACATTTATATGATTCAGACTAGAAAAATTTCACGAAAATTATATAACATAATTCAAATAACTCACAAACAAAACTTTTCCTATATACATTTACCATAAATAATTCGAGATTTTCTTACATCACTCATGAAATATTTATTTACAATTTCCTTTCTCTCATTATCATCATCAAAAGCCATTTATTAGGGCCATCTGGCATCACTAATTTTATTTAAGGATTAGGATTTCTTTCCGACTGATAATTAGGTTTTTTTTCCTTCTCTCTTTCGTTTTGGCGAATCTATTTCTGGAAAAGTTAGGTAATCTATTTTCATTTCATATCACATGAAAAAAAAGTTTCTGTCCTCGTTTTATCTTTAGTTCTATCAAGATTTGCGAAATGAATGCTGAAAAGGAGATGATAAAAAAAATCCATTATCATATCTTTCGCAGAGCAATTTGCGGGAATGTTCTTTCTCTGTAATCCAGATGAATGAGCGTTGCTGTGCTTGTGATGTTTTTAATTCAATAAATATAATATGATACACATACATACATATATATATATATATATATATATATATATGTGTGTGTGTGTGTGTGTGTGTGTGTGTGTGTGTGTGAGTGTGTCTTTGTGTGTACACCGTAAGAGTTTCATCCGTGCAATTCTTGGAATTTTTTAAGTGATATTTTCATGTTTTAATCACTAAAAGTGTCAGAGAAAATTACTAGCCTACTTGTTTGTCTACTATGCTTTAATTTCATGACAATTTTGTGGTTTTTAAAGAAAAACGACTGAGACATATTAATCTATTGAAGTAAAGCATTTTCACATCAATATAGAAGACCAACTGGATAGGCTGACCAATGCCAAAAAAGTGCAACCGTTGCCACCGATCCATTTATTTACCAACAACATGGTGGCCGATCTATTAGCCCATCTGACGCCACAGAACTAACGAAGCTTTCTGACACAGTCGGCAGGTTTGGCCGAACAACCAACTATGGCAGAATACTTCTATAGCTCTCTTGCGTCAGATGGATTATTCTATCGACCGCCATGTTCTTGATAGTTAAAATGATCGATGTCAACGGCTGTGCTTTTTCAGAATTAGAATCATTTAGCCATATATATTTTTTTTATACCAGCAATGAAAGCGCTGAAATAAGGTCACTTCACGGCGTAACTATTGTGCGTCAAAGAATTAAATGAAAATTTATTCAGTGATAAGTAGTAACTCGGATAAAAGAAAGGTAATTGATTTTATAAAACTTTTTCAATAGAATTTAAAATTTTACCAAAATTTTGAATTTTTTTGCATGCATATTAAATTAAATAGGATTCTAAATGAAATAAAATTTCGTTTTATTTTACTTTATATTTCATCATCATTTCGACATTTTATTCTCAAATGAAAATGTCAGTATACTACTCAAATTCTTGTCATTTGCGGGAGATTGTAATTTCTTGCCTCACATTGTATATAAATATGCGGCAAAGACTAATTGAATGATCTCAGATACTTATAGTGAGGCGGTTATTAGTGAAAGAAAGTTTCATGAGTGATTTCAATCCTTCAAGAACTGTGGTTTTCACGTCAGTACATCAGTAGAAGAGAGAACGTTTTTGAAGATGCAGAACTGGAAGCAATTGGTTAACCAAGACACGAGTCAAAAACAAAAAAAAAAATTGGCCCGATCATCAGGAGCAACTGAGCAGGTATTTCAAACAACTGATTTCAAATTTTAATCACAAATGTATAACCAGTATCTTTACAATAAAAACTCAAATTTAGGAGGGAAAACGACGGAAGGAAAGTTGCATACCTAATGAGCAGTTTTTACAGTTACTTCGTGTGAAATTTAACAACAAGAACGGGTGTTAGAATGCAAAATTAATATTTTTTTCTATAATAACACGAATACAATGGTACTTATCAACAAAATGAGCATTCCTGAAGGGACAAAAGGTCCGCTCTTCCTCAGTAGCATAATAATTCAAGAATCCACAAGAATACAAAGCCCGTAGCTGAAATAAACTGGGGGCCGGAATAATCATATTTCTGATAAAAATCATTTTATGTGTGTTATTATAAAAAGTTATTGTGACTTTTAATGTTTTAACTCATTTATTTTTTACAGATAGTCCCCGTTTGTAACTGCATTTTTTTTGTGTGTGACATTATAATTCCTGCATAGTTTGTATATTTTTTCCTTCAGATTTAAAAGTATTTTACATTATTTAGTTTAGTTATGTATAAAAATTAAAACAGATTTTTATATAGCTTAAAATAGGATCATCGAGTTATGATAATAATTCCTGAAAGAGCGGAATATCTTTAAGAAAATAGATTCGTATAGTCGAAAATGCAAGAGAAAAGTAACTGTATATTGCTTACCTTACAAAGATCTTATATGCAAATTATTGTATTTTAAGTACACTGGGCCATAGCTTGCTTAAAAATGCTTTGCATTATTTTTTTCATACAATAAATAACGCTTAGCTACCTAATTGTATGAACAGAACTCGTCGCAAAACGCGGAGTACCCGTATGTATATTTAAGCTACACAGTATCACGTAATTAACATTACCTGATTTTAACAGTAAAACGGCACCTTCATCAAATTAACCCTTTGAGGCGCAACCCTTTCCCAATGCTGAAAAAAGGGCAGCCGTTTCCATCGCTCGACTTAACTACCAGCAAGATGGCAGACGATCGAGCGATGCCAACGACTGCCCTTTTTTCAGCAATGGGAAATCTATCCAGCTGTTCTCGCATTCTTCCATTTTTCAGCAGATGTCAGTGCTATTAAAAATAATCGTGACAATTTTTTACGGGAAATGACGTGCTAAAAAGTAAAGGATTCTCGTGGAGCTATGTCACCCGCAACTATTTTTATAGAAATACAATCTATTCTTCGTGACTGGCAACAGTCAAAACGTCAGAGTTTGGTGTCCCCAGAGCGGGAACACTGCGCATTAAAGGATTAAGCAAAAAGAACCTTAGTGACTTTTATGAAATTTGTTTCACTACCATTTGATAATTTTAACACAACTTCTTAAAATATTGCCTACCTTCACATTGAATACATTTACGTGGAATTATCATTCATGTTCAATTTCACAATGTGCTATAAAAATACATCATAAGGATGCCCGCTTTTAAATGAGCTTTGTTATTTAATTAAAAATATATGATTGCAATTTACGTAAATCAAAGCCGTCATAAACTTCAACTCTTTTCAATGTTAATCTAAATTATCCTATTCTTCTTCCACCGATTCAGTGCATCTAGCAACCACCTTTGAGATCTTGGTGATCTAAAGAACTAAAACAAACATGACATCTGCAATGCTTAACGGTAGAATTTGCACAGTTTGGCTCTTGTTAGTCGACCATTGATCAATTGATCCTGATTAGTGTAATTAGGTGTTCTAGTTCGTTATTCCACTGTGACATGGAACTTCACTTGTTAATGAATGTTTAGTTCACCTGGCTTTGTAAATGACACTTGGGTTAAAACTACTAATCTCAAGCTTCAAAAAGATTGCGAGTAATATAAGTAAACATTTGCACAGGACGAAATTTATGTTTTCATATTTTAATGAGAAACGCCCGTATTTACACGGATTTTAAAACAAATAAACAGAAAATAACACTTTATATTCGGCTGTGTGTGTCATATAACTCTTTCAAAACATCATCTCAATAAATTACGATGTCAGACACTATTTTTGAAATTTCCTTTGATGAAATTAGCTCAAGTTTAAAACAAAATACTAGAGAATCTCAGATTAATATTTATAATGAAATTGCATTAAATCATTACACTTCTTATATTTTAAAATCACAAAATAGCAAATCATTATTAATATAAGATAATATGCAGCATTTGCCAAGTATACTTTAGAATTATGCTAGCGAAATGCATATTGGTAAAAAAAAAGGTGCACTTTTTTATTTTGTATGTAGCTGTGCATGTTAAAGAGTTAAGTTCAATAAAAAACTTCATGAGATTTAGAATGGCCAAAATTGCTAGTAATATTTAAGATACTTGAATTTTCTAGATATTCCGAACATTATTTATACAGGATGATTCCAAATTCATTGTAAACTTTAAAAGTTGGTTCAGTACGCTATAACAATCATAAATCGTATGTTAATTTTTGAGCTGAAGTGACGCTGTTTGCTGCAAACACAGGAGGTTCCAGATGAAAAGAATTTTCATTGAATTTTTATTGAAGCATCGTTGAAAAACGCAATGTTTACAAAAACTGTTCAATAATCTGTGCATCAACTGTAATACATGCTTATCAGCGTTGGTGGAGCGACTGGCCTACATCCTGGAATGTCAGGTATTTCACGATCACGTGCAGTAGGTAGAGATATGCAAGCCACGACTTAATAATTTTAGTAAAATAAGATCCACAAAAAATAATCTTTAGAAGTGAACATAAAACCAATGAAGGCTTAATAAATCGTTGGATTAGGTAGTCAAGTGACTGGTAATCAACGCATAATTTATTGATCCCCAAAATTGATTAATTCATGTAATAGTGTATTGATTCGTTCATGTAATTATGCTATAAATAAAAACTTTGTAAAGTAACACACACTTTATGTGTGTGCTATTATACAAAATTTTTATTTATATCATATTTTAACGCCAGGTTTTTAGTGGTTTTCGTCAGTGTACATTAATTCTGAAGAATTGCTTCAGTATCATCGTGTTTTCGGCTTACCGCATCACTTTCGCCAGTACATCCTAAGCAATAAATGTTTATTACACACTTTTGTAAAATAAAAATAAACCTACATTGATCAATTCATTATTTATGTAAAAATTATAAATATAATGTAATTTTTTAACCTACTGAATACTTTTAAAATAACTTAACAGTTTCAGTAACTCCTCTCAGAAAATAAAAAATACATACAGAAGAAAATTTGGATTCTATTAAAATGATTTCTTTCAATCATACATAAAATTCAATAACATCAAATTAGAGTTTGAATTATATGTGTAACACAATACACATTTTTAATAGTTTTCATATTCAACAATAAATAAGTACTTTCTTGCATTCTAAGTGATAAAATAATCTGAAATAGATAGCTCAATTTAATATGAGTTTTTTACTCTCAGTATATAAGACTATATAATACTATGCACTCAGTACATAATAAATTATGTAGAATAGACCTAATTGGACTATTCCATCGTACACAAAGCAATCATTTCTGAATTAGAAATGATGTGATGCATTGTTTATTTAAACAATTTAAATTAAAAATATGACTGCAAAATAATTTCAAAGTAAAATAACTGTTTTAGTCACTCCTCTAAGAATATGTAAAATTTACATACACCACGTAATTTGGATCCTGTAAAAATTATTTTATAAATCATGCATTCGATTCAGTACCACTGCATTCAAGTTTGAACTTTATGTCTTATAAATAATATTTTTTGGTAGTTTTCATACAAATATATATTGAACAATAAATAATTGTTGTCTTGCATTCTAAATTATGGAATTTTCAGAAAAAAAAATAGCACTGATTTATATGAACATTTTGCCTTTGGTACTCTGAATATCCTATGCATCTAAATGATTCTGAAAAAATAGCACAATGTTTTATCATTTTTTTGCCTTTGGTACTGTGAGTATTCTATGCATCTAAATAATGTGGAATAGAACTAAATCAACTATTCCACCTTACACGTAGCAAACATGTTTGAATTCTAAATGATGCGAAGAGTAAAAACAAACATGACATCACTAACACTCAAACAGCGGAATTTGCATACTGTGTTTGCAATTTCCCGTGTAAAGATCAATTTATTTCATTTACTGCAAATTAATATAGCAGTTCGTTATCCCTCCTTGACGTGAAAATTCACTTGTTATTGAAACTTTAGTACACCTCAGTTCGAAATGGCACCTCGAATGAAACTGATAATTTGAAGTTTCTAAGTACACGCCAGGAGAATGGGCAAACATTTGTATACAAGGGGCATTATGTTTGATTTTTGCAGGAAACGGGAGTGAGTGTCCTGCTTGCTCTTATTTAAATGCTATGAAAAAGCTAACAGCACTTTATCTTTAGTTGTCGTTAGCAAATATGTCATTAATTAAATCCTGATATAAAATTAATGAAGCAATATAACAGCCAGTCATAATTTAGATTCCTTCAATAATTTTCACGTAAATTATAGAATAGAAAAGAAAAGTAACGAGCAAATGATTTGCAATTCTCATACATTTTGAGAAATTGGGGATTTTTAGTAAATTTTTACTAAAATTTACTAAAACGGCTCAAACTGTATACAACTGTACATGTTTGTACTGTGAATAAATCTTTATTCTTTTTTCTTTTTAACAGTGAAGTATATATATATATATATACATATACTTCACTGTTATATTGGATATATATATTAGATATACTTATAAGGTACATATATGAGGTATAATGATACTCGAAATAACGAAAAACTAAGGGAAATCAAAACAGGGAAATAAAATAGGTCCGATTATGTGACTAAATATGCATACTGTTTTCAAATTTACGGACTGTTGCAAACAAAAAACCCTAAAATAGAAGCAATATTTATACGAGAACAAATATTTTAGGTCATTTAATAGCGAATAATATTTTATACATATACTGAAATTTTCACTAAAAAATCTTTATTAATAAAGAGGTCATGGTGTTAGTAGTGAAAAGAAATCTGGAAAACAAAATACTGAGAAAAATACATTTAATACTGAGAAAAATACATGCTCTTAGGTAATTAGGTTAGGTACTCTTAGGTAACTCTTAGGTAAACAGCAGATGATGTGTTTTTTAATTGGCTATAATTTCCTTATTAAATGTCGTAGGATAAAAAAAAAAACAGTTTTAGAAACAGAAATTTATAGCGTACAAGATTTGAGAATAATTTTATTATTGGTTTTTGGGCAAAATTCCATGTTTTCAGGGAAGGCGGATACCTTAAGTTAATTATCATACATCGGATAAATGCAGATTACGAATTGAAATAAACTCAATTCCTTCCATATTAATTTTAATAAGTGAAAGATAAGCACTGTCTGATTTTATGTTAACACTTGGAGGTCTAATACCGAGGGCCTGTCAAGATCAAATTGCAACTTCCTGAGCTATAAAATTACCGACAGTATACATTTTTCGTCCTTTCAAATACTCTCTATGGGCATTTTAGTTTCAAAACAAGACAGATAAATCATGCCAAACTCATTGATTATAAAACACGTTCAAACAGATTATCGCGTGCGCGCGTACACACACCCACCCCCTAAGCAGTGAGCCATAACATAACATTTCCTTAGCGCAATACAATGCACAAAATCGGTTCATTAGAGCGCGAGTAATAACTTTTCATCATACTTTTTTATTATCATATTAGGTATTTTTTGATTTCCCGCTCAATAATGAAAATATCGCCAAGCTGGGTTCATTTTTCGAAAGATTTTTTCCCTCCGCATTTGGAGATTTATCCCAAAAGTTGTAAATGTTGGCGACTTTTTGCGCAACATATGAGAGAGGTATTATATAGTAAGATAGTATTGTGCTTTAAATGGATTCCTGTCTCTAAACTGCCATTGAACATAATTTATTGGAAATATTTTGAGTGCTCCTGTAGAAGAACTATTAATGATACAGACACTATTTTCGGTGGAGAGCTTTATCCTGTAATTCTTAATAACATATATCGATTTTGTTTCATTTCAAATAGCCAAATATCTCTAAAACACACTTTAAAGAATGGCTGCCCATAGAGGGTATTAAATTGGAAATCTTCTGAGCTGTTCTGTAGAAGAACTATAAATGCTAAAAGCACCATTTTTAATAGTGAGCATAGTACATTACATAGAAATAACACATATAAATTTCGTAGAAATCGATGCATATTTACGGGAGCACGAACGGACGGACAGACAGCCAAGCCGAAATCATAAACACTTTTCAAACTTTTAGGAGAAGTATAACGATAGTGTAGCATAAGTAATATGTAAAAACTAGATAGAATCAGAATCACTTTTTGAACATTCGGTACTCACATTGCTGTGTTTTAACAGATTTTACTATCTAATTTTTATTTACTAATAAAACCTATTTTCGGGTATTTTCACAACACTTAGGTAAGTTTTTATTTGGCACGTCTGTAAAGTTTTATATTAAAATGATGTGTTTTATTATCTGGAACATTTTTTTTCACTTAAAATATGCTTTATCAAATGAATTCTCATTAAATATTACTTCTTAATGCATATACATAGCGTATTCATTATGAATAAAAGCAGCCTGAAGTTTATAATAAAAAAATATTAATGCGCACTATCTTCTCCAAGTATATCTTTTTAAATCCTGAAAAGTACCAGTATACTCAAAACCAACACCTCATATATATAGAAAACCTAATGACTCAAGGATTAACGTCATCAATAGGCCGACGAAAATGACGTCATCACAGTTTTGTTTTCACAAAGTAAAAGTATTTAAAATTTTTGGTGAATGCTACAAATATTAGAAAATATCTTAAATTAAAAAGTAAAATTAAAATACCTTTCTCAGACAAAATTATTCATTATGGTCTATTTTCCTTATCATATTATCATATTATCTAATTAGTTATTGTTAAAAGCTCTCATTTGTCGTAAAATTAAATTTTTCATCTCAGCTTATTAAAATGGTTTTATATGTGAATAATTTCTCCTGGAATTTTTAATAGTTTTATTTTATGAAAATAAAATTCATAACTGTAAGCCCAATGATGACGTTAAAGCATGGTGACGTAGCAGTTGTTAAGCTTTCTTTATCTAGGAAGTGTTGTTCAGACCCCGAAGTGTTATCCAGACCCCAAAGTGTTAAACTTTCACATCATATACTGCTGAAATGATCGGTAACCATTACCGTAATACTGTAAACAAAACTACTCGTAAGCTAGAAAATTCCTTATAAATGAAAAAGATAAAATTTGAAGCAAGTTATGTTGAAAATATTTGTTATAACGAGCGTCAGTAAAACGTTAAATCGACTTACCTCTTATAAATTTCAAATATCAAAGACTTTATAGCCTCAAAAATGAATGATAAATTACAAGAAGAATATTTAACACTGTTAATTTAGTCTTAAACTATTACATAAACGCTATGAAATTCGCAATTCCCCAGAAAATACCGAGATGGAATATTTACGTCTAAAATATAAGTGTTTGTTAAAGATAGGTAATAAATAGAGATCTAAAGTGGTAAGGTGTAGCTTTGTCGAAAGTTTCGAGGGGACAAACATCCTCTTGTCACGAAATTAAGAGAAAGGCTGCTCCACCTTAGATTTATAGTGAACTAAATTGTTTAATGACTTGATCACGTTTCTTGGCATCACTCTAAGCTATCGCTCACGAAATAACGCTTAAACACACAAAGTTTGCAATAAATCTTAAAAACTTTATGGTATTAAGAATCCATGCCATCAAAAAGTAAAGTTAGCTGCATACAAATGCATATCACGCTATCCTGTTTCAGTGGATTCCATAATTTGGTATAAGACTACATTTGAATCTGCTACTAGACTGAAATAAGAAATACTTTAGATAGTTTTGACATTTGTATTTTTGGACTAATTATGAAAACTTTACTTAAAAAAGATCCGTAAATACGTTTTCCTCAATAAGTCACCTTCAAGAGTCTCCACCCTTTCATAAATACATAAGTGTTATGTATATATAATGGAAGATATTTACCTGTTTGGATGTGAGCATGTTTTTTCCGAATGCAAATCTAAAACATTTCGCCAGTGATATTGAAATCTGTCACGGTTAGATAAAAAGACAACAAAAAAGATTATTAAAGAAATATAAATAAAAATTTGATTACAAACTGGCGCCATCTAGCACCTTTTCGGTTTAATTCTAACAATGTGTTCTTTGATGAAAGTTGGTTTTTTGGATGTGAAATTCCACCTCATAAAGTTTGCCGTCTTTAATGAAATATCCTGTATAATTAGATTTTACAGGATGATTATAAAATAATGTGAGATGTTAAGAGCCTTCTAGCGAATAAAATATGATTGGCGTACATAGTGGATCGTGGGATTTCAATTTTTAAGAAAAAAAATTAGTACGAAAAATAATTAGTACTAGGGAAAATGTTGGCACTTTTTACCGAATAAAATATATTAATTTTACATAATCTCGTTGTTTGTCTCGATTATGAGTATAAAAGAAAAAGTCTGGAAGATTCTCATCATTCTGAGGCTAACTGACTTAAACTTTTTGCAGACTGACTGCTTTCCAAATTTTTGCACGGGAGTTCGTATTTATTTCAATCCGTTGCATCATGTTTCGTAAGTTTAGTATGCTGAATGATCCTTTTCGAAAGTTCTTTAATCGCCAATATTCACGAACGTCAGCAAATACGTTCTCGTTCTGCTGGCAACAGAGAGTGACTAAGAAAGTCCTGTAGGTTAAGAGACATTGAGAGCCTGTCGGACTGTCGGATGATGAGAAATCTTCTAGCCTTACCTTTTATACCAATAATCGGAGCAAAAACTTCGATTGCATTGCTTTAAGAAAGTCTACTTCAAATAAAATTTATCAATGTATACTGTTAAAAAGTAAGTATGACAGCCTACTTCATCTTCTTGCTGCTCCTTTGCATCTGCTCGAGTACGCACAACTAATGTATTGTAATTACCCGCGAAATTGTATTTTTATTATGATTTTGCTGAAAGAAAACCCTGGTTATAGAAATCATGTAAGAGTAATACAGGGATGCCCAAAAATTTAGCAAAATATTAGGTGTACCGGAAAATATTGTCGTTTTTTCGTATGTCAATATTTTGCCTAGCCAAAACTACAGAAGCTTATAATACGAAATTTGCCAGGTGCGTGAGTTTTATAACATAGGCGCTAGAAAACAGAGCAATTTACAAAATTTGTAACTCATGGGGTATAGGGTGCCTACACGTTGTTTCAGATATCCTGTGTGATCTCAAAGAAGAAAAGAGATATCCATAAAATTCTTTCCTTAAAATACAATGCTCACGAATACCTAAAAATGGATTTCAGAACATTTCGAATAGAATACTCCAAGGAGGGTAGACGTGAAAAAAGGGGGAGGGTGGCCATTTTTCTCTGAGAGCTAAAAAAAAAAAAAAAAAATATTATCTATAGAATTCTCGCTTTGAAATTATGAGTCCTGTGCTTAGGCACAGCTTGTTTGTTAATTCAATAATTGATGAAAATTCATTTGTTTGAATTTTATGTAAAGCAACGGCATCATTAAGGCACAAAATAAGGATTCTGAATCACAAAGCAAATCGGGGTAAAAATCGTCGTTTACATTTGCCTGTGCATAATGACTTTGAGAAAAATGTTAAAGTATTCGTCTAATTTATTAAAATATTTTCATAAAAATGGACTTGTCTCTGAGAATTTCATCGAAGAAGCGAAATATAAAAAAAAAACTATCAACTTTATTGATATCCCTTCTGTGAAATATCCTTTAGTTTTTGAACAACCACATTCGAAATGTGCACCTTCACTGTTACACTTCTACCAAAGTGATTATTAACAACTGCATCAAGATGTACCAACATCCCCATATTTCTATGTTAAGTAAATGCACAAAGATATAAAATATGAATAACTTTCACAGTAATCATCAATCTGGAGATATGTACAGTGAAAGAATGTGTTTATTATTCCTGCAGGACTATTTATTCACCCAGTTAATTTCTTACATCCAAAAATGTGCTAATACATATAATTAAGTTATACATTGAAATTATTTAGGAAAAAACAAAAAAATCACTACACAATTATCTCACAAAACATAAACTAAGCACGAGAACAATCAAAACTCTTTAACGATTTATAAATATAAATTACCTAGTAAAGCTATCTTCCATTTACAAATCTCACAATAAACTGAGTAGTCTTAAATTTTAAGAAAAAGGTTATTTTCATGGGAAAAAAATCTCAAATATTTGCACACCATGATATAACATTTCTATATGTAACCTATATAAATTTATGTACAATGTTAATTAAAAATTACCGCAACAAACATTGCAATGTATTACATTATCATTAAACCAATAGATTTTCTTTTTTCAATAACTAAGAGTACTGCACAGCACATTAATGCACTTCATTAACACTATCCTTTTACTATAATCAAGTATGTCAGGAAAGTTCCTTGTCAACTCAATGTATTTGATTATCATCACATTTCATTAGCATATGATACGGAAAACATATGCTCTCTATCAGTGAATCGAAACGCTCTGGGAATTCACACAATGGAACTTATTCGGGACGAGCTTCCAGTGTTCTGTGACGACACTGAATCTTAACCAGAGGGTTTGGACAGTCCGGTGTCAATGTGTGTTTAGTCGTGAGCGTGAGCATAAATTGTAGAAATGGAGATTTACTCTAAAATGCGATATCTCCGATGTATAGATTTTCACATTAAATAATGTGTTTGCATGCTATGTAATCTATGCGAAGATTTATATTAAAATTTGTTAAGAGTGAATTGAATATTAGGATTTGACGTTCTAATATTATTATTTCTGTATGCATTTATTATTGATTGTTTAACGAATACATCGGGCCTACCATGGCCGAGCGGTCCACGTTCTGACCTATCGAGCGGCTTTCGATCTAACGGTCTGAAGTTTTGGGCGGTTTTCTCCAGATGTAACCCAAATACGCGTTCCTTAAAAAGAACTCCTGAAAAAGTAATCTGGCTAAGGTATTCCTGTCCCTGGAGTAGGCTTGCTAACACAGAACGAATAATTAACGAAAACATATGAAATAGTTATATTCTAAAAATACTTTTCACATAAGGGGATGGTGGGCTATGACATTACCAAGAATCCGGCAAAAAATCGAATTTTTTATGCATTAATATTTTATGATTTTTTCTCTATTTGAAACAAAAACCGCATGTCTCAATCAGTAAAAAAGTTATAAGATTTTAAGAAATATGGGTATCTCATAAGCAGCCCTTTAAATTTCCGGAAAAATTGCCTTTTGTGTTAAATGAATATTTTTCACAGTTCTGTGTCGTTAAAATGTCTCTTGCGACACAATTTTCAAAGAAATCTTATAAAATTTACTATGGAGACTCGAGAAAGAGATGGAAATAAATTTTCTTCTCCGTTTCAATTTTCGTGGTCATTAAGCTTATGAAAATTCGATATAAGTTCATAAAACATGAAATTTTTGTGAAAATTCAGTATTAACGCATAAAAATGCTTCCTAAAATTTTACTTTTCGCTGAATCTCTCAAGTAATAAGAAAATATGTTCGGAATATATTTATGAATAATAGCAATGTAAAATATAAGGAAAAAATATAAAAAAATTAGCGTGCAAGAGACACTTTTAAATAATTCAACTCTTTTAAAATTTAAAAAAAATCTTTTTTTTAAGTACTTGTTATACTTCAATGCATATATATACAAAAAATCATAATTTGTCAAAAAAAAAAAACTTTTATAATGTCCACCGTCCACCATAACACTCAACATTACTTCGTGGAGGCTTTAATCACGTGCACATGGGTCAAAAGTGATGTACTGCTCGTTCTCTCAGACATATTCATTCTGTCTGGGCTAGAATATCAGCATTTTTACGAAGTAGTTCTCCTGCATCACAAATAATGTCATACTCTTGAGGGTGCATCCCTTACTGGTAGTTGCGTAAGCAGAATGTTTTTAAAATACCTTCTCATACTGTAGGCTGCAAAAAGCAAAGACAGAAGACAGAATAAATGGTCTTTCATTTTCCAGACTGACCTACTTTGAGGATACTGCTTATTCTAGGAAATGCTTTATTCTTTTCTCGTATTAAGATATATGGAGAGCATTTGTGCATCATTTGAATGGAAACGGACAGAGGATTTAATGTAAAAACTCAAAGACCGGAATTTTACACTTACGAATAGAATACATTTTTTTATCTATAGAGAAGTGGAATATGCATTTCTTAATATGTTTAAAATTATTACATGCGCCTTACTAATGTAATACAAAAATAAATCACACTGTTTTTTTCACAGTTGTTTTTTATGTAAATTTTTAATGGTTTTTAATGATTATGATCATCACTACTCAAAAGAAATTCTAATTAAGTATAATAAAACTTACACAGTTAAACAGAATTCATTAATTTATTTCATTAGTAAGTGAGCTATAATACTTCATACATATTTTTGGGAACATAAGAAACATATTTTTGGGGCAATATTTCGCCAAATGTAAGATATATCACCAAGTTGTTTTCAGTTTATGAAATAAAATTTTTGGCATTAACTTTGGCAATATTTCTCTAAAATTCATCCAGCTTGGAGACAGAGGGTGAGATTCTTTGCATGGGCAAAAAAATGACTACCTATAGAATTCCCTGCACTGAAAGACTTTTCAGTTAACTTGTAAATAAATTACCCAATCAATTGCAGTCAAAAATGGAGCTGTACGACTAGATCTCATAACAGTCCAAATACAAAATTCCAATATTTTAGGGAAATTAATAATTTTTGAACTGCACGTGATACATACGTACTTATGGACGTCATGCACAAATTCGTCAAGGTACATTTAGTATTAACCTTTGCAGGCCAGTGTTCCCAATTGGACATTGGGTTAAACATTTATTCAAAAATGAAATTTTTCCAATATTGACATGAACAAATTAGCAGCTAATTTTAAAAGATGATTTGATTTTTTTAAATAGAAATTGCACTTCTATAATTCTTGGAAAACTGGAAAAAAGTCATGAAAATAGTCATTTTCATAAATTTTTACAGAGCTATCTTGACACACACTCCCACTTCAAACTTAATTCATATGTTTACTTAAATTTAAAAATAAATACTGGCATTGTGATAACTAGTATTATTTAAAGTAACAAAACATTTTATATCTATTTGTTTTTAAGTGCATGTAACAGTTTTTTAGAGTATTATAATGTGGGATTTTTTTTACAACAAGATTCATAAAAATATGCAGAAAGGGTGTTTTTAATTTTTTAAACAAAATAATGTTTTTCTTCTAGGCTTAAACTTATTGTGAGATGCATAAACACAAATTCTTTACATCAGAAGGAGACGAATTATTTTAGGCATTTTATTTTTCAGATTATAAATAGTATAATACTGTAAACAAAAATACATAATTATTATACATCTATTGCTAACATTATGTAATAATGCTACTATGAAAAAACATTGTTCAACTAGGACTAATTTAGTGAATACTTTTATACATTTATATATACAAGAGTTACGCTTGATGTTTGATTTGTCTAGATGACATATTCTTTCAAATCTGTTCCATAGAAGCAGCTGCATTTTTACGAAGTCATTCTCTTTTATCACAAATGATGACATGTTCTTTGTAGTGTTTTCCTTACTGTAGTAGCGTCAGTATAATATTTTTAAAAGATCTTATATTCAAGCAACAAAATATAAAAACAGTAGATTCGATGGATGGTCATTCGTTTTCAAGACTGACCCACTTTAAGCACACTGTTTATTGTCGCCAAAATTCTTTTTATTCTGCTTCCATTAAGATATGTAAGCTGCATTTATGTTAAGTTTCGGTTGAAAGGAAGCTATATTTCACGTAAAAATATTTTAAAAACATTGATATTTTAATACAGAATATGGTACACGAAAATGTTACATATAGTGTTTCTAAAAATTACTATACAAACTTGTGTATTTGAAATATAAAATAATTCGCAAATTTCAATTTCAACGTTTTCTTTGTAATAAATTTTAAGTTAAATCACAAAATATTTTGAATATTTATCGATACTTATATTAAACAGTAAAATAATGCATTTCTTTCGGATACACAATCAAAAATTCTCGTCTCTTTTTATAGTACTTTTCTTCGTTTCGTTTTGTTGGTTTCATTCTTTTTTTAAAGAGAAACACATTGGATATCGATGGTTGTTTTGGATGGAAGATGGCGTTATGTATTTATAAAGAAATATCCTCCTTTCATATAAAAAATCATGGTATACTAATACATGATATACAATACGGTTGATAAATCTATTCAGAATTGTTATACGAAATGATAACTTAAAATTTAAAAGCTACGTTAAAAACAAGACTTTAAGTAATACATCTTACGAAAATATGCAATTTTTATAAAATTTAACAAATCAAAGTCTGCGAGATTCGATGAATCGTGAAGAAATTCAATATATTTTTCTAAATATATTGAATTTCTTTTATAATTGAATAAGTAGTAATGATTTTTCATTTACGAACTAGACGTATTTATGAGTTTGATTAGCATAGAATCCCATAGATTACACTAAAATGCAAAACTATAGTTTCAAAACTTGAACGCAATCATATTTAACAGAGACTCACTGGAAATCCTATTTTTTAACAAAACTCTCTTAATATTACTATAAAAATGGTAATAAACATAGCTCAATAAGTCTTCGACCATTCATTCTCCTTGCACAAAATACAAAAGCTAGTTAGACACGGGGAAATTTAATAAATTCTTTACCCAGTATTTAAAACTGAATGACAACCGTAGTAGAAATTTTTAATATTGATGAAGTACATTGACATGTATTATATTACGTATCAAACATTTTTCAAAGGAAAACATACATGTATAATTTTACGGGGAAAAAAGAAGATTATGTTGAGACGAAAGTTTCGGAAACTCAAACGATGATTAATGAAGTTTTAGAAAGCACAAAATAAATGAAAAATTCTTTTATACTTTCAGACTAAAATGTTTTGTCATTACGTTACTAAAATGAGGGAGCATGTAACCTATTTCTATTTTTTGAACAAACATAGTTTGAAGCAATTAGGATGAGTTTATAACACATAAACGTTAATATCTAATATTTTAATTAAATGTTCATGAATTAGTATTTAAAATAACTATACAATGTATCAGTTATTAAAATTGCTTTTTGTATACAGTGTATGGTAAATAATACCTACTACCAACATTAAAATAGATATTTAAATTATTCAATTCCGATTAAAATACACATATAAATACACTATCTTCGTATGCACTTAAAGACCTTGAAACGTTTTCTCTATTTTAGGAAAACAATTTTTTGCCAATTTTTTTTTCTAATGGACCAACGTCGACCCCTATGAAGGGACGGACAAATTGACAACCACGCCCAGTCGACCTTTTTTACCAATATACAGGAGGGCATTGCTTTTCATGCTAATTCGTTCAATGATAAGTGTTGTGTAGTTGTTATATTACTACTTTGTATCTTAATAAATTTCAATGACAGTATTGCAAATACTATTCATATGGAACAATTTAAATAATCACCATTGACTTTGATACGCAGATCCTAGTGCGTAGGAAGGAGTGGTTGGTTTCAGAGTAGAAACTCAGGTGTTAATAATGAATCAAGTTCTCCACAGTGTCCTAGATTTTTTTGGCACAAATGAGCCTCCGACATTTTATAAATTTTTAAAAGGGCCGAATATATTAGAGCCACATAAGAGAAAAATCGAGGATGGATGAGTTCCTCCAGAGTTCGAACCAAAGTTGATGACAATGTGCGCCGGCCCAAAGTACGGTACACATCTTGCAATGATCTGCAGAAAAAACTCTCCAGAATTGAGGATGGGAATATCTCCACGCCGTCTGTTGACTAACTCATTAGCTTAAAATCTTTTAAAGACCGCATTGAGATCGAGGCACATTTTAAATTGATTTTTTTTGCATATTTTGTATTTCTAATGCGTTGGTTAAAGGATATTAGTCATTTAAATGGGGAAAAATTGTTTTATAATATTTTCACTATGTTTCCAATTGGGAACATTAGCCATTTCTGACTATAATTTACATTGGTTTCAAAAACTGAATATACCAATGGGTAGTTTAAATAATAAGTGAAATCTTAATAAAAGATTAATTTTTAAATTCCATTAAAGGTATGAATGAAGTTTGAAGGGAGGGTTATCAAGATAGCTCTGTAAAACTTTATACAAAGGCCTATTTTCACGATTTTTTTTTCAGTTTGCCAATAATGATAAAAATGGTACTTCTACTCAAAATCAAATCATCTTTTAACTTTACCTGTTAATTTTTTTCAAGTGAATATTGATAAAATTTCAATTTTTAATAAATTTTTTATTCAATGTTCCCAATGGGTATCCTTGGCCTGTAAAAGTTTAAAAGAATTTATTATAACACCTTTACAGTTAAGGCCTCTTTTCATTTCGGCACACCTTATATATACTTTTTTCTGCCTAATTTTTACAAAGCTATATAATGTAATAAGATAATATTTTAACAATCGATAGTAATTAATTTAATTTTCGTAGACTATCAATACACATTTTTCTCTGCTTATGATTTTGGTAATAGTGAATGCTTCCAGATCTGAGGAAGAAGAATGAACATATACAGAAGAATGAATGAATACATTTATAGCAAAATATGGACTATGCTTTTGGATATGGACAAAGCATAAAGTAAAAGAAAATCGTCCTTTATTTGAAAATTTAAAATGGAAATTTTTCATAATTTTTATGATGTCTAAATAAATTGCAAAGCATTGCAGAGTGAAACTCGTAATGAGAAATTTTAAACTTTAACTCTTGTAACTTGAAAATAGTGGATTAGTCATCTATTTTACTTCAAAATTAGTTTATAAAAACTATCACCCTTTTAAATTATATATATATATATATATATATATATATATATATATATATATATATATATATAATAAAAATTGATCAATATGATCAATATTTATTTTTCACTAGAAGCAATATATAATTAAAATTACCACACGATATCACAAGATAAATTAATTCCATTTAAACTAGTACTTATAAAATTCCTCTCATTATTTTTTTAAAAGTAACACTTTTTAAATTGTAAATGGGTATACAACCCACTTACAAAGAACTTCCCTATTAATAACCTCATTATTTTATGGACTACATTTGACTAAATGAGATTTTTTTGTACGTTTGCCGTATACAAAATTAAAAAGTGTAAATTTTTTGAAATTTACGAGATGAATTTATTGTTAACATAATTTCTTTTAACCTTGTTTTGAACAGTTTTTAATTTGGATTGATAAAGAATTAAAGTGCTTTACCATCATTTTTGGGACACCCTGTATGGGTCCCTGTAGTTCTGTAGATGAAGTTAAAAAGAAGTACTAATTTGTTGTATCTTATTAAAATTCCAGAAGATTCGGGTCGATTATTTTTTCATGAAAATTCTCATAATAATAATAATTATTATTATTATTATTATTATTATAACAGTAATAGTACATCTAAGAAATTATTGATTAAAAGGTTGTCAGAAACAGTGATATAATGTTGTTAGTAATTATTTTTATGTAACTTAATTTTGTTTCACTAGATTTAAAATTTTGCTCATAGATCATAAACATCTATTCTCTTTCACAAAAAATTCAAAATTTCAATCGAAAAGCAGTAAATTTTATATAATCTCATAAATGCAGAGAATAATTAGATAATTAGAATTAATAATTACATGATTGTTTACATACAACGCGGATATCAAATTCGTATATATACTCAAAAATATGCGGGCTTTGATCAGAGGACTTAAACATGTGATCTTGAGCTAAGTGAATATTTTTTTCTACAATGTGAAGTAGTAAATTAAAAAGGGGTATACTCTCAAAATAAAGGACAAAACTTGACATACTTATTAATTCGTTTCTTTCTGTATCAAGTGACTCGGAACAGTAAATTTGCTTTAGGGAAAAACAAAAGACAGAAATCACCTTTCCTGATGTATGTAAAATTAAAGATTTTCCCTTGATTTTTCTCCAAGAGAGGACCAAGGCATATGAAACTGAACAAATAAGAGTAATCTAAAAGAATAAATGTAATTTTGCAGTTTTCTGCTTGGAATCAGACTTCAAAATTACTTTTAGACTATTTGGCGTACTTCTTTCTGTTAAAACGGTTTCAGCCGCACTATTTTGGTGCATCAAAATTTAATAACTATTAAAAAAAGAGAGAAAATTTATTAGCTGAAACTAGTTTAATGTAATTTTTAATATCTTATTTACGATATGTTTTCTTCAGTCAGTCGAGATGTACCTTACATAATGTGATTTTCTTCTCATTTGCAGGAAATATAAATTTTAAACATACTTTAGCAAATAACGTTTCATTTTTCAATTAATGGATGGCTTTATTACAGAAGTCACTAATCCGAAAATAACGTAAATTCCAGTATTCACCGCGAGCTTTCGATACCTTAATTTAAACTTGTAACAACTCGCGTTTAAGCCATCTTAAACATGTGCTCTTTAAAATTCTAGAATGGTCTTCCGTTTATCGAATTATGTTGCTACTAAATCGAATCGTGTTGTTGAAAATGTACTTTCCCTCATATAAATTCTATTTGTAAGAATTAATTCACTCAGAGCAAGGGAAAAAGTTTTCCTAGACGAAATTTAAACGGGGAAAAAAACTAGAAAGAATAAAAAATTCCTAAAAAGTGCACAATCATTCGCTTGTTTGTTTTCACTCCGTCTATTACAGGTTCTTAATACGAGGCCTAATTTTACAGTGTTTTGTGAAATTAATTTTTAAATTGCATGATAAGGTGCCTTTGAAAAATTGTACTATGTTTAATGTAGTTAGTAATTTGTAGCAATGAATTTTCACACAACTGATATTAAAGCAAAACTACCTCATTTTAAGTGTTTAGTATTATATATTGTTTATTTTGTATTTTAGCAAGCCTACATGAGACGCATCTGCCTGAGGAATGCGTGCTTTGAGCAGAGGACTTTTTAAGGAGCTCTAACGACTATTCACGTTACACCTGGTGGAAACCGTCAGAAACTCTAGCCAGTTAGATTGACAGCCCCACGGTAGACCCGATCGCGTGACCTTCACACTTCAGTTATCTCCTAAGTTCAGTGTTTTACCCACTCGGCCATGATGGGGCCATCCAGTATCACGTATGATTGACTGAAGATTTTATAGCTGATAATTTGTATGTTCTGTATTTAGGAATATTTCTTAACTCTGCCTGTGTATAAATATAATCATATAAGTTATCTTTATCTTTAAAAGGAATAAGTAAAATAATACTTAAAACTAATTAAGATAGTAAATATACAAACTAGTGTGAAAAATACCTCTCAGATATAAGCTGAAATTATTTTAATATTTGACTTTCACTTCAGAAAAAGCTCTTTTTTCGTATGGCAATAGCTCTACATTTATATAAGTAGCAATTATCACAATTCACTTTCTATTCAAATTACCTTTCTAAAATTTATAATAAACTAACCATTCTATGAAATTAGATTTGCCAGTGATAACGCAACAAGTATTTACTACGAATAATACAACAATTATATTATTGTTCCATAAACTTTCCGGAGAGCCGAATCTTTTACCCTTTATTTATAGAGTGCGCCCTATTTATTACCCAATAAGAACGCAATCACATGCCAAGTATCTTTCTTACCTCATTTACCCGCTTCTTATCGTAAATTCTGCTGATAGAACTTCAGAGCAGTATCTACTGGCAGGCGAGCAGTATCTACTTTATATTATTACTTCAGTAGGATTCACGGAAAACGTAATTTTCAGTTTTTTAATTTACTATATATATATATATATATATATATATATATATATATATATATTCTTATTTTCCGTGAGATATTGACACTCTAGAGGCTATGTTTATTTCTTCAATTTTAGTATTGATGTACAACCTTTTAAAAATTATTCGAGTTTAAGCCAAATTTCCAGTCTTAGCGAATATTTAGTTAGTTTGAATAATGTTCAGTTCCTGATTCATATTTTATAATGAATAACTTTTATGGAATATAATTTATATGAAACCAATATAATAAATAGCTTTCCTAGAATACATGCCGCAGAAAAATCTGCTTGGTTTTCGGGCTCGTAGCTCAAAGTATATTGTATACGGAAAGTTCAAATAAACAGTCCAGATGACAGGTCGAAACACTAATTTTTTTAGTTCTAGAAATTCAGTGAGCAGTCTTCAGTTCACAATTCACAGAAAATAATAAGCAATAATATGTTCTATAACAGCCAGCTTATCACAGAAGCTTTCTCATATGCCGAATTTCGCTCACAATAAAATCCTTCCCAAGTATTAAAATTCAGTGAAAGTCTCTTAAAAATCGTTCATCTATTCCTCCGCGTACAGCAATGAAGTATTCCTAAACAGAATTCAAAAGTAAGCTTTTCAAAACAGGCGAGGAGATCTCTCAGAAAAGCATAGATTACAGAGCCTCATGAAGTGAACTCAACGATCAATCACTCTGAACTGTTTTAAACTGAACTGAGAGCGGGGACAAGCTGTTCTTTTATTATTTCCCGTATTTCGTGGTAATTCTGCCTTCGAGAAGATTTCCTATTGGTTGTGTATAATAATGGCTTAATGTTAATCTTATTGAGTAATACCAATCAAGGAAAACAAACATTACAGATCCTATTAATAAATTCGGGCCAAATGTCGCCAAGCTTTTTAGGTATAATTTTCAAATCTTGTACATCACCTTATTCGAGTATGGGCACATTTTATTGATAGGGAATTTTTTCATACGGAGGTCATACATTTAAAAAGTGTCACTTTTTAAAAGTTAACTATACAATTTTTTTCTTAATTAGTCTCTATTCTAACCTTATTTTAAACATTTTTTTTCTTTTACACTGCGAATTTATCTCTAAAGAATTGAGGTCTGGTGTCGTATTTTGAGGACATCCTTTATATTGATTTAACAAGATTAAATCATATTTGATATGGAACCTTCATTTTTTTTTTCTTTCGAGAAGTTTAAATGCTCCCATATTATAATAAAAGGTGAAAATATTGAATTAATAAAAGGTAAACAGATTAAATTGAGGGGCATGTTTAAACATATTGAGGGGCAAGACATATTGTTCTAGAAGCGAGGTTTAAGGTTTGAAATTTATTTTTAACATTAAATGATTGATTATTGAGTGCTCTCTAATTCTTTTTCTGTTAGTTGAAAATTAAGAAAAATGTACAGTTTAACTTTTTTTATCGGCTTAATTCGTTTATTTAATGAAAATATATCGCAGTTATAAAACTTTGCTTCCGTTTTAAAATGTGGGCAACCCATCGTTTTAGCACATTCTAAACACAATAGTGGATAATGTAAACAAAATAAGGGGAAAAAAGACTTTCATGACTAAGCACATCAATTCAAACAGAAAACCTTGCTTGCATTTCCATCATTTGGTTGATTTATTTTTCCGTGACAAATGTATTCGAAAACGTGAAATATTGTTATCCTTTAACCCTCTAAGTGGCAATGACGCAAAGTACTGCCCAATTCATTCCAGTTTTCAATCCAATGTGTCTATAAATAAAATTATTTTAAATCAAACACCTGAGGTATCATAAACCATATTTTGATATTAAAGATAGTATGCCTCTCATTTAAGAGATTATTTTTATTAATTACCTTCCTATGAAATCGATAGATTTTTATTTTTATTTAAAGCATCATGAAAATTTTACTGCAAAAACAGCTTTACATTATTTGTGCATTTCCCAGACGCTCCAGGGGTTAACAAACTGCTTTATCTTCCTTTTTTGAATGTAAGAATATAATTTTATGCAAAATGTGTTATTTATGTAAATTGGACGCTATTTATCATAATAACAGACATTTTTATCAGAAATATATGCAAGCATCCTATTGTACTTTATTACATCTAAAGGAGAGTCTTTCTCTAAAGGCACAAATTCCTTTATAATATTATATTACTCACACGCCTTTTCCTTCGCATATTCTGTTCGGTAATTTTATGCTTGTAGTTATTCATTCTGATACTTAATTTCAGTGTTAACAAAACATTATTTTTCTTTCTTCTTTAAAAAAAAAATATTCATCACTTCATTTTTGTAGACATGCGAATAAAAAAACTTGTTCATTATTAAAAAAATATAGTTAATTTTTAATGGCGTAAAATTTATTCTGATAGTTTTGGTAATACGTATAAATATTCCAGTGTATTAATACAAAATATTTCCATTTAGAAAAAAAAGTTTCACGCTTTAAATGAAAGTAAATGAAGTGAAAACCAAACAGTAAATGTGCATTGTGACATCGAAAACTGAAAAGCAAAGTTTATTTAAGTTCTTAAAGAAGAAATTAAAGTATACTTAGTATTTTTATTTTGTTTTGTTTTCTGTAAAAGAAATGTGTAATTTTAATACAAAAAATGCAAAACGTAGTTTTATAAAATGCAAATTTCAAATTAACATTAAGGAATCACTGTATAGAAAATGTATTGAAATGTGTTAAAGAGTAAAAAAGAATAATTAATAGATTGAGATAGATTGAAAGAGGTATTTTTATTTTCCTTCCGCTTTAAAAATGTCATAAATTCACAGTTCACAGCACTATATAATATATTGCCATACAAGATTTCTTTTTTTAACAGAGGACTCTACTTCGGGAAACGTATATTATGAAAAAGTCTATCTATTACTCATTTAATAAGTTCAGGCAAGAACACACCTGTTGCGTAGAAGCACAACCTATGATCCTTAATCCTGCTGCAGGTTGCATGACCGTATCATGGATAGATTTAATCGCATGGGTTAAGACCTTTTCCGGTCCCAGTGTCTCTGGCCGAGCTGCAGGGGGTAAGAGATACTGCCCGTGCTAGTTTTACGACTTTTCAGGCATGCAAGGCGTACGCAGCAAAGGATCAGTGTGATAAGTGCAAACTCATAAGCCAATACAAGGGAGAGGCTGAAAAAATTTCTCGGTCATTCAGCAAAGTGACTTCCATTTGCAATACATTGTATTCTCTTAATAGAGTTTGGCTATTTTCACATACGCGGTATCTTAATAAATAACACATATAATTTGGTAATTTGATAATTGTTTAATTTTTTCATAACTGTCTGTAACAAGAAAGTTGGAAACGGAAAATATTACATTTGTTTAAAAAATAATAAACCTTTGGTGAAGATGTGAGTATAAAACTGTATTAAAAAATATAATCATGTTCATAAAATGATTTTTGAAATCATAATTAGTATTGCATAACATTTTAGTTTTTGATATATGTAGATCTTTCCCATGTTTTAAAATATTTTCTTTATTAATTTAAAGTAGGAAAAGTAAATTGATAAAACAAAAATAAATAGTAGGTGAATCAGACAATAAAATAATAAGGCGGTACTTTCTTCTCGTCCAGTTCTGTGAGAAAAGCATAATTAAGTTCTCTGCATTTTCATTATTTCTTTTCTCTCGAGTGATTATCTAAATTGCTTAATTAAAATTTTGTCTAATTATCTAAATTACAAAGTAATTCATGTATCGCTTTGGATGAAAAACTGCGTTTATATTAATATAAATAAAGCATTGTGTAAAATTAATTTGATCTAAGATTTTGGTAGTATAAAATTAAAAATTTATATTTATATTCCTGTAATTCTGGTCTGATATATTTCTTTTATTCATAACTTGCCCCTAATACTACAATGATGTTTCGTATTCCTTTTTAAATTAAAAATTTATTTTAAAAATATCATTCAATTAAACCAAGCGACTAGTCAAAACTGAACTAGTATATGTACTCTGAAAGAGAACTACATACTTTATTGTAGAAGAGACATTTCATAAAGGCAAATCATTTACCCTTTTATGTATTGACTGTAACATATTTATTAACCAATAAGAATGCAATCACATTCCGAATATCTTTCTTACCTCATTTACGTGCTTCTTATCGTAAATTCTGTTGATAGAACGTTTGAGCATCAACCTGGGAGTCAATGTCAATGCCTTTAGTTTATGTTATTACACTAGTACGCTCTCTAAATACGGTATTATTCTAAATATATTATTACAGTGTGAATTATTTTTCTTGTTCTTTTGCTCGGGGGCACTGAAAATGAGATAACTGTTTTATTTTATTACAAAATTCTTGTGATGAGATGTTTGCTGTACTTAGAGTATAAAAATTTGCTTGTCTTCTATAATTTAGATTAATGTGATGAAAATACGCACAAATAAAAGCAATATTCACATGAAAAAAAAACTATTTAGAAGAAAGAAATGTAAAAGACATGACATTTGCTTTGATTATAAATCACCCTCCAAAATGAAAAAAAAAAAAAAAAAAAAAAAAAAATGTTTGTGTTTGTGCGATTGCAACATCATGGAGAATTATTACTAAATAATTACTCTAAGACAATGGGTCCCAAACGATAGCTGCAAAGTGTATGAAGAAGTTCGCAAAAATAATACACTATACTTTATTTCTGTACCTGTTTCTCAACCTGTAGGGCGCGACCCACAAGTGGGGCGTAGAGCGTTTGAAGGGGGGCGCGAGAAAAACCAAAGAGCCAGTAGTGATGCATGTTTTTAAAAAAGTCATCTTATTTAGTCTCATTTTTACTCAAAAATATGTCCATTGTCGCTTAAAATGTTCATTCAAACTTTACTGATAACATTATTTTGTAGAAAATTGGACTAAATGTTCATTGTTAAAGATTAAAAAACTGAATGTATTCAAAAAAATGTTAGAGGGGGGCGTCACCGTTAGTTAGCCTTGTTGGGGGGTGCTCAACATTAAAAGGTTCAGAACCGCTGCACTAGTACACAGCAATTACACAAGTGTTTTGCTGTGATGGATTATACACAGTTCGGAAACACTGATTTAAAAGATTGGAGTGTTGGGAATTTCAATCTCGAAGTGTACATTGGAAATATGAAAATCTATATACAATTAGAGAAAATGCTGTAAATAATCAAGAATTTAATACCGAACTTTGAAAGTTATTCATACTAATAATATTAAATTTATATTTTATTAAAGCTTTTAATCTTGCATCCACCTTGGTTAACTGGCTTTGAAGTAAAACCGGGCTCAGTTGCTTATTCCTAGGAAAATAAAGTCTGGAAAAATTCCGAAAATGCACTCTCAAAGACATGCAGCGTTTTCTCGATAAGCGACTTTCCATATCACATCGTTCCTGATTTCAGTGATGGAAATGTGCATTTTGAAAACATGCGAGATCTCTCTATGAGTGCATTTGATGCATCTTTCTGGATTCCGATGCCGATATTTGGGGTCTGATGTAGTGGGAATAACTCCTCTTGGATTGAAAGCATGGATCAAAATATAAAAATAAGTGTTATACTAGTACAAAAATGGCAATCAGAGTGCTCTATCTATGGCAGAAGTTTCTACGATCGGTGCATGTAAAAAGAGATGTTATGACAATAGAATAAGCTTTAATTTCAAGAATGAATGAAAGCTACACTCAGTACATTTCACCATTGTCCACTTAAAAAAAGGAATGTCATAGTCCACAAATAACATCACATTTACAGTAGTAATAGCAAAACGATACTTGAAATTTTGTATTCAACAATCCATCGAAAAATGAATTCTTTTCTACAATTCTTCGACGCAGAAAATAAAAGAATGTAAAAATGAAACAAATAAAATTTTAACTTTCGCACTTCAAAAGTACTCAGATTTTCAATGCTAATCTAACAATTTTGCATTTTATTTCTATACCATTTGTTGCAATATTTTCATTAAGCTCAATACTAGCAAAACGCTGGCTCATTGCTTGCAACCATCAGGAAATTCACATAGGCGTTTGATTCTATTAGAGGCATCAATATCTATCGTCAGAAAATAGAAACCGTTTCGGCAGCCTTATCCCTTTCATTATGCCTGTCTTTTAATATTAATCCTTGACTGAATGAAGATATTTAGGGAACATAATTAAATTTAAAATTTCAAGCGAAATTAAAGATTTTTCATGATTTTAAATCTCAATTACACTTTCAAATGGAGGAAAAGCTTAGGAACAGTTACTCTCTGATTAATTTAATAGCGAACAACAAAATACCTTCTGCAGAAAATCAAATACTTAAAACTGCGCGTTTTATTTTCTTTTTATACACATGCACATATTTTGTCTAGAAATCGTGAACTAAAAAATAATTCTTCGCTATAGGTACTAATACGCACAGTCTGGGGCAAACATTTTGGTAAATGGTTGATGGGCTAATATGCAAATGAAGTTTCCCTTGCAGTGGAAATCTATGCTGTCCTAGGTGGGAAAATACTAAGTTATACAAAGTTATGCAAAGCAAAAATAAGTTTATTCTTTTTAAGTTCAGTTTAGCTATCATGATGCAAATTCCGATTCAAAAGATTTCTTATTTCAGCACCGATTGAAATTTCAATTACATGCTTTATAAAAATGTCTGCTTCCTCCCGTATGAAGAACTATTCTCTAGTTCTTAGTAAAACTATTCAACAATAAAGTAGTTCTGAGCAAAACATATTTCTCTATTTGTAAGATCTGTTTCTTGAATACGATATGGTGAATCTAAGATTTGTTTTGTTTTGTTTCTGCTTGCATATGATTTTATATAATATACGGTATTGTCTGTAGTCTAAATATTAAAATTTACTTATATATATTTAAAAATTATCTAAGGTACTTGGAAACAGTATCATTATACTCAGATATGCTCTTTCTACAGATTTGTATTACAGCCGAATTTAAAGTTTCAGAAAACTGCGCAATTCAAGAATATTCATTAATAATTACTTACCAGCCTAGATAAACAAAATTTATAGGCTTATAATCAATGCTTAAGGAAATTAATTAACGCTGATGCATCTATATAAAAATCTCAAATCAGAGATAACTATTCATTATTCAAGGGAAAAAATATACTTCGGTTCTGCATATCAGATGAAAAGCTTTTTTCACATGTGAAATTAACAGATGTTTTCTAAATTTTTCATAAAAAAGCCCAAAAATTTTCCAATAATGAAGATTTCTAAATCTTCAAACAATTGTTTCCGACACTTGTGCAAATCCATTTTTAATACCCGTAATTAAAAGCTTATTTACAAAACATACTTGCATGTTTTAAATATTTTAAAATTTTCTAGGAAGTTAGTTTTCTTGCGTGTGTGTGTTAAAGACAGGTCTTAGACTCAAATCTGAACTTTGCAGTGCACTTCTGAAGTATTAAAAAAAGAAATTCTGAATAAAATTCTGATTAAAATCTCACCCAATTTTTAAATTTTATATTTTAATAATACATAGTTAGAAGATGATTTGAAAAGGGCAGTACTGAATTGCTGCAAATTACTACGCATTTATTGTAAATTATTTTTTAGTTTATTGTAAATGAATGCCCACTGGAAAAGTGCTCAATAAAATAGTGATATAATAATTAATATATCCGTTTGGCTTATTCTAGGTCTTTGAAAGCCAGAACCATTTAAAATTTATTTCAAATAGAGTAAAAAGTAATATCATTAACAATTTCTAGTGTGAATAACTTAACGTTAAGATTGGCACAGGAATCCTGTTTTAAAATAGTAAAGACACATTGAGAAAACAGAGTGATGATTTGCAATAACATGTTTTATAATAAGAAAACTCTATTTTGCTATAGGAATAGGAATTTTTGTACAGATTATAAATGTTTCTTAATTTATAATTCTTTTTAACTCCGAGTTGCATCGTCAGCTGAACATACTAGCTTTTAATTCGTTTTTTAATGAATTAATACCTGCATTATAAACAGAGGTATTTCACAGAAATGTATTGTGATAGAAAGGTTCCTTGCACAATTTTGATACAACGCATACTTTTTCAGGGAATCATGTTGGCGGCATTATCTACATCAGAGAGGGGTTGAGTACAGAAGTTAGAGTTGTTATAGAGTTGTAGTAGTCGTAACCCCCCCCCATGAAAAATTTCTGGCTACGCCCCTGTTGCAGATATTCTAAGAGCTGAAGTAGCTCTCACATCAGTTCACATCCAGGTCAATTTGCGTTGTGGTGAGGATGTAGTTGCTAAAGAACCTGGAACATTTACTCTAATCTCTTCTAGAAAACAAGATCATTTTACTTTTTTAAATGTTATTTTTTAATATGAATCTTATCTAAGGAAAATCCAACTCTTACAGGATTAAAAGAAGATGGGACCTTTTTTTCTGAGAGATAACCTTTTAAATCAGATATAACTATACTATAATAAGCTTAATAATAACTAATAAGCTTAAATGTATTATAGCTTATTAGTTACTGATAAATGACACCGACGAATATCGCGAGAATCAGATGTAAGGAAATCACTCTCACAGTAGAGTACAGTGAAAAAAGAAGAGAATAATAATAAAATTTTAAGCTCTATAGATTATCGATGCAGCATTGATCAACATGACTTCCACATGCTAAGGAAAATAAGGTGAATAAAAGAACTAGTGACAGTGGATAACAACATGTCTTCATATTCAACGTACGATAATTTTTTGAGTGAAAGCTTCACTCAAAAAACTTGGGTGGAACTCACTTGGGTGGAAAGGAACGGTGTTAAAGTGACTTTAAGTAATCTCGCATCCAAAACTATACCACAGTTCAATCTGGTGATATTAGTATCCACGTGATTTTTATCTTCTCGACTGATCTCTCAGTGCTACCCGAAAGTTTTTGAAAGAGTACGCCTTCAATAATACCACTACTGAGTTTCAAGTTTGATGAAGATACCATGCTTCTTTCCTCTGATGCCGGCACAACCTGCCCAAAGCCCACATTTAAGAAAGAGATGCTGTTCAGAAGACACAGCAGAGTATGTATTTCAATATTATCAATTAAACAGTATTAGTTTTACAACAGCATCTCTTTTCTTATAATTAGTTTTTCATTTATACGGAACATCACTTTCTGAAGAAAAAAGGACTAGGAAGATTAGAGGAGGTGAAACAAAACTAACTGTAGCACGAAGAAAAACTAACGGCTTCGTTGTTCAATCATGGAGATTGATGGCTTCAAATTGCGATTGCTATGCACATTGGCATTTCCATACAGTGAAAAGTGTGCATCAGTCTTCCATCTACAATACATTAAATAGCTACTTTGTTACTTCCTCTACTTTTGCCAGAATTCTTCACGTAGTAAATTATTTAAGTACAGTCCAGTGACAACTTCTAGTGAAATAGGGTGCTCTTATTGCAATTTTATTCTGATGAAACATGAAGTCTTTCGTGAAAGTTGCAATGAATCTGAGGTTCAGTCAAAACTAGGATTTCTGTAGATTGCAATATATAATCCATGATCTTCCGTATCGCAGTGACACGATCTTATGATAAAGAAATCCTCTTGGATACCTAATCCTTCAAAAGAGCCATTTCATAGATGTATTCGGCATGCTTCAATATTATTCGACGTGTAACAAACCTTTTCTTGTCACAAGTTTTATTCGCACAAACTTTTCTAAATGCCGTGGTTGCTGTTTTACCGTGTTCTTAAAAGAAAATATATCTTAATATACTACCACAGCAGTGACGTAGCCAAGGGGGGGGGGGTAATGTGGTCACCCCCCCCCATGAAGAATTTTTTTTGCCATACAAAATGCATATTCTTCACTCCCTTATCACAAATACGTATACATATATGTGAGATGCAGTAGTCGTAACCCCCCATCTCATGAAAATTTTCTGGCTACGCCGCTGTACCGTAGCATAGTGCCCTGATTGAATGAAAAAAAAAAAATATTTTCTTTGTAATTTATCACAGCCGTATTTCCATAAGCTTTTAGCACATTCGGTAATTGTTTTTATCAATTATTTTTTTATTCTTTTCTGTGGTTGTTATTAGTCTCGCTTTGATTCAATTGTAGAAAACTGCAATTTTTAAATCATTATTTATTCCTTTCTAATGAATCATTAAAGTTGTAACATTTTTTTGATGAGTATAATATACTCAAAAATGCATTCTAACGGAGAACCTAAAAATAATATATCCGCTTAAAATTGCAGAGCAACGTTTGGCCCATCCTGCGCAGCTGCGCTAACATTACAAATATTAGTTTTGCTTAAAATATGGTTTCCTTTTCCTTGGAGGTACTAACTATATACATGCCGTCGAAATAAGTTTACTCTTGTACTAACAAGGTTTTCTGAAACAAGAAGCACGTTTTGGATATAACTGTAACTAAATGATTGAGTAAAGGAGAATTACAATAAATGTTTCAACGTGCTATTACTTACTTGCTATATCAATCATTTATAAGTCGAATAAACTCGTAAGAATCTCTTTATTATTCTTTTATATTTTAGTTTTCTAGTGATGGCTTTACGTAAAGTATTGAACGTTCCAAATTTTTGTTTTCGTTCGTATGCAATAAATTTTTATTCTTTTCTCTCAGATTTAATCTACATTCAGAAGAATATTTAAATCTAATGCATGAAGAAACCAATTTTTTCATGTAGATAGTGTTTACTTCACTTAACACAAACTCTAAAAACGTATGGTTTAGTCCTATATTCCTTTTAAACGAAATTTTTAAAAACTTTAGTTAAGTTTATTAAAAAGTTTTAGTTAGTTTAGTTTATTTTATTAAAAAGTTTTTAAAACTTTTTTTTAAAAAATCCTTATATTCCTTTTAAACTTTCCTTTTAAACAAACGATTTGTATCATGATCAAAATTTAATTTAAACGCAAGTAATATATCTCCTCTCTTTCTCACGGTCTTCTGGCGCCACACCTCGCAAGAATTTCCTAAGGCTAGGAGACCCGGGCATTTTAATACCTAATAAATGAAACTTTTCTGAGCATGTGATACTTTGTAGAACACATGATTCGAGTTTATATATTTTGAAACGCAGCTCGGAGAGGGGCTTTTTCGTGACCTCAGTCGCCATGTAAAATTGTGTGAAAACTAAACAAAAATATGTCATCGTAATCCCGGAGTGGTTCATTCCATACGCCTACAGCTTTCTGCCGTAGCGTCCACTCGGCTACCAAGTTTCAGCAACAGGCGGCCGGTCTTTTCACCGACGTCCAACTCCGAGCTCAAGCCAGTGGTTTGACCGAGCCGCCACGGCTTTCCAGCTCTGCCCAACGCTGTTATGTTTCATATATATATACAGGGTTGTCCTAATTAAACGTCCCCAACTCAGAGGCGTGTGCAGGATGTTGTATGGGTCCTAATGTGATGAAATTTTGAAAACAGATACTTCAGATCACGCGCTCGTGATTTATTAAAAAAAATATTAGTACAAGAAATTGCCGATAGGTGGCCCTGTAACACTTGTAATTTGCATATTGCAACAACGTGATTTGGAGAAATAAAGTTTCTTCGCAATGTATCCAAAAGACGAGCCCTGCAAATGTAGAAGACAGGCACTGCACAGGTCGTTGTTTCCAGCTCGCTGATGCACAATGGCGACTTTGAAAGACAAAGTTCTTAGTGAAACTTATCTACCAGAATGACGAGAACTCCTGTGCTGCGATAAGAGCATTCCGTCGGTTGAAGAACTTACGCCGAGGACCAACGATACCACGCGCTTTACGAGACATGATGAAGAGTTCGAGAAAACCGGACAGCTGGGAATTTTACCAGTTAGAGGACGACATGTTGTGGATTCTGCACGCGTACAAGACAGTGCTTTGGCGGTCGTGGACGCCACTAGCCAATCGCCACATGGTGTTGTCAGAGTGCCAACTTTTTTTCGTACTGTTGATATGCCCTATTTGACCACGGCACACATATAGAACATCTGTAGAACGTCTTGTTGATCTGCAGCACCACCTATTGGCAACTTCTTGTACTAATATATTTTTTTAATAAATCACGAGCGCGTGATCTGAAGTGTCTGTTTTCAAAATTTCACCACATTATGACCCATGCAACATCCTGCACAGGCCTCTGAGTTGGGGAAGTTTAATTTGGACAACCCTGTATATTAGCTGTGCTTGTATATGTTAAGATAGCGGAAATATTCAGTTCAGTCGAACTATAACTTTTATTTCATCAAACAACATCATGTAACGGAGGTAGCTTACGGGATCAAGTGGTCGAGACCCAGAATGCCCACAAAGACTTAATGAAGTTCTTACAGAAGTCGATAACAATGGAAAATAAACCCTCTCTCTCTTTGGGCTACTGCATATATTCTACTAGATCGCATGATCAAACGTGACATACTGTACCTTGACAAGGAACACAATCACTAGTTTCAATGACATCAGCAGGCGCTGATTGGTCGAGACGCTTGCACCGAAGATGAGGCATGCACAAGCAGTGCGACAAAGAAAGCACACGGATACTAATCTGGAAAGTTCTACTTTTCTTACAAAAGCCTCATGGAACAAATACCAATTTATGAATGAGAAGAAGTTTTGAGATACATAAGTGATGATGAAAATGGCTTTTTTAAAATGAAAAACCTTACAAATATGTAAATGTGGAAAATTGTAAACAGATCAGAGCTTCTGTGTTGAAGTATTTTTAAAGGTGAAAAAAAATGTGTATATATAAAATAGAGCCCATTGCTTCACTAACCGATTGCTCTAACGATGAAGGAATAACTTTCAAAGTTTATAATCATAAAAAATCTCCTAAAATTTGGAAAATACATTTCTTTTGGGGTAAAAGTATCTTTAGGGATATTTTAAAGTATTTTTTTTAGCCTCTTGTATATGTATCTGGAAAGTCAACTGATTGGGTTGACGAAATAAAAGTTGGTACCACAAAAACTCCGTGGCTCACCATAGCTTTGTGGGACAAAATTAGACTGCCAGTAAAAACTGACAAATTTGGTTCCGGGCGTATAAAAGGCATTTATGTTAGTACACCAAGCGTGATCATCACTATACTTATGGGACAAATTCGCTTTAAAAGATTTTTAATATCTTATTTATTTTTTCCAGATTTAATGTGAATGCACATTAGAAGCCCTTAAAAAGTTCACCGTCCAAAACACAGATAATGAAAAGGACCAGATGGAAATCTTCCATAAAGGCTAATGGCAATACGAATCTGACGCAGAGCGCCCTCAGTGGTGCCAACGACTTACTAGAGGACGTGACGTACAGGAAGTAGCGTGACGTAGTTTTCTCTCTCCTCCTCCCCTCCTTCACCCTTTCTTCTATATTTACATGTATATAACATTACAAATCAAAAGCCGCTAAAATCCCACATTTCTAGAACTGCGCAGTTTTAATTCAGTGGGAAAAAAGGAATCTGCTTTCAAAAACTGAAATTACTACACGGTACCTTGCAATTGCTTTGTAATTTTGTAGCAGTCCTCGTGTTCAGCCACAGTGGTGTCTTGAAAGAAATAATAAACCTTGAAAAACCGCTGCCCAGATTTAGCGTTTAGCCAATAATTGCAACGTGCATTGATCATGTGACACGACCTCAAAAGTTAATAAAGGGGCTGATGCAGCCCATGAGCGATTCTTCCGCGTGACTGCAACTGCCAAGAGAAGATGTATCGAAGTACCCAATAAAATTATGTAATCGCAGTTGGAAGTCTGTCTCATTTCTTCCATTGACGGCCGCTATGGCCCAACGACTTTCACCGCTCGCTCCAGCGTTTGCCGGCCAGCGGATACCGGCCCGGGTCCCGCAATAACGGCTCGAAGCCATAGTCCCGAGCCGTCTCGCCTAACACCCAACGCCGACCAGGAGGCCTCAACAGTTCGACTCCTCCGGTTCACGACTACAAACTTTGCCATAGTGCCTAATGCTATATGTATACTTACTTTTTTTTTCGCTCCGCTATTTTGTTTTTCTCGCTTCTTCTTGTTTTCTGATCGACTTCCATTTCGGGGAATCCGGAAAGTCCAAATGCACATAAGAGTTAAGTATTTTAATACAAATCTTTATATGCATTAGAATATCCAGATGAAATGCATTCGATAAATATTACCTTTAAAAATTTAGCTTTCCGAAAACAAAGTTACAACTGAAAAGAAATATAGGAGTTTTATGAATTGCGTATAATGATGCTTGTTACGTATTGTTTTTAAGCTTAACTGTAAAAGGAAAGTTTGATACATTTTCAACTCTATTGTAGATAAATATATGTAAGAAAAATATAATGGGAAACACGATTTAAGAATATTTTAAAGTAGTAGGTAACATTTTAATGCGTAAAAATCAACCATATATCACAAATAAAATTCACAAATGTTTAATTTGAAAATAAAGTTATTTGTGGTACTTACATTTTCCTCCGTATTTATTCCATAGTCTTCGCCAAAATCAAGGATGAAAACTTGATTTGAAAATTAAAGTCAAAAAACTACATTAAATAAGATTAAGTGAATTTTATTCGGTTTAGTTAGTTGATTATGCCATGATTTATTAATTAGTAATTGACCATGAATATAATAAAGGGAAGAAATAAAGGAGAGTTTACAGGCAGTTCATCGAGATGTATGACTCTTTTCCAAAGCCTTTATCTCAATTGTTCCAAATTACAGTTCTTTATTTATTTCAAAGTACGTACATATTTTTACAGGACAATAATGGGACAAACACAAACATCCATTTTCGTGCCAGGATTCGAACCCGGACCCGAAGGATTGCAGTAGAGCGTGCTAGCCATTACACCAACTGGGCGGCGACATCAGGGAGGTAGAGATTGGAGAGAAACGTTTAATGGCACTCAGCTTGAAAAGTGACATCCTTCATGTATGGATAAGGGGCGCTAGGTTAGATCGACTCCCCCTAGAGTATTTTCGCGTGACGTCACTGAAACGTCACTGAATTGTTTTTTTTTTGGTCGACTCGGATATCCAGGGGTATAAAGCTACTTTTTCGGCCAATCACCGTTCTTACAAGAACAAATGTTTGACCAAAAAAATTGATTGCTAAGTTGCTAAGGTATGACGTAATAATAATGATGTAGGTGAAAAAGCTCAACATTGTTTGGTTGTTTAGAAAACAGTTTATGAAACAAAACGATTCTAATTTTTGTAAAAGTTCTATTTATATCACAAACGCGTATGCACCGTATGATAAACGCCTGATAGCCACACGAAGGCGCAACTACCGATCGACTCCCATGTTTATCTTTTTCCGAAGGTTAAAAATGCCATGTGGTAGTATGGACGTTTATCTCCATGTCTCTACCCCTCGTGTAGGCTGCCCGAAACACAAAACAGATAGGCAAACCTAATATTAATCTGAATAATCAATCAATAATCAATCATTTCCTTTAAAATCAAAATCAAACTTTTCCATTTAACTCTTCTACAGATGATTATTCAAATTATGTTCAACCACTCTCCCCCCCCCCCTGTGGAATAAATGCAATAATGGAAAATATTGAAAACAAAAGACTGACATTTGTTTATTCTTCTCTGTTAACTTATTTGTTTATCCTTTTCTGCAGTAATACGCATTGTATAAAATTTGGTAGAAACAAAAAAATATATATAATGGCCACAACAACAGCAAAGAAAATTGCTACAGCTAAAAGAGGAACTCATCGCCTAGAGAAATTCATTTTCATTCAAGTTTTGGATTAACGCCACGCATTTTTGCATAAAAGAAATTATTAAATGAGCTTCTAATGTAATAATTTCATTTTAGTATGTATTATACATTATGTAAAGGATAATAAAGTTAAATGTATGGAAATAACTTTTTTGATAGTCTTTGCACGCCAAAAATTATGCACGAAAATAAACGTGTAGGAAATAAATCTACTTTTCTCAACATAAAGAGTAATATATATTGCGTTTTAGAGTATTTCTATGTCACCTTCGACTATGTACTGACATGTACTGTAGGCTATTTTCATATTTTATGCGGCATTTAAAAAAAAAAATACTTCCATACTTCCATGATTAATACCTCAAATGATTATTCATTTCTATTTTTTTTTTTTTTGGTGGCATATGCTATTAATCGCAACTTCTTTTGATGTACTGTATTTCTGAAACTATTTTATTTCACGTATTAACTTTGAATGTTAACACGACTGTATATTAAAGTTATCAAATTATTTTACTATGTATTTGTTATGTCTATCATGAATATAAATGTATTTAATATGTTTATTTTTATTCTTTATAAATTAAAACGAAAATATGTGTGTTTGTCTGGATTACATGTAAACCACACTTTGGGCAATCGACTTGAAATTTGGCGCAAGTACGTGAAAAATGCAGGACAAATCGTGGTCTACATTAAAAATCTAAAAATATAGACATTCCCCATTTTTTGCGATTTTTCTCTATTTTCATCTGTTTCGAATATAGAGAGTAAAAAAAAAAAATCATTTGAGAAACACAATCATTTATATGACGTCATTTTGATGTTACGTTAGGCTTTGAAGGGAATATTTTGATTCCAGTTCATTGGAAATACTCTTAAATATTACCCAATTTAACTTTTCTTTCACAAATAAAATGATTTCCTATGCATGAAACATTAATATAAGAAGAGTTGTTTTCAGAAATACTAAATTTTTCGTATACGGTTAGTTTCTGCAATCACAGTCCCAGAGAGATCTCTTTAGATGAGCATTCAATTCTGATGCCTGGAATAAGAGTTTTGAAAATCATTGGACTTTTTTAATGCGTTTGTGGGCATTTTTTGCATCGGAAAGATTCTAATTTGCTGAAAATAGCCCCATGGATTATTTAGCATCTCAATTTTTTAATTGTTTTGTCTTAGCAATAGTTGAAGCCTTGACTTGCAAATGAAATTTTGCATTCTGATGAAAACATGATTATGATGAAAGCAAATAAAATCAATGCTCTATTTATTCTAACTCAAACAATAACCGTTGAAAATTCATGAAAGTTTGAATAAATTTTGCAAACATACTGCAAATTTTAATGACACCAAATGATTACCAAGACTTACAATTAAATTACTAATTTTAAAAATAAGAAATTTGCTACAGTAGAGTAGATTAAATCACAATACATCGTGTACTAAATATTTCGTGTATGCTAAATTAAGAATGTTTGGTATATTCAGCATTTGTCAGCGAGCGCTTTAGAGATAACTAAGCGATACGTAATCTTACGTTAATAAATAACCCTCTGCAGTTTCAACAAAGATACTGCCGAAATTTATTTTTCGTTTCATTGTTAAACTTAGCATTGGGGGGCAACAAACTTGTTGTTTCTTTGATAACTTCAGAAAACTTCCAAAACGTCCAAGATTCTGCCAACAGCACCAGATCCCTTTGTACATGATTAAAGGAAAACACATAGTGGGCGCGTGCAGCTCTGCGTAATTCGGATGATTTGTTGCCCCATATGCGAAGGAAATGAAATGCAAAATATATGAATCAGTCCATTAAATCAGAGTATGTTTGACGATTAATATTTCAATAGTTTTATATTCATGCATTTTATTTTCCGAATCTTAAGAGCTTTAAAAATTACCCCAGTTTTTGTTTGATAGCAGCCTTTGACAACTGAAATAATAACAATGGATATTGTTTCTATAGTAACTAAATGGTAATCTTAAAATTGGATGTCAAACCTTTGCCTTTGTTTTTGAGTAATACTTTTTAAAGTGTATAAGTAAGTTGAATGCCTACAAACTTTCGCGAAAATAAATAACATCACGATCAAGATAGTTTCGCAAACATGAAATATGAAACCAGAGGAGAAGATATAAATTATTCACGAAACAAAAATTTGCTTTAAAATGTGATTAAAATGACTTGTTGGATTTTATTTCTTTGCTGACGATAAATTAATGAATGCAGTTACTGTTCATGTTACAGTCATCATTTTCAATACAGGAAAATTATGGTACATGACAATAATGTATGAGGGGGGGGGGTCGAAAATTAAGGTAACGTGCTCATCAACTAGAAAGTTTATTCCCGAAATCCAAGGGATCAGTAAGGCATTTGGTACCGATTATTTTTCAACATATCATCATTGTTAGGTGGTAGTTTGGTTTAGATTATGGTTAAAATTTGATGAAAACTAAAGCCTAAGATGATCGTATAGTGGTATTGTGCCGCGCATAACCTGCCTGGCAAGTACTCCTAGGATTACGCTGAAAAATGAAAAATGATTGACATACACCTAAACACTAAAAAAAACTAAAGACTCTATGAATTGCAAATAAATTCCATTTATTCTTAGTCATTCCACTAATATTAATTAAAAGACGATATTGACATAATTTTAAAATCAAAACATGTCTGGGGGAGATGTGGTTTTGGAGGATAAGGGGTATCCACAAAAGGTTTGAAACACCAAGAATAAATAAATCGTTTGGGATATTCACCATTATGATGAGGTAGCCATCTTTACACAGGACACGATCGACGCGTGCACTATTGTCATTCCACTTGTCATTTCTTAGACATTCCACTAATATTAATTAAAAGACGATATTGACATAATTTTAAAATCAAAACATGTCTGGGGGAGATGTGGTTTTGGAGGATAAGGGGTATCCACAAAAGGTTTGAAACACCAAGAATAAATAAATCGTTTGGGATATTCACCATTATGATGAGGTAGCCATCTTTACACAGGACACGATCGACGCGTGCACTATTGGAACCGCTTTCTTTCTCTTAAGCCATCACCAAGCAACACTCATTTCTTTTTTTTTTTTTTTGAACACAACTTCATCACACTGATTCGAAGCACACACTGATTTTTTAAGCCCGTTCACACCTTCTCCAAAACTCTCTTCTGCTACTTCTGCAGTCCGCTCGTTCTCTCTTTTTTATTTTTCCACGGGGCTGTTTCCTTTTTTATTACCCCCTCTTACATCATTGGCTGGAGTTTCTGATTTGTTCGTATCGGGGAATTAATGCATCCCCTCGTCGAATCCCGGACACGTAGGTGTGCCATCGGGGAATATACCCCGCCAAATTTGCATATCATTTTCGGCCATAAATATTTTAACGTTGACAGTTCATTGTGCTATAGTGTCCAGACTGTCCATTGCCTGGCGCCTCTTCTAATTTACGGTCCACTTGTGTGGTCTTCCCATGGAAACAGTCTCAAAATTATATTTTACTGCTGTTTTCACTCCACCACATCTCTCCCCCGTGTACATAAAAAAAACAAGAAAAAAAAATATTCAATATCCACAGTCACTAATTCATTACACGTAGCTACACATGTGCTACGATTTAAAATTCGGCACTTGTCCTGTATAGTCCATGCGATATAGTCCATCATACGTAGCAAATTATGTGCTACGTTCTACCGTTTAGTAGTTGGAATTTAGTCCATACACAATAGTCCATCACGCGTAGCTACACACGGCGAAAGTCTCAGTTGTGATACGTTTGTTCTCCCGTTGTGTCTCAAGCATTTTGTGGTTTCACGTGAACATTTTCGTTTTCCTTTGCGGCTTTGCTTTGTCAGATTTTGTTAAATCTGTCAGTATCGATAATGTTTCCGAACCACTTTGCATTAATAACATTAATGAGTTACCTTTGTATCTTGTTTCTCAATTTCTTCAAAATAATATATTGTACACCAATGGGATTGTACACATATTATTATGTTTAATCACACATTCTATACCAACATGTACCACATTTATATTATTAGAGATGGATATATATATATTAAGAATAACATACAATATCATGTGTGTCTATTACTTGTTACACATATATATTTATCTGCATATCATAAAAAATACTCGTTTTCCTTCCCTTTTCTTTTTTTTTAAATATATTTATTCTTTTTATATATATATATATATATATATATATATATATATATATTTTGCTCAGACAGGGGATTCATTCTTATATTGCACACCCTTTTATTTACGGTAAACCTCACGTACAACTGTTCCAAAATATCTAGCCATAATCATCGATGCGTTCTTATTTACTCATTCAATTTATTTCTAAATTCCCGCGTCTCTACCTGTAAAAGAGTTTCACTGCTAAACCCGTGCGTTCTGGAACTACCCTCTCTCCTCTTGTATTCCTTTTAAGCAGATCCTTCCGGCTGCGAAACTGTTTGTCGCTTGACAATCGGGACTCATGGTTGAAATTTCCGGTTTTTCACTGCGTACAATACATCCGCCCGTTTGGAAAAGGGGGGAAACTGTAGTTTGACGACTCAACTCGTGCTGCATGCAACCCAAAGCAACCGGTTTATCTACTGTGCAGGGAGTGACTCGGCACATTTTTTGCCTGTGTTCTTTTAGGATGTCAACGTCGCGTAGAGGTAAGTGATTGTTATTTAATTATTTTGTTAATGAAAGCTTATGCCGCCCTGCTAACTGTAATTTTGTAAAGAGAAACAAACTTAACGTTACTATTCTTACGCATTATTTTGTAATGAGCCGTTCTGCATGTCAAGTCCATGCGGTCTGATAGGTTATTATTATGCGAAATCCTTATGTTTACTTTAAAATGAATAGAGTCCTCGATTATTCTAGAGCGCGTCTTACTCATCGTGGTTATTGCCTGCAATTGCCCGATAAGTACCAAAATCCAAGGGGAAATCTGCAGCTTTCCGTCCCAGGTACTCTGGTGACGCAACTCAATAATTTTATTCTAACTTGTATTAATTAAAATTTGATTAGTAAAATTACTGTACTATGTATTTGTCTCGCCTATAGCTGTATGTCCGGTATTTATTTATATGCATATTTTTGTCTTTTCATATTGCCCTTCTCTTGCATCCTATGCGTGACATCCGAACGAACGACTCGCCGCAAATCCGAACGAACGACTCGCCCCCATGGGAATGACTCCCTGCCGGTTTGTTTACCAACAGCAAAAGCCAAACGACAACACCAGCTGATGCATTGCTAACTTGTGTTTTACTTTTTTTTTTTTTTTTTAACATACGTATGTGTGTGCCTGTTATCTTATTGCTTGCTATTATTATTAACATTATTATATTTTGTCCGTCTCTTTTTTTTTTTTTTTTTTGTTGTTGTTAACATTTCCTTCATTTTCAGCTTAGCTTTTCTGCAGTGCACAAGGTTACACGGGATATCCCTTTTGATTATATATATATCATGTCATTATTATTATAATTCTTATTATTATTACTGTTATGATTAGCTAAATTCAATAGCCCAGAAAACTTCACGGCCTTTAGGAAAGGTACAGTTTGTTGTGTCACAGATTTTATTGTTACCTGTCTGGAAATAAAGTTTATTTTTATTTTACTTTTTATTCCTTCAAATATTTCGTTATTTATTAAACTAATTCCTGCTCCTGAATCAATGAGTGCAGCATATTCTTCATCCCCAATGTTAAGCGTTACTAGTGGTAATTTAATTACATTTTGCTCGTTGTCACTCACCGACATTATATACCTATGGTACTCTTGTTGTTTGCGTTTATTATCATTTATTTCTTTCGTACTATTTTGTGCTTCTATCATTTGATTTTTATTTTTGTTTTTATGGTCAATATTTACTTTGGTAGCCTCGAGTTTCGTTCTATGGGATCCCAACCTCTGATTATTATTTATCTGTTGCCTCTGGGACCCCTGTATGAGTTTAAATTCTTATAATCCCTGTTTCCATTGTTGTTCGTTCTGCGGAAATTTGGTTTGGTTCGACCGTCCGTGGGAATTCTTTCCCAGCATGTCTGAGCGGAGTGGTTCGACTTTCCGCATATTTGGCAGATAATTGCAACTTGTTTATAACTACTATTATGTTGATTAACTGGTTGCCTTCTATTTCGGGGATTGAACCAGCAGTCTGTGTCTGTGTGATTTTGTTTTTTACAAAATGAGCATGATTTCAAAGGATTGAATTTTTCATTCACTTGAGAAATCTCGAGTGCCTGAATTTTATTCTCAAACTCTTTTATTTTATCTTTTAATTGCGCGATTTCTAAGTCCTTCAATAGACCAGTAACGTCTGATTTCTGTACGTCAATATTGTTTATGTCCTTTTCTTCATTAAAAATTCTCTCCAGCCTGATTGCCAACTCAACCGCCTCGTCAAAGTGTTTTATGTTTTCTTTTAAAGTTTCTCTTCTAATTTCCGGACGTACTGCTTCCGTGAATTTCGCGAGCATGATGTGGTTCTTTATCCTATCTGTTTCCTCTGAGGGCTTATCGATCCCTAAAAATGCTTCAGTCTTTTCAGAAATTATGTCCCTTAGTTGTATAATCGATGTTTTCGGGGTTTGCCTAATTGCATTAAATTCCGCGTGAACTTCCGAAGCTGATTTTATTTCCCTAAATCTTTGGAGAATCGCTTTTTTCAGGTATTCGTAATTGTTTCCGTCTTTCGTCTCTTTTAGACCTAGTATAAATGCTTTTGCCTTATCTTTGAGGCATGTCTTTAAAATTATGCCTTTCTGCTCATTTGACCAATCGGTGAGAGCAGCTACGTTTTCAAATTCGCTGAAAAATTGCTTTGGGTTCTCGAGACTATCGGGGCAATAGAGGGATTAGTCCCGTGTCTGGCGTTTTGTTATGCTGGCTTTGTGCCGAACTTTGGGTATTTCGATTCCTAAGAGACTCTGGCGAATCCTGTCTAACTCTGGGATGACCCATTTTTTTTTTATTTTTTTTTTACTTTGAATATTTACAGATACTATTTTACCTATTTTAACACTATATGTTCCGTTTCCTTATACATATACAAAATGCACTTTGACACTTTCAACATACACATAAATGAAAAATATTGTACATGAATACATACATATTAAGCAACTACTAATTCAATTGTTCAGTTCTACTGACTGTTGCATAATATTCCATCAACAAAATATTTATTTATTTATTTTATTTATTTACTTAATTTTATTCATTTTATTCTTTCCATATGTCAATATGTTGGTATGACTATAAACTATCTTATTCACAACATTCTTTCTATTAGAGAAATTAATTGTTTTAACAAAAATACCTTTTTTGTCACCTTTAAAATCAAAGTTCTTTCGTATATTTTTTTGCAGCAGTATATTTACACTTACAAAACACAAATAAAATATTCAAAGAATATCAATGCATGTTTTTTTTTTTTTTTTTGAAACTGAGAAACAAGATAGTAACCTCGTTATTAGGATGCATAATTTCTCTCCCAGACTTTGTTTTATTTTTGAAAAATCTACTATATATATATTTATTATTATTATTATTATTAATTTAAATATCATTTTAGTTACTAGGAGTACATAAAATTGCCTTTTTTCCACGGCACCATTATGTGGTAGTTTGGTTTAGATTATGGTTAAAATTTGATGAAAACTAAAGCCTAAGATGATCGTATAGTGGTATTGTGCCGCGCATAACCTGCCTGGCAAGTACTCCTAGGATTACGCTGAAAAACGAAAAATGATTGACATACACCTAAACACTAAAAAAAACTAAAGACTCTATTAATTGCAAATAAATTCCATTTATTCTTAGTCATTCCACTAATATTAATTAAAAGACGATATTGACATAATTTTAAAATCAAAACATGTCTGGGGGAGATGTGGTTTTGGAGGATAAGGGGTATCCACAAAAGGTTTGAAACACCAAGAATAAATAAATCGTTTGGGATATTCACCATTATGATGAGGTAGCCATCTTTACACAGGACACGATCGACGCGTGCACTATTGGAACCGCTTTCTTTCTCTTAAGCCATCACCAAGCAACACTCATTTCTTTTTTTTTTTTTGAACATAACTTCATCACACTGATTCGAAGCACACACTGATTTTTTAAGCCCGTTCACACCTTCTCCAAAACTCTCTTCTGCTACTTCTGCAGTCCGCTCGTTCTCTCTTTTTTATTTTTCCACGGGGCTGTCTCCTTTTTTATTACCCCCTCTTACATCATTGGCTGGAGTTTCTGATTTGTTCGTATCGGGGAATTAATGCATCCCCTCGTCGAATCCCGGACACGTAGGTGTGCCATCGGGGAATATACCCCGCCAAATTTGCATATCATTTTCGGCCATAAATATTTTAACGTTGACAGTTCATTGTGCTATAGTGTCCAGACTGTCCATTGCCTGGCGCCTCTTCTAATTTACGGTCCACTTGTGTGGTCTTCCCATGGAAACAGTCTCAAAATTATATTTTACTGCTGTTTTCACTCCACCACATCATCAATGCGCATGAAAGCATTTGTTCCATTGTTGTAGCAATCTATCGAAACCGGCGTTGAAAAATCCAGGGCCCTAGTCACTGACACGCTTACTGACGGCGCCCTGAACTGCATGGGTTTGAAATTTGTGTCTTTCCAGGTGCTTCTTTAAGGGTCCAAGGAGATGGAAATGGTGGAAATCACTAAGTGCGGGATACGGGCTGCAGAGAGGATGTTCCAATACGCTCCACAGGAAGCACTTGTGTCGGCATGAGATCGCCTTCGTGCAGGCTACACCTCAGCAATTTATGTCCGGATAATTTGGTACTTTTTGGACGGTCGAATAACGTATTCACGTGAAATCCGTATGGTAGTTGAAGGCGATACCAAACTGGGCAAAAAGTACGAATTTGTTCGGATTGTCAAGGTTTAGTGTGCATGGAGGCGCCACACGCTTTAGACATCCACGTAGCATCCAGTGTCCATTTAGTGGCATTCGATTGCTGTGATCATCTGTTGTACCTAGCTAGACGAAGAATGTCAGTCGCTCTAAAAATATGTCCATCCGTGGCGGCTTTTGTTGCCTTACTTTTTGAACCACCTACGTACATAAATTTTGTGGGAATCTTCCATATTTCCAGCATTTATAGAACTGACGGACAGACAGACAAAAATCCGAACTCATAAGCTGTTTTGAACTTTGTTGAAAAATGTTACAAATAAATGGTTCAGGAAAAGGATTTTTAACTATTACTATCCAGCAGAAGTACTTAGTCGGACTTTAGAATTTCGTAAGAAATCAGATTCACGGGTAATTTTAAGTTTGTTCAGTGAAACGTCTTTAAATCAAGTCATTAATTTCATACACAGTTGTCAATAAAGTTAAAACTATTCGGATATGATGAGCTTCGTGCAAGAATTATTACTTTGCGATAGCGAGCACCCATTGAAAATTTTGTATTGGCACATAGTTTTCTTTTTAAACTAGTCGAAATATGACACACCATGCAAAGTTCTGTTCCTTTTCTCCCGCGTGACGTCTTAAATCATTATCACTTTCAGTTCGTTCTTCTCTTAAAATAGAAAGTTTAACACTGTTTTGGTTTTACCCGGTCTCACTCCGATGGGACAAAGTGAACATGTCAAGTTAGACGGAAATAAATGACTCCCAGTCAGCTACTTCAAGAAGAGTGTAAGATAATGGACCGATTTCTTTTTACTCGCTTTTTAACAATTAGAAAGTATGAAAAATTGTGCATATGGAAGTAGGGGTGCTGGGGGTGGAGTTCTCTTATTTTAGTGGTGACTTAGTTTCAGTTCATCTCCATTCTGTGAGCAAGTGATATGCATTTTTATAAAACAAGAACGCCTCGCAAGTAGTTCATCTTGAATTTTTATTTTGAAGGTTGCATTTAAATGTGAAGACGGTGCTTATAGTGACGACGCCTTAAGTACCTCCATATCGTTATAAATTTGCTGTATTTAGTAAAGAGATTTATAATTTCTATTCTTCTGCACTAGGGAAGACTGAGGATAGCTGAGCCTACTTTTAAAATTTTCTTTTTTAAAATTTCTGTAATTTAGTATAACAAAATTCAAATTTTATATTTTCCCTTTAATTATATTGGAATTATACAATTATTTTTGTCATCGGGGCTTCACTTTCAGTGATCATATTTATGCATATTATTGAACTTTAAATTAAAAATTTCGTTGTTGTCAAACCAATATTTGCTATGTGCAAAAAGTTTATTTATTATTGCCTGTTTTTATTACCAGTTATTATTTGACAGCATGGCTCATTCCCATGGCATATTTTTTTTAGCGATCAAGGTTCACAGCATAATGCTGGCGGGAAAAAATCCTTTGATACGAAAATTTAACTAGTAAACTAGTCATAATAGTCAAAATGCCGAAATCTCTAAACAGTGCACCCGACAGATATTCATTTGTCAACGACGATTTTCATAATTCGAATCAGAAATATCATCATATTCTTTCTCTTATTTTATTTATTTATTTATATATTTTTCTAGAACATTTATTGTTTTAACATTTCTTTGTCTTAAAATATCGGAAGGGCGATATTTGTTGATTTTATTCTTTTTTCGCGGTCTTTTCAATAGTTCCTTTTCAATTTTTAACACTTGTTTCAGTTTTTCTGAAAAAGTTATGAACTGAACCTAATATAAATTGTTTCCTGAATTTATGTTAGTAAATATCTGTGAATAATTATGTACTTTGCTTTTATCAGCCTTTTTCCCTTGTTTCTAAACATGAACACCTAAAACCGCTAGTCATTTTGCCCTAAAACTTCCCACAAGTCTGTTATCCGCAGCTCATATGAAATAAATGTCACTATCATTAATAAAATGAGTGGTAATGATAAAATGAATGGCATAATAGCATTACATTATGCCATTTTCATTGCAACGTGAAATTTATAAGTCAGGTCAGTTTGACCCAGTCCGCGTTTGAAGGTGACTCGGTTCTAATAACAATTACAGTAATAATATTTTCTTTAACTTTTAGTGTAACACTAACCTGAATAAGACTGTTAAATTTAAACAAATGCAATTACCGTCCCAATGTTGTATTATTTTTGCATTGTCATTTTAGTTTTAGAAGTTGGGTCAATTTGACCCAACTCGTGGTTTCAGGTATGTCTCAAACATTGTTGTTCAAGTGCTAACTTCGCGGAAGTGCAAGTCGAAATTGCTGATTTTGTACAAGGCTTTTGAATAAGCTGAGCAATGGCTTATACATCCTCAATCTCAGTATCACAGGTATCCCCACAACCACCATTTTTGCTTACCAAGTTATAGCTAAGTAAAATAGATATCTAAAGTGTTTTAAAGTTAAAATCTACATGAAACAATATTTTTTTTTTACAATCAGATGTACTATTCAGCTGAAAAACAAAATTTGAATACAAAAAAAAAACATCGTCAGTCTTAATATTTACTTCAAAGAGTAATAAAGTCTTCAAAATGGCACCAGGGCACAGGAGTTCCTTTTTTCATTAGTAAAACTATGAGTATACTTAGATGTGGCTAGTTTAAGAAAGAAAAATGGATTAGCCGGAGAAAAAAAGGCGGTATCTTAAGTATTCCATGTGACTGAGTGTATTCAGGCTCCCCTATAGAAAACTTTCATTTGATTTATAAAACTTGATTGTGTGATTCCCCAATACTCTAAATTTTGAGAAAACAAAGCATTTATTTAAATAATGTGTGCAAAAATATAAGTTATTTTATTTTCTAGAACTAGACAGAGTTGTTAAGTCTGTATCTGTAAAAAATTATGAACCTGATTCACAAATTTTAATAAAAAGTAAAAAATAAAGTACATGCACCAAAACCTCAATGAATTCAAGTATTTTTTTAAAATATGTATTTCGTCAAACTTATGAAACTTTCTATATGATATATACGTTATATACAAAGCGTTCTATACGAATTCTTAAGCAAGTTATTCCTTTAACAAGAACACTCAACAAAAAATAATATTCGAATGCAAAAGCGATAATAAAAATATTATAATTAGTGTACACAAAGTGTTACTTATCAGCAAAAGGATAATTTTGGGAGATTCTAAATGCCTCCCTTCCTCAGCTGCAAGTTTCCACAAGACCAGAAAACCTTGCTTCAGTTCCAGGTTCTCTGCTCTTGTGGATAATTGAACTGCTTTACAATTAAGGAAGGGCAAATATTTAATACCGCCCGAAATCATCATTTTTCTGATAAGTAACATTTTATGTGTGTCATTTACAATTAAAATAAAAAAAATATTTTAAAGGATCGCATTACAAGATGTTTGGAAGTGCGGCATATTAGTAAAGTGTTTCTTGTTTGAGAAATTTTTCTGAGCGTTTCATAAATTGCATATTTTTAATGCCTTTTACTGTACATATAAAAGCTTCAGGAAAGATATCCTAAAATTTATCAGGTTTCTACAGGGTGCGAATTGACGGGAGGGATGCCGGGGATCGTCCCCGGATGAAGAAGGTAATATCCCTGGCTAGAGAAATATTAATTGATCCCTGCCAGGGATACTATTTATCCCCTGCTGAAGAAATGTTAAATTGGTGAATGAAGATTTGGGATTGAAGTCAAGAACTCAAAAAGAAGGTTGTATGTTATCGTTTGTTACTTTACTCCAAGGCGACTGCCTTAAAATTTCGTCTCTTTTCTAAGCTAAAACCCCTCAAGGGTGGCTTCCAATACAGGTACATTGTATGTAGCTTGTGTATCTTTGATTCCATAGAACAACAAACAATCTATGACTTTAGTTTGAATATAAGTCAGTTCCCACACGTGTCGGCGAGTGCATTTGTCAAGTAATATCATGTGGTAAAGCATTTGCACCTCCTTTTCCTTTTCAAGTGTGCCCCCCTGGAGAATGTTTTCTTTCAAATGTCCCCCCCTTCAGAAAATGTTCAGTTCGCACCCTGGGTTTCTAAAGTATTTTTTAAAAAGAAGCTAATAAGTAACATGATCTTTCTAACTGTAGTGTTAGAAAATGGTTGCACAATTCCGATTTGCTTTAACCAGTACAGCAATTATGTTGTCAGTGACGTTGTGTTGACGTTACATTTCGTGACGTTTGGCATTTCCCATACGTAATAAAAATTCACGCCTTCTGTCATCTCCCTTCTTACCAAACACGTGACGTTGCAGAGTGATGTCTTAGGATAGTGCAGAGACGTCCATGTAGGTCACGATGAGGTCAGTCATGGTTACAACCTCTCTGCAACATCACATAGTGTCACATAAAAACATGTCATTTGCAGTCGCCTGAAGTCTAATGTTGCAAAGTGCCGGGCCGTCAGGCACACACACACATAGACACAAAAAAAAATAATAATAAAGTTATTCAAACATTTCCTTAGACCAACTAATAATGGGATTCTGTGACGTATTTTGTGCAAAAAATAAAATTTAACAAACTTTAAATATTATTTTAAATTTGTTTCCTTAGTAAAATGAATTCTTCTGAAATGTATTTTAAACAATTATTCATATACCGTTATAATACTATGAGTGAATTATGCACGGTCTTGAGAGAACTGTGGAACATGTAGGATAATATACCAATAAACTAAAACTATTATAAATTGTACCTCTTTTAAAAACTTGCAAGAAATTTGATTAAAAAAATTACGAAGATGTATTAAGAAAATAAATGAATAAAGAGAAAAATAAGAAAATATATAATGTAAAATTATTGTAAAATTAAAAACTGAGAAAACATATTTATCCGTACAGTCTTTTCAATTCCGTCTCCAAACATATAACTAAAATGTAATGCAGGAACTTGCCACTAAATACCATGCCTTGAAGCGAGAACAAAAATTTGTGCGTCCTATTAGGGCTGAATAAAAGTGGTAAAATAACACAAATTTTGACCCCCTGGAGGCAGTAAATCACGTTCCGTTGCAGTTTTTCTTTTGCTCAAGAATTCTCGAAACTCATAAACTTTCATAAATGTAACTGAATTACATACAGGCGGTCAGATAACTACGTTAAGGCATATTTATGAAGGTTTCTGTTGCCTTTTTGCAGACATTCGCCTTACATAATGTATTAAAAGTTTTCATCTAGTATTAAAGGAACAACTGATTTTCTCTTACTTAATGAATAAACAGAGTTTTGGTTTCTGTATAAATTAAAAAGAAATGTCTATTTTGTTAAACATTTCGGATTTCTTGCTGTAATCACCTTAAATTTATAATTAAGTAATTTTTCGTATCGTTTCGACACATGAATAATTAAAAAAATGTGTTTGAGGATTTATATACATACATAACCATCTATGTATCTTATATCATTGCAAAGTCTCCACATACTGTGACAGCATCCAAAGAACACAGTGACGTTACATTGTGATTAACAAATAATTATTCTCCGACGTCACCCAGTAAGGTCACATAATTACTTGACTTTAAGGAACGCCACAGAAGTCGTCCATTTTCAACACGTCTGTAATGCGGCGAACGAGAAAAAATGTTACCATAACGTCACTGTCAACATGGTTGCTGCATGTAATATTTCTATTTTAATGATATCATTTTCCGTAACTAACACAACAGAAATTCAAAGATAACATCAAAGGATGGAAGTAATATTAATTTTTATATGTTAAAAATTAGTAATAATCGGTGATATATGGACATATAAAAAAAATAGCATTTTAGCATCTGTTACTGGAGTCCGATATGTGAACCAATCATAAAAATACCAATATCTATCATCGGATCAAATTTTAAATGAATAATTAATACAGAATTTCTGCATTTAAGTTACTTGATAATTTACAAGATTCATGGCTCCAAAACTACATCTTTAATGTAAACCCATGAAATGAAATGAAATGGTTTACGGTAGGGAAATCTTGAACGACATATTTGAATCTACTGTACCACCACAAAATATTCTTCTGATTGGTATTTTTTTTAAATTATTTAATTATAAATAATAATAATAATAATAATAACAATCCAAAAAAAAGTTTCAAATCCATTAAAAAGTCTGTGTTTTTACTTCTTTTAAGACTTCCTTTTGGATGTTATTAATTGACTGTTGCTAAAGGTATCTTTATTTATATTTATTTTTGATTATATTTTGTGCAATAATTTTAAAACAACTTAATTTTAAAATCTGAGAACTTGTGCTTGTTAACCATGCTTATGCCAAAATTTCCATGTTTCTGATTAGCTGAAAAATCTGACTGTAATAAACTCACCTCGATGAAACTTCATACTGTTTAAGTCTGACAGTGAACTGCTACGAACTATTTTCATTAATTAGTAATTGATAAGCAATAAGTGTTTAGCACATGAGAATTATATCGTCAACCCTGTCGATATTTCTTTTCTGTCGACATTTCTTTGGGAATATGATATGTGTCCACACATTTTTGTAGCACTTTTTCAATTTCGATCACTTTTCAATGGCTGTCAAAAGGTGGCGAAGGTAAAATGTCAAAAGTCATCAGGATTGACAAAATAAACATTTTATTGTCAAGTTAGTTGCCAAAAATAAGTCTCAAAACTAAATCCAGCCTGGCGGCATTTTCCGTATTAATGTAAATGGTGTAAATATTTTTCAACTTTTTGTTCTATTTATATAAAATTCGCGAAATTTCCAGCTTGCAAAATCACCAATATCTTCAATTTCGCTAAAATCACGGCATTGGCTTCAATTCGCTAAAATTCTTTTACAGTACAATCCCAATTAAGTTAATCATGTTTACATTTCAACATTTGTAGATATTTAAAATATAATGTACTTCATAATATAATTAAATAGGTTTTACGAATGCTTTGTTATTTCAAATCCTTTAACAATAGTTTATTATCCTGAAATAAAATAATATATAAATAAATAATGGAAATTGATTTTCGAATGTAGATAGTGCTCATATATGTTTATACTTAATAATATAAAATTTCATGAACTCTTAAGGGATTTACAATTAAAAATTCAAAATAATATAATTAAAAACTTGCACTAAAAATTATTAAAAGTGATTTAACGTTAATTTAGAAAAAAAGTATATGGATTGATAAGGAAAAAGTGATGTTTATTTGTCATTAAAAAGGTTTTTCACCATAAAAGAAAATAGTATGGAATCCGAAAAAAAAAAAGAGTGCTTTGAATTAAAGTCACAATTCCTATTTTTCTATCTAGATTATTTGGTGCAGATTTTCCCAGGATATCTGAAATGAATAAATATCTCGATAATTTCCTTCTTTTATATATCAGCCTTTGAATGACAAGAACAAGAATAAGCAATCACGTTCCCTTTAGAACACAGAAATATATATAACTTCTAACAAAGCATGACGTGCACATCATGGGAGAAAGAACGTCGAAATAAAATAGGAAATGAGAGGAAATATTTATTTATGTTCCAGGGATCCAAAAATATAAATTTTATTCAGGCAATAATTACGGAAATTATTCTCAAAATAAATCACGGATGAGATATAGCAAAAACATAGCGAACCCCTTTGTGATTAGCTCGAAAATCACAAAGTCGATTAAGAACATTTAAGGTAATTATGAATAACTTAGAACGATTTATGCGTATAAATATTGTTAGATCTATGTATGAATTTGCTTTCCTTTCACATTTCAGATGGCAGCGGCATCGCCATATGTTCGCCATATGTATGTAAAGGAATACGTGAGTATGCGTTAGAACCCCTCAGAAAATCCTCCTACCAAGGCATCCCTCATCTTAGGCAGATAACCCTCGCGCAGGTTTGCCTTAATCACACACAACTAACAACCAACTAAAAGGAAACGGAAATCGTTCCATTTTGACCTTCATAAGAAAATAGTTCAAGATAGTTCACAGTACAAAAAGGACGTGATAAAGACATCTTAAGCCGTTTGTAAACAAAAAACATCTCCAGGGATGTCAGCAACCTCGGACCAAAATATGAGGGACTTATATACCTAATGATTAAACATAAGGTAATTTTTAGGGACTAAAGTCTAAAATATATGCTTTATTATTTAAACGAATCAAAACTATACCAATGTATTTTAACAATGAAAGAGCATATCAAGTACTTTTCTTGCCCTTTTAATTATTTTTTTTAGGTTTCTTACTTATAAAATTCATAATAAAAACATTTTTTCTCTTTTTAATAGCAAACAAGCTACAAAGCTCACCTTTATAACACGATTTTATTACTTTCACTTGTATGTATGTATCTATGCATGTATGTTTCAATGTAATGGAATTTTACAAAGCAATAGCCTTCCAGTTCCATACATCCAATCAACTCAAAATTTTGCAGGCACATAAAGAATAGATAACAATAGAATAATACTGAAAATGATTTGAATAGCATTTATAGATGTTTTACAGAAAATAATTTCAATACATTACGCTGTAAGGGGAGTCTGTTTAAAGTGTATTTTAGACACATTTACCTATTTCTCTAAAAATGAAATCCATGCATATTTTTAAGGATTATGATATATGAATATCTATCGAAAATAGTTTGTGTACCATTTATAAGTTTCTTATTTATTTATTTTTACAGGAACACTGAAAATAATTGCAACAAATTAGTTCATTGGGGTTTAATGTATTTCGGGATATTAATATAATTCAAGCATAATATATGATAAATATATATATATTTATACATTTATAAAGGTTTACTCATCATTTAAAAGAGGGAAATAAAATTTTAAGTTCTTTTACTGAGTTCCACAAAATTACATTAATAGAGATGCAGCATATGGTACAGTGTGGATATTTGCCCCCCCCCCATGGTGATATGAAATATTTCGGGTATAGAGAACTGCTTTAGTGGAAACCTTAAAGGGAAATGATTATAGATTACGCTCATGCGCGAATCCCACAGTATTAAAAGTCGCCATAGGTGCCAAATATCCAAGCTAAAGCCAGTTTTTTTGAGGCCATATTCAGAATCTCATGAAGTTTGACGACGATAAATCGCCACATATTGCTTCCGGAAACTCCGCTTAGTTTTCGGGTTCGAAGCTTAAAAGCCCAATGTATATGGAATCGTCTAGTAAACAGTCCAGTTGAATGGAAAAAACATAAATTTTATTGGTTCTATAAACTCGGCGAACAATCTGCCAGACACATTTCATAAAAATTAACTAGCAATAACTTGACTTATAACAGTCAGCTGATTACAGATTCAGATTCAGATAGAGGATGAACTGGCTGACGACTTTATTTGGGTTTACGACTAAATTGCCGCCACCAATTAATCTTTGACTACTATCCATCCCTTCCTAGCGAAGATTTGGGGATGCGTTACCAATTTAGAGAGTAAAAACCTTGATTTTTTTACAAAAAACAAAAAACCAACCAAAAAGAAAAAAGGAATTTTACAGGAAAATTACAGATTTTAAAGTACCACAAATTTTACAATATACATGAACGATTTCCAAAAATTCCTGGTTTATTAAATACAATAATAACAAATATCCTCGTTAAATATTAATTATTTTAGAAGAAATGTTAATTATTAGAATAATACTGTGGAAAGGCAGAAGTACCTACAAAGTGTTATTTTTTTTTAATTTTGCAATTTTATAAGTTCTTAATTAATTTTAAACAAGATATTTCTTTTAACTACATCTTTAACAAATCCAGATAGCACAAATTTTAGAATTCTTAATTCATATATTGATTTTTTTTTTTTTTTTTTGGTTAACTGTTAAATTGTAATTACAGCAGTGAAATTGCTGAATATTATATTTCAAAAGATGAAAATAGCAATAATAATTATTATTATCTAAATAACTAAATATTAAGTTGCAGAAAGAGCACTTTAGAAGATGAAAACCGAACTAAAGAGTTTCAGTATCAGAGGGTGGAATGTCTGATTGTAAGATTGTGGAATTGTTATTGATTGGACGATCAGACTAAAAATTTCTACACCTTAAACTTTTCTAAATATATCACTAACTATACAAATTAAGTCGCAAATTTAGTGCCAAAAACTATATGTCGGAAATCTCGCTAAGAGGTCTAAATTTTCATTATTGACAAAGTTTGTTAGATTATGTTACGCTTTACTGAAACAAGTTGAACACATTCAATATGAACACCCATTTTACATTGTATATATGAAATTCTAATTATGGTACATACTAAAAAGTTCACATTTTGTTGGGATGCAAGAATTTTCACGGACTGTTTAAAAGTTCCAATTACTGTTTAAAAGTTATATTTCTATAATTTACCGGCTTCCGCAAAATAGAAATAGTACTTGTATTTTATTTACGAACCTAGCTTGGTGACGTAAATAAGTATTAAGAAATAACTTAACCAGCACCAATAATTGAAGAATCTTAGCATACCGGTTTCGACATTCTTACATGTCGTCGTCAGTGCTAGAGGGAGAAGGCAAAAAATTGCTCAGTATAAATAGAAAAGTCTGGAATTGAGACGGGTGGTTTTCGTGAGCCTATGAAAGAAAAGGGATAAGAAGTGGTGTTTCAGAGAGCCAATAATAAAGCAGGAATTTAAGGTGAGTTTGAACAGAGGGTTTTTTAACATTTCGAAAAAGGGTTGAAATTCAAGGAATCCGCAAAGAAATGTTGGAAAACTTTCTCTTCTAACTCACCTTAATTTCGTGATTTTTCGTGTTCTTATTCGCTCCCTGAAACACCTCTTCTCATCCCTGCTCTCTCATTGGCTCACAAAATCCACCCATCTCAATTGCAGACTTTTCTATTTATACTGATCAATGTTTTGCCTTTTCACTCTAACACTGACGTCGACATGTAAGAATGTCGAAACCGGTATGCTGAGATTCTTCAATTATTAGTGCTGGTTACGTTGTTTCTTAATACTTATTTACTTGTATATACTAATTATCGAACAATTATAAATTACTGTGTGAAAGAGTATTTCCCAGGGTACATGGTCAACTTTATTTTCTTGATCTATTTTTGAGAATAGCTATTTATAACCATCTAATTTAATTAATTCATTTAGTCTAAAACTAGGACTTATTCCATAAACGCGATTTTCAGTAATAATATATAGTAAAATTAACTATACCATTTCTAAGAAATGGTAACAAGTTATATAAATTATCCCTTGAAGATAAAAAATATTGATCGATTAAAAAATAAACTGACTGTCGATGATTCCGTCCATAAGCCGTTATGTTTATATCCTTTGCAGTTCTATCAAACATTCTTTTAAATAGAAAAAATACCTAATTAAGAAAGAGTACGTTGAATTAAAGTCAAATCTCTCGTTCTCAATCCAGTTTATTTGACGTGGGTATTTTGGCGTTATGAAATGAAGAAATATCACGATGATTCTTCTTCTTTCATATCAACTTTGAATGACATGAACAAGAATAAGCAATCACGTTCCCATTAGAGCACAGACGCGTACATAACTTCTAACTAAGCATGAAGTACATATATTGAGGAAAAGAACATTAAAATAAAGGAGAGCTGAAATATTCATGCTTTCAGAGTGTGCTAAAATACAACTGACTAGTGGTAGTTAATGATATTATATGAAAATGAAACTCGTATTTATTACAGGTAAATGATGTTTGAATTTGCACAGTTTTCATGGATACACGGAGAATCTCCTACAATTTATTTTATTACTAAATGAATTGCATATAAAATTATGTATAAAAAAATAATAAAAAACTTTGTATTGAATTTTTTTAAAAGGGGGAAAAAGTAAAAGGATACTGTGACGCTCCCAAGAATGGATTGCAAACCCCACTCTACAAAAGAACCAAGCCATCTGATGCACATACAAACTAAGATTAAAATTTTTAGGTAGTACCAGGTTGTAGTACCGGCAAATCAAAGGTTACCGTTTCCAAGCAACCAACATAAACGATAAATTTGTTCGGCCATATGTCACACCACTGGATAAGTCTATCGGGTGGAGAGAGATGCTTTCCTGGGAATAATCACCTTTCCGGTGTTGTTCTGCATTGTGGAAAACAGCAAGCCTCTACGCTGTGGAGTACGAAGACTGACATTCTTAAAGCACCTAAGCTGACAGCCTTCGGCTATGAAATAAAGTATCATTAAGTTTTTAATAGGAATCAAAATCCATTGCTTGCAGAATGTAATATTTTTGTTGGAAGCCAGCCACTATTCTAAATTTCAAGCTTAAAAAAATTCTGAAACACTTTCACGTACGCACTAAAGTGCTATAAATTGAAAGGGTATCATAATTCATGCGTCGCCTCTATTTCTCTTCCTTATTCTATTATGTTGGAAAGTGTACCATTATTATTGAGTGTGCCGCATTTGTCTTCCTTGCTCCATAAACCACTTTCAGAATTTAAATCTGTATTAAAATCGCCTACTAAAATTGTTTAAAAATCTTCGTCCTGCGTATTCTAATTATTCTTCAGCTTTATAAATACTGTTTGGAAAATGTATGATAATCTGTGACCGTACCGTATTTGTCTTCATTTTACAATAAAACATTTCTTCGTAATTGAAGTCTATATTAAAAAGCGCCTACTAAAACTGTTTTACAGTCCTCGCCCAGTATATTCTAACTATACTTCTCCTTTGTAATAAACTGCAGGGGTTGTAAATTTCTAGCCAAATATGGAATCTATCGCAAAACTAGGTTTAGTTTGGGGAACTTATGTTTGCCACATTTTATTCCCCCTCCCTTTCCAACGCAGTCAGGTAACTCTATTGAAAAATGTAACGAAAACGCGTTGACACAAATCGGTCCCCAAAAATATGTCGACATAAAATCCAGGCATGGAGGAAATATCACTCAAGTGTTGAAAAAAAGAACCATCTCACGTATTTAATTACTTTAACCCGTTAAAGCGCAACCCATTTCCCATATCGAAAAAAAGCAGCCGTTAAGCACGATTTAAATACCAGCACGATTAATCGCACGATTTAAATACCAGCAAGATGGCAGTCGATGGAATCGCCCAGAGCGTGCCACAGAGTTAAAGAACATTTTTGACACAGCCGGCTGATAGTTAAATCGTGCGATGATAACGGCTGCACTTTTTGGTTATTGGGCAAACTATCTAGATGTCCTTAAGTACTCAATTGAAATGTAATGTATTCTTCGGGAATCAGAACAGCCGAAATGTCAGAGTCATGTCCTCACAGCGAGGACACCGCACGTTAAAGGGTTAACCCATTTGTGCCCATATATTTTTGCGACTTTCTTCGATTTTCGTTAATATCAGCAATAGTAGATAAATTTCTGATGTCAACTTCTTGAACAAGGGATGATTTCTTTTAAAATCATTTTGTATAAAAATTGAAATGTCAGCATCCTGCTTAGAGATGTTAAAACTAGTCAAACTGAATCTTTAATGAGTTACAATAATTGCCCCCGTTCTAGAAACATCTGCGTAATTTTAATATTACCTCCCACTATAGCTGACATACTTTGTATGACTTTACTAAGTGACTTCATAAAGGCGTAAAAGCATGTTTCATTTTTGAGGTCTTAAAAGTATTTCAAACCCTCCGTAACCTAAAGCCACATTCACTTTACAGGTTTCAGCTCCGTTCCTCCATTTACAAAGCAGCTCCATGGTAATTATTTCATATTTCGTTTCAAACAATGGAGAAAACAGCTCTTCATTGTGCAATTAGAATCATTTCATTGATATTTATCCTCTCCAATCACACATAACAGATAGAAATAATTTGTAATTACCATTTAAATGCATTAACATTAATGCATTAATATGTATTCACTGAAATATACAAATACACACACACACAAAGCAGGGGCATACACAATTTCCATAATGAAAAGTCCCCGAATTTAACGACGTCTGTAATCGTTATTGCCCTATCTTGGAGCACAGATGGAGTTGGAAACGCATTTTCCTGTCTGAATTAACATATTTATTCCAAATTATAAATCACCAGAATTTTCCCGAGCGCAGTAGACATTAAGGTTTGAGTGCGGTCGTTTTAATTTGATTTACTTCACAAATATATTTGCCGAAATAAAGCGCTAGTAAGCAGCATTAACTTCATGAATTTCACTTTGCCCCGAGGATAATTAACATTAAATTTAAGGCAGTTATTTTGTGTAAACTAATTAGAGTTACTTGATTCGTAGGCATTTGGGAAATGTACGGCTGCATCCTATATGCTTCTGAGTGAACAGAGCTTCCAGTTTGTTTCGCTGCAAATTTCATATTTTATGAGATTCAACACGGCACTGCTTTTTAGAAGCACTCTGCTAGGGAATTTTAAAGGAAAATTCATAAAATATGCTACGAGACACGTAAAATTTGATTTACAGAAAGAGTAACAACATTCCATTGAAATTTGACATGAAAAGTTTCATGATAAACTTTCGTCTTAAAAATATTGTTACAAATTTGCCGAGTTGACGTCTAATTTAGGCTAGAAGAAAAATATTGCATACGAGAAACATTTAAAATGTGATGCAGACAAATCTTTTAGATAGAAAATGAGTTACTGACTATTGAATTCCTGTTGCTAAGTACTTGGAACTAGCATTACTTCAGTAAATTACGCTGATTTAGAGAATTTAAGGCCGGAAGTTTTGGAAATTTATCTTTGAATCTAAATTGGCAATGTATCTGTGACCATTACTGCAATGTTATCAATATTTGTTCATAGCCACAAATGCCACATAGCTGTTGAGTTTCTTTGAAAACTATCGATCTTCTTCGAAAACTATCGATGCAAACTTCTTTAAACAATACGCTCCTTTCTTAAGACTCTATAGCAGTTGAAGCTCAGTCTGAATATAGCTCTACTCATTAAAATCTTCTAGGAGAAGATATTTCGACATAAATTTTTTTTAACTTCCACTGTTTCGTCAGTAGAGCGTGCTTCAACCAACAAATCTACTTCAGTCCACTGAATGTTTGTTGCTTATTGTTGTATGAAGAGTTGTTTTCATCTGACTACACTGATAAAGATGTACAGCTTCTGTGTTGTACTGTTTGTAAATTGCTGGTCAGAATTTTTCAAGATTTAAACGTTTGTTGTACACCCTCCAAAAAAAGTATCCGAAAAAGAGATAAATTTCGTATTTTAGATTTGGAGTAGTAATTGAGTTTTTTTAAAAACGCACAACTTGACAAAAATATGGAAAGTCATAGTTATACATAGCCTAATTCATATTCTATGATAAATAATTTTTAATATACGAAACCAACGTAGGAAATTTATCTTTTACTCGAAGACTTTTTTGGAGGGTGTACTTTAAAGATAAACGGGAGAGGTTCTAGAAATTTTGTTCAAAATCCTCTTTTATAATCTCCATGAAGAAAAAGTTTACTATTTGTTTTATGAGTTCTTGTTGTTCTTACTTATGTCCTCTGACAACCACATGCGGTGACAGACCCCCAGATAGGGAGGCAGATAGGGCAGAAGGGGGCGTCTTTTATCGGGCTCCAGAGGGAGGAAGTATGACTTTAGCACGGGGTCCCCTAATTTTGAACCAATTCCAGAGGAGGTACCAACCACCACCTGAAATCGACACCCCCAGAGGTATCGTTTAACAACTTGGAGGACGTTGAAGCCACGTCAGATTTTACGTGCACCAGCTCCCATTGGCATACACGGTCCCACAGCAGACGAGCCGAGGGGGCGTTGACCATCCCATGCACTGGCCAAGACGGATACTGCTTCCCTTGCTGTGCTCTTATGGGAACGGAGTTTAGCGCCAACACTACTGTCGGAGTTTTATTGTGTAGATTGCATACTAAACTGTAACAACAACTATTACATTCGATCACATCTGAGACAGACAACTATTACAGAGATTAGTAAATTTTAAACTTTTCTTTAGCCATTGAAACAAGTCAGTTTTCTTAATATAGCTCCAATTTTCATGGTCAAGTTTAGCCGAATAGATTTTAAAATATTAAGTCATCCATTTTTCAAAAAAATCATCTCCAGCCATGTTTATATACATACGTTTTACTTTTGTACTGATTTTTTAGTACTTTTTTTCTAAGAGAAAACAAGTTTCTCTAACAAGCACATTTCTTCACTAAATAAATAAATATATTTCTTGAATATATTTTAAATCATAAAAACAAATAAAAGCATCTCCTTAAATACTCTTTTGCGCTTTTCAATATGTGCTGTAACTATGATAGCAATTATTCAGTGACCAACCATTTAATATTTATTAAACCTATTACCTGATATGTTTATTTCTAGATGCAGTATATTTCAGTATTTCCCAGACACTAAACTAAATTTCACGTAATTCACCGATGTGATCTGTTGAATATCAGAGGAGCATCTAGGAGATGAGACCAGCAAAAAATAGCTAAAAATAAGGGAACGAGTGAAAAACGTTATGTGCATGAAAATTGCCTACGGCCTTTTCTATATCGCTTTATATACTTGTGAAAATTTTCAATCCGATTTCGCGAATTGTATGGATTTGTATAGCAGAAAGGAAATAAACAAACTTTCAGATAGATAAGCATCAGCAAATGTCACACAAACTTCGGTTATTTTTGTTGTTGTGTTGGAGCATGTATTCGGATTTGTGTGCTTGTCACGAGGAACCGCTTATAAATCCACGTCAAAGAAAGGACAAACACAAGGGGGGGGCAAATGCCTTGGGTGAGGACTTTCTGGGTATATAGCACGTATTCACGTAACATCTGGAGAAAACCGCCCAAAACTCCAGACCGCTAGACCTACGTCCCCGCGAGCAAACTTAAGTTTGTATATCATTTGAATCAATAAACAAAATACTTGTTTACTTATTATTTTGCATTTAATTCTTCTGCCGGTCCGCAGGCTCAAAAGGCTGAGAAACCGTGATTTAAATATAAACACTACAATTCTCATAGGAAGGATAACTGCAATTACGTAAGAAACATTAAAAAAAATAGATAGGTCATACTTCTGAATTATTGTTATGTGTATTTTTTAAAAGATCCCCATATACCCAAAGCGCTGCGAAATATTTATTACTCTAATATTGCAGGTTTAAATGCCGAAAAGTTAGTAAAGTAGTTTACATAAAATAATATTTAAGGGAACGTGTAACATTTAGCATGATACTCACCATTAACTTCAAAACATGGCTTAGCTACTTACGAATCCTTGTAGTGTTAAAATTAGCTATCAACTCTTTAATGCTTTGTTTAGTCGTAATGAGTAGAAACCACGAGTCTTCTGCTTAAAGTGAACTAAATATTGAGTGTTGTTTGAATGACAAGCGCTGCATCTACTTACATCAAAATACTTGTAAGGGACTGGCATTCACTTTTCTCAACTTGATTAAGATCGTGTGATAAAAATAATCATGTATTTTAACTGAGTTGCTGCGTAAACTCTCATTACGCTTTATGAGAACTGGCGAATATAGTATAAAAGTATTTGCTTTAACTCTTGAGTGGTATTTTCTCTAAATTATAAAGTATGTATTATAATGTATAGTTGTAGGTATATAGAGACACTTTTGACAGCTTACACTCTTTCGAAAAAGACGAACATCAACTTAATGCCTCTCAAAATTATACTTAATGTTATCAACCAAATCTCAATAAATTGTATCAAAGCTTACGGACTTTTAACAATATTGTTGGAGAACTACTCTTCTTGTTTCCGGGGTTCGTCGTTCTTGTAAAAAGTTCTAATAAAAAGTCCACTGGTCAGGATGGAACACAACTTTATTGCTTCTAGAACTTCGTGGAACAATCAGCTGTACAAAATTCACAAGCACAATTAAACAACAATGTGCTTTTACAGTCCGCTTATATCTGAAACTTTCACAAATGCTTTAATTCTCACACAAAATAAGTCACTTTCACAAGTAAAATTCAGTGGAAATATACGAGGGATAACACTAACACTCCCTCAAGACTCAACAGTGAGGAATTTGCACACAGCACTTAGGAACAGAGCTCCAAAAGCGCACGCGGAAACACCGCTCCTATAGCAAAGCGCCGTTCGCCTCGGCCGCTGGATCAGCACGTAACGGGAGCTCACTCACACTGAACTGGGGCTTCTGAAGCGCTCGTATTTAAAGCTAGCGCAGAAGCCACGAGAAACTTCCAGAAGAGTCTATTTCTCGAGGATTTCACATAAAGCGGGAATTTTGATTACGCCATAAAAGAGAAATGTTTGGTTATTATTGATTTTAATGCAGCAAAAGCAGCTTTACAGGCCTCATAGGGAAAATCACGCCAAATGACGAAAATGTCGTCAAGCTTGGCGACTTTTGGCGAAATATCGCCAAATTTGGCGCCAAAAATAAGTCCCCAAAAGCTCTAGGACCGAAGCTCTAGGACCAATATTTCTCGAGATTTCTAGAAGCCCATAGAAAAACAATAGGGAAACCGAAACCTCCATATCTCCGGTTCTAATTGACCGATTTTGATGCAACTAAAAGCAAAATTTATCTATTTGAAGCGTAGAATACGAATTTTTAACAATTTTAAGCCCCAGAGCAGTGCGTTGCCCCGAAAATTCGTAACAATATTTTGCCAAATAGGCTGTTCACTAGTCAGCAAAACTACGTGAGTGGTTAAAAAAGTAATGTTTCATGTCCTTCAACCAAAAATTTTACTCACGAAATTCAAAAGATACATGATATAGCAAGGCATTTGGCACAAACTGCTTTCAATAAAGTCTCCATGGACATCAAACTATTTGTATCATCTTAAATATTTGTAGCATTCTATGGAAACCGCGTTGAAGAAATCAGGGCCCTAATCGCTGAGTCAGTTTCGTACCCAGAAAATTATTTCGGAGGAGGTCCGACATTTCGGGGGGGTCTGACTTATTGAATATCATCTTATTATAAATAAATATACACTCAATCGCATATAAATGAATATATATATATGTAATGCAGTGGCGTAGCCAAGGGGGGACGATAGGGGATCACAACCCCCCATTAGGAATTTTTTGCCAAAGAAAATGTATATTCTTCACTCCCTTATCACAAACACATATACATATACGTGAACTGCAGTAGTCGTAACCTCCCCCTCACCCATAAAAATTTCTGACTGTGCCTCTGATATATTGCGATAATTTCGAGGGGGGGCGGACCCATAGGACCACCCCTTTGGGTACGGTCTTGCACTGAGTCACTTAACGACGACGTCCTGAACTACAGCATCGGTTTGGTAATGCACTACCGATTGATTTCTCTTCGACTGCCCTAAGAGATGGAAATCACAGGGTGCGAGATCCATATTGTAGAGAAGATGTCCCAAATCATTCCATCAGAAACGCATCAGCTAACCCCTTTTTAAACCCAATTTCATCTAGAGAAATTTGATTGATCTGATCTTCAGCTGCAATTAGTCATGGAATTTCATTGGCTAAGGGAACATTTGAGCCCGTGTGAATTCTTGTTACTTCAGTTTCTGAAACGCCTATGGAGTTTAAGCCTTGTGATAAGTGAACGTCGCATGATTCACAAAATCCTAACTTTAATCAATAAACATTCAATTATCATAAGTTCATAAAATAATTTACGGATTTACACGTAATGAGTTTCGGAATGACAGATCAACTTAAAAAGAAGTACTTACAAATTACATTTTAACAACGAGGATTAGTAGTACTTTAATGCATTATTTTTTTTTCGATGTGCAGTTAAATAAGTTTAAAAAGACAATTGTGTTTGAAAGTGTTTTATAATGAATTCGGGATGATTTATGTCTCCTGCTTATGATTTCTGGAATTTTAATACTAAATGTAATCAGCATAAATTCATTAGCAGAACGAATAAATGTCAGAAATGTATTCCTTAAAAAAGTACATATATCATAAAAAAGTACATATATCACGTAATTTAACGTAGGATTATGTTCTTCCATAACGATCGTATGAAAATCATTTTTTTTTCAATATTGCTGCAGGTTATGGAGTTACTTCAGAACGTGCTTTATTCAGCAACAAGATCACAAGTAAGCACGTGATAGGCATTGAAAAATTGAGAAAAATTCAGTGATATTGGTCAACTGGTTTAAATTACGAAATCCGTATGATTCCGAAGAGTATTTTTAAAAAATCTAAAAAAAAAGCATAATTTTTGCTCTGCTTGAGGATTTTTGGCCATGTAAAAATATCTCAGCAATGCAAAAATATCCTTTTATAAAAATAACTGAACAATTTTGAATTGCCTTTGATCAAATTATAGTGTACATGCGAAAACAAAGCACGAATTAATTATTTTTTGCAAAATAAATTTAACTACGAAAATATTTGCTGTAATAAAATTTACGCAAATTTTATTTCAACAAAATATGTCGAATTTTTGAATTTTTGAAAGAATAAAGTGGATAGCGATTTTGAGGAGGTAAATTGCAGAGTTTGTTCTAAAAAAAATTGTCAGTAACTATAAGTAATCCTACATTGATAGATCCTGCTGTACTTTCAAGAGAAGACAACCTAAGCGTTTTCTTTTCCTCTTTTTAACAATAAACATTTAATTTTTTTATACTTTTGTATTACTGAAATAAATAGCTGAGTATTTTTATAAATCAAATTTAAAGAACGGATTTAGTTTCAGTACATTCTATAATTTTCTTTGGTAATAATGAGACTTAAACAAATGTATTTATAAACATCATGAGAATTGGTCTCTTATCAGATTACATATTTCATGATTCATTAATAAGACGAGAAGGAATTCTGCAGGCTATTGAAAATTTAAATTCACTATGAAATTCTAACCATTTTAGATTCTATTAACTTTAACACATACTGCCGCAGAAAAGCAATTAATTTATTGTGCTTATGGAATGTTATGAATTGCATTTCAAAAGCACTCGAAGAATTTGAAAAGCATTTGAAGTAATCCCTAATATGCTTAAATGATCATCAGTTCTGAGTTTCTAACAAGTATACATATTATTGTATAAAAATATCTTTTGAAGTGTGTTCTACATTTTCAGTTACTAGTATTTGGAAATTATGCTATGCATTTCAAATTTTAAGGATACAGTGAAATACAAATTCATCTGTTTTCCTGCCTGTGTTTACTTGGATTAAGTAAACAAATGTGTTTTGGGAAACACATAGGAAATCAAAACGTAAACCGAATCTAAATTTATTCGTGAGGAAAGTGGTCTTTAAACACAATAACAGTTTTAATTTAAAATCTTCCAATACTGGTTTATTATTTGCGGTTGTAAATTGTTATAAAATAGCATTTTAAAAGTACGGCCAGCGTATTGAATCAAAAGTATTTTATAATTCCACATGTTTGATAAGATTTATTTTCATCTTTTAACATATGACATGAGGAAACAGTGACGTATAGATGTTATTGACATATTTGCAACAGAATAGAAATAGTTAAAGTAATAATTCAAATCTTTGATCTTTTTAACGTCGATGTACTAGGTCTCGCTGACATACTCAAGTCGTAAAAAAGAAAAAAAAGCTGCATAGAATGTGAAATACATTGAAAGTGACGTTGATTAATCGCTATGAAGAAGATTAGTGGTGAATACTTTAAATATTGAGAAATAAAAGAATATTTTAACGCTTGTATCTCATTTAAATTTAATTTTTTCTTAACCTTCTTTTAAAAGAATAATGAAATTGTACGTTGAGCAGACATCAGTTTCATATTTTATGTAACGAAGAAAAAGTTCAATATGTAAATGAAAATTTAGGATCAATATTATTCTTTCTCTTCCGACTAATTTTTATTTATATTAAGTAATATTTTATACTGTAGAATAAAAAGTGTGTGATTTTATCCTGAAAACAATTTCGGAAATAGTGAGTTTTTGGCATGAAAAAACGAAATATATATAATAAAAACTTTTATTTATTGAGAAAAATTTGCTTAAGTTGATGATATTTTCATATAACTTATGGCTTCTTTTTCCTAAAGGAAAGTAAAATATTAAGAAATAAATTAATTTTCCTCCAATTAGGACGATTTTATTTCATTTTGTAGTGTCCATTTCTTTCTCTTTATAAGAAACAGCAGAAAAAAATTACTTACTTAGGATCGAGCAGTTTTCGGCATGAAGAAAACACACACCCTTAATACTGTGTTGACCTTGAATTTCGCAAGTCATGCAAAAAAAAAGGAAATGTTTTTGGAAAATCTGCCTTTTTCTTGAAAAAATATTAATAATAATAAACGACTGTACTTAAATTTCATGAAACACGTTTGTTTCGATACTTAAATGTTTACATTGGTAGGGCAGATTGGAATCAAAAGTAACTTTCCGTATTTAATGCATGGTATACTAGTTCTTACCACAGTGAAGAAATCTGTTGAAATGTATGCTTGCTATGATAGATTTTTTTTCAGAGTAAAATGTTGTTTTACTGTCTGAGGTACCTGTTAAGGTTTTGCAATGTCAGCAATGTCTCTCCAAATGTAACGCATTTAGTAAATTTACTAGTATCATTTTTCTGTAATATGTTAGCTCTAAAAATACGAGTAGGCATGTTAAGAGAAATACCTTTGGACTATGAGTAATAGAAACTTATATCCTCTAATGAAACATTACAGGTTTGGTGAGGTGAAATAGTCAGACATTTCCTTTCGATCAAAATATAAATAGTTTGTTTTAAATGACTTCTTATACTACATTCTCAGACATCAGTAGGAAACTTTAATCTAACTGAAAATTTTACTAGGAATATTTGGAAATATAATATTAACTAAGTCGAAATTTATACTCATTTAACCACAAAACACTGAAATATAAATAGGAAGAAAAATATTTTAGAAATATCTTACATTTTTCTGATAATAAAGTGTTAAGGTCTTTTTTCTAAATTGTAAAGAAAAAGTGCAAGGAATTTTTCTAGCAAGAAGCTTTTTATTGTAGATCTCCAAAAAGCATTAAAAATATTCTTGAAAAGACATGCTACAAGTAAATGAAAGTTTATATACACATTCAAGAAAATTTTAGAAAAATGTATTCATATTTCACTTTTGCAAGATATAAAAATTTTTAATTAAGAGCTCCACAGTAAGAAGGTTCAATTAGAAAAGTATACATTTAAATTTTTACTGGAGATAATTTTTATGGATGAATGAAATGTAATTTGGTGTTGTCAACTGTTATTAAATATCAGAACTGACATGAGGATTTGGATTTATTGGTTAAATTATATTTTCATTTACATGGCCATAGGTCGGGATTTGAGCTTTGGTCGAGGTAGGTGAGACCCATGAAGTGTCCACTGACATCTTTCGGTTTGAGTTACTGACTTTAGAGGCTGTATTGGGTCTTATATTCTGCATTATACAAAGACACAATGACGTTATCCCTTTCAATAAAACACTTCCAAAGATATTCTAAGAAATATTCTAAATGTAAAAATAACAGAACTTCTGAAATTTTTAGGAATGTTATTATTGTCTTGCATGTTTTTGGACATGCACACGCAAAAAAAGATATATTCAATAAGCAAATAAAACTAATATGTTTCCAAATGCGATTAATAAACCTTTTAATGAGTATGAATCTTGCCCACTAATGTCTGAAAATTGGGCTAAAAGGGAAATATTATTTAAATTTATTTATTTATATTTCTGATTCACGAAAGTAAAAGAAACCTATTAATTTTAACCTGCAGCAATGGAATATCGGAATACAGTGTTTATTGAAACATATATGTAACAACTCTCCGCAAAATATTTTTAAATTTGAATAATTTGTAAGCCTATAACAACGGACACTATCCTTTCTAAAACATATATCATAATCTCGGGGCTACTAAATAATTACACATAATATAAACATCACAAAAAAAACTAAACATTTATTTAGGTAGTCGCGCGCGTTACAATTAAACATTCTATTACAACATCCACAACAAACTCATCTCTCTGCAACAAGTGTTGCCAACGTGACAAAAGAAAAGTAAGAAGGGAAAAAGAGTTTAGATTATTTTGGTGACGTCACATGCTTCCCCTCAAGCTGTATAAGTCGTCCTCGGCATACAGCTTGCCTTCCTTGATGGCTGTTTCCTTGTTGGGGCAGACCGTTGTTTATTTGGTCGGTTCTGCAGGGCTGGAACTTTCTTTTTGGGGCGGCCTCTGCCTCGCAGGGGATTCGCGGGAGTGGCCTCCGGTCCTACATAGGTTGTCAAACATGAAACATGGTAAGGACCTATGGGAGTAGAATCATCATTAGCAGTTAATGTATAAGAGACTGGTGATCTCTGTGATGAAATGGTGTACGGGCCATCACGCCTTGGCATGAACTTTGATGTTCTATTCTTTTTGGACTCACTATGAGGGTGAACTTTCACCCATACTTTATCACCTATTTTTAAGGGGGGTGCCTTCCTGCGCTTTTTATCCGCTTGTTGTTTGTGTTTGTCTTGATGGGTCTCCATGCTTTCCCGGACCTGTTTGCTAAACTTCGCAAATTATTTTAAGTAGGGCGTGATTTCAGGGACGAAAATATCATTCTCTACTGCACTTCTAAAATCATGGGTAACATCGTCTATTGTTCGTGGTTCACGCCCGAACATAAGGTATGCTGCAGTTTGACCGGTTGAACTGCATTTTGCAGAATTTAGGGCGAATCTGATAACTGGCAACTTTTCACACCAAGTTGTGTGATCGTTACCAACTAGCATAGACAACCGGGGCTTTAGATCTCTGTTTTTTCTTTCCACGAGGTTAGCTTGTGGGTGGTAAACTGGGGTTAAAGACGGTTTAATTTTCAACAGGAAGCAAACTTGTTGCATTACTGCACTAATGAATTGTGGACCGTTGTCACTGACGACACGTCTTGGTAGTCCGTATCTTAGAAAAACTTCTTCGATTAACGTGATTGCACACTCTTTAGCTGTGGCATAAGTTAGTGTGAACAGTTCCACCCATTTGGTTGTACAGTCTTCCACTATGAACACCCATCTTTTATCGTTGCTTTTCGGCAACGGTCCAAATAGATCAATAGAAAGAGTTTCAAATCGTTGATTGTAGATCGGGGTTTGCAACAGTCCAGATGGTTTTTGGTTGCTAGGTTTATAACGACAACATTCAGGACAGTTCTTTATATATTCAGTAATGTATCTTCGCATACCAGTCCAGTAGTACCGCTTTGAAATTCTGTCATACGTTCCCTCAATTCTGTAATGGCCTGCGGACGGAGCATCATGATGTTCTTTTAGTACTCTTTCTCTTTCTTGACACGGCACCACTAACTGGGCTTCTTCTGTATCTACGTCGGGAGAATACCTATATAAAACGCCTTGATTCATGAGATAACCTCTTTCACTCCAATTCGCCCAATCTTTATCGACACGTTCTAAAGATTCGATTATTTTCTTAACATTTTCATCTTTTAACTGTTCTTCCCGAATTTCTTTAATGCTTCGAGTAGGAAGATCAATATTAATAGAACAAATTTCACAGGTTTCTTCTTTATGCTGGCAAAATGGTCTGGACAACATGTCGGCAACAACGTTCTTTTTACCAGGCACATATTCTATATTCAGGTTGAACGCCTGTACTTGTAAAGCCCATCGCGCAAGGCGACCTGTAGGAGATTTCAATTTCATCAACCATCTAAGGGGTTGATGGTGGGTTACTACAGTGATTTCTTGTCCGTCAATACATGCGCGAAACTTATTCAAGGGCCATACAACGGCTAAAGCCTCTTTTTCAGTAGTGGAGTAATTTCTTTCTGCTTTAGTGAGTAACATGTTTGCATACTCAATAGGGCGTTCGTCTGCATCCGCACCTTGTAACAAAACTGCTCCAAGAGCGTAGTTGCTAGCATCTGTTCGTAAGATGTATGGCTTATTTGGGTCATTTTGGCGTAGGACAGGAGGACTTATCAGACAACGCTTTAGGATTTCAAATGCGTTCTCCTCTTCTTCACCCCACTTCCAGGTAACATTTTTCTTCGTGAGATTACTTAAGGGCCTAGCTATTTCAGAGAAGTTTGGTACGAATCTTCGGTACCACGAGCAAGTTTGTAAAAAGGATTGGACTTGCTTTAAATTTCTGGGATGTGGCAAATTTTGGATGGCGGCAACTTTATCTGGGTCAACTTCAAGACCAGAATTAGTAATGTAATGTCCCAAGTATTTTACTCGGTTGCACGCAAAATTACACTTCTCTCTGTTAGCATGTAACTTAAACTCACGCAATTTTGAAAACACGTTTTCTAAGTCATTTATATGCTTTTCGAATGTTTCAGATAAAATTATTATATCGTCTAAGTACGACAGATCCAAAACATCTTTTAGGGAATTTCTGAAGTTATCAATTAGTCTTTGAAAGGTCGCCGGCGTGTTCTTAAGTCCAAAAGGCATACGGCAATATCTATACGTACCAAAAGGGCACACAAAAGCGGTTTTATCCCGGTCATAGGGATTTACTTCAATTTGGTGATACCCGGATCGTAAATCTATGGTCGACATGTACGGTATATGTTTAGCTTCATGAAGCAAATCATCCATTCTAGGCAAAGGATATTTGTCCGTTTTTGTAATGGAGTTCAACTTCCTATAGTGGACGCAAAGTCGAACTTGACCATTAGGTTTAGGCACTAGCACCACAGGTGCAGAATACGGAGACTCGCATTCTTCAATTGTGCCAATGGCCAGAAGTTTCTCTAACTCTTTCTTAAGTATGTCCTTCTTTACGGGAGACATGCGATATGGTGGAACAGCAACAGGAGGGTTATTTCCCGTATCAATGTAATGTTGTATCATAGAAGTCGGGTCTTCCCCTAGACGAAAGATATCATCATACTTAACTACCAATTTATTTAGTTCTGCTCTTTCTTCATCGGTTAGATGTTTTCCCTCACTTTCTCGTAACCGCAACGTGTTAACTTCCGCAGCATTTTCTACACACTCAGGTGATTTAAAAGTGTCATCGGAACTAAAGCTAAATTTTTGTTCTGGTTTGTCGTGATAAAACCAACTATGATTTATAAGGTTTAAAACAATTCCAGCGCTACACAAGAAATCTGTTCCTAAAAGCGTTCTGTTATCTTTTGCAGCAGGTAAGGCAAAATGAGGAACTTACGTCCTTCAATTTCAATTTCGACTTTGGCCTTACAAACGTCTGTTTCCTGCGGGATTCCGTCAGCGAGGATTACTTTCATAGTAGTGACCTCAAATTGTGTTCCTCGTTCTCTCAAAAGGCGTTATAATGTTTCCCCAGCTATAATGTGGCTGGCTCCCGTGTCAGCACACACAATTCCGTTTATTCCATTAATTTTAACACTCAAAAGAGTTGATTGGGGTGTCAGGCTTGGCGCTGCGAACGCCTAGTCTCGCCCCTCTACGCCGCATTTTTATTATTCTGCTCAGAAGAGAAGAGGAGAAGAGAAGAGAAGGTTCTAATCGGACCACACGGGTGCCGATGTTACGCCATAAGTTAAACACGCTACGTACGATAATGATGTGTTAAATTAATACGTAATCTATGATAAGTTTTTCTAACGAGAACCCTGTTGTAAATAATGTATATATAGTTTGTCTGTGTAAATAAATTATTTTAGTGTAGTAAAAGGGAGTGTTAAATGAAGCTACCTACAACACAATCCGGCGACGTAAGCAAAGAACCCCGCCGCGACAACTGGTGTCAATGAGTGGACTGTTGTAGATAAGTGGCTATTTTTCCCTTCCCCAACCATAACGGAAGAAGCTTTAAGGTAAGAAGATTTTACTTTTTCAATCATGACGGAACAAGAAAACAAAATTGAGCTTTCTAAACTTAAAAAAGAAAGAAAAGCCATAAGAAGTTCCGTAACTAAAATAATTTCTTCTATTGAAAAATATATTACCGATGATGATATAGTAAATGTCGAAGAACAGCTGGAATTATTAAAAATAAAATATGAGAATCTTAAAATTGTAAACGGCAAAATTTATAGAATTATTAATGAAGATGAAATTGAAGCAGAAATTGAAACTGCCCAAGATTACGAAGACAAGATAATAATGTGGAGCCATCGTGGCCAAAAGTTTATAAAATCACAAAATTTAGTAAACACTAATTCTAATCCCAGCTCTTCTTCTGAGTCAGTTGTAAATGAAACACGAAGAATCACTCCAGAATACAACGTTAAATTGCCCAAAATTGGAATGAACAAATACTTTGGTAGTCCCCATGAGTGGCAGAATTTTTATAACTCATTTCGTACATCCATTGATAAAAATCCTAACATATCAAAAATTGATAAATTTAATTACCTAATAAGCTTGCTTGGAGGCGATGCCCTGAACGTTGTACAAGGATTTTCGCTGACGCCCGAGAACTACGATGAGGCCCTCAAATTATTAAAAGAAAGGTTTGGTCGGAAAGACCTACTCATTAACGCCCACATGCAAAAGCTTCTTAACCTACAAGCAGTAAGAAGTTCAAATGACCTAAACGCCTTAAGAAAACTGTATGATATGTGCAACATTCAAATTCGATCCTTAAATTCCTTAGATATCAAAACCGAAACATTTGGTAATTTGCTGTGTCCGTTATTAATGAAGTGCATTCCAAAAGACATCGCCCTCGATTATTCCAGAAAAAAGAGTTCAGACGACAATTTTAACGTAGAGCATTTGATGACATTTTTGAAATCCGAAGTGGAAAGCCGCGAAAGGATGCAATCTTTAACTTATTCTGGTTCTGAAATCGCAAACAAAATAAAAGAAAAAGCGCATTGGAAGAATGACGTGTATAGCAATAAATTTAACGGTCTCCCCCTCCCATCTAACATTCAGAGTTCGCGCCCGGAAAAAGTAAACAAAGTCGGACTCGCTGTAAGCCCCCAAAGGTGCCTCTTCTGCGGCCAGGGAACGCATAATGAAGAGAATTGCGTTTTGACGCCTGACGAAAGGAAGCAAGCGTTAATTAAGGAGAATAGATGCTTTTTATGTTATTTAAGATCTCACAAAACACGTGACTGCTACTCGAAGAAGCGTTGTGATTTCTGTAAATCGCGTTTTCACGGAACACTGCTGCACTCAGAAAGTCAGGATCGAAGTAATAATAAAAAGGAAAATGTTTTGACCGCTCGCATTTCTTCTGACAAATGTTTTAACGTTACGCAAGGAGATGGTAATAAAAAGAGGTATGTCGATGCTTTACAGACAATAGATTTGAGAATAGATAACAACCATTTAATTGGAGTTTTGGATACAGGCACGCAAATATCGGTAGTTAGAAGTAGCCTGGTCCCAGAAAAGTATAAAACACCTCATGGTAGTGTAATGTTGACCTGTGCGTTCGGGCAGAGTTTAAAAGCCCCATTAATTAATCTACCCCTAACGAAAGTCGAAGATGATTTAAAGTTCAAGGAACCTGTTTATATAACTTGTGCTATGGTACCTACTTTATCGAATGATATGTTGTTGTCTTTGAGTGCATTAAGTGAATTAAACTGTAATATAAGGGAATTGAATTTAATTGGTAATGAAAATGAGAGTGATGAGCCACAGAATAACGAAGTAAAGTGCGACGTGTTGAATAAACATAATGATGGGTGTGATTTAATGCACGATAGTGATTTAAATTTATACATGCTGTACGAAAACGAAAGTGAGTTTTTAAGTAATTTTAACGTTAGCGCTGTACCTAAGGATGACAATATGATCCAAAATATTGGTAAGGAAATTGCAGAGTGTGACGCAGTCATGTCTAAAGATAACATTACGAATAATTCTAAATGTATCGGTAATTCAAATGAAATATCAGACTCCGAAAAATTTCGAAACGAGCAAAGAGTTGACGACAGTTTAACTTCGTGTTGGCGAGATGCCCAGAAAGGAAGTAACCGGTTTTACGTGGTTGACAACTTTTTGTACCACCGAGACAAAATTTTAGGTGAACGTGTTGACCAGTTAGTAGTTCCAACTTCCCGTAGGAAAGAGTTGTTAAGACTCGCTCACTCTAGTTTATGGGGTGGTCACCTAAGAAAAAAGAAAACGGCTGAACGATTGAAGTATTCATTTTATTGGCCCACTATGAAAAAAGACATTGACGAATTTTGTAGTTCGTGTACATCCTGTCAATTGCAACCTAAAAAACGACCATTTGACGAAGTTCCAATAACGCCAGTCTCACGTCCCGATGAACCATTTCTAATAATTAATGTAGACTTAATAGGTCCCATAGAACCGAACAGTCGAGGTTATAAGCATGTCCTATGTGCTATGGACCAGTGCACTAGATGGCCAGAGGCTGTTCCGATAAAGACGTTAACGGCAAAATCGACTTGCGACGCTTTGCTTCAAATTTTCACGAGAACAGGGATACCCAAGATAGTTGCTACGGATCAAGGAAGTAACTTCACTTCCGCTCTGACCAGAGAATTTCTGAAGAGACTTGGTTCCTCTCCTAGGTTCTCAACGCCTGGTCACCCAAGTTCTAACGGCCTAGTTGAACGCTTTAATGCCGTTTTGAAAGGAATGATACATCATACTATAAGAGAGTATTCTAAAGATTGGGACAAATATTTACCATTCTTACTATGGGCATACCGTGAAATCCCGAATGCTACTACTGGTGTTAGTCCTTTCCAGATGCTTTATGGTCGACGACCCACTGGACCACTGTCCATCTTAAAATCTTCCTGGACCAACGAGACTCCCATTCCTATTGGACAGTTGAAATCAGTTACTGAATATCTAAATGAGTTGAAGATGAAGCTGGAAAATGCTGCAGAGCACGCTGGCCTAACAGCGGCAGGAAAACAAGAAGCATACGCCCATTATCGTAATAGGAAGACTCGCCACAAAGAATTTAAAGAAGGTGATAAGGTAATTGTCTTGATTCCAGATAACGAAAATAAAGTTTACGCCCGATGGACCGGCCCGGCAACCATTATTAAGAGGAAGAACACGTATAGCTATTTGGTACAACTGCCCAACGATGGTATCAAACACGTCCATGCCAATAAAATAAGAGGATTCAAGGCGTCATCAAACAACGTAGGAGTTATTTACGATGCCGACATAGATTTTGGTGAGATAGAAAATATCCCTAAAATCACTCCTGTGAACCATGAGCTAGAAGTCGATCTCACTCATTTAGAGCCATGTAAGAGGAAAGACATTATGAAGATTCTTGACAGACATTCCAACCTTAAATCTGGTGTTCCACGAATCGCTCATTTCGGAGAGCACAACATTAAGTTAAAATCAGGAAGTGTACCGAAAAAGCAAAAACCGTTCCGGATCCCAGAAGTGTTAAAGGAAGAAGTAGACCGACAAATTGAGGAACTCTTGCACCTAGGATTAATCATTCCTTCCGAAAGTGAGTACGCACATCCTGTCGTATGTGTCTCCAAGAAAGATGGTTCCGTCCGCCTATGTGTAGATTACAGATATCTGAATGCCCAGACAGAGACAGATTCACTCCCAATGAAGAATGCAACGGATTTGATATATCAGGTATCGAAGGCGAAGTTCATAACTTTAATCGATTTGCTGAAAGGTTATTGGCAGATAAGACTCAATCCGGTTTGCCGAGACCTTACGTCCTTCGTAACACACCGAGGACAGTATTCGTTTGTCGTTCTTCCGTTTGGATTGAGAAATGCAGCTGCTACTTTTCAAAGAACTATGAACGATTTACTTTTCGAACATAAAGATTACGCCGAATCGTACATCGACGATGTTACAATCTACTCTAATGACTGGTGCTCGCATCTCAAGCATCTCGATGCTGTGTTGACGACTTTAGCAAAAGCTAACTTTACGATCAATTTTCAAAAGTGTGACTTTGCTAAAAGAAAGATCAAGTTTCTTGGTCATATTGTTGGATCTGGTTCCCATGAGCCCGACCCCGAAAAGGTTCAAGCTATCCAAAATCTAAAGACACCTAAAACTAAGAAAGACGTTAGAAGCATTCTAGGGCTATTGTCTTACTACAGAGCTTACGTTCCCAACTTCTCAGACATAGCTCGCCCCTTAACCACTTTGACGAAACGAAGATCCCCAAATGATGTGGTTTGGTTAAGTGAACATGACGTTGCTTTTTCCAAACTGAAGGAAGCAATTTGTAACGCTCCCGAATGTTATTCCCCAAACTTCAAGCTGCCGTTTATAATATATGCTGATGCTTCATCGTATGCCGTTGGTGCTTGTTTAGCCCAAAAAGATGAACACAACAATGAACACCCTATAGCTTTCGCCAGTAAGAAACTGACTAACGTGCTAGAAAAATACGCAGTGATTGAAAAGGAAGCTTACGCGGTAATTTTTGCCTTAAAGAAATTCGAGACTTACATTTTTGGATCAGAAATTATTATTGTAAGTGATCACAATCCCCTGAAGTTTCTTACGAACTGTGCTTCACAAAGTCCCGGACTTCAAAGATGGTCTCTTGCTTTACAACGTTTTCATGCTACGATCAAATATCGTAAAGGAAAAGAACACTTGAACGCAGATTCTTTGTCGCGTTTGCAGGCTGACCATTGGACTTACGAACAATGATATGAACTCAAGTTTTGACTTTTATTATTATATTATGTTGATCAATGTGCTTTTCATTTTTCAGGAAATAGCCTGGAGCACGGACACTTGAAGAACTTTTGAAAAAATTTGGTTTAAATTTTGTTCTTATTTTTGTTTAGTTTAGATTAAGTAATGATTATACGGTTTTAGAATTTTCTTATAATAGTGATAATTCAACTATGTCAATTCATGTCTTCAATATTTTCAATAACTAGAACCTAGTTGTTTACTTTAAAATGTGAAAGTCTAAGTAAAGTAATTTTTCTATGAGTGTTTTATAATCAGGTAAATTTTTGTAAGCTATTAGTTATTTTCTTTAAATATTTTCTTTTGTTATTTGATATGTTATTATTGTTGTAGCTAGGATTTTTTATTTTTATTTTGCTATTATGAATGTTATGATGACTGTTAATATCAGGTAAAAGAAGTGTTTTTTTTTTGTATGTTAATTTGATTTGTCTTCAAGAAGACGCAATCAAATCTTTAAGAGGGGAGGTGTCAGGCTTGGCGCTGCGAACGCCTAGTCTCGCCCCTCTACGCCGCATTTTTATTATTCTGCTCAGAAGAGAAGAGGAGAAGAGAAGAGAAGGTTCTAATCGGACCACACGGGTGCCGATGTTACGCCATAAGTTAAACACGCTACGTACGATAATGATGTGTTAAATTAATACGTAATCTATGATAAGTTTTTCTAACGAGAACCCTGTTGTAAATAATGTATATATAGTTTGTCTGTGTAAATAAATTATTTTAGTGTAGTAAAAGGGAGTGTTAAATGAAGCTACCTACAACACAATCCGGCGACGTAAGCAAAGAACCCCGCCGCGACATGGGGTTCATCAATAGACAGTGTCTGAAGACGAATAGCTCTGAATTCGGCTGATTCTTTTTTAGGTGGGGGAGAGCAGTTGGGGCAGTTGGCCTTGATGAACCCTGGCTTCCCACAGCCGTAACAACTAACTATTGGTCGATCTTCATTTCTTACTCTATTCCCCGATGATGCATTTTTAGGACTATTTTTATTATGCCTATAATTATCTCGTTGATGAAATCTGGGAGTCTCCCTACTCGCGTGTTTAATTTTAATCTGTCTAGCTTCCTCATATAAATCTAATTTGTCGACAAGTTCCAAGGGATTGTTCCATTCACTCCAGTGATCCAAAAAATGTTCTTTATACTCTGGAGGGGCCTTCTTTTTAAATTGATCCGACAGAATTAAGTCTTTTGGCTTTTCGAAAGTAGAAACTTTCAGCTTTTTAAGGCAACCATCGAAATAATTTTGTAAATCGAAATAAAAATCTCTCCAGGTGCTTTCTGGATCTTTACGGTGTGTGGCAAACATTTGCCGAAATTTCCCAGCATTTAATTTAAAACGCCTCAATAGAATTTCTTTAACTTTATCATAATTTTGGGCATCATCAGCCGATTCTTTCGCAATTAGTTTGGCAATATCAGTTGGCAAAAGGCCAACAAGATAGACTACCCACTTTGAAGAAGGCACTTTTAAGAAAGCCAACTGTTTCTCAAGTAAGTCTAAAAATAAACTCATGTCGGATGTTTTAGGGTCAAATTTAGGGAGTAATTTGCTTAATTCTAACCTAGGCATGTCTACGTCTGTGGAAGATAACACAGCTGCCGAATCTGTACTATTGGAAGTAGTACTAGTACTACATTGTATTTTGAGTTTCTCTAATTCAAACAATCGCTCATTTTCCTTCTCTCTCTCAGCACGTTGTTCAATTTCTTTCCTGTCATTTATTATGCGGTTCAGACACTCTTTCGCAAATTCCGCTTCATACGTCGGGCTTTTAACTATCGCATCCTTTATTTCGAGTATTTTAAAACTTTCTCGAATAGTGACATCTAATTCCTCCGCTAGTTTAATTAAGTCCAGTTTCTTCCCTTTTGCTAGGAATGCCATATTAAAATGAGAACGTGACAGTTTTTTCCACAAAAATTTACTCGTAAAACTTATAGGGTTAAATTAAAATGGGTTCAAACATATGTTATTTAATTTGCAGAGATCACCATTTTATATACTTTAAACCATTCAAAAAGCACTTAATTTAAATACACTTTAAACATAAATATTCAGGTGCAACTCAAACTAGTAAAACAAAATTCAAAATAAGAACACTTTTCACTTTCGTTTCTGATGCTTGTAATCAAATGTACGTCATAAATTCTTTAATATAACTATCAAGATAAAATTCACTGTTCTTAAAATTGGCACAGAATTCTTCCAACGAATAAGCTTAGTATAACCAATGCAATTCTTTCAAACCAAAACTTAACACACTTTAGAATGTGGTTAATAGAACACTAATAGTTATTAATTCAAAATACTCTCAATCAACAATTATATTCAAAATTATTCTTCATATCAATGTAACGGGACGCTACAAAACACTCGAATGTGGAATGTTAACCATCATTAATTAGCTTGAAATGCGAAGTACTATATTAGCAATTTGATATTCGATAATCAAAATTTTAAATTCAAGCATTAACTATTTAATATTTCTGTAGTACTCTGACTACTAACACTGTATACAAATGGATAAGTATACCATAACAAAACAATTATCTTCAGGTACTAAAGGAACTGGTATGCAAAAGTGAGAACAATTCTTATGTGATCGGGGTGATTAGCTTCTTAGAATCAAAATTTCAGAAATTCTTAATGCGATCTGGATGAACGAGATATTTGTGAAATTTGAAATAACTTTCGTCAGGGCTACCGAAATAATTTTCCTTTAGTTCCTGTTTTAAACAGTTTCAATTACATATGAAATACTTATCTTGTAATTGTGTTTCCATAAGAACCGTCTTTCGGACGAATGACGAAACTTCTATTTTTGTTCTCGCCAGTTTTGGACAGCCACTTTATAACAACGCACACTATCCTTTCTAAAACATATATCATAATCTCGGGGCTACTAAATAATTACACATAATATAAACATCACAAAAAAAAACATTTATTTAGGTAGTCGCGCACGTTACAATTAAACATTCTATTAGAACATCCACAACAAACTCATCTCTCTGCAACAAGTGTTGCCAACGTGACAAAAGAAAAGTAATAAGGGAAAAAGAGTTCAGATTATTTTGGTGACGTCACAAGCCATGATAAGATATGTTTGACCCCATTTCCCCTAGTTGCTATTCATTTTACCCTTCCATCATGGAAAAAGCAGCTCTTAATAAAGTTTAATTTTATTGCATTTTAAAATAATACTATAACTATAATATATATATATATATATTTTTTTGGTATTAAGTGGATGAATGCAGTGCGCAAGATAACAGACAAAAGTTGAATGTTTAACATTGTACGTAACAAGAAAGTGCCCATGAAAACAAAAATGCTTGTTTTTATGCACATTTTACATAGCATATTTTAATATTCTCATCCAATTGACCCAGACTTGGTTCTGCTGTAAAATAAATTAAAATTATTAAACTTCCACTGAAGTGTACATTGTTATTCTAAGATTGCACTTATCCAAGTGTTGGCTGAGTCTCTCTGCTACCTAGCTGAAATTTGCACCCCGTTTTTGCATTAAGTTACGTAAATATTGATTATAATGTGCAAAATTTTAAAACTAAATGAGATAATAAATTCAAATCAATCTTCATTAATTTTTAATTATAATAGTAAGCAAATCGGAAATATAAGATCATCAACTAGCTGGAAGATATTAGATTGAGATATTTTTATGAAAAGAAATTTTTTACCACTAATGGCGTTCCAATACAGAGCAAAAAATGCTTATTAAATAATTAAAATGAATGTAATTCATTTGAAATGAATATATTCAACACATATTTTAGGTTTAATTATAATATATTAAAGTTAAAAATGCAGCGTCGTCAATGAAGATGACTTCGCCATAAACTGTAAAAAAAATTCATGATATGGACCTGGGACATTTAACACACAGACACACACATATTAGGGTAGGTCGAAAGAACCGAAATTCTTTTTTTCAACTCCACAAACCACGGAAAAGTTGTGAATTTGTGTATATAAGATGTCAAAAAACAAATAAAATTTGTTTATATATTTACATCTTCAGATCGCGCATATGTTCTAAAGTTTGCGTAAATTTGGAAAAATTCACGTTTTTACGTTACTTTTTGACATTTATAAATTAGCCTGTTTCTGAATATAATAGCTCAAATTTTGTTGTATTCAAACCACAAAAAATAATGCTCAAGCACTTAAATCCATCAACATTTTACCGGTAGGGCATTACCTGCAAATTTAATCAGATTTTGAAAAAAAAAATTGCATACAACTGTAGACTACAGTTTAAGGGTAAAAAGATACAAATTTATAATTATTTTTTTCTTTATTGAATACAGATTGAAAATCCAATTATTTTAGAATGTTAGTAATATTTGTAAATAGATTTTTTTTAATTGGTGAAACAAAATTTTAATGTGAACAATTTTAAATCCAAGAAAATCATGTTGAACGCAATTCAAAATCTCTGTTTTCATTCATTCTTAGCTTAAACTACTTCGAAATCAAATTTATGTGTGAAGTTGGACATGATTCATTTTGGCAGAATAGTCATTCTTATAAAACCATCTCTAGACTCAGTTTCACGGAGGATTTTCTTGAGGAATCTGCCACGAGTCTTGCACATCCTGCAACATCCTGTGTGTGAACCGTGAATCTCTTGAATTTTATATCGGATACACTTTGAGTCACGTTTGATTTGCAAGCATAGGAAATGAAATTATTGCAAGAAAGGCGCATAAAATAAAAAGTGAACTAAAGATTTTTGATCGAACAAGCTTCTGGTATAAACGTGATTCATTGTGGTTCAAAGGAGAAATACGATTTAGTGAACAAAGTTAACAATAAAAGCTTCAATTTTCCTCAAATTGATAATATTGCAACTAAAGATTTGTTTAAGAAAAAAACTGATGAGTTTTACAAAAAAATGTTAATTATATTTTTGGCGTAGCAACTTGCAAATACTTTATTGTTATTGATTGTACTCGTATTTGCAACAAAATCCCTGATTAATCTGAATGTGATATAACTGTCAGCTGTGGTTGTGAAAAATCAAATTAAATTAGATTAGAAGTTGGAAAAAAAAGATTTTCGGTTTTTTTCGACCCACCATAATATACAGGGTGTCCCAAAAAGGTGGTAATGGTCTTTAATTCTTTATCTATTAGAGATAAGTGGGCAGTGTAAATTATCTATTAGAGATAAGTGGGCAGTGCTTTCGTTAATTTTCAAGAAGTTACACTTTTTAACTTTTTATACGTTACTCTCGTACAAAAGCATTACCAAATAGTAAAATGTGCCCCATACACTAATGAGCTGATGTAGGAAATTTGAGCTTTCATCATACGACGTAGCAGAGATATTTTAAAGAAAGATGATCGGAGACAGTGCATGATTTTTTATGTTAACGTTTATTCCTAGAGTGAAAAACACGCTTTTCTTTCGTAATATCTATACAACCTCTGAAATGCGATCATTCGACGTGATTTTTTCCCTTCCAGAGCCAATGAAAAGTGGTTTAAGTCAGCGTTATATTTATCTTCATATCTCTGACACTTTTTAAGGTATAGTTCTCGAATGTCATAAGTCAACTCTTCAGTGTATGTGGTCCATTTTACTAACTGGGAATTGTTGCATACAGGGGCCGTACAAAAATTTGCAACTTTCTGAAAATTAACGAGAGAAATTTTTCTTAAAGGAGTATTATTTCCGAACTCATTTTGAATATTTTTTCAATTTACACTGTCCACTTATCTCTAATATATAAAGAATTAAAGCTTGTTACCACCTTTTTGGGACACCCTGTATATATATACATATATAAGCTAAAATAGGAAATTTCGCTTATACTTGATTCTTATTTTTCAGAGGGTGTACCAGATAATTATAACTTTGGAAGAAGTGCCGAAGTGCTCGTCTTAATTCTCATTCAAGTTTCATAAACAAGGGTCTTCTATCCGAGGTACTGCTAATGACATGAAATTGTTTTGCTGTTTGTAGATCAAGGCCGATTGACTGCACTGGGATCGTAGGCTTATTGGGAAAATGCCTAAGGTACCCTAGACCATATTTTTGTTAGGTTTCGGAGAAAACCACGGAAAACTCCGAACGGGTAGTCGACAGGCGCGACCGGAGTTGCTAATCTATGAATGTTGGTCTAGTGTAGCCTGTGTGAAATGCATTAGTTTTTCACAATCTACGGTCGGTTAGTGATCTTTGATTGTCTTGGTTTCCTTTACAACACTTCACATTTTTTAAAAAATAATTCTGAATCTCCCTGTGCTGAACTAAAACTAAAATTAGTTATACGACAAACTTTAGTTTATCTTTCTTAAATCAATGCTTATATATTTAATTTACAATCACGCATGATTATATTGTGTAAAAAAATGTCTAAATAACATTAAAATAAGTTAGATAAACAAAGCACATGCACATATTTTCAAAGTATGTAGTTTCAACTAACTTGCTTCAACTATGCAATGCATTAATAATATGAAACTTCCAGAGGATCGTATCTAAAATGGAGAATTATTTCTCAAAAGCCATATTCGAGGTTTTTTTAAATTTATTTATTTGAAAGCGCTCTCTGCTTCAATCACTAAAGTTCCTTTTTGTGTATGAAATACATATATATATACTCATATATATGCTTCCTTGTATCTGTTTTTGGCAAAAAGAAATCCGTTTCGTACTTCAGCATCGCATTTCTTACGGATCAAGATATCCAAGTGGTATTTAAGTTACAGATATATTTCGTTGCAGAATTTCAAGTGTATATTTTTGAAAAGCTGTGTTTGGCTCGGGATTTTTTTTAAGTTCAAAAGAGTGAAAAGGTATCTCGAAAACGTAAGTCATTGAATAAGCAAATTTTTATTTGAAACTTTTGTTCACGAAAAGGGAAAAAAGAAGCACGTAATAACGGAAATCGAACAGAAATAAATTATTTTATTGAATGAATCAAAATCTAAAATTCAATTCAGATATAGGATTCCAGTCAAACGTGTGTATTTTTGTAGTGTTATAAAAGCATAATAATTTTATAACATTAACATTTTTAAATGCTGTGCATTTTTTTCTAAATTGTAATTTAGCTATGCTCTTACAGAACATATTCATGATAATATTACATAAATGAATTGTTTTCATTATGTAGTATTTTTGCATTGAGAATATACATTGGGCATACGCTCCTAAGAGGTATGTTATATGAATACGAGATGTTTGTCACTTTGTTTCGAATACAATTGCTTTTAAATAGCCGATTCCTTTCTCATGAATTATGTATAAGGGTGGATCAAATGAAAACGGGACATGAGAAGCAAAATTGAAAGGTGTTATTTATTTTCAAATGTGTACATCAAAATTAGAGAAGACTTGTCCCACTGTTGTACCAAGCGGCGAATACCTCGTTGTTGGAAAGATTTTGGCTGAAATTGAAACCTGTTTCAAAAGATTGTCCATGACTTCACTGTCCAAGTGAAGAGGTCGACCCTTTCACGTCTTTTTTAGAGGACCAAAGATGTGAAAATCACATGGCGAAAGGTCAGTGTTGTAGGTGGGTATTCCAACACACTCCACCAAAAAAGGTCCACCTTGTTGAGTGTGCGAGTGGCCGTATGGGGCCACGCCTTGTCTTGAAGCAAAAACCACACAAGAAAACAAAAGGCCAGAAAACATGACTTTGATTGCAGCACCTGCAAGGCTATTTCAATACTCATAATAATCTTTGAGTAAAGCGATTACAGTCGACACTGTCGATTGTTGACTCCTGAAAATCAAGGAAAATGCATTAATATGATTTTGGCCCTCTACCCGGAAAACATACCTGACTGACCATCAACTTACATAACGTGGTTGGGAGCGATTAAAAAGGGGACAAGCACAATTTTTCCAAAACAATTTTACACAATTTTTCCAAAAATGCGAGTTTATAGCTGTGTTTTTTCGAAAATTACCCCTTTTTCAATAGGGAGTTCAATAGGGGTTACGTACCATTTCTTCCGACGTTAACGCTAACGCTATCCGCGATTCGGAGTATTTGACCAATCAGATTTCGGAATTCATTCGTGCGCATGCGCTGTACTGTCCAATGGCATTTAACGTTAGCGTGAGTGTAACCGCCTTCCAAAAACTTCCTAGCATCTGGAAATTCTCTGTTTTTAACCAATTTTCGATAAGTGCAAATTCCCCTTTTGGATATTTTTCAAGAAACTAGATATTTACATGAGATTATGTACAAATTGCAACTATAGAAATTATATTAGGACCATTTCCATTTTTTTTCATCTCCAAAAATTTTTCTCTCACGCAAATTGAATGATACTCAGTTATAGGCTGTAGTACCGCAGTGGTACGTCATCTAGTTTTGGCCTAGATGATGTACCACTAATCGCAAACCGGTGATTGTGAGAAGTCGAACCTTAACCTACCACTAAAACCATCATGTAGAAGCTATGTTGGTGCAAAGTAGATACATACACACTAAAACAGTGGTACAGAAAATGTTTTCGATATTTGACAATTTCTGAAAGTATGCAAACATTTATGATTCTCCACTCCTTCTGATGAATCCTAGATGTAATATCCAAAATCAAGCATATATCAGTGTGAACGGTGTATTTGTTGCCATAATGTGTATTCTCCTGGGAAGCAAACTGTATGCTCCAATTAAAACAAAACTAAAACTTCAATATTTAAAAAAGTAATACACTCAAACTGAATTAATTTCAAAATAATTTGAATGTCAAACTAATACTATTATTAAAAGTAAAGAACATCATTATCTCGTAATTAAATACTCGGAAAACTGATGATTTACTTCCATTTCGATTCAACTTCAATAAACAATCCATGCAATGCCTACTTTGTAACACAGCTGAATGTTTTAATGAAACAGCGAAATGGATTTCTTGACTTAAACAGAACAGTGCTATATTTAATCATTCTTTAAATTTGGGATGCTTCTGATTCTTTGCGGTGATTGATTAGTTTGCATCAACTGCATAATATTCCCAGCGGGAATCCGGCAGAATACGCTTCTAGATAGTCGAATTTATGGAAATAATTTGTGCCATGTGTCAAAACAGAAACATAAATCAATTTTAATAACATAAACTTATTAATATACCGTAATGCAAAATTCGTTAAATATGAATACGGGAGCACAATTTAAAGCTGCAAAGCGTGGAAGGTTCCTTGTATTTTATTATACATGCTGGCAGGCATGTAATCTTATAATTTAATCTTATAATGTAAACATTTAGAGGAACGAATAGGAGAAGGTGGCCCAAAATGATCCCCTCGAGGGAAAAACTTGCATAAAATAGTATAAATGTTAAATAAAACTTTTACCTTTTGCCACAATATTTTACATCATAAGAATATTTTAATAATATTTTAAACCCAAATCGTGTAACGGAAAAAAATAGAATTTTGAAAAAGTGTACAAAGGATCATTTTACCCTCGCACAAGGGCAAAATTATCCTTCATTTGAAAATAATTGTAAATTGTTTTTTATCGGCAAGATAAAAGATGTAAAAGTATTTTTGACTATACATAACGAATTAAAAGTTTAACAATTATACAGTAGGTGTAATTTGTTTATGAAAATTTCAAATTAAAAAATTGTCACACTCAATTTAGTGGAATGTTTCAAAATTATAATTCAAAAATTATAGCCTACAAAAAACACAGAAATAAATTAAACAATGCAATGAGGGCTTTTCAAGCATATGGCTGCCATGATGACTAGTACCCGGTACTGGATTTTCTTCTGTCGATGGATCATTTTACCCGGCAGTATGACTGCCCACTTTCGGTCATATTACTGGAGCACGTCGAGAAACATAACAAACTAGGCAGATGTAATTCACATCTAAAAACATGCCCTATTTAGTAAACAAGTCACATTTCTGTACATTAAAGACTGTATTTCAAAATAAATAGGAATGTTAGTGCTTACCTTATAACAGATATGATAAAACCCAGATTTTTGAAGAATTCTTTTCTGACACGTAATACACCGATAGCTTAAATATCGCCATCACTTCTGCTTGACTTGCCACAACTAGTTTATGTGTTACCTAGTTGATAGCGCTGCCTGTCTGGACGAAAATATATGTGGATCGTTTTGTCTATTAGGATCATTTTCGGCTACCATCCCCTATAGTCTTCATCGTCTGTTCTGTAAAAAAAAATCTATTATTTTAAAGATCTTATTAGTTTCGAGAATTTTAGATCTTATTATTTGTTTAAGATCTTATTCAGTGTGTATTTTATATTTTATTTTAGGTTATAATTTTGAAAAAGTTGTTATTACATAGAACTTTCCAATTAAGTTGCAAAGTGCTTTAGTTAAATTTGTCTGTCTATCTCTCCGAGTTCCTAAATCCATATAAATCTTATTAAAAATTGTATATACACTATGAACATATCTGTTATAGTAACACATAAAGTAGTTGAAATAAATGAAGTCTGTATTGAGCCACTTTTAAAAGTATGATTTAGACAGATCAAGCTTTATAGAACGAAACAAAAATAACATACATAACTGAAATTAATAAAGAAAAAATGTTGTTTATCAAAAAGAACGTTAGTTTCATTAACAGTTTTTTTTATATGTGCAAACGAAATCTTATAGAATATTTTCTAATGCAGTGGATATAAGAATATAGAAACTTAGTGACGTATTTCTTTTGACCTCTTCAGTAAGCAGATGCCCAGCACTCGAATTCTGCATTAAGAGACAGTGGGTACAAAAACTGATTATCTTTCCTACGAAGGAGTTATTTAAATATTTATAACAGAGTAGTGTATGAACATTGTTCATACAATCTTCCTTGCTCGCCTTTTAAAGTATTTTATAATCGACGTGTTCGGAATAATACCTTCCTACTGTATAGATATTAAAATGTATCATCCCTAGTAGCAATGACTGCTTGTTTTCTGCTCGGTCGTTCATCGACTCATCGTTAACTCATCGACTCGTCGAATTCAGTCATCGGCAAGTGCACTTTTGTTAATCTGCAATAGATGAATTTTTATTCATGGATAGAAGTGATCTAGACGAGCAGTTTCGCCGATGGGAAACCGAAAAACAATATCTTATCCGAAACTGCAGCTCTATAGTCAACGGGCCTTGCAAGTGTCCCCAGTAGTTTACACTTTACCCAAATTCCTATAAATATTTGCGTAATTTAGATGTGCCTTTGCATAATCTAAGGGAAATTTTGAACAATTCTTGAATTAATCGCATAATTTACTTCAAATTTCTTGTATTGGGGTTGGGAGGGGGCGGGGGGGTATCCCCCCCTTGCCCCCTCCCACAAAATTTAAATTTGAAAAGAAATATTTACAAAAAAATGTAAGTATTTATTATATAAAAATTGTTTGTAATATTTAAATAATTTAAAAAAAAGTGTTTAAAAAAAAGAAAAGAAAATCTATTTGAGCGTCAGCTGCATTATAAGAAAAACGGAAACTTCATTACAATGAGCAACTCTTTTGAAACCTCTTTAATTGTAAACAGCAAGAAGAGAAATCAGTTAATTTTTAAAAGTTATCCAAGAAATATGAAAGTTAAAATCACACTAAAATTCCTATACAATTGGCAATATTGTTTTTTAATTATTAATTATGAATGTTGTTGCTACTTACATACATTGGTAAAAAGTGAAATTAATTTCTTACCAATCGAATAATTTGACTATTATTAATAATAGCTGAACAACACTTTGTCAAAATTTCACCCCAAGTCCCAATCTGAGACTAAAATAACGGGTACTACTTTGCCTTGTACATGATAAGATTCGATGGTCTAGGGGTAGCGCGCTTATCTCGTAATCAGTACGCTCAGTGTTCGGGCCCGGGGGAGGAAGAATTTTTTTTTTTTTCAGAAAAACGGAAATTTAGCATATAGAAAACGAAAATATAATAAACAGAACGGACATTTTTTGAAAATTTTGCTGCCAGTCGTTTATTTTTTATTAACAAATATATTTTAAACAGTTTATCGGTTTCTTTTCGTTATTTCATCGGTGTCATCGGGAAACGATGATCGGCTTTATGGTCCCCCGAGCGGACATTTTGTATCAGTTGCCGATGAAATTTCCCCTTTTTTGGATGAAAAGCCGTGATCGGCCATTGCTCCTTCTCCTCGGATTTAACTCACCCGCCTCTCATCGACCGATGAGTTATTGCTACTAGGGATTGTAGCTAGCCAGGCAAGAACCAAATCCTGGATTGGAGTACTCATGTTCGAATCTAATCTTTTCACCCCCTCGTGTTGTCTTCCTGAAAGTATATCGATTCCTCTAGCCTAGGAGAGATTGCCTAAAATTTTCATCTTTTGAGAGAGTCAGTGGAATGAAGACCAAACTTGCTTGAGGAGCTAAAGACTGGGAACTCCGTATTTGGCCAGGGAACTTCTTTCACTTCGCCTAGAAGACGTGGATAGGCAGTGGTGGCCTTACACTTTATATTATACCGGCTGTTGAGCATTAAGGTGTTCTGTAGTATCCCTAGTTGAAAGTTACAGAATAACCCCTTAAATTCGTCTTCTTTGGGACTGGGGATATGGTCGGATCGTACAAAAGGGCGTATTATCAGAAAATACTTTAAAAACTGATTTACTGTAAAATAAACAATCTCTGAACTCACAAATGGCTGTACACAGTGTTCTCTACAATAAAAACATTAAAAGCTGGTATTATTATTGAAAAAGGCAAATCTGCATGTATTTACTGCACATTTCTATATAATGTGGGTGGTATTAACCGACAAGTCGAGAGAAATTTCGGCTAGAGCACGCCCGGATTAACCGGAGTGATGGACTAGCCGAGTACGGACGAAAGTGGCTCTACTGTTGTAAAATTTAAAATTATATTGGGTAGCGTTACATATAATTTCATGTACATGACTTCTGCCATGTCTAATAGCAGGAACTTCCCGTCAAGGAGTGTAATCCTCTAAATAATTGTATATTTATATGGTAAAAACGTGACATTTTTTGCATCTTTATATGTATACCAGGACATAATATTAACATAAAATGATAATATTTCAAAAAGAGCTCTTTTTCCTCATTTTATTATCGTGGTAGTCATTAGACATTACTGTATGCTGATTAAATATTCATAATTTTACAAATATCTGATCAACTGAAATTATTTACCGTTTATATGAATCAATATATCGTAAACATTTGATTATTTGATGGAGTCTACTACAATGGAATACCATCACAAGCCATCACTTATGCGACGTATGCGTAAATTTCATACGAAAATGTCACATTCATCGTGTAAATTCATATTTGTTTAGAGATGTTCACGTTAGCGTTCAATTACATGTTGAATGCATTGCAAGGGAATAACCAAATATGTTCGGTAAAGCTCCAATTACAAATTGCTACAATTGTCACCGTTCTATTCAGGTAAGCAAGCCCGTAGTTATTATTGAAAGTCACCGATTACATGCAAATAAGTTTGACTCGACTGAATATTGAACTAATATAGATATTATGTTCTCAAGTGATTTTGAGTAAGTTGGAGAGAAAATGATGATTGTTATTATAGTTTATGGTATTATTAATAAAATTTCTTTTACTGAAGTATTTTCTTTAGCGAGAGATTTTGTATCATACATTTCGGATTTTAATTACTGATCACATAAAACAAGGCTTCAAGATGTAACCCAACCTTCGGGGTACTTTTTTAAGTAAAAATTTAATGAAAAATCTAAATTTTTAATTAAAATGTCGCTTAAAACTAAAAATTTACACGCAGATTTAAAAAGATTCAATGTAAACATTGAAATGTTAGCAAATTTAATTGAAATTTTGCAAAAAAAAAAAAAAAAAAAAAAAAAAAAAAAAAAGAAAGAAATTGCATTTAAGCCGCAGCTCCTGTAAAGAATTCCAATAAATCTCTTTAAATAATATTTATACAGTGCAGAACTTATACATTTATCTGTGTTATGAACCAAAGATTTGCTAAGTTCTTATACTTATGAAACTTTTTCAATTTTCATATGAAAACTCAGTATTTTTTTAAGCATTTTTTGAAGACAAAAATGATCATAAAATGAATAAATAAAACAGAAATATTCTATTTTGCTTCATAACACAGCTACGAATCATAAAAATATCCTGGCAAAATTTCAAGTGAATATATTAATCACGCTATGAGGTATGGCACTCACCGTAAAGAAAATTTAAGAAAAACATACATTTTAGTAAACGCGCTTAAGGATTTTAAAATTGTACAAAATACTGTTTTTATGGTTAATTATTTCTTGTATAACTTGGCTTTCAGTTATCGTAGAAACAAAAATGAAACGGTTTTGGAATCCAAAGAGTGTAATCTATAAAATAAGTAAGGGAAAAATCGAAAATTTTCAAAAAATTATTTTTGGGGCCATCTCATAATTGAGTTCAATTAAATTCTTTTTAAGGATAATTACTCTCTTTCAGCAATCCAATGCTTTGAATATCGAACTGTATTGTTGTCTACACCTTATCGGATGTCTTTAAAATTAAATAAAAATAAATTTTCTGCAAGTTTGCGTTGTCTGGAACTATCCGTTGATTTTTCTGGCAACTCGCTTCTGTTGGAATGCTTACGTGCAGATTGTCTTCGGTTCTGTGACCCTTTTAGGGCTATCTCTTGCATCGAATAGGAAATTTTTAAATGTGGCTATGTCGCTCATATGACCATCTTACTTAAACCTTTACTTGAAAAAGTATATATAGGGTAAGGTATGGTAAGTGGAACATTTTTTAGTATATTTTGACTTTAACTTAGTACAGCATCTGCAGTAAGAGAGATGAGGACATAATTTCTTTTTTGTACAATTTCACAATATTTGCCTTTCTGAACATGTGGACATTTGTCAATAATCAGAAATTTTAAATTGTGTTATAAAAGTAAAAAAGAAGAAATTCAGTCAAGGTGGCCTACTTATCCCTTTCGTGAGGTAAGTGGAACAAAAGCCAATAATTTTCAATCAGCTAATGTTATAATTTTGGGTGGATAGGTGGGCAAAAGTAGATATCTTTCTGAATTATAGGAAAAAATCATTGGTTTCTCTGAAATGGTTTTCTAGTAGAAACTTTATTCGTAATGCAAATATAACAGCAGAAAATGTCTTTATTTTTAAACCTTGTTTCTTTTTTCATCTAGGCAAATTTAGTATAAACTTTTCTTTTATTTTATGTCACTGAGCATGAAAATTAATATGTGTGAATGTTATTTAAGCTTACAGTAGGAGGGAAAAATATAAGGAATGAAGCCTCTGATAATGTATTTACACCTATGAGTTACATAATAGGTCATATGTAACTTTTATAAGTTAAATATGACCTATTCAAGGCCAATGTAATACTGGCCTTTATATGTGAGGTATCGTATAAAGGCCAGTATTACATTGGCCTTTATACGATACCCCACGGCCTCACCATGGCAGAGTTGCTATATCACTGAAAATGGTAGACGGCCGAAGTGTGAAGGTCCCGGGTTCGGATACCATCAGCGGTCGTCGATCTAATGGTCTGGAGTGTTGGTAGGATTTCTCCACATGTAACGTGAATTCGCGTTAGAACCCCTTAGAAAGTCCTCCTACCAAGGCATCCCTCATCTTAGGCAGATATTACTCGTGCAGGTTTGCCTTAATCACGCACTATCACAATCACGGTACCCCACGAGCTGAATGTTGGGTATCGTATACAGACCAATAAAACAATTGAACAAATATTGAAATTTCAGAGGTTGTATTGATAGCTACACAAATAAATAAGGTTAATAAAAATATCTAAATTGGTCATAGTTGGGCGTGTAGCCTATATTAAAAGTTAAATTCAAAATGCATTGTGATCTTAAATATCAGTTTGGAACACAAGCTGTTTGAATGTATTGGTGTGCAGTACAATATGTTTTAAAGTAGAATATGGAGGTATAGTATAAGAGGACTTGCTTTCTTAAGGGCCCACCAAAGGAACGCAATTGGCCGGGTCAAGTAATGGTCTACTAACCTACTGCACTAATAGCTCGCTTATCCCAATTTTGGGTAACTGGACTACCCAATTAAAAAGAACTAATTATAAATATGACGAAATTTTGAAAATTTAGGAATGAGTTTCTTTTTATACGGTTTATAAAAATATTTAACTTGCTGTTTGGTACTACATCTATTTTACAGAGAAAACAAGATACTTTGGATTATAAAAAGTGGAACTTTCACAAAATTGGTTATAACTTTCACAAAACATAAAATAAAAGAATGGCACTTTCCAGGTGTGATGAAATATATATATAAAGTCAATGTAGTAGATCATCTATAAAAGAAGAATTGGTAAAATTTAAAGGGGCGCTCATGCACTTCACCCGCTGGGACCCTCTTACCTCACCTCACCCTATCTATATAATTGAAATGAACAAATAAATAAATAACTATCGTTTATAAACATACATATTTATAAATAAAAAGCTTGACTTTAAACAGTTAACTTTTTTAATAGCCAGAGCTACAGTATGTTGTCCAAATGGCTTATTAGAACTTATCAGAAAAGTCTTTATTTAAAACAATTTTTCAACAATTCCATCAATTAATTTAAGCATAACTACAAAACAATTAATAAATTTATCGCAAAAAATGGTCCCCAGAAAAATACTTCATTTAGAATTTCTCTTAGATTTATCAATACCGAACGCAAGAAAACCTTCGAAGTCTTTCACAATATTTATCACCCGCAAAAGCGTCTCGGGGTGAATAAGAGGCTACTTATTAGGGAAGAGACACAAAACAGCAAAAATGTTCCAGAACTAATGTTTAAGATTCCTCGTTCCTCCGCATTATGAGGAAATATGGATTAATCTTGCAGTTATCAGCAACGGCCCCGTGTACGAGATTGAAGGAGAGCATTAGCAGGATTATTAAACATGACTAAATGTCATTAACGTCAGCAAATTGATTGATGCCCACTGCTGGAACATCTTGGAGGAAAGCATATAATAGCAAGCATTAAAATATTGATTATTTTCCGAAGGTGGATGATGTGAGATCGTTTTTTTGTGATTTTTTTTTCCGTGAATGTAACTGGAAATTATCATGTATAGATTTTGAGGTATTTCTGAAGCGTATTTTTAAAATACTTTTTTCATTGTTTTCCTCGTGAGCTTGCAAATTTGAAATTCAGTAAAACAGTCTCATTCAAAGGATTTTAAAAATTATATTTTAGTTTAAGAATTTTAATGAAGCATTAAATAAAGTAACATATGGGCTTTATTTGCAGCACTCCTGTATTACTCTTCTAAAATGAATAAAATAAACAAAAGTGGGATGTAAGAGACACTATAGCCTCCAGGACTGTATTTTGGAAAAAGGCTAATTTTTTTCAGATAATATTTATAAAGATCAGTTGCAAGTGGCACTGTAGGCTGTAAGCTCATTATGTTTTTCTGCTCTGTAACAAGCGTAAACAGAAATTATAGGCGATAAACTGTAGTGAATTGGAAATCATTTCACAGCACTTCCTTCATAAGGGCCAAAAGCAGTCACATAATCAGCGTGACTGCGGATAGTGCTCAGTCAGCAGATAGCCTACAGCTAGGGTTGGCAACCGTCTCACGAGAACCCTGACGTCCCGTTGCTAGATCTTTAGAGACCACGTCCGGCGAAAGGTGTATACGGGACGCCAAATATCTCGTTTATATAATAGAATAAGGAGTTTAAAAATTTAATAAATTATAATGATCTCAGAAGAGAATTAAAATATTAATTTTCTTCCCTAAATAAATATGATCTCAACAGAATTGATTGCATAATTAAGTTTATTTTCTAAGTATGTAATATTCTGATTTTATTTAAAGTGGTTTAATGCATTTTTTTTTTCATATAAATATTTTTTATAATCTTAGAACAAGATGTGATTTAAAACTTATTATGATGTGATCGATACCTACTTATTTTTGTTTTAATTCTCTTTTTAAATCCCAAAGTAAAAAGGTTTTGCTTTTGTTTTGGAAAGAAAATAAAAAGTTTATTTAATTGCAAAAGCTAGTTCCCTTTGTTTTTATAATAAAAAAGAGATATGAGACTCTAATAATTAATGTTAATTTTTCATTAGTTTGCCTAATTTTTAGTTTGTCTAACTGTTAACTAAGTTAACTAAGCTATGTAAAAATTAAATCTGGTTTTAATTGTGCTTCTCACCTTTTTGTAATAAGTAACCTGTATCCCGATTTTTTTTAACCACGTCCCGAATTTTAATCGCAAAAGTTCCGAAAATCAGCGTATAAAAGTTGCCAAGCCTACCCACAACTGACGATTTTGCCGAACTTTCTAATGAAGGTATAAATAGTATAAAGGGCGCTGACCAATGGCCGATTGTATAAGACATTAAACATTTGGAGATGGCTGAAGTGTGCAGATCCAATGTCCTAACTTCTCATGCGAATACATATCCAACGGTCTAAAGATTTAGGCTGTTTTCTCCAAATGTAAAGGGAATACGCGTTAGAATCTCATAAGAAATTTTCAGCCCTAAGCATCCCGCCTTCATGCAAGTAGACTTCGTGTAGCTTTGCTATAACCAGAAATTCAACAAAGTGAATATCCACTTGTATGGAATTTCTCGCAGGACACTGGGGAAAAAAACTCCATGATTTAGAAATTTTCGGTCTCTATACAGCTAGAGAAAAAATGGCGTTGTAAATGAAGTGACAGTAAAAGAAAATCGAGTTACTGAAAAAGAACTGGAGGGGAGACACCAGATAGATTTGGCAACTTTACGAGAGAAAAGCAAGAAAAGTAAAATTATTACACTTGCACAATCCTTTTTTATTTTTGTAATCTTCTTTGAAAGTCAGTCTTACGAACTTCTATTATTTTACGATAACAGCACAGCATTTTTTAGAAATATAAATGTAATTTGGTTAATTAGAGAGTCATCATAAGGCTGGGTACATTGGCCACATTCGTAAACACCAAACGAGTTGCACTTGCACAACGAGTTTCTATCTAAGGCGTTCGTAAAGGAAACTGAGTGCATTCAGTTTATAAACTAGAGCGTTCGTATACAAAACCAAGTGAGGTTAGTTTCGAACTGAGCACGGAGCAGGTTGATCGAGTTTGTTGCGAAGATTACTTGTAGCACATTGCTTTTGTTTAGAAATGACGTCCGTTGTTATAGAAAAGTATGTTGTTATGAAAGTGTTTTACGTTTGCTGTAGCTGCAAACTTTTTTTTTTTATTTTTTTGAGGAGGAAATTCATGAATACATTAGAAACTGCAACGAAGGTACATAATTTTTCAAAGGTAATCCTTTTCTTGTATTTTTCATTTTAGTAAATTCAAAAATGCATATTTTAGTATTGAGATTGAATTTGATTTAAACCGTAATTAGTGAAATTTGAACTTTTCTTGGTAAATACTTTTCAAAATGCAAGTTGAAATTTCTAAATTTTGATTGGTGCACTTCAATGATGGCCATTCTTTCGTTTTAAATCCTGTTGATTTTATATTGATTATGTACTAAAAACTACTCGAGAAAAATAGCAGTATACGCAAATTGTGAACAAACACATCTCGTAGGTGACGAAACTGAATAAACTGAAGTTGTTCGTAAAGGCAAAAGAAACTGATAGCACTGAACAGTACTGACAAACGCATTCCAGTTTTCTTACGAAAACTCGTGCAACGAGTTTGTCGTTTACGAATGCACCCATTGTCAAAACAACAAATAAAAATAGTAACAAAACAATAGCATATTAGCAGATGATTCATATATTTGGGATGTTGCTGAAAAGTATTTGATATTAGAAGAAATACTATCTTGGTAATATCCAAACTGATGATAAATATTGGCTTATTTGAAAAATTCAGTTGAAATAGACGGTGTTAATCAATTTTAAAACAATATTTAAATTAAGCACTTCATTTATTCAAAATTTTTGTTTAACCTCTTAACTGTCGTATTATTTTCAGGAAACGGTCATAAAAGTGCCTATTTTATTATTCCGGAAAATTGTGAAAAAATAATTGCATGTACAATATCGGTATTCATTTTAAGATTTTGAACATTTTTTTTTCCGAGAAAAAAGGTTAAATTTCTAGGGAAAAACCAGCATTCAGGGTTATTGTGACTGAATGTGTATTTGTAGTAAGCAGGTAATCACTAAAAATATATGCTTTAAACACTAAATGAGAATTTTCTTTAAATTACTACATAAAATAAATAAATATTTGTAAACTTTCCTCTGAACATAAATAAACAAGTGAGCTATGATTGCACAATGCATATAACAAATACACGTATTTGGGTACTGCTACCATCTATTTAAAAATAAACTATCTCCGAATTAAGCAAAATTAACTGGTATTGCCATCTGTTGTGTAAAATGAGATATAAAAAAATCCATGCATAAGAATTGAAATGCTCTTATCTTTCTGGCGCATAGCATTTGAACACTATTGCCCGGCAGTATCACGGTCACGAGAATTTGAGGAAGAAAGCTTCGCCCGTGGTTAAAAATTGATTAATTTTAACCTAAAAAAAGACAAAAAAATAGAGTTTATTGAAAAATTATGAATATAGTAAGGAAAGCTGTTGAGACAGCCGGTATTTAGCATTTACAAAAGGGTTTTGATGTGAGGAGAGACTACTAACTAAAGTGGATAAAACAAAAGAGCAAAAATTGTTACAGAGAAGTTTTTCCGCATTATGAGGACATACTTATGAATTAGTTTTGCAGTTATCAGCAGCATCCCCGTTTTCAAAGGTGAAGGAGAGTTAGTAAGATTTTTAAAACTACAGTAATAGACCGTATTAATGTTACCATCAGCAAATATAGAATTTTTACTTTCAAAACAGGGAACGCATGAGGAATGTATAGTAATCACGAAACAATAATCTATGAGATGTATTTACACGCTTTGAGGTATTCTGAAGTTATTTATGCTATTTTTACTTTGATGTATCTATGTACATGTCCCAGACAGCACATAAGCTTAAATCAAGCTTCTCATTTCTTTGAATTTGACATATTAATACAAGCTTGACCGTTCAATTCATTTTAAGCTTGCAGCAAGCTTGGAGATTACAAAATTCAGCAAATATTTTCCCGCCGAATTTATGTCATTTGAACTGTCAATCTTGAATACAACTTGATTACTGCTTGATTCAGAAAACTACATCCACGTAACAAATAATTTATCATCAGTCATAAATGTACTTGGCCATAGAATTTAAAAAAAAAGATTCTATATTTCCAAATATTGCAATTCTTCAAAATAAAACACAAATATACTACAAAATTGATTTCTTAGAAAAAAATCTTTAAGTTTGAATTAAGCTTGCTGTGTCAACTTTGATTCAAGCTTGCTATATCAAGCTTAATGCACGTTGGGCAAGTGTAAACTTGAACACTTGATTCAAGCTTGCATTAAGCTTACACGCTTGAAATTTTCAAGCTTAATTCAAGTTTATTGATTTGATAAATCACGCTTACTCCAAGTTTGATGCAAATTTGATGTGCTGTCTGGGGTGTGTGTGTGTTTGCAAGTAAACGCGATAGGTACTAAACGGTACATTCCATTGAACAGAAATATGGCACATGTATTTATAGACTACCCTTTTACGATCGACATTGATATTGATGTGAATTGGACATATAGTTTTTCTACAGGACTACAAAAAGAATCTTGGCTTATGGCACAAATTCGGTATGTGTGTTATAGATCACGGTCCAATGACCAGCATACATTTTGATAAATGGAGAGTTTGGTAGTTTGTTTACAGGGCTTCAAATAGGAATTCTTCTAGATTGCGGCCTATAGACACAAGTTATTTAAAATACACCAGAGCCATAACTTGCATTCAAATAAATTGTATATGTATATTACAGGTCATCGTCACATAACTGGTATACATTTTGGTGTGTGTAGGACTTACATTTTTCGCACAGGGTCACAAACAAGAATTCTTATACAATACGATTAAATTTTCCATCATAGTTGAGGTAAGTCACTCCAGATTTTTTTTTCCTTTTTTAATGTGAAACTTTTATGAATGAACTTCTATTTTGCAGCAGTGGCAATTTTTTCGTGGATATTTGTCAAAAAAAAATCATTACTATGGCAACACTGACGGGTACAAAATGTTTCGTGGTGACATTAGTATGCCCAGGTACTAAATGAATGGCATAAAATCAGTAAATTATGAAGGAATATCTGAAGGATCATCTTGAAGAGTACAGAGTTTGTTTAGTTTTCTATAGTATTAACTACTAATTATTCAAACAAACTGTTACAAACTTACATTAAATAAACTTTCTGCTAATTATTCAAAAGTTATAAAAGTCATAACTTAAAAATGCCAAACTTAAAAATTTCATAAATAGGATTATTATTATTTTAAAAATCCTGTTTCAGATCCAAGTTTGATATATGGTGATGCACATTTATTTCAATATTCTAACTTACATACAGGTGCAATAAACCCGATTTCTTCTAGAAAATATGAAAAAAACTATTGCCAAAGATATATTCACATTACTCCAGGTGCTGTTTTTTAGTAATCAACGATAGCTATTTTCCGATTGCTTCAATTCTTCACTGATCTATATGAACGATTCATAAACTAACAGACAAATAATGGAATTATAAGTTTCAATTAGCGTTCTTGTGCAGAGTCTAGGATTTCTCAGAGCCTGTACAATAAGCTAAAAATGTGGAATAGTGTTGCCTCATGAAGGTTAGAGATTCCTGTACTTTTGCGAACTAAAACAATTAAATAGTTATTAATATTTTCATAAAGCAAATGCATGTTTAAAACACACAATAAACTCACAGAGAATAAATAAAATTTTGAAAATATGCTTTATCTCACTTATCATACTATATATTCTTTCTTTGATCATGATTTAGGGGCATGCGTAGAACAGAATCCATAAATAATTTGTTTTTGTTTATAATGAAATTTGCACACAACATGAAACCTAACAGTTGGTTTGTAATTTCCTTTTAGTGCAGAAATTCGAAAGCACCTCATAAAAGAAAAAAACAAGTACCTTATTCTTTCTAGTTCCATTGCATTTTCTGTGTACTCGCTAAGAGTAAATCATTGTAAGTGTAGCACTAAAACACGATTAACCAAGAAGTGCACTACATAAAATAAAGCAGATTAGTAATAATATAATACGCAGTGCAGAGGTCATGCCCCATGGGAGGGAACGTTATTTCTCCAGAGAACGTTATAAATAAAGGAAAGAGAGAGGTATTTTCAATCTTTGCCAGACCTGCTGACGTATGTAATGTCTAAAGTTAGTAAAATAGTCTAACAAACCATGATATACTTTTTTTATGGTTACCAAAAAAAGGATTTATAAATGTATTTTTCTTTATATATAGAGCTGAGTGATAAAGATATCTCAATAGCAAGGTAAAAAAATCTGAATGCAATTCTGTGCATATGCGTTTGATACGCTCAGACTGCGTGATATAAACTGCATGCAGACATTTTGCATGCAGATATTTTTCTTGCAGACATTTCGTTCTCTCAAAATATCAATAAGAGCATAATATGTTATAAAAGTTTGAGTGAAATACACCATATCATCATATAGTTGAACACGCTCGATTGAACATCGGTTGGAAGAATATCTCGCTTAATTTAATAAATTTTCAATGTACCAAACCACAGTAATTTTTTATTGCGATGCCGGTTGCTGCAATATCTCGTTTATTAGAATACCATTTCTTCGCAAAATGGCTATTCCATTAAGCAGGCTCGACTGTATCAAAATTTTGGTAGCAAGTTTTTTAAGAGCTGTACGTGAGATTTTAACCATACGACAACAAATGTTACATATATTTTCCTACTACTTCTCTCAGCAATTATAAATAATTATTTCGGCATAAATATGGGACGTAGTCATAAAGATTTTAATGAAAATACGGGGTTATTATGCTATCTTTTACTTATTGGTTCTGCCGCCCAGGTGATTTAGTGGTAAATGAATCATTTTATCACACTTTGGTTCGAGGACCCATTCTCTGGCTTGGGCTTGGTTGTTAACTCGTGCATTTCTTCGTAAGGAGTAATGTTGGCCATCTACTGGGTGCCCAATAATAACATAGGGCAATACTTCGGGACTACGTTGCAGCAAATGCCTAATAGGCAAGCGCCCGCCCTTAAAAGAAACTTTTTTGTTTTAAGTGGAAACAACAAATAGGAGTAATGCGTTATAAGAAATAAATCCATTTGTGCGTAAAAATATTGATACTATTCGTTTATATGCCTATTTACTTTAATATATTTGTTTAATCAAATGATTATCTGTTAAAAGTAAATTCGTTTAAGAATTCTTCATAATTTTGAGGCTCATATAGGGTGATCAATTTAAAAGAGCACCCGTTGGATTTTCATATTAAAATTAAATCTAGCGGATCTGGCAAATATTCTAACGCAGAAGTACAATTATTTAAACTTTATTTAAGTATTGGAGACAATTGCCATCACTGTGAGACTATTGCAATTTTATTTGGGAGCTAAAACAAAATTGGAGACGTACATTTTTACTTAATCCTGCGATAATTTTATTTTTAAAAAGCATAACTTAATTTAATCTTTCCTACATTATTATTATTCCTTATAGAAAATGTTGAAAAAGTTTGCCACCATTTGTTTGGAAATATGAGAACGTCGAACCAAGTTTTTTAACACACTTCAAACAACATTGTTGATGTTATTGACGAGATTTCTTCAGCAATGGTTTGTTTTAATTCATCGATGTTTGCAATACTTCTCTGGAAAACACTAATGTATAAGATAACACCGCACGATAAAAATCTAAGGAGGTGATTAATAATTAATAATGAAATGATAATACAAAATATTTGAAATATATTATGTTTTTATAAAATAAAATTATTACAGCACAGTAACATTGTGCGTTTCCGTTTCTTTTTCACCTCACAAATAAAGTTGTAACAGTCGAACAGTGTTGGAAATTGTTTTCCACACTGAAATAAGGTTACAAATTCTATTTCAGGGTCAGAATAGTTTCCACATACGTAATATTTAAGATTAATAAGCAAAACAAGGAGGTACTCTTTTAAATTGATCACCCTGTACAATACATTTTGTGTTTAATACGTTTATGTAATATAATATTTAAACGATATTCAGATGATAAAATTAAATGTCATTTTCGGTCAGTTACTACAAAATAGATTCTACATAAAGTATAAAAATGTGGCATATATACATACACAGCTTGTGTGCATCTTTGGATATCACTTTGGATACAGAGTTATTTACAGAATTATATGATACAGCAAGTGCAATGCTCTGCTCTTCGCTTTATTTCAGCCTTAGCTTTCAGCCCACATCATTGTTATTGTAACAGTACATATCCTATCGTGCCGCTTCCGTACTTATTATGATTTACTGTCTCTTATTCTATCGTTAATGCTTTTCATATGCCACTAATCTACTGTTCTAGCGCTGCGTAACATTCGGGCAGATTTAACTCTCCCACGCGTGAGATGCCCTTTCGATCCCGCTCTTCAACCCGAACAACTTGAATTGCAACTTTACCAGAAATGTATGCAAATGTTGATAATTTATTACGTATAAAACTGTTGGCATTGTATATGTATATGCGTTGTATCATCATACGCGTAAATATTTTTTTTCATAAATTAGTCTAAAATGTAGTTATTTTTAATTTGTGTTATTTTTATGTATATCATATTAATTGTTTAAGTATAAAATTCTTAGCGTAAAATGTTGAAATTTATGCTACATTTTCATTAATTTAACATTACCTTACTAAACTTGACTCCGAGTTTTTTCTACAGAGACCGCGTATTTGTAATGGAGCAAGTCACAGTAGTTGTAGTTGTGTTAATGAAATCAAAACTAACGCTTTGTGCTGACAAATGCTATATGCCTAGGGGTGAGGATGCATTGGGTGAAGGACATTTTAAAGGGTGCTAACGCGTATTCAAGTTTATTCTTAAGATGAAGCACCCAAAATGCCAGACCATAAGATCGACAGCCGAGAGATAGGCTAGAACACTGGACCTTCAATCTTCAGCCATTTACCAATATTCAGTGTTTTATGCATTCGCTCACTGTGGTCAGTCTCTAGCTCAACTGAAAAATATAATTTAAGTCCAAGCCTGAAATTCAAGGTAACTAATAAATAAAAGGCATTTTTTTTATTGCTAGGCAATTACAAATTTTGCTATTTGGAAGAATCTAAAGGCAGATGTCTACATTATGTTATACATTAACAAATATATTAAGAAATGCACAGGTGTATTAACAATGTCGCTTTCTAATTTTTAGATTCAAATTTTTCATATGATAGAATATTTTAGCATGTTTGAATTTGCATCAAATATTTTGTATAGCACTGCAAAAAATCTGTCAAATTTACAGAAAAAAACTGTCAGCCAGGGCTCACGTTTATTTCCATTTTTTTTACAGAAGTATTCCGTAAATTTTACAGACTCTTTTTTTTACAGAAATTTTCCATGTACGGAAAAAAATATGGAAGATTTCTGTAAAATATATAAAATATATGGAAATAAACTGGCTTCCAGGTTGACAGTTTTTTTTATGTCAGTTTAACAGACTTTTTTTGCAGTAAGTGTTTGCGCCAGTATCGAACGTCTTTGCGTACATTTCTTGAATAGATATAGGAAAATGCGGATCATGAATGGCGTAAAGGAGAATAATAAAATGTTATATCTTCAGAGTTGTCAAAAATCATGGAATATAATTAACCAGTTTTTGTAAACAGCAAATTTCTTAAATATTTTTTTTTCGAAACAGTTAGCAGCTCGCATGATTATCTGAAAAATACTGTTTTGTATTAAGTCGTTTTGTACTGTTTACAAAATGTGGTTCGTGATATTCCACAATGATTGGCATCTCAACATCTTAAAGTTGTTTGGAAAGGAATTTTGCGTTTGAAAACTTCAGTTAACACCCTGCTAAAAAGTTTGTTAAACTGGCAGAAAAAAATGTCAGCCAGGACGCCAGTTTATTTCCGTATATTTTACAGAAATCTTATGTATTTTTTTCCTTATACGGAAGATTTCTGCAAAATAAACTGAAAATCTGTAAAATTTATCGAAGACTTCTGTTAAAAAAACTGAAATAAGCTGGTTTCCTGGCTGACAGTTTTTTTTTTTTTTGTTTTTGTAAATTTGACAGACTTTTTTTGCAGTGCAGGGAAAAATAAACTTTACAAAATGTATTTATTTTCAAAGATCTGATAAACATCCGAAGAAATTTATACATTTTTGTCAAAGTGTGTTTCCTGGTTTTGTTATAAGAAATACGTTTCTTTCTGTAAATTTATGAATCATTTTTCAAATCTGTTCTCTAAATATACATTTAATAAATGAGACATATCTTATGAGTCGAAGTACAAACACAACAGGAAATCGGTATTAAAAGATGAAATGTGTATACACTTTACCGTTCTCATGATCTAAAATAATAAATGTGCTACCATAAAGTTCCAAAAAGGAACAATGAGAATTGATTTCATATCTGGTGCATAGTTCTTGCATTCGATATTTTAAAGTAAAAATGCATATTGTTCATGAAAGAGAATAATTGTTTCATTTTCTATTCAGTTTTTCTTTTAAATGTACGTAATTCAATACAATATATTTTAATCCTCCGAGGAGAACCAAACAAAACAGCAATTATCATCAATTAGCGGTGCCTTCCATACGTACAGAAAAGTATATTTGTGTCTACAAAACCAGTTCGTTCAAAGTGTGTTGCAAAAACAACTTACTACTTTTGTTCGTGTCAGATATAGCAGATACTCCAAGCATTAGGCTCAAGGGTGTATGCTTTTTATAATCAAGGTTATGAAAAATTCATTTAAGCAAAGCGTTAAAACATTAACGTTGTCTAAAACAGCAGATAAAAACAGTAAATAGCAATTTATCATATCAATTTAACTGTCTGTAGCAAGAAGGTGCAAGACCTCATACAGAGATTTAATGTGTACGTTAGAAGTTTTTGTAGTATGTTTTTCATTATCGACACATTTTGCGTTCTTCTGCATTTGTTAGTTTTGCACTGAGTTTGGAAAAATGAAGCTGAGAGTATCAAAAGTCATCACAAATCTAATAAAGTCCTCGCTAGCACAGCACAGTTAAAATTGAATTTAGGAATGTGTACATTTCAGTCTATCCGTCCCATTTGTGAATAGAATATTCACCGATGTCTGTCTGTGGGAAATGATGCAGTGGTATTCTATCATCTTGGATTCAAACACAGGTTCTATGTTTCGGAGTCTGACTGTTTTATTAGTTTGGATACATCAAACTTAATTAAGTATGTAAAATTTACAAAAAAAGAAATAATAAATAAATAAATAACACATGAAACGCCTTACGATTTATGTAATCACTAATAATTAATGTGTCAATATAAAGAATAATAAAATCAAGAATCATCAGTTAAATTTTATATATATACACTCGAAAATACGACACATCTTTGTCTACATAAATTGAATGATTCAAATTTTTGTTTTAGGTAAATCAAGATTAAAAAAAAACTTATAAATCAGGATAAATTTCCACAATACGTGAATTCTATAAATTTCTGCTCTTAAAATTAGTGCAAAAAAAGTATCGCAGTGGAAATAAAATGTTAGATAGGCATCTAAAAATTTAGGTTCTCTTCTTCTTTGCGGGATATTGTATCATACATAATGATGATCCATGTAACATTTTTAAGTTGTTACTTTTAAGTAATTTGGTTAAGATTCAAACTCGGAAATTAAAAATCCGAGGGCTTAGAAAACGTATCCATACAATAAATTATAAATCATAAGTATAAATCTCCAAAAATGATTTTCAAAATATATTTTTAAAAAGACTTTGAGAATTACTTGAGTAAGTATACTATTTTAAATTCTTGCATTTTCCTCTCTGTGATCTTTCTTAAATTACTGGATGATTTTAAATAGGGATGTACCGAATATTCAGTTTGTATTCTCTATACTGCCTATTCGGCAGACAAACCGAATATTCGGTTCGGCCGAATACTTAAATATTCGGCAACCGAATAGTAAACAAATTAAGTATTCACCAATTGGTAAACAAATACACATTTTTTATACAATGAATGAAAGATATGGTATAGTACCATAGTACTAAATCAATTCAAGTTGTTACTTACTAATATCACATCTGAATACACGTTAGAAAGCCTTAGAAAGTCCACTACCAAGGCGCCACCCCATCCTTGGCAAATCGCCCTAGTGTAACGTTGCCATAATCACACCAAAGACTAATATCACAATAAAATTTGTTTTAATGTAAGAGAAAACACTCTCTTACATTATTATATTTAGAGATGCTAAATTTAAATTTTGTTGCTTTTCAATTTTTCTTAAATCTTATGACACATTACATTAACCTTCCTATTACTAACTTATTTAAATTTAAAACAGTAACCACGAAAAAAAGACCCTCATAACATTAAGTGTTCATAAATATGTAAAGTCAATTAACTGCTAATTTCTTAAAATAAAATATGCAGGTAAAAAAAATTACCAGCATTTCACTAATATTTAAAAAATTATTAATAGCATATAAAGGAACAACTTGGATATTAAATTTTGCAGCATTTTAATTTATGAAGTTTTACACCGTATGAAATATAGTTTAAGAACAAAATAATTTAATTAATAAGTACAATCAAAGTTTAATAAATTTTAACTAAGTATTCGGTATTCGGCCGAATATTCGGTTAGAAGTTTAACCGAATAGTCGGTATTCGTTATTCGGCAAAATATGGTATTCAGTGCATCCCTAATTTTAAATATATAAACACAAATGGAAGAAAATTTTCGTGTCATTGAAGCGAGAAATTCTTTATAAATGAAACAAAACAAAAAATAAATAAAAAATAACATAATTTGCAACAAATCGACTAGTAATATTTTCTTAAGTATATTTTATCAAACATAATAATTTTTATCACTTCTACTCTATTCTTTCTTTTAACAATAGTGTTGTTTGCATGCAGAACATAGAGAATTTCAAGAAAATCCAGGAAATAGCTTTTTTCTTTGTGTTAACATTTGCAATTGATACATTTCTAACTAAAAGAAAAATATATCCTTGTGTTTGAAAAAAAGTTTAAAAAATTTTCGTGATTGTTACCCTTCAATTTCGATTCTATGCATATGATTGTATATTTACTAGTTATGAAGTTTGTAAAAAAAAGATGATTTTCATAGTATTGCGAGAAATGTATATTCTACTGAGTAATGCAGTAATGTCTTATACAAGTCTTGGAATACAGCACGATCCTTTAAAGGAAACGTAGCAAATAAAAAAAAATATTTTCCTCATATTTCCGGCTTTTTTTCTTTTTTTTTAAAGAAGTCATCACTCTGCATGTGGAACGTTTGTTTTATCTTAAAAATAAAAACACTTTATTACAATTTGTAACACAAGATGAAAGATATAATTTATTATTGAAATATTTTCTCGTTTTCATATGTAAACTTCAACATGTAAAAATATATTTTTTTTTTTTTTTTACAGGGGAATAGAGATTTTTTTAATTTTAGTCTATGGCTTAGACGTAAGACCTAAATTCCTCCGTATCCTACACCATCACAATTTAACCAGAATTTATCTCGCAGATTCCTCCCATTGAACAGGATTGAAGAAACTTAGTTCCTACAATATTTGGCGTAGCTGAGCGTTCTATAACTCATGATTTAAATAGTTTGCGAAATTGTATGGAGAACATTCATCACTTGCAAAAGTCTTTTCATTGCCAGGTAGCACTATGAAATGAAGTATATTTGCAGACTATTGCCGCTTTGATAGTTGTTTTAATGAACTTGATAGCTAAAAAATGCTTATGGTAAAGAAATAACAAAGCAAAAATCGTTTCTGATTGACTTTTTTAAAATTAAAAAAAAGCATTATAGGAAATCATTAGTTTATATTTTTTATCAATCTTCTGCTAATAATAGTGACTCTTCTGCATTAACTAAAATATACTCAGTAGTGCTACAACCTGTGTATGGTCCTTGGAATGCCCAGACACGCCTTCTGAACTATAGCCCCCTGGGGGTTGAGCCCCAAACAAATTGTCAGCCTGATGTGCGTCTTATTCTTTATACCTTTTTAATCCATATGTGTACTATATCCATGAATAATCAAAGAAATGTTCAAACATTCATAATAAATCAGAAGTACGCAAGTGAATGTTCTAACTAACATCAGCATTACTATAAATTTAAATTGCCATAAGGTAATTAAAACTTTGTAAAATAACAGGCATCAATGGTATTTAACAAACACTACACGTCTTTCGATCAGAACATTTTCGATCTTCATCAGCAGCAATAGAAGTTCATACACAGACCTTGTTTGGACTGTAGTCTTTGTAAGGACTTCTACTGCTACTGAAGAAGATAGGAATTTTTTTGATTGAAACACATATACAATTTGATAAGTACCTTTTTATGTGTGTTATTTTACAAAGTTTAATTATTTAGTACTAGTTAAACGGCAAATATTATTTTTTAATTATTAAATTTATTTATTTTATCTTTTTCCGACTAAATCATAGGGTGATGTTAATTTTGGGCAGTCATCGATAAAATGATCTCTACTTTCTTATGATATTTCACATTTTATCTTAACTCTAATAATGGTAATAAAAAAATTAATTATTTTATCTTTTGAACACCAATTTCTTTGAGCGTTTTTGTTACAAAGACCATCTTTAAACATATTATTTCATTTTCCGTTCTTCCTTTATTTCTCTGTGTTCTAAAGTTAATATTAAGACCGATATATTTTTTCTTCAAGGAAATGATAGTTTTATACCATGTCATTAAATGCGTTGATTGCAACTACTAGCGCTAATTTTTTATATTAATTCTAACATTTATTGTATTATCAGTAGTCAAAAACATTTGAATATTTTAATGTTTTTTTGGAATTGCTATCCAGCAGCGAAAGAATTTTGGAAAACGCGTTTTTGAAATGCCCATAAAACGCATGCGCCTGATGATCTTCAGCGATGAGCTTGATATTGGATCGGCAAACCTCAAGACAGCTTGACCACAGGACTATGAATTTCAAATTAGGTATACTTGATAGCTTCTATTTAGTTTGTGAAAAAAGTGTGCTAAATAAAATTTGTAATCATTTCATATATTATTTATTTTTAACAGTGTATTGCTGAAAAACATTTGCAAATGCTCAAAGATGTCTCTGATCACTACATATAAAAGTAATAATCCTACAATTTTAAGCTTAAAAATAAAATACACGGATATCTGTCTAGATATAGTGGAGAGGAGGGAACTACGGAATAAACTGAAAAAACGGACTGCCGAGTTTTCGGCTCTATTAGATGCTGTTGTCACGTGGGAATACCATGAACTTAGAAAGATTCCCATGTTACAATGAAGTCACAACAGACGGCCTATTGTTAACGTATCACTGGGTACAGAACAAAGACTACTTTAAGGTTTTCAAGAGTTTATGTAGATCATTTTTTGAACATTTCAACGTACTCGTATACACGTGTTTTGAACTTTGATGTTAAGCATAATCCACACTAAAAGAATTGTAGTTTGACGTATTGTGGTTGTTTTTTAGCTGACAGTGTTTTGTTCATCAGTTTAAATGTTCATTTTCGTAGATGGCGTGTCGGGTATTATATAATATAGTCGCATCTGTCTATCTCGAATCTCATGGGAAAGGAAAAAAATCGAGATAAACAGGCTTCGAGTTATGGAGGTTTTAAATGCTGCCAGTTAAAAACATTTTATTTGCATTTGTTGTAGAAAATTACAGCGGTATGATTGCAGATTTGCTTTGCATATGCAAATAGCACTTTTAAAATTATAAATATGTACTTTTAACAATAACAATATTTTCAAGGACCTTTGATGTCAAACTTATTTTGTTTCTGCTAGCTTTCTAAAGGTTACTAAGAGCTGTGAATGCCTTATAGCAAAATTTTCTTGGGGGGAAATTTTGTTTCTTTTCTAACTCTGAACTTTTCTTAAGTTCAGATTTATACGGCCTTCTGTGTTTCTTTTGTTGTCTCTTTAGAAGCATCGGTATGCAACTTTGATTAAACAAAGTTGCTATCTAAGTACTAATTCTTGTAATTTACACCAACTAAAATTCAAGATAGAGTGGTTTCGAACGAAATTTTTTCGAGATAAACATAGAAAATACATTGTATTTTGATAGTAAATGTGGGAAATTGTAGAAATTTTGAGATATAGAGTTTTTCGAGATAGACAGGCTTGTCTGTAGTATAAGTAATACTATGATAGATTTCATTTTATCTACTAAAGAACCAAAAACAAAAAGACGCAGAATATATATTCTGTAACAGAAAATTCTCTGCAGATCAACCAGGAAAACATTTTTATGCAATACTTCCGCTATTCTCCGTGGGATCAAATTGACTGTACCTAAGCAAAGAAAGTTGTCTGCGACCTTCGTAAATAGACTCAAAGAAGAAATGACTTGGACATAATCTTAAAAATGTCGTTTTATAATTAAAAATAATTATATTTTAGGACTATGAAATAACAGTTTTTCTATTGTTTAAATAAACTTTATCTAATTACCCGACTATTTCATATTAACCTCCCTCTGTAACTTTATTTTAAATATTTATTTCTTTAACAACAAAATAAGTAGGACTTTTTTTACACAAGTGATATTTCGTTACAGTTAGTTATAGTTTGTATTCACGATGATTTAGGGAAGTTTATTCAAAAATCTGTTGTTATACTTAAAAATGTAAATAATATTCCGTAATACCCTCCTCTCCTCTGCAATAAAATGTTTCCGAAAATGAGTAGTATTTTCTTTCAAAACAAATCAATTTTTATCAAACAGGAAATAATTTTACACTTAGATTCTACTTAAAAAACTGAAAACAGTTATTTGAGTGTAGAACATTTTAACTTCACGCAGTAAAACAAACAAGTCAATGATTTTCTTCTGAAATTTTTTCTCGTTTGTTTTACATGCAATTGAGACATTTGTAATATATATGTTTGAGTCCGTCCAAACAGATTGTTCAGAATCCCCTGGCGAATGGAAACAACGTTAAACTTCTATTTGAATTATATATATATACACTATTTGCAGATAAGCCAATCATTAGCCTCGAGAAGGAACAGTCCTCGCTGACTCGTGGGGATTGAAAATTCTCTTGCGTAAAGCGCTGAAACATTTACGTCTTGGAACAGAGCAGACTTCGTTAAAAGGATGGCAGGAAATAAGAATTTATTTTGTTCGTATTGCAAGATGTTTTCTTTATAGAATAGATTTATCCGTATATAGATGGGGAATGCTTACTTTATTTTCCTATGAATTGTCCTTAAATTTCGACAAATTAGAAAAGACTTTTTTTTTTCAGGACTGTTCATTTGCTTGTGTTTATATTTACATACATGGGTAAGGCAACTTTACTTATACAAAGGATATGATTTTAATGTGTAATAAGAAAACAATGTTTGGATTTGATCTGTTTAAAATTTTCCAATAAGGTTGAAATATATTTGTAATGTCAGTTTGTCTATCTGTCCGTGTTGTAAATGCCGTATATATGCACCGATTACAACTAAAGTTATGTATTTTTTTCATATGAAAGGAATCATATACTTTATTGAAAAGGTGCGTGTAGCGTATACGTTTCTTTCCAAAATAAATCCAAACCATTTTATTCTCAGGCATTCTTTAAAGTGTTTTTTAGAGATATTCGTCTATTTAAAAAAAACTGAGTTGATATTTATCTTTAAGGATTACAAAACAATGATCTGCATAGAAAACAGTGCCAACAACATTTATAGTTTTTTGCCAGAAGGACTCAAATACATTGCGATAGTTGAGATACATTCATCGACTTCATGCACAACACAACAGGAATCTATTAACAATTTACTCTTCACTTAAACAATGGAAATAACATTTACAGAGTTTTATAGGCTGTCGTAAAATTACTTCGATATACATTATACAGTTTTTTGGGGGGTTATCTGGAAAATCTCGCCAAATTTGATAGTAATACTTCACCAGATTTGTCGCAAAATGATTGTCTTTTGCGACATTGTCTTTTTGCGATTTTTTTCATGTTTATCGATCCAGCTATACGTATATGTTCTTCTCCAAACCAGAAAAGAATTTACAATACTTTTCCAATTCCTTCAAATAGAAACGAAACCTCTGTGTATAAAGTTTCACAATTGGAAAGCTAAACAAGAATTTAACAGAAACTTCTAATGCATTTTTTTGCAATAACTTTCACTTAATAATGACAAAGGATAAATTTGAAAGGAAACCATAAAGCAGATAATGATATTTTAGGTCGAATCAGAGCACACCCGTAGAAAGCATTTCCTTACTGGTACAAGAGCCATGCAATGCAGTCTAAACAATGACAAGTCATAAAAAACAAAAAGATGCACGTTGCAGACAAAAGTGAATTACTCAGTAAAATAAAACAAAAAAGAAGAATACGTGTTTTTTAATAAGCAAGTGAAATATGCACGTAACCCATTTACTGAAAATAAGTTTTGCGAAAAAAGAAAGTACATTTTAACAAAACTGAAATGCTTTAACTTTTACACACAGTGATATGTTATAATGCTCTGAAAAAAGTTCTTACATATATATCTAAGAGGAAACATATTGTTTTTATTATCTATAAGTTGAACTTTTCTGTTCTGAATAGTTAGAGTAATTTGATTTATAATTGAAAAATACATGTTAGTGTAACTGCATAACGAATTTGCTTTAGAAGCATTCCATGCATGAAATAAGTTTAGTATTTTTATTCTTTCTTGTACTGTTCTTTGTTAGCTAAAAAGAATTTAATAATTGTTACATACTGTAACAGCATCGCTGTTTTCTAGACAAAATCACATTACAATTTACTGGAACCGTAGTGGGTACATAAGAAATAAAATGGTTACTTGCTTTCAAATGTAGTGCACGGTAGGATAGAAACACTATTAGACTATTATAAATAACAAATTATCGATTTTCTAACTCCATGTAAAATCATGCTTGTTTTCATTTTTCTTAGTAAACTATTATAATTATAGCATTAGGATACCGTCTATATATTGAGGATGAAGCGATCCTGTCCATATCACCCATGTACTATCGGAAACCTCCAAAAAACTGCGTCATGAGATGAATAACTCAGCAAGTTTTGCGATTCTAGTTTTCTGGATGTAGCTCTACAACAGATGCAATGTGGTAAAAATAATAATGAAAATAAATTATCAAATTAACTTTGATGAAAACACGTTCCGACGGAAAGAGAAATTAAAAAATTAATATTATTACTGGATGGGTTTGGGTTATCTAATTACCAGAAAATGCATAAATGCATTACTAGAATTAATATCTATAGCAGTATGTTCAACTTGGACATGCAATCAATGAATCTATTACTTTTCTTTTCTTACATACTTTTAAACATATTAATTAATTATTATTTTTTTTAAATTTTAGAAGGCTTTAAATTATGTTTGAATATATTACTTAAAATAATTTTACGTGTAGGGGATATTAGTTGCTACCTGGTCTACGACACCAAGATCGGGAATAACTAAACTGTGTTCAGGGGTATGTGTTTCAAATTTCAACTCCTGAACACAGTTCAATTTGTGCTACTTAACCACTACCAATGATTCACATTTTGAGATCAAAATTTAAGTTTAAGTCTAAGCATTTGAAAGCTTTTAATTAGATACAAAAAATAACGGTAAAAAATACTTGTTCGTTTCTCCAAAGTCTAAAGCACCCTCTACCGGCATTTTTTTAACTTTACATTTAAAATTTATTTTCAGGAAAATGCTATCGTAAACAATAATTTTAGTGAAAACCGCAAACGTATGGACCAATTTTTCCGTTTTTTTTAATAATCATTTGAAATTTTGGACTCTAAATTTTAATGGCACCTTTCTCCTTTGGAAGACGTTTGGGTCCCTTAGTTTCCCATTTATTGTTGTTTTTCTTGATGTGTACTATCACCCCTTAAAGTTTTCCCCAAGAGTTTAGATTCACCCTGTATATTTAAGAAACCTTTCATTTTCTTATCAGAATGTACATTGTGGAGAAAAAAAATAAACATGCAAGTATCTCTAGAATGACACATTCATTGGTGTAAAATGTCGACCTTAGACAGTGCAGACATTCAAACAAAGTAGGATTGGATACAAAATGTACTATAAAAATTATTATTTTACATTCTATTTATTTTTTCTTGGGTAACTAGGAGTATAAGTATGGCACGAAAGAAAAATAAAAAAACAGGTATGCTTAAGAACTCATGAGAAACTTTAAAAATTTCTGATCTACTAAAATACTCTAATTAGTTCATTTACTTCACATGTTGCAACTCACATTATAAAAAATATTAGTGCGTATTTAAGTATACTTTCTGCAAATAAAAATATGTAGTTATATGTATAAAAATGTGTACTGTTTTAAATCTGGATAATATAATACATAGGTATATACAATAGGCATATACAAAACACCCACACTCACTTAAAAATGTACATTCCATTTTATTCCTTAAATAAATTTGTTTTACTAAGTATGACGATTTTTATGCTCTTATATTCGATTGAAGTTTCATTAAAAAAAGCAGTTGTTTGCTGGTAGAATACTTTTATACGTTACAGAAAAAAATAAAAATTCCAACAACTTTCTACAGACATCCTTTTTTCATTTCGATTGCTTACACCAAAGGTATTTGTTAAATGTAAAACAGATATGTTTGTTTCTGCTCAAATAGACTTTTTTTAACAATTCCCCAGTGAGTGCAAAAGAATGCTACATTTTTATTCACATTCACGTCCCTGTTAATAATCACTTCAGAAGTGCTTAAATAATAGCAAACTTTCCGACCTTGGGTTTCCAAAAAGTAATCCATCTTTCATCGATTGCACTTGGTAAAATTTGTTAATTCAGATTTTTTTCTTTCACTGCATTGATAAAATTATCGAAGGAAAGCCGATTGTTTATGAAACTTGGTTAGGAAATTATACTTACACTTCAACACTTCTTCCAAAGTGATAAGAGCACTTTTCACAGATTTATATGTATTAAAAGTTCTACTGAGTAAATCAGTAATGGCTTGAAGCACATCAGACTTCGTTAAAAATATCAGAAAACAAGAAATTATGGAATTTATTTTAGGCATATATACTATTTTTTTATACTATGTAACGAATACAAACATTATGTGTACAACTATTAATGAGAAACTTTCGTTATGTTCCCTAATTAATTACTAATTTGTAGTGTAATCTATAACATAAAGTGGTAATTTTTTCATATTCATAAAATGTATCGCGTTCTAGAAATTTATGAATTGTGGATATAATTACAAAGAAGTAATCTCTTAATGTGTGCTTCAGATTTAAATATTCTTTGACCGCGACTACAGAGCAGACGGGGTTTTAACTTGTCATCTTCTTGCTCACTCTACACGAAATTCTATGTACAAGGCGTACCATAATGACTGAGAAAATTTTCAAGAGGATGTAAGGCACATAGCAAGGATTCAGAATATAGATAGGAATTCCGTGTCGAAAACGTCGTCTTCATATAGCTGCTCATAACCACTTTGGTAGAAGTGTTGAAATAATAATTAATTTTCCGTTTATGGTTAGTCATAAATTAAAGGTTCTTTCACAGAAATCACTTGACTAAAATTAATAGCGTAAAAATTTTATTTCATGCATTTGTTGAAATTCTCTGCATCAAGGCCAGCGTTGATGAAACTCGGTAATGAAATTAGACGAACACTTCAACACATTCACTAGCCTGATTATTAAAAGGTAAATGAAAGCGATGATTTTAACCACACCTTGCTGTGTGATTCTGGATCCTTTCTATGCGCCCTACCTCCCTTTAAAATGTGTCCCAATCATTATGGCACGCCTCGTATATGCATGTAGTATATTTATACCCATGTCTCTTGGCACAAATATTTCCCCGCTCACACACAGACACAACAGACACAAAAAAAAATTACGACCTTATAAAGAAATGACCCAAAAATTCTTCAGTTCATGTATGCATACCTACATTTAATTTCACAGTTATGAATTTTGAGTTTTTGATGTTTTTTTCTGTGCTAATACTCATTCACAATATGCACAAAAAAAAGAAATTAAAAAAATTTTAACATACTCATACTGATGAATGCATAGTATAACAAGGAGAAAATATGTTACCATCTGGCCAGTTTAATTTCAGGTAATAATTGCATGGTCTTTACATTGTGTGGTCAGTTCTGCATTATATTTCAATCGATTACAAAAATTAGTAGATAATTGCAGGTTATATTTTAATTAATATAAAATAAAAAAATTCAATTTGTTACTGCTATTGTTTGTAAGCTTTGAGTATACTCTCACTTTTTAAATGAAAACATAATGTGCATTTCTAAAGACTAAGATTAGTTCGTCTAAAGCGAAAACTCAATGTATTTATGGAACGATGAAATTCCTTATTACATGTATTTGAACTTTAAAGCAAATAAAAAAATTAAAACGACTTTCACGAAACACTTTTGGCAGTAATTACACTGCACGCCACTTTTAATAAATATGGCAGACCCCCCCCCTTACACACACACACAAACACATACTTTCTTAAAGAAAGGTATATGCTAACCCATATACAGTAAGAAAGGAAGAGTGAAATAATGTACATTAACCTGTTTTTTAATACAAAGTGCCATTTTAAAAACAAACACCTCAAAATGTACGATAGGAAATTCCACTAGAAATAATCCGCATATTTAATGAGGGTCTACACACATTGTGAACAAAATTAAAAGATTTTATTATTTTATTCAACTTTACTACATTTTACGTTTAAAATATTTGAGTAATCATTTTAGTTATAAATAGCTTATAACATAATTTTTTTTATTTATTTTCATACTCTCTCTGTACATCTTGGTAAACTTTCAAACTAAAACATAGCAGTATTCATTAAATATTAAATATTTATTGACATTCAAATATCCTTTTAAACTATGATTTTCATATACCAAATGTAAGTTAAACGATTTGGCGGTGCTGATATGTATCTTCATAGATGAATGAGTTAAAACCCAGCTTTCTTTTGTAAGAAAATCGAAAGATAACCGGGAATGGAATCATGCTTCTGACATCTCGGCACAAAAGAACGCGAAAGTGTCATTATCACATAAAGCGTGATAAATCGAAGCTAACGCAAAAGTTCAAACTATCATAATTAGTATACCTCTTTGTTTCAATTTCCTGCGTTTCATTTTTAAAGCTGCAGCGAGAATGCAAAGAACCCTGATATCTCAAAGCAAAAGGGATCAGTGAATGTAGAAATCATATGTCCGGAAGCTGATAATTTTAATGAATATTACTTTTTTTGTTTTATTTTGTTTACTGAATGGTTACGCTCTGAAATAATTTCAAGTAATGTATTGTAAGACCGCAATGCAAGAAATAATGTAATGTTTAATATTAATTTTACATTTATCAGAGAAAAGATTCAGCGACTACATCACAGTTACTGTAAAACACAGAGTAGTTATGAAAAATCTTTGCCGATATGTATACTTCTAAGGCGGAAACCTTCAAACAATCGATATAATATTTCTGATAGTTATTCAGAGGTTTAAGCTTCAGATTCTTTGAACGACAACAAAGTGGCACAAATGGTTACGGCTCTTGGTACTGAAACTCGAAATTTTCGAAAGGTAAAGCGCAATTTTTACTGCGCAAAATCCTCAGCGAGTGCGAAAACCCTAAAAAGTGACCGAACGATACATTTATAACAAAAAAAGGAAGGCGTGTTCACGCACTAAAACGGCTAAAATTTCGCTGCCAGAGCCATTGAGTCGTAATGTGCAAGCTCCTGTAGGAAAGAGATCTAGAGCATTGAGAAGAATGTGTGACGATGACAACTCGGAATAATTGGCTTGAATTAAAAATAGGGCACAAAAAGCCGGACAGGTGAACTTACTGTCCCGTTGCTCTTTTTATCGCATGGTATATATTTTTTTATGTTCAAAATATTTTTATTACTGTAATAATTGTAATCTCGAATTGTTAGAATTTAATTACTTTTTTCCTTTTTAAAGTCTCTTCGCAAAAGAACACGCGTCAATTTGTTTTCTCGTGGCTCTTCTGCCCTGCGGTTAAAAGTAAAAATAATAATTGGAACTAAAACGTATCTTCTTTTGCTGCGCTGTTTTTCTTTCAGCCCTAGCCTAAATGGATGGTATTTTCCATTGGCGGCTGTCTTGTGCACACGTAGTCGTTCTTTCGCCAGCTGCAAATTCATGCGGTTTTACTCTTCTGTGAGAGGTATTTGTTGGGGCTCGCGAACATTCCCAAATTCTAGAGATTTCTAAAAGTATACTTATTTTTTTTAATTGCTCGTTTGTAACTGTCTTTGGCAGTTGGGCAATTGGAACTCAGTGTGGCGAGGTCCCGCACTTTCCAGTGGGGCGTCCTTCGCCACCAACACGTAATGAACGTCATGAAGATTCCTTCCCCAAGTTTTCCTTTTCTTAAATCTGTATTGCAATTTTTTTCAATCAAGAAGTCTTGAATTTCGGAGGAAGTAAATAAAAAATGCGTCTTAAAAGAGATGTGGATTTCTAATGAATTCTTGTCAGTGAATTTTTCTCATCTGAAATAATCTGTACTTGCTTCGTATTTGAATGTTTGTGTGATCGTATTGACGAGTTAAAATTCTCCATTTTAACTCGTCAAATTTAATTTGCAAATGTGTACAAGCGATCGCATGATCTCATCTCCGATGGTTTTAAGTGTATTTGACAAGCGCTATCATCTACCACTCCACGGCCCAGACCAGTGGCTCACTTTTAGGTGGTGAATAACTGTTCTTAATTTTTAGCAACACGATATCTTTGAATTTTTACCGGCTGAAATAATTAATTTCATCTAATTACGTTAATACATAACGTGGGTGAATATTTGTAGATTGAGGTGACGCTGTGTATCAAGATTGTTGCATGAAAACATGAGATAATGATTTCATAGCATTATCGTACTACAATACGATACTTGCGATGTGAATTTGTGGTCTGCATAGTAAACATTATGCCAGAGAAAGTGCACAGAAAAATTAAGCCAGTCCCAAGGAAGGGGAAAAGAAGTGAACTGACCATCGAGAAGAAGGAAAGTAAAAAAGTGACACGGACAGTGACCAATAAACAAGAAGTGGCGTTTATCTCGCGTAGAAAAAGCCAAAATAAGAAAAAAAAGAAAATATATGATGCGACATGATGACCCTGACTGCGACAAAACGAAAGGTTTTTTTACTTGACTTCTCCATCGTTTCAGCGAAAGGATGAGCAGTGGCGCGAATTACTCCGTGGTAAAAAGACACCTGAAGTGTTGACAGCGTCCGACTTGCGTAAGTTCCGCGTGCCCCTAATGAGAATCCGAAATGCCAGATGTAAACTTAATAACTACTGAACCAGACCTGAGTAGGTACCCGGGCAGCCTGCACTGTAGACACAATGGCTGGATCAGTTAAACCTATTAAGCGTTAAAAAAAAAAAAGAGCATCTAAAAAGGTTTGCCTTTTTGTTTGGGTTTCGAAAAATCTTGGTCTCCATTCAGACATTCTTCAGTTCACAGAATCCTCAGAATTATTAACGTAACATTTTAATTTTTTTATCACAAAATTTTGAGGAGTTTTTTGTTCACAAAATTTGATTGGTGAGTCGTATGCCAAGATCCCAGTGAGCATAATTTTAAATGAATTGCAAATTTCAAAACAGTCTCATGTCTGAAAATTAAATATTTACAGGATACACAAAAATTGATTTCCCGTTGAACCATTTGACTGTTTGAAACAGTTTTTTTAAATATTACCGATAACTGTGTTCGTTATAACGAGGCAAAATAATATCCTTGAGGGAAAATTCGAGAGAGAAAATGATCTTAACAGTTTTCTGAGATGTGTACCTCACGAAATTTTCCGAAGATTTTGAGTGGTTTTAGTTGTATAACAGCCTAATTTTAAAGACATGTTTTTAAAAGAAAAAAATATAAAAATTTCCTTCTGCATTTCATTATATTGTTATACCTTGTGATTACACTGTCATACAAAATTACAAAAATATCCCCCCCCCCCGACCGTAAGGTTCAAAAGGCGTCTTTGGGACGCCTTTTGAATTAGTTGTGCTACTAGAAGGGTTTTCGCCAGGATGACAACTAGATTTCATCTTTCTTGCTAAAAAAATTTAGATCTACATGTGTACATGAAAAAAAGCGAAAAAGTCCAAAAAACTCGAGAAAGACCCTTTTCGAAATTTGCTATTCAAATGTAAAAGTGAATAAAGTTGGATTGGACAGTATTCTGGAATAGTTCTTAGACCTTCTCTTTCGAGGTAATTTTATTTTTAGGAATGCGGCGTTGCTGATCGTCGAAGACACGTAATTGAAGTATCGTATTTACCAAAGTAGGTGAAATCCTGGAGCTGCGGACAACGATCTTGTGAAAAAAATACTAAAAAAGGATTAGCTAATTTGAAACTGATTTTATATCTACGGCCACATAATCTTTCAACAGCTTCCGACTAAAGAACCGACATTCTCACTCCGCATTTTATCTGTCTTTTATGCTGAATGTCTGACGAACGGCGTTCTGTGATCTTGCCTCTGCCATTTGGAAATTTCCTACGTGCGCCTTAGGATGAAGGGAAAAAGCTCTCAAAAAAAGTTTGACTCAGTTCATTAGCCTATATGCGGAAAAGTTGTCACTAATAAATGTAATATGGTGTGTGAAATTTGAGCTTCCTATGAGGTAATCTTTGGGTTCCAATTTGTCAGCAAAATCTCTAAAATTTCGGTCTATTGCGCAACAATCGGTGTTCGCATGCAGCATTAGACGTCGTTTGCAGCAGAATGAAATGTCCCCCACCGTCCATTGTTGCAATTACTGTTGAGTCATAACAACAGACGTTTGAACCGGCAAAAGTGTGATGAATGACGGACATGGGCAATCAAATGAAACGACATTGTTCTAACTGATGAATCCCGCTGCTGCCTGCAGCGATGGATGGTCGGATCAGCGTCTGGATACACCGTGGTGAGAGATTTCTGAGCTCTTGGCTTATACATCGCCATACTGGTCCTGTACCCGGTATTATATTTTGGGGTAGTATTGAATACCACTCACGCACCTCCCTAGTACGCATTGCCGGTACGTTGACCAGTTACCTCTATAAAGTACATAAAAAACTTTGTAAAAAACACACATAAGATGTTATAGGTAAGAGGATACGTACGTTTCAGCCAAAAATTGTTTTGGCCTTCTTAAGTCCAAGCTCTTCGTCGCAAGCAACACAGGGAACTGAAAAGAGATAAACAAGCAAGAAGTTGCCACAAGGGCAAGAAAGTCGAACAAAACCACGAGAGGGAGAAAAAATATAAATAAATATGGAAAGGAAAGAAGCACAAAAATACAGAAATAAAAAGTAATAAATAAATAAATAATAAAAAAGGAACACACGAATGCAAACACACACACACAAAAAAGAGAAAACAGAACAAAACAAAATAACAAAAAACAAATAGAACACAATTTTTTTTGATTAAAAACCACGAACAGGACAGCACAAAATATATATAATTCACTTTTTTTATAAATATATATATATATATATATATATATATGAAAAACGTAAAGGAAGACAATAACACACGTACACACACATAAAAAAAGAAGGGGGGGGGCAAACAAAATAAAAGAAGGGGAAAGGGAACGAAAGAAAAGAAAAAAGGGGGGAGGAGTAGACGAAGAAAGTGAAAAGAAACTTACAACAGCAGCTTCCAAGCAGAATGAACGAAAGGAACGGAAGAACCATCGTTCACAAGACGTTCTAAGTGCTGGGTAATGGAAAAACCTTCCAAAAAATCCAGATGGGGCAAAGACTGAGGAGTGCACAAAATCTTAGCCTTAGAAAACTGAAAACGATGATTGGAATTCCAACAATGTAAGGCAATAGAAGATTTGGAAAGTTCCTGCTTAGAAACATATCTCTCATGCTCTTTGAGCCTAAATTTGAGAGCTCTTCTGGTCTGTCCAATATAGCCCAAATCACAAGATCCACAAGGAATATAATAAACACCCCAACGGTTCTCAGTAGGAATATGATCTTTAAGGGAAGAAAATTATTTACTTTATTGTTTAACACCAGTATTTTGAGTGTTTTTTCCAGTTACCTCTATATCTCCGAGGTGTTAGGGCCTATTCTCCAAACATACCTACAGAGTTTGCCAGCGGCTATATTCCAACAGGATAATACGCAACCACATCGCTCAATGTTCTAGATTTCTTCGTCGCCCATCAGATTGCATTGCTGCCTTCGCTTCTTTGTCTCCCGATCTATCGCCTATAGGAAACATCTAGTCGATAGTTGCAAAACGCCTTGACCATGATACGCTGCCCGCAACTACAACAGATCAACTTTTTCAATATGTAGAAGCAACATGGACTATTATACCCAAACAACACATCGAAAACCTCTATGATGCAATGACGAGCCGTCTAGCAGCGCTTATAGACAGAATTGGCGGAACCACTCAATACTGATTTCATCATCTCTTTCACTTCACAAGAGGTTTATTTTCAATCTTTTGATCTTTGTACAACGTTTTATCTCCCAAATATATTTTACTGTGATATCTCTGGCCCTTCTAGGTGATGCATTTTGGATGGCCAGTTGTGTATGTAATGTAAGTTACATGCACTGCTGTGTTCTACGTGCTAAGTGCTAAATATCAGTGTTTTACACTATAATATCATAATTTATTTTAAATCTGTAGCCACTTCTGGAAATTGAGATTATTTCCCAAATCATCTTAAAAATACCTTCTTTTAATTCTCAAAATAGATCTGGTCGCTTGTCAGGAAACCAGATTTTTCTCTAAGTAGGGTTGACAAGATAAGAGGAGTAAATAAAGAATAAACAGAGGCCTCCCCGGGCTTTCTCGAACAAACCTTGAATTCGGTGCAATCGTCATATGTCTAATACTAATCAGTTCATGCTGACGTAACTAATCAGTAGACGTCATTATCATTAGCAGCTTTTTTCACCATCCCATACATCATGAGACTTCCTCGTACTTATTGAGCTGCAGCAAGGAAGAGAAAACTTTTTGAGCATTATTTCAATTGTCGAACAAAATCCGTCTCGCCCTTCCTTTCCTTCTTCTTTTCTATACGACTCCTAGCTCTTGCTGACGTGATTGTCTTAAAGATTTTGGCTATTAATTGGCTACTGGACTTCATTCTTATAAAATTTTACACAGTCACACTGTTTGAAAGTATCGGATGGACATGTGAAGAGATTTCTAAAAAAATTCTTTGATTTCTAAAAAAATTCCTTGCATGTTCTTCAGCATTAAAACTAAAGTTTTTTACTTCAGCAGAATTTTTAAGCAGGAGAAGCTGTTAAAAGTTTTCTTCAGCGAAAGGACACTGTGTAAAAAATTGAAGAAATGACAAAAGTTATTTAACGATAAAAATAGCTCATTTAAAGCATCGTGATTTTAGCGAATTCAATCATTCTGTTACTGACCGGGAAAACCCATTACATTTTCACATATACAAAAAACAGCACTTACAGAAACAATTAGTAGCATTTAATGTCATTGATCACTGACAATATACATATATATATATTACATCCTTTTAAAAAAGGTGAGCTGTGGCAAGCGCTCCGTTGAGTCGTCGATAACACCACAAACATCTGTACATCACAAGCTAATAAGCAAAAGTGATCATGTAGACATCAAAGCTTCTAATTGCTACATATGTACCATCTACAACGTACTATTTGAAGGTCATCCCTACCGGAAGAGAAGCGACAACGCCAAGTGTCGAGATCGTGACGTCATCGGGAAAACCCTTTTAATTTGCATAACCCCTAAAACAATGATGCGCGTTGGAATGTTTAAATCAAAAACCAATAAGTTAAGTAAGTTTTAAAGCATTACAGACTAAATTAACGTTATGAATTAGCCGATATTGAATTACCGCAAATAAAAGGATTTTAAAGTTTTAGAATCGAATCAATGTGAATTTAGGCTGTTTTATGTTTGCATTTAAGCTTAAAGGAACTATTTTAGGCAAAGTACGATAATAATGCCGTAAATAAAACTTTAATGCCTGAAACGGTTAATACACACACACACACATATATGCATATTTGTATATAAAAAGTGGATATAGTGTATAAATATAGTGGATATGGAGTGGATAAATTTCCACAAAGCATACTTTATTTATTTTAACTAAAACTGTTTTGCTATCTTTAGCTTGATAAACTCGTCGACTACTTCCTAAGCCGTGTTCTTTACAAGCAACTAACAAATAATTTTGACGTATCAACCAATCAAAAATAATGTTTTTGAAACTTTTACGCTGTAAAAAAGTTTTTACTGTTAAAGCACGCCATTCCACTGCATGACATCGGAAAATAATTACGGGCCAAACTTTTGGTACACGTGAAGGCGTCGGCAAGTTATGAATCTTGTTTGCTGTACTGTGTTGGCTGACAGTTTTCCGATACCACAGGTTGACTTTATAGCATCATCATTAATTAAAAGTGTTTTAACGAGTGATACTTTCAAATTAGCAAAAAAAAACTGCTGCGATAAAAATGTCTGATTTTGTAAAAAAAAAAAGTAATAATAATAATAAAGTAAAAGCATGTGTCAGTAACTCTCTTCAGAAAATTAATTAAACTTTAAAAACTGAACGGCTCTTAATGTGGAATAAATCTTGTTAAGATGTTCCAAAATAAAAGTTTATTGTGTGCTTTACTCTACAGTTGCAGTGTTTGAGGACACTTCTGGTAAATAAACTACTGTGAGCAAGGTGAAGAATGTATGAACCGTCTTAATTTGTTACCTTATTTCAGCTCCTTAAAATGATGCATTTGTATTATTGTCTATTGTAACATTTATTTTGAATGTGCATATGTTGCATATTTGTTATTTTATCTATAATTTATGTAATATCTATCTATACACACACACATATGTGTGTATGTGTGCATATGTATGCATGTATGTATGTACAGATGCGGAAAAAAAAAGTCCCACTTGCTCTTTATTTCGCCGTCGTTCGTCGTACAGCAAAGTTATATATACCATTCGTTTGCAAATAACGCATACTTTAATTTACTATTAATTTAATTTGCATAAGGGGCCGTCTTCATATTTAATGCTGCATCAACTTCGTTTTTCTCAATGGCAACACCGTATTTTGACTTTATTAAACGAAAGAAAACCTTCAAATTACCCTAAATATAAATTTTCATCAAATTTCTACGATAATTTTTGGAGATATTGCAAATTAATTTTTGCGCGTTTTTAAGGGACTTTCTGCAAATTGAAAAACGCTATTTGTAGGTTCCAAGCTTTCCGCCTTTCATTAATTTCGCTCGCGAGAGTTAAAAGAAATAAATATTATTTTCAAGGAAAATATTGTTTCCATCTGACAACGTTTTTTGTACTGAGAATATCAAGGGTAGAAATTAGAATGTTTAGTCCGTGTTCCAAATGACCCGAGAGTTCATAACTTCCTTGGTCCGTACACATGATTTAAGGGGAAAATGCAAAACGACTGCTCACGATTTTGAAAATCTTTCTAATTTTGAAATTGTTATTCAGTATTTCCCTTGAAGTTTCTCTTACACAGCTGAAATGTTGGCAGGAGTTAGAGGCTGCTCTCTGCTCTTCTGACTACAAGCATGAATATTACTCAGCTATGGTCGAACTTGAAGAATGGTTTCATGATAGAAAATTTATTTGTTTGAATTTCCTGTAAAAAACGCAATTACTTTTTTGCCAACCCAATATTATCACTGTGTTTGTTATTTGACTCCCTTCATTTAATACTATCGTCTGCAATGTGCAATATTCTTGGACTATTCTTAGACTTCTATATATAAGACTTTTAGTGGTATTTTAATTTATAGTCAAATGAAAATTTAATGAGAAAAACGTGATTTTTAATGTTTTTTTGAATGTTTGATAAAGTATGGGTGTACCTAATTTTTCCGATATTAAAAAAGGTCACATTCATGCCTGGAAAGTTGAGGATGTTAGTTTTTAAGAAAAAAGGATGTTGTATTAGAAGACATACATCTACTGAATCTAATTCTATAGCTGGAAAATATTTATTTGTGGGAATATGGTAGCGGACCCAATAATAGACGCTTTATAGAATCACCATCAAACTGTAAAATCCTCTAATTTAGTTGCTTCAAAATTTGATATTTTTTAATACCGGTATCTTTTACTGTGTTTTTGCACAAAATAAATCTAATTTACGTTTATTTTATGCAATTAAAAAAAATGTCACTTAATAAATTTATATATGGTCCCTTAACTCGTGAAAATAGCATATTTTATTTAATATAAATCAAACGTAAAAATTTGAAATTTTGCACAGCCATGTAATATTACTTTCTGCATCTATTTCCATCGAAATTTGACTAGGTTGCTATTCATAATTTTTTTGAATATTAATTTAATAATTCATAATTAATATTAATATTTTATTAAAAATCATAATAACATTATATTATGTTTGGGTCATTTAGTTCTAATAGTACGAATAAAAATCAGCTTCTTATTATCAATATTATATGAGATATGAATTGAAGTATGATAAAATATTTTAACATATGGGGAGGGGGATTTTAGAAGCTCATAACTCGCCCAATTTCAGTTTAAATATCTTGAAAATGGGTATCCGGGGATAAAATGAGCTAAATTTTTGAGATATGAAGTGAAATCTAGAGGTTACTATTGAGAAAAAAAGTTGGTGCGAATTTTAATATGTAGATGGCCCCTTATGCAATTTTTATGCATAGCAAATTAAAGTGTACGTCAATCGTAAACGATTGGTATCTGTAACTTTGCTGTACGACGAACGACGGCCGAAAAAAGTACAAGTGGGACTTTTTTTCCGCAGCTGTACATGTATATAACAAGTAAAAGTAATATATTCTCAAAATTCATGTTTTTTTTTTTTTTTTTTTTAGTTCCTTTCAAAATTCTTTCGGGGTGGAAGAGTTTTCGTTTTCAAGTAATATATTTGTCTCAGGATCTAAATTTAATAAAAAAAAGTTAATTTATATATTTCCCCTCCTTATCCGGTCTCATGGTTGCCACAGCTTTCAAGAATTTGAAGGTCTATGAGACCTGGGCATTTTAATTTCCAGTAAATGCATCTTTTTTGAACAATGTAATTAACTTATTAATAACTAGCTGAAGTACCCGTCCTTGACGGGTTAGGGAATGCAAATTTCCAAAAAGCAAGAACTTTTGTCAGCATTGTAGGAGTACACAGAGTGGATGTAGTATGTTGCCAAAGTAAAGAAAGCGAATTTATAATTTTTATGTATTGTTAAAATATTACAGGTTAGAGAGTAATTAAGTAATATCATTTCATTCGCTTTAATCGTAACTATGTGACGCGCGAACGAATATTTACGCATATTGAAATAATTTTGCAAAATCTCAAAATCTAATCAATATTTTTGAAAAATTGGAAGCCTAGAATTTAAGTTGAGTGACAACCTATCCTGTCATCCAATTTCGTTTCATTCCCTGCAGTCTTTATTTCGTGATGCTGGAACAAAATTTCAGCATTTTAAAACGATTTTCACAAAATCTCAAAATGTAATCAAAATATTTTTAAAATTCAACGCCTATAAATTAAGATTAGCAACTACCTATCCTATCACTAAATTTCGTATCATTGGTATTAGTCGTTATTACGTGATGTTTGAAGAAATATAAACGTATTTTGAGAGAATTTTCACAAAATCTCATAAAAATGTTTAAAAAATTGGACACCTATAGTTTTTGTTGAGCAGCTATCTATCATGTGACCAAATTTCATATCATTCGCTTTAGTCGTTATTACGTAATGCGTGAACAAAGATTAACTCTTTTAAACGATTTTCGCAAAATCTCGAAATCTGATCGATTTTTTTAAATTAGATGCTTATAGTTTAAGGTGAGTAACCACCTATCATTTCACCAAATATCATTTTTTCACCTTTGCAGTTATTACGTGATGCTTGAAGACAAATTTACGCAGTTTGAAAGGATTTTCGCAAAATCCCAAAATCCAATGAAGATTTTTTAAAAATTCGACACCTATGTTTTAAGTTGAGTGACCACCAATCATGACACCCAATTTCATGTAATTCGCTTCAGTCGTTTTTACGTGATGCTTGAACACAAATTTACGCAGTTTGAAAGGATTTTCGCAAAATCCCAAAATCCAATGAAGATTTTTTAAAAATTCGACGCCTATGTTTTAAGTTGAGTGACCACCTATCATGACACCCAATTTCATACTGAAACGGGTGCGACGTTGCCTCTTGCTCCGTCTGCTTCCCTAAATCACTTAATTAAAATCACAAGGGGTTCGTGATGGACGCAGGCATGACTCTCGTGGCATGAACACACATTTTATTTCTAGGTTAAGATAAAGTTTACATTGATATTTACAAAACTCAGAATATATCTTATGCGGTTAGTTCTGCAGCATCTCTCAGAGGTCTTGCCTCTTTCAGTTCTCCGGCGTCTCTGTTTTTCCCCGGAAGCCACGCGCTCCCCTGGTCGCCTCATACTTACGTCACGGCGTTGATGGGTAGCGGCTGGGCCGCAACAACCTCCGGCCCCGGAAAGATGGCGTCGATGTCTCGTCCGGTTGGATCTCCAATGGATAGAGATGCTGGACTGCTCTCTTGATGACAGTCCCATTGGGAAGCTTTAACGAGCAGGCTCTCACCTTCCCGTCTCGTCCTTCATGCAAGTGCTCCACCTTGGCCATTTTCCACAGCAGTCTCGGCTGCTTGTCTTCGTGTACCAGGACTATAGAACCCTCTTGCACAGTTGAAGATCTGTCAGGTTTTTTGACCGTGTGTGCAGATCGCAATTCCATAAGGTAAATTCGTAGCCACGCTCGCCAAAGTCTTTCAACCATCAGTTTTCTACTTTTGTATCGTCCAATTAAGTTTTCCCTTGTCAATGGATCTGAAATATTTTTTGTTGGTGGTATAGTCAGCATCTTTCTGCCTATTAAAAAATGGGCGGGAGTAAGTGTACTAGGCTCTTGGTGATCTTCATAAACATATGTAAGTGGTCGGGAATTGACAATTGCTTCGGTTTCTAATAAAATAGCCTCTAGTTCTTCAAAAGGAAGAGAAGCTCTTCCTAACATTTTCTTCAAGCAGGATTTCACTGAGCGGACAAGGCGCTCCCAGAAGCCGCCCCACCATGCCGCTCTTTCAATTATGTATTTCCAAGTTATGCCTTTTCTCCCGAAATATTCTAAGACTTGCGTATCCTTTATTGAACTCCATATTTTTTTCAAATCTGTGTCGGCTCTTTTGAATGTCTTTGCGTTATCCGTGTACACTGTGGAACATAATCCACGACGGGATAAGAATTTTCTGAATGCCAAAAGAAAGCTCTTTGTGGATAAATCATGTAATAATTCCAAATGAATTGCACGTGTCACGGCGCAAGTAAATAAGACAATGTATGCTTTTTCTTTGTTCTTCGTATACAAAGGTCCGGCAAAATCAATCCCGACCTTTTCAAAGGGAAAAGTTTTAGTAACTCTATCTGGTGGTAAAGGTGCAGTCTCTTGATTTAAAGGTTTTGATTTGTACCTTTGACAAACAGTACAGCGTCTGAGAACATTTTTTACTATTTGTCTGCCTTTTAACAACCAGTATTGTTCTCTGATCTGCGAAAGAGTTCCAGCAATCCCTGCATGTCCTGTTTTTTCGTGGTTCTGTTTGGTAATTAGTTCTGCCAAATAAGTATTTTTCGGAATCAAAATTGGATGTTTTTCGGCAAAACTTAAATCAGCATGGTGCAGTCTTCCGCCAACTCTCAAGATCTTTTCTTCATCTATAAATGGATTGAAAGGGTGAATTGTTGAATCTTTGGGCAGAGGTCTCTTTTCTCGCAGAGCTTCCAATTCTTCATTAAAATGTTCTTTTTGAATTGCTTTAATCCAATAAATTTCTGCACGTTTCAACTCTTCGCATGTTAATGGACCGGTTTGTTTTTCTCTATTTTTAACGTTGTTCAGAAATCTTCTAATCCACGCAGTAACTCTAACAAGCCTATCTAACGTACTAAATTTCTCTGGGGAAAACAATGTTTTCAATTCATTTTTCTCAATGCAGCTAGCTTGTAGTGCCTTTTCCCCTCGTTTCATCTCTGTTAAAACTTCTGGTTCTTTATGGCTCGAAGGCATTTTAGGCCAATTCTCCTCCGTTTCTGTCAACCATCTTGGTCCATACCACCATTCGTTCTTCTCCTTTAAGGCTTTAACACTCAGACCTCTGGTTTGGTAGTCTGCTGGGTTTTCTTTTGTTGGGCAATACTTCCAGGATGCTGGATCCGAAATTGTTCTTATTTCTCTTACTCTATTTTGGACAAACAGTTTCCACTTCTCTGGTGGTGCTTTCACCCAATGCAACACTATGTTAGAGTCTGACCAGAAATACGATGTAGTACGAATTTGTCGGCTAAGATGGTTTTGAACTTTTCTTGATAATCTTGCACCAATGAGTGCAGCCATAAGCTCTAATCTTGGTAGAGTCAAACGTTTCAGCGGCGCGACCCGAGATTTTGAACACACTAATCTGGTTTGCACCTCAGCCTTTCTTTCATACCTGATGTACAATACCGCGCTGTACGCTTTTTCACAGGCATCAACGAAACAATGCAGCTGGCAGTCGACGATTTCTCTTTTTTCACTCATTCCAAAATAATACCTGGGAATATCGATTTTCTGTATTTCTGGAGCTTCTTTTTTCCAATTATTCCATTCTGTGAGAAATTCAGCTGGTAAGTTCTCATCCCACTGAAGACCTTCTTTCCAAATCTTTTGCAATAGGATTCTTGCTCTAATTGTAAATGGACTCACTAATCCTAAAGGGTCGTATAATCGACTCATCACTTTCAGGACTTCTCTTTTCGTGGCTTCGTTATTGATTACTTCATGTTCAAACTTCGATGCTTCAATTTGTAAAACATCATCTTCTTTATTCCAAATATAGCCTAATACATTAACTACAGGATTCGATGAATGGGTTTTACTTCTGTCCCAGATTTCTTGCACATCACGATCATTTGTTGACCATTTTCTCATGTTGAAGCTCCCTTCATTTAGTATTTTCCTGATATTCTCAGCTTTCTCAATAACTTCGTCTTTTGTGTCATCACCGGCAATGAGGTCGTCCACGTACAAGCAGTTCTTCAAAACAAAACATTCTTCTGGATAACGTGATTCATACTTCTCAATATGAAATTTTATGGTTGCGTTTAGCAAAAACGGACTTGATGTTGCTCCAAAAATCACCCGTGTCATTCTCAACGTTTTTAATTCCTTGGAATGTTTATCCTTCCAGAGAAACTTTACAACTTCTCTATCTGCCTCGCAAAGAGAGATTTGGAGAAACGCGGCTTCTATATCTGCTGTGATTCCAATTTTGTTATGTCGGAAATTCAATAACAGTTCCAAAATATCCGGGCATAAATTAGGGCCTGGTTCTAAACAGTCATTCAATGACAAACACCCTTTCGCACGTGAGGATGCATCAAAAACGACGCGGACTTTGGTGGTGTCTTTATTTTCGCGAATTACGGCCTGATGAGGCAAAAAATATTCTTTTCCCCCTCCCTTATATTCGGTTTCCTCTGATATCCCTTCCTTCAGATGCTTTTCTATCACTTCTTCATAGCGATCGTGAAGTTGGGGGCTCCTTTTAAATCTACGCCAAAGCGACTGAAAACGATTTTTTGCAACTTCGTAATTATTACTTAATTCGTTTGCGTTTTCTTTCCAGGGTAGACTAACTGTATATCTATTATTTTCAAATCTTATAGACTCCCGAAATTTCTTATAAACCTCATCTTCGCACTCGTGTTTCTTATCTGATTCATTTTCGATCCCCAAGACATCCAATTCCCACAACTTTTTTAGAGATTCGGATATTGACTCATCTTCGGGTTTATCTTTGATTTGTACTGCATTTTGCATAATACTAAGAGCCACTGAGGAAATTTCAGCGCTTTCCGTTCCACTTATTGTCCAACCCAATCTTGTTTCTACTGCTACCAAAGATTCTGATATTCTATTTACAGTCCCTATTACGATTTTCCAGTAATTGTCTAATCCTATTAAAAGCAAAAACTCTTCTCCTCTATTCTTAACGTACCCAGTATCAGATAATTTAATTCCCTTTTCATCACATAATTTAGCAATATTTATTCCTGGTATGTCAGTAGCCGTGCCACTAATCAGCTCTGTTTCAAAAGCCTCCATGTCTATCTTTATTCCACGATCAAATGGATTAATCAAAGTAAACCCCACCTTATTGCTAATTTCAGTCTGCGGTTTGTCGTTACCAAAAGTGAAAATGCTAATCATTTGCGAGTCTATAACTGGGAGATTCATTTTTCGAGAAATACTTCTTTTAATGAATGTGCGTTCTGCGCCTGTGTCAAATAAAATCCTTATCTCGCGCCTCTCTTCATTGTTTTTTATTTCTGCTCTGGCAGTCTGCAAAACCACATGGTTTTCAGTGTTTATATAATTCACTGACGCTTCTGTTTCAGAGGCCTCACTAGGCGAAGAACTCTTACTTCCCTTCAAGTTACCCTCCCCTTTTGTAGCATTACTGTCTCTGTAGCAGATTAATTTGTTATGACGGCCATTGCAATTTGAGCAATTAATAATATCTTTTTTATCACATTGACTCCCCAGGTGTCCTCTTTCCAAACACACGAAACAACGCCCACTCTTTTTTAATGATTGAATCTTTCTAGATACACTCATTCCACAACTGCTGGAACTGTGTTTACCAGTACTGCAAAATAAACACTTCTCTCCCAATACACTCAAAGCCGCAGCGCTTGGAAGTGACTCATTTTTTTTTTCGTTATGTTTTTGAAATCTCTCTCTCTGATAAGCGCTACGAGCCACCTGCAGATTCTCCTTAGCAGGGCTCAACACTGAATCCGTTTAAATTCTGTTTTCCCCCACTTGTTGAAACAAGAACGTTCTTTCCCGTGTTTCAATTTCTTTTTTGAGGAATTTTATTAATTTTTCGACATCCCAAGAATCATCTTTTTCGTAATGAGATCTGTTAAAATCTAATGCTATGGAATCGGGAATTAATTTCAAAAGTAAAGGGAAAAGTAAACTGCCGTATGAATTTAATTTTATGTCTAAGTTTTCGAGACCGCGTACTTCTATTTCTATTTGGTCGCATAGCTCACGTAGGGGTATTACTTGAAAGGCGGATTAAACGGGTTTTAAATTTAGCAACCGGTTAACGTGGGCTCTAACGAGAATTTCTTCTTTACCATACCTATCTTTAAGTATATTAACTGCTTCGGTATAATTCTTATCAGACACCACCAAACCTTCGATGCTTTTTAAAGCACGGCCCGTAAGAAATGCCTTCAGGTAATTATATTTGTCTACATTTGATAAACTCGCGTTGTTATGTATCGCACTCTCAAATTGTGCCCAGAATTCCTGAAAACGCTCCAAATCTCCGTCAAAGGGTTCAATTCTTAGCTTAGGTAGCAACACTCTAGGGCCTTCACTGGTATCTGACCTCATTGCCAAAACAGAATTATGACTATTAAGGCTCCCATTTTCGTTAGATGGAGCAACTGTTTTGCTGAATAATTTCTCTTTGTGTTCTCTGAAATATTTTTTTACTTTCGTTTTTACACTTGTTATGCGATCTCGATATTCTAGATTTGTTTCTACTTCTATTTCTAAATCTTTAACTTCATGCGTTAAATTTTCAATTTCCAAATCTAATTGAAAGATTAATTCAGCCTTCTCTTCCAGTTTATCTTTACATTCTTCTAATTCTCCCTCATTAACCGGATCATTTTGCAAAAGTTCTATAATTTTGTTCATCGATTTTGTTGCAGATTGTTTTAATGTTTTACGTTTTGTTTTTGCTCTTTCAAGAGCTTCTTTCGTTTTTGCATCCATTTTAATATGTCAATAATAACAATTTAATCACCGAATATTCAAATCAATACACTTCAATAAAACTTCTCAAATCAGTATTCAAATTATCTTAATAATCATATCAATATTTATTTCCTACCTGCGTCCCGCCGAGGGTACCATTGAAACGGGTGCGACGTTGCCTCTTGCTCCGTCTGCTTCCCTAAATCACTTAATTAAAATCACAAGGGGTTCGTGATGGACGCAGGCATGACTCTCGTGGCATGAACACACATTTTATTTCTAGGTTAAGATAAAGTTTACATTGATATTTACAAAACTCAGAATATATCTTATGCGGTTAGTTCTGCAGCATCTCTCAGAGGTCTTGCCTCTTTCAGTTCTCCGGCGTCTCTGTTCTTCCCCGGAAGCCACGCGCTCCCCTGGTCGCCTCATACTTACGTCACGGCGTTGATGGGTAGCGGCTGGGCCGCAACACATACCATTCTCTTCAGTCGTTTTGACGTGATGCTTAAACAAAAACAACGTCACGGACAGAATGACAGAATGACAGACAGACAAACTTTTTTTGAGGGTGGCATCGGATTCCCGGATGCTTGAAACGGATAGAAATCGCAAAATTTTTGAATTCCAAGAAATGTACAGACAAAAGTCTAATTTTATTTATATAGATTCCATCCTAGATACTGAAAGTGCAAAAACCGCAGAGAGAGCGAATTTTCCGTGTGTAGAGACTTGTATTACGTCCAGCTAAAATAAAATATTTGTGCCTAAACAAGTAGAATTTATTTAATACTTTACGGCAGCCGTACAGATCGCGAATCGCGTTTGCCCCCGCGCACCGCGGACAGTCGTGACCCTTCGGACAGACTTCCATACCAACGAGGGATGGACGGCCTGGTCCATTTCTCCAGTTAGAGCTGATTCTATCAACACCGAAAGTAACGCCTATTACGATATTCTGTCGATTAGTCAAACTTTAAAAACTGCACGTTTAGACTTACACTAATTAAAGGTAAAAATAAAATTGTTTGATCATAATGTTGTGGACGACTTAGCCAGGGTAAAGGTGCAGAAATTGTAAAATGTACATTTGTATTGTCTTTCGATTTCTAAAATTAATTGTTAAGTATTTTAGTTATTTTTAGGACAAAATTTACAGGGTTAACTATAAAATGAAGTCGACACGAATAGGCATGAGAAATGCAAAGTAATGGAGGACAAAATCATTCTCGTGTACCCGCTTATAATTAATTTTGGAAGTGTATGGCTAGTGAAATTTTTTGCGAGCAGTGTTAAACTTAATTATGTATTTCTTACAACAATCCTGAACTAAAATCGATAATTATAAATCGGATTTCATTTTAGGTTATGCAATTTTGAATAAGAAAACTATTTTTTTAACTGAATAAGGAATGTTAACCACAATACCATTCTTGAAATGATTATTAACCAGTGCTAAAAACAAACCATTAAGAGTTTTATAATTAGCATCCTATAGGTATACATATTTCTAATTAATATTCATACACATTAAAGAAACTCCAAAACTGAAAGTTCTTTTTTTAATTTTGGTATGTTTTGAACAATCAATATAACTGTCAGGGTTAGTTCCAAAATAATCCATTTAACCCCAAATGCATAAATTTAAAAATTGAAAATGTGTGCAATAATACAGATTTTGAAAAATTGTTACATAGGCAAAACTAATATCCCTGCTTCGCGAACTCCATGAGTATAAAACATTTCCTTCGTTTTATTTCAGTTTTCCAATTACAGAATCATCATCATTAACTAGAAGGAGTTCTCGTAACTAGTGAAACAAAACCCGATATTTTAGCGCATCGGTATTTAAAATAAATGTAACAAAAACCGATATTTTCAGAGAAAATTTAATGATCATTACGACACGGTGAAAAATTTCTCTCATATACAAGAAACAAGTTTTCTATAACGTGTATTTCGATACAAAAATGTAAATAAATAACAATGTTGCTGAAATAGTTTAAAGTAAAAAAATGTTGAAATAATTTAATTAAACGAGATTTGCTCATGGGTTTTCTTTTTCATCACCAATGCGCATTTCTGTATCGAAGAATAATATGTTAGAGATAGAGAATTGATTCAAAAGTATAATATTTCAAAAAATAGGAGAATAACGACTACTCAAGTTTTATACAGTTCAAAGTTTATTTCAAAGAATTAATTTTGTTCAAGATAATGTGCATAATTTTGACCTTGAAAGGTTTTTAGTATATTTGTAAAATATCAGTTACTTGAGGATAACGAAAAGTAGCCAAATTACATTAAATTACGTGCCATTTAAGGATTACAGTAGTATCTGACCAGCCTGTGTGGTGGATAAAGCACTGTAGTAAGGTTTCGGGTTCAACTCCAGGAGGTCGAGGTTCGATCTCCGACTGGGCGTAGATGTCGTTGTGTCCGTCCCTTCATAGGGGGCAATGTATGTCCACCTACTAGGTGCCCCCATAATAAAGGGACCAACAACTCCGGCTTTAGCAGTGGCCAATGCCTCCAAGGCATTGTTAAGACCTGCCATTTAAAAAGAAAAAAGATTAGAGTTGTCGCTAGCTATTTATCCTATTATGTCATGAAGTTCAATCAATCTATGACTATTTCAAAATAGAGTATTCCAAAAATCCTTGATACTCTGCAATAATAATTGAAAACACAAAACTAGAAAATATATTGTTTGTAACTGAATATTGTATGTAAGTAAAAAATTGTAATTTTATGTCGTAAAAGACTGTGTACATTTACGAAAATTTAACAATATGACTTTTTTTTAATTTTAGTGCAAACTTTATCTCTGTAATTACATAAATAATATGCATAAGTGAAAATATTTAACCTTGCCTAAAAGGTTTAAAATAACACATATATAGTACGGCTTATTAAAATTATTTCACACTTTTCCAAGATATTAAAATGTTTCACACAATAAACAAACGCAAACTGAAGAAACAAACAAAACAAACTTATTGTAACAAAACTTGCCATAAAAATAATATCAAAAGAACAACACAGAAATATACTTCCAAAATGTTACAATGAATTAATTCTTTGATGTATTATGCATAACACTAAAATTTCATTACTGAATCAATGGCCTGCTTAAAAACTGCTTATTTATTTATTTATTTTACATGTGTCAGGAGCAAATTCAGGTTTCGCTCACAGAGAACAAGTGAGCTCCATTTTAATATTAAATAAACATTGATAACAAAAAGCATTTATTTGTTGAAAAAAAAATGTTGCTATATGGGAGGCCTTAATATTGATTTCTTGAATAAAAAATGTGACTGACACATTTAACTGCAGATTACAATTGAATAGTCAAATCGAATTTTATATTTAGATATGTCTGAGGGATTGTTTCTTTGCGTGTACGTTTTACAGTCATGATTTTCTACGGTTAAACTAAGAATTTATATTTGAGTAGAGTACACTTAAACATTACTAAACAAGGCGCTTTTATTAAAGAGGAACATATTTTGGGGGAAAAAATGTGCAAAATGAATAATCTGCAGCATTTCTTTTGTAGCGGGGGGGGGGGAATTCATATTTGAGACTTAATACATAATTCGATTAAACAAGCGTATTTTATGATAAAAAAGTTACAATAGAAAACTATTAAATCTTATATATATATATATATATATATTAAAAAGATAAAATAACTAAATCTTAGTAAACTCGTGCATACTAATGACATAATACGCAATTGTCATTAGCATGCACGTTTATTGTAAAAAATATTCATTCATCTGCTCATTTTACATAATTATTTCAAGCGCACTTTATATTAATTTTACGGAATTCATTTGAAAAACTTGTTTTTTCTGACTGCTTATTTGTCTCACCATTATCTAATTTTCATAAATATGCATTCATTGACATGAAATTTTTAAATGTCTTTAACATTCCTAAATCAAATCTATTTACAGAAGATAGTTTGCTCTTGGACTTCTGAAATATTTTAATGCGTTTCACAAATTCTTACACGAATTATAGACAGCTTGGGAACTAAACCAGAAGGGCTTTTTTTGCTTTATTACTGTTTCAAACATGCGCTATCATGCTTATAACACACAATTCAGCTGTAGAAGTTTCCATTACAGTAAAATGATAATATTTTAACTTTGTGTCGATATATATATATATATATATAATTTGTTTACTTTAGCAATGCACAACTTAAGATGGTTTTAATGGAAACTATACAGCATTCGAAATAATTAAAAGTGTCATTTTGCTTATTAAAAGTTATTTAAGGGCAATAAAGTATTATCAGTGGTACTTTTCTGAAACGAATATGAATCAGATTTTATCTGTGACATCTCCTTGAAAAATCATTCATAGACGATTCAAAATGCAAATTCTTAGATAATATAGCATCTGAAGAAACAGGCACGTTGTCGATTAGTTTCGTCACAGAGAAGCGCAATAAGTTCTTCAAATTAGAAACTGTATTTCAGTATGTTAGGACGTGTGTTTTGCACAACAGAACAACCATACACATAGATTTGACAAGAGAAAGGCAGCCATTTTAATTTTAATCCCAAGAAATTTAAACCTACAGGGTATATCGGTCTTTGAAAATATCTATACATTTTATTTTTCGATAAATTTGTAGAAAAAGCTCACAAGAGTCACAATTGCCTCTTTTTTACTCTAATGACTGACTTGAAATAAAAAAAAACACTCTTAAGTACATTAATTTTACACACATAACATACACTTTTCTTACAAGTTTGAACTTAAAGGATTTCTAGTACTAACAGTTCAATGCACAATAAGTTATCATCGGATTGCAAAAATGCTTTTATACTTGATTATAAGTATTTCAAACTGTGTGACGTAAACCTTGAAGTCTTTAAAATTTCTAACTAAATTTTGCTTTTCTCTGTAGCTATTTAAGCATTTTCAATCAAAAGAAGACTTTAAACAATATTAATAACAAATTTTTCCTTATAGTTACTTTAATTATGTTTCTGTTTTTAAGATAGTCTACTTTACGACGTCATTAAATTTCAAGCAGAACTTATAAGTTTTTGTTTAAAGAAAACATACCTAAGGCATTCTACGTAATTATTTCAACACTTACTTTTAAGCTTTTTGTTTACAGACTTTTATTTATTTTTATTTGCCTGTAAATTTTCTGGCGCTTTAAATTAATTACCGAGATGCGAAGATAAAAATAAAAAGTTCCATTATATAAAATCTGAAATTTCATTACCTAAGATAATGAGGTAGGGGCATTGAAATCTGTACAGAGTATCTGAAGTTTTCTCAAAGGATTTCAGCTTGCTGTGGAAGAATCGATGAGGTCTAACGGTTTTATGAATTAAAATCAGTTGTAGAGATAAGCCGATTTTGTTAATCTTTTCACAGAATAAAATCAAATACATCTTTTTTTTATTATAAATATCGTCGTTTTTTCTTACATAGAAATGATTATTTTCTAAATTCATAAACTAGTTGTTACTTTACCTTAATAAATAAAGACTACAGTCGTTCCTTTAAAATATTTAATATTAATAAATTCTGCAGTGTCTATTCATTACCTGTAAAAAAGTAAAAAATAAGAAAACTTACAAGAAGAATATAAAAAAGAAATGGATTACTTTTTTTTTAATTTATTAGCACTTGAGTGCTATCACTTTCTGACAAAGATTTTTGTCAATGCGACGAAACGGTGAATCACTTGAAAGGGTTGCGAGATAGCAGCGGGGTAATAAAATATCAAGTCTCCAAGTTTGGCCATTTCAGGCTATTTATCGCCAAGGCGGAATAGCCTGTATATAGTGAAAAATTGCCAGACTTTACTGTTAATTATAAAGATGAAGTTTAGTTAGAGTATGCCTGGTAGATTGTAAAGCAGTTTTAATAAGCGAATTTAATATAAATTTTTATTCCAGAGGACTGTTTTATGGAACACGGGGAAGAAATGAGGCACATTCAAGGATTATGCTATACTTTCCGACGTAACTAGAAGACGGAAATAAGGAATAGAAATACGACCAGCATATAGATTATGACACATTTCTCAACATAATAGAACAAAGACGACAATACGGAGATATGGATTATTCTACATTTCACAACATAATGAAACCAGAAAGACAAATTGGGTCGACGCACGGGTAACGATGTAGATTCCAACGCAAATAGGGCCTACAAATGAATTATGACACGTTTTTAATGTTTAGCGTTTTAGTGTGAATTTAAAATAAGGAAGTGGTTCAAATCCCTTTTTTTTACTTATTTATTCAGTTATAACAAAATTTGTAAAAGGCTCTTTTCTAAAAAGCTAAATCTTCGTATCACTACTTAGAAAGGGCACCGATACTTTACTAAAATAAAACTGTAATTACTTGCAAGCGTTTGGGTCTGGGCCACAGGTTAGTTTCCATAATCGGCGGTTGTAATTTTTCTCTATTTTGTACTAATGAATACTTCCACTGTGTATAGTCCACTCTATTTGAATTAATGTACTTCGAAATTTGACCTTGGTATAGTTGGATATCCTACAAAAATAATCTCATAGGCATTGGTCTCGACCCTTCTTTTATTCAGTGAAAAACATACACTAAACTGAGGAATTGCTCTACGTGCAGAATTCAAATGAAGAAGTGTTTTAGTATTTTCTATTGCGTACACTTGAATATTTTTTTTTATTTTAACTATGCTCGACTAGTGGCCGAGAGCATAGCGCTTTTAACTGGGAGACAAAAAGGTGTCTGGTTCAAACCAGGTCGGGTCCGTTGACCCAGCTATTCGGAGGTTTTCGTAGTTTTCTCTGAAACGTCGCGTGAATATGAGTTAGGATCCCTTAGAAAGTCCCTCTTGGCCTAGATGCCTTGTGTAGATAAGCAGCTGTACTCCCGAAATAAAATCAAGTTAAATTTTCATCGTAATTTGCAGTAAACAATAGCAGTTAATAAACATCCCAGTATACTTAAAACATTCAGTTGCGCTATATATTGCCTATGGTGTGCAACCCAGTAATCTACCCTCAAACTACAATAAACTAGACTAATTAATCTAATAATACATTTAACATCTGCGAAATTATTACTTAAATTAATTGATTCATTATGTTTTATAAACACAGACAAAATATCTTTATAAAATATTACTGTACATACTCGTATTTCTCTCTAATGCATTAAACCTATTAAATCCAATAACTTTAAACTTTCATATAACTGAAACACGCATTTAAAAATAGGAACTACATCCACATGACTTCTAGGTACGACTATTCAAATATGCAACTTTTCGATTTTATTAAAATTTAGAGACACAAAATCTTCAATGACATTAAGATTAGTCAGTTCTCGCCAAATATAAGAGATATTGTCAAGCAGGGCTCAGTTTGAAAAGATTTGCTTTTTTCTGTGCCAAAGTCGATGATATTTCATTGAAAGATGACAAGCTTGGTCTCATTTGTCTAGATTTTCAGGATGATTTAAACCAGCGGTTCCCAACCTTTAAACATTGCGCTCCCCCAAAAAGAATAACTTGGAATGACGCCCCCCTTCCTCACATTCTTCAGCAAGCATACAGTTTTATTCTTCAACAATGAGCATTAGTCGCCTTTTCTTCAAAATAAAGTAATTGGCAAAGTTTTAATAAATATTTTAAGCGAAAATAGGTATGTTTCGGAATAAAAATAAGAATAAATAATATGATGTTTTAAACATGCATTACCACTTGATCTTTGGCTGTTTTTCTTTCGTCCCCCTGCAAACACCGTTTGGGAACCGCTGATTTAAACACCTCATAGAATGAATACTCTGAATATGTACTAAGGCCTTAATGTATCAAAATTATTTTAGGTAGCCTTGTAAATAAACTACCAAGTGGATTGAAATACGAAAGGAAGGTGCATAATTAAATGTTTTAGCGATCCTACCTATAAAGTTTCAAAATTATATAATTATGGTTCTTGAGATATGCGAGTTACATACAAATTTACATAAGAATATATGCTCCTATAATACGTGTACGTACGAACTGGATTGTATTTACTATTTTTTTTACGCAATATGAAACAATACACCGAAGAGCCATTACACTATGACCACCTACTCAATGACGCGTTGCGCCTTCTTTGGCCTTTAAAACAGCTGCAACTCGCCTGGACATGGATGCCGCGAGCTCTTGGTAGATACTGGAGAAAGGTTGTATCAAACATTTAAGCAGTGGCGACACAAAGTCGATACATTGAAACACGGTGGTGTTTGAGTTTTAAGCTACCGGGAAGAGAGGAGCAGCTTTTTTGCTTGAAGACGGCGTACCCTGACACGAATATCGATGTGTTGAATAAGAAACCGGGATTGGTTTCGATGTTCCCGTGCTCACCGTAGGCGTAGTTGACAATGACGCCTGGTAAACAGGGGCACATGAGTGAACCGTCTGCTCCGTAGTCCCATAACCAACAATATCCGCTGAATTGTGTGTTCCCAAACACTTGTTCTTGGACCTGCTTTGATTTAGACTGTCAGCTGAGCCACAGTCTGCCACCGATTTTCCTGTACTAGGCGGGGCAGTTTCCGGCGTCCACTTTCTTTGATGATGCGTGGACGCCCAACACCTTGGCGTCTATTGCTGATTTCACCGTCATTAATCCATTTTTATAAATACTAACAACGACAGATCGTGAAATCGACCAGTCGTGCAGTTTCTGAGACACTTGTTCAGAGTCTTCGGGCCATTACAATCTGCCCTCTATCAAATTCGTTTAGATCAACAGCCTTTTCCATCACTCACAAACTTAAGAACAAGATAGATTCCTTACCTTCTCCAGCAACAGTTAAATACCATTCCTACTTAACTACATGCTCTCCATGTCATCCAGATTAATTCATTTAAAATGTGTGGGTGGTCATAACGAAATGGCTCTTCGTTTCATAATGCATTGAAGACTATTCCATGATTATTTTTCTTACACTCACGCTCGTAAGTAAATTTCTTTAAAATATTACTTTTTGGGGAAATTGAACTCATTTGGCATACTTATTTGGTATAGTACCTCAAAGTAGAATGTAGTAGAACCTCAATCTGTAATAGGATCCCATATACCTGCTGTTTTAGGTATGCCCACAGAAAAAGTCCAGTGGAGTCAGATCAGGCAAATGTGTAGGCCATTCTTCGAAAACGCCATACTCAATTATTTGGTTCCCGAATTCCGTGACGAGGTACTGCTTCACTGGAGATGTCTTGTGAGCAGGAGCTCCGTCATTTTGGAACCATACATCCCTAAGATTAAACACCGGCAGGTTCTACACAAAATCGGGCGTTATGTTCTGCAGCAGTTGTAAATATTGTGCGTCTGTTAAGGTACTATCGTAAAATACTGGACCGATCAACTTGTTACTGTAAATTGCACACCAGACGTTAATATCAAACCGCACTTAATGTCGAACATCGGTAAAACATCTGGGATTTTACAGCACCCAGTAATGGGTGTGTTTTCTATTGTACATACCATTCTGTGAAAAGCATGCCTCGTTCGTTCACACTACATCTGCCAAGAATGTTGGCTGGACTTGTATCTGATTCATAACGAAGTTGCACCATGAATAGCGTCGCTCGTCATCCCCATCCAAAAAAACCCGCTGAGGTGTTGGTCGGTATTGATAAGCGCCTGATTCTTGTAGAATTTTCCAAACCTGATTTTTTGAGAGGCCACAGTGTTCACTGATCTGTCTTGTACTGCATTTCGTGTATGCGAGGGCGTATGCTAGTACCTCATTTGGTTGAACTTGCCGTCCTACGTTAGCTGGTCTGCCAGATTGAGCTCGAATAGTCATGCAGCCTGTCTCCCTTAAACGTTTTATAACAGATAGGATGGTTTGATAAGATGCGGGCCTGCAGGGAAACATCCCCGGTACAACCTTGTTGCTGATCGAGCCTTGCGTCCACATTCACCGTACAGTAAAACCATCTCACAATACTTTAAAAATCGGAAAAATCGCTCTGGAAAATCGCTCCATGGCCATGACCTTCAACTTAGTAGAAACCCAACAAGATGTCTTCTGTATTCTAGTGGTCTCAAGTGAACAGGAGTGACGTTTCTTACGTATTTGCATACTGTAAAAATTGTCGAACATTACGTGCAAGTTGCGTTGAGTTGATGTTGAGATTAGTCCAAGGATGCAACTCTTGGAGCTTGCACCAGAGTCCTTTTGACTACGAAATGCAAGCGATACCACTGTGCTACATTGTGGCATCGTTTTCAGCCCGAAAGATAATATTTTCTCCTTCTGTTCATATTTCGTGATGTCACAATGTAGGAAATCATGAAAATACAAATGCACATTTTAACTCCTCTGTTTTACACATCCTTGTCAATGAGGTGCCTTCTCGTACTAAATCGATAACGCTCTACAGCATTGCAATTTACCTTTTCCCCTTACCTCGTACCGTTTTCAAGATACGAAAGCTAACTCCGCAGTTTTACACCAGGTGGCGCTGTGAGCGGTCTAAATTGGTAGCGAATATCCAATTTACTATACCTAGACATCACGTTCATAAAAATAGCAGCAGCCGTTCCGAAATTAGGAAGGTGACAAGGGACTACAGTGGACATACTGTATAATGGTATGACACTAAGTAACAATTTTTGAAATCAAGTCCATGCTGATTCCCGGAATAGACTTGATGTCTTTTAGTCCGTCCTGTGATGCCGACATCACATATTGCTTTTTGGCCCTAGTATATAACCTCTGTCCTGTATTTTATGCGGTGCATGTTATATACCAAAGTTACATTTTCAAAAAAAAAAAAAAAAAAAAATTCCATTTTTTTAATTTGTATACGACTTCCGTACAAAACAATTTCCAATTAGTAAAATGTGTCCCATATACTAAAGAGGTAACACGCAAAATTTTAGATTTATACCTTAAAAAGTGTCAATTATATTAAGATAAGTATAACGCTGACTTAAAGCACTTTTCAGTGGTTCTCGAAGGGCAGAAATCACGTCAATTGATCGCATTTTATGGGTCGTTCAGAAATTACGAAAGAAAATATTTTTTTTCCACTCTAGCAATAAACATTTATATTAAAAATCATTACATGTTTAGTCACCGATTATCTTTCTTTAAAGATATCTCTGTGACGTTGTATGATGAAATGCTGAAATTTGGTGGATCACCTCATTAGTGTATGGGACACATTTTGCTAACTGGGACTGTTTTAGAAATTAATCTATATATATAAATCATTGAAAGTATTTTTTAAATAATTAAAAAACGCACTATACACTCATGAGATGTTTTTATTAACAAATATTTAGGAAGCATGACCAAAATTCTTCAATTTGAATGGGGAAATAAGAGATAAAATTAAAAAAAAAAACTTATACGTTAGCTTTAGTAGTGGTATTAAAAACGACTAGCTAAATTTCTGCCATAACGCTAAAACTTCTGGTAAGTTGCCTTTCATGCGTGTACTGGTTTGGTTTCATCAATTTTATATACTGTTTTCCAATTTCACAGTGCGACTTGTTCCTCATAATCATTAATTACACGTAAGCTGTGAGAGGAAATTTAAATGAAAAATTGTACCATTATTTTTCCCGGCTGCTAGAATTTTTATATGTCGATATCGTACTCATTATGATACTTGTAATACATTTTTGATATAAATATCCTCAAGGAAGATTTATCAAAGTGCGTTTATCAATAACATATAGCCATTATCATAAGTATTTTTGCAAAAGGTGCTATTGATTGTACTCCTGAAATTTTAAACTTTTTCGGGTATCCAATAATGAATTATTTCGTGTAAAATTAATATATGAGATTTGTTTTAAATTAGAATATTTTTTAAAATCTCATTTCATAAGATTTATAGTCGATGCAGATTATAAAACAGAACACTATTCTTAAATTATCAAGGAATAAAAATAAATTTTATTTAAGATAATAATACTCGCATTTCAGTATGAGAACACGAACACTAATTGAAACATTTATTTTACTAAAACTATTTATATGAGGAATATTTTTTATGATGTGGGAAAGACTGATTGAAGTAAAATTTTAAACAGTTATGACCAAAATTTTGGGATTAATTCCCTTCATTGTTTGTAGAAGTCATTAAAACATCAACAATAGTGGGAAGAATTATATTAGTATTTGATACAAAGTATACTGTAAGTTCAGAATTATGACGACAGTTGTTAATTATGACTTTTTATGACTAATTATGACAGAAATATGAACTGTCGTTATAATTCTGAAAAGCTTTAATTACAAAGTAAAACTGTAATAAAATATATTTTCACAAACTTAAAATTTAAATGAATTGCATGGCAAAAATTGGGATAATGAACATATATTTACAATCTCATCTGATTAAGGTATCTGGTAATATGGTGTTGCTTTTCCTTTAGTATTATCTTTATAAAAATAATCTTCTAAAAAGAAAATAAAAATAAGAAATAAAAACTTCTATTACAAGAACGTTAAGAGCCAATTTTTTTTAAAAGTCGGCAAATCAGGTAGGCTTGTATCATTGACATTTTTGATTTTATTGAAATTTTCAGGATTCGTTCTTCACGTAAATTTATTTTAGATAAATTTTTTATTTTTGAAAAAGAAATCCCATAATGTTGAGGGGTCAAAGCTAAAAATCGCTTATTAAAAAAAAAGAAAAACATTTCTTTTTTTTTCCGTAAGCCAATACTTTTTGTGTCAAGGGTAAACCATGGCATCAGCAAATTTTTTGGGTTCTACTAAATCTAAGACTCATAACACATACAGACACATGGTTGACTCTTGGCACAAAAGCCGAGGTTCATTCAAAATATTTTGAAAGAAATCTTTTTTTTTCTGAAACTTTGATTGTCAAAATCTTATTATTTCAAAAGTGAAACACAAAGATATATCTTTCAGTGAATACATACTAATAAGAAATTCTGAAAAAGGGTAAGATATGTGTGGTTGACTTTTCCCTTGCAAAAATATTTGACCCTGAAATTGAAAGACTTGGAAGGCCATTTATTGCTTATGCCACGAGTGACCATGTAGAAAAATATCCGAAAAAGAGCCTTTAAGTACAGCAAAAACAAAATCAACTCACCGATTTCCGGTAACTTGTTCAAGTTTTCTGTAATGCGCATCTATACTTTGCTTAAAATGTGTTTTATTTCATTTGTTACGAATTATTGATTTCTTTTATTTAAATATTTATTACTATCCTATGAAAAAATTGAGCTGGAAAAGAAATCATAACTATAGCAGAAACAAAATCAATTCACAGATCTATGGTAACTTAAATATATCTTATGCAATGTGGCTCTGTACTATGTGCTGGAAAGGAATTTTGTTGAAATTATAAAAAAATGTGGAGTGCTTTTATTTCGGCACTTCTAGTATTGTATGTATGTAAATATATGTCTTCTAGTATTGTATGTAAAAATTTAACCGTGAAAGAAAACCTAGACAGCAGAAACAAAATCAAACCCTATATGTATGGTTGCTTTTTCAAATTTTATATAATAAACCTTGGTACTCTGTGCTAAAGATCCTACATGCCCATTTTACGTTCATTTCGTGACCAACTTGTCCAGAACATGTCCATGTCTATAACAAGATAGCTCCTGAATGTCATTTTAATGATATGTTTGGAAAATCTGTAGTATATCTGAGCATGATATTAAACGGACATACAAGCTTCCAACTATGTCTTTTCTTAAACATAGGTGTGGAAATCCAAAACATAATTTTAACATTCAATAAAATCAAGGCTGGTAAGGGTCCTTAATTTGTTAAATTTCGAAATTTTAAAAATTGTCCTACTTCGTCTTACTATTTAAGATACTCAAGGAACTTTATTTTATAAAAAGAAAGAAGACCACTTTTAAAACATCAGACTATTTTGGATAATGTTTCGAAAGTTCAAAGTTTTAACAAATCTAGGATCCGTATGAACTCTGGAAATAGACATTAAAAACCCCCTAATAATGTTTCTATATTTAGGTGGAAATATTGAGGGGGCAGCCTATCTGGAGCTAGTCCCCATGAACGTCCAGAATTTACCCAAAAATTATCACCGTGGAAGCCGTGTTGTGCCATCGGAACAAATTATGGAAAAAAACACTGACAAATTATGGTCGTTTGAGTATGTCAATAACTTGCCTAGTTTGAAATAGGGACATGTTCTGGAGAAGTTTGTGTGACATCACGAAGTGTAGAACAGCATTTTTTGACATTTAAAAAATGTGGGTTTATATTTTCAATATTTATTACTATTGTATATAGAAATATCACATCACAGTTTCTTTAGCTAACTAAAATGCTCTCTGAACTTAATATAAAAATATCCTCTTATACTCTTATATCACAATGTTGCAGAAATGCAACTTACGCAATAAAAGAATAGAAATCAACCGTAGTGTATTAGAAAATTATTCAAATAACTGATTCTTCGTAACACTAAAATAAACGGAAAAAAAACTTAAGAAATTTTGTTTCTATTTCGACACGAGATTATATATTAAGTCTTCTTTTCCTGCTAATTTCGTACTTGGTCACTCTTAGCATAAGCAGTAATTATCCTTCAAAATTCCGAAATTTTATATTGTTTGCATTTTTAAGGTCAAATGTTTCAGCACTCTAAAAGTTAACCACATTTCTTACGCTTTTTCAGGACTTCTCATTAGTATGTATTCACTAAAATATGGCTTTTGCGCCAAGAGTCAGCCATGAGTCTGAATGTCTTAACTCTTTTGTCACTATTGCCGCGCATTGGAGATGGCTACGAAACGTTCTCTGCGTACTAATGTCTCCCAATGGCGGTGACCACGAAATGTTCGCTGGGTACTAATGCCGCCCAATGGCGGCATGCATGATACGAGTTCACGTTTTTCTGCGTACTACCGCCGTTCCACTAAAATCTGCATTCACGGAAAGTTATATGGGTATGATTACCATAGCTGCCAATAATTCCTGAATATTATTAGCCACTATTTGTAAATAGTTATTTTTGTGTTAGAATATATTTTTAAATTTTTTGATGAATGCCGCAAAACTCGTTTGTCTTATGGTTCGGTTTAGTTCAACCACTTTTGTGAAAAACTTCCCCGTACCACGAATATATAACCACGGCCAGTTCCTCCGTATATCGGTTCACAGTCAGTTTAGACTTAGTAGAACACAAAATAATTGCGGTTCCATGGTTCACTCTTGGCACAGAAAGTATTGGCTTACGGAAAAAAGCATATTTTTTCTTTAAAAAATGAGAAATTTTTGGGTAGGGAACCTCAAAACTGTGGCAATTTAAAAAAAAATGCGACAGTAAAATTGTGGGTAAAATACATTTACGTTAAGAACGGACGAATCCTGAAAATTTCAGCAAAATCAAAAACGTCAACGATCCAAGCTTCCCTGACTCATAAAAAAAGTTGGCTCTTATCAATATATATATATATCAGTAAAATAGGAAATCTTACTTTTCTGATATTGCTCGAATTGAGAATACTACATTAATGAAGTTCATGCTAAAATGACAGATATTTTATGCTACAACGAAGAGAAACTTTAAATACTCAGCAAGGATATTATAAACTGTGTTTCGGCTTTTATTTCATATAAAATGTGTGTTGATGTTCTTTTTCCATATTAGGAATTTTCTCAATGCTGAGGTTTTCTTTCATCCAGAAACATCTTCAGTTTTTGTCACATTTTTCGCGATGCATGGCATATTCCTCATCTATTCCATTCCGCCCCCCTCCCCCAAACGTGCCTTATAAGCTTCTCGTGTAAAACTAACTTACAGAAATTGGAGAGAGTGCACCTTAGTGATTCTCGAGTTATAACGGGCTTACGTAACAGTTGCCCAAATGACATATTGTTTGAGGCCTGATGATCTTCAGCCTGAGTCACAGAGGAACTCGTGCCTGGTAAAATATTACAACAAACTTTACAGCTATGGTTCTCAAAATCGGAATTACTGCGGAATAGGCATAATAATGAAAGATTTAAGAAACATAGTCCGTTTAGGCACATTGTGCTTAAAAATTTGCTTGACTCTACGGTAGAACAGTGTTTCTATAAGCAATGCATTGACCCCTCAGTGGGTCTCCCAGGGGTCAGTTTCCATACTGAACTTTTGTTTAGGATCTCAAAGAAAAATGACGCCCCGATTTGCCTCCGGCAATTTGCCCTTGAAATTATAAATAACATCCCAGACAGTGCTACGCTGATGTATACTGATGGTAGCAAAGATCAGGAATCCCACGCTGGTAGTGGGGTACTTATCAAAGATTCCAATGGAATTGTTAAATTGAAGAAAAGAAATCCTGATTTCAGCTCAGTTTTTAAAAGTGAACTCATTGCTATCTATGAGGGACTGAGCTGTATTATGTCTTCTTTAGACCCAAAAGCCATCTGGATTCTGTCTGATAGTCGCAGTGCCATCCAACATTTGTCTAACTGGCATAACATTGGTGCCAAGACTGCGATTTCAATTCTTACGATATTAAAACAAGTCTCGTCTTCTTATGATGTGCACATTCAGTGGATCCCCTCTCATGTGGACATTTGGGGTAACGAGGAGGCGGATGTCTTGGCAAAGAAGGGTGCCGCGGAGACCCTGGCTACGCCCAAATGCCTAACATACCTTGAGCTGTATACTGCCAGAAAACATACAGATAAAATGATCTAGCTGGTCCCTTCTGCACATTCTTGGTACCAGGCTGTTTCCCATGTAGATCCCTCGCTGTGAATTGCGACAGAAGTACCCAGACAGCTCTCTCTCGCTTTAGTAGTGGTCATCTGAGAGGCCTTGTCTTCCAGGGTGGTCAAAAAGTCCACCCGATTTTTACGAAGTGTAACAAGGAGCAGGCAACTCCGGCTCATATTCTTAAGTGTCTGTGTGAATTTGTCCTACGACGACCTATTGGACTTTCCTATTCTGGTGTATGATTTTTTGAGGGTGAATAAACTCGTAGATCTCGTCTAGCAGTAGCTGGACACGGAGATAAGCAACAACAACAACAACTCTTCCCCTTAATCTTCCTCACCTGTTTCTCCCTTCAGGTTTACAGTTTATCCTCCAGAAGGCAGATGGAATTCCATAATATCCACTAAGGTGTTGAAAATGGTTGTTTTTGTATTTCAATAATATTTATGCTCCACAGTACTGAGTTCAGCATGCCTATTATTTTGTTAGTCAGATATTGTCTTTTGGATTTGCATTGCTGATGATCCCTCTTTTTCTAGCATTGATCTCAGGTACACCCTCCAAAAAAAAGTATTCGAGCAAAAGAGAAATTTCCTATGTTGGTTTCATATATAAATTTTTTTTTATCAAATTGTATGAATCAAACTATGCATAAATATGACATTCCATATTTCTATCAAATTGTACGTTTTTCAAAAACTCAATTATTATTCGCAAATCTAAAATAGGAAATTTCTCACTTGCTTGAATACTTTTTTTGGAGGGTGTACTTGATGATATTCGAAACAAAATTCAAGCACAACTTGAAAAATCAATAACATGGTAATAATAAAATGAACCCGAAGTCCATTTTTAACAACAAATAACGAAGAAGTTTTAAAAATACACTAAATACCGCTTTACCAAAATGGTTTTTTTTTTCCGTTGAACAACGGGTATTTATTGTGTTAGAGTTCCACCACCTGGAATACAGTTTTGTTCAAATGAGGCTCAGTTTCCAAGGAAAATTTCATGTCAGAAACGGACCGTCAGATAATGCGATAAAGACTCTATTCCAGAAATTCGAACAAACGGGGAGCGTGAATGACGACCGTATTGGAAATGTCGGCCGGCCACGCCTTTTAGTTACAGAATCAAATGCTGAAGCCGTACATCAGGTTATCCAATAGCGGCCCCGGACTTTCGTAAGCCGTGTTGCATCTTGTACTGGATTCCGAAGAATGAGCACTCACCGTCTCATGCGTCACAGCTTTCACATGTTCTCGTACAAAATCCGGACTCCCCATCCCCTCAGTCCAAATGCTATTAATGCACGCTATAATTTCGCGAACGCCATGCTGCAACTTGTGGATGACGGTGAACTCGACGTTGGCAACATATGGTTCTCAGACGAAGCGGATTTTCACCTCGATGGCTATGTCAAAAAGCAGAACTCGCGAATTTGGGGAAGCGAAAATCTTCACATTGCTGAACCTTCATTCCTGCATCCACGAAAAATGATGGTATGGGCTGCGGTTTCCTCTAAAGCAATAATAGGGCCATTTTTTCGAGAGCAACCGATAAATGCTGTACGATATCTTGGGATTCCCGAAGAATTTGTGGGGATTCATACTGCTTTGGGGGACTGTTCGAATGCCTCCTGGTTCATGCAAGATGGTGCTCTTCCACATGGAACGTCTGCAGTATTTGATTTCTTGAACATGGGACACGGCAGGCATACAGGAAGTGGCATGGCATGGCTTCCTTATTCGCCAGACCTCACGCCCTGGGACTTTTTTCTTTGGGGATGTCTGAAAGATTTGGTATATCTTCAAACTCCACAAACAATTGAGGAGCTGAAGCAGCGGATCTGTACTGCATGTGAGACAATTCCAAGTGACATGTTTGAACGGATGTCTGGAAATATTTGCCTCAGACTGCGCCATTTTGTTGCAGCAAATAGGGATTGCATTGAAAATATCATTGTTTCATACCGGTTCTTATCTTTTATAGTTTTCAGCGCCACCTGTGGGTGAAAATGTTAACTAAATTTAAAATTTGGTGGGATAAAATTCCCCGATTTGCTAAGCATAAGGTCGCAAACGATACATATCTATGGCATTCCGTATTTTTTTTTATTGACTTTCAAAATCCATCAGTCATTTATGGGACACCCGGTACAACATAATTAATGCTGATCCTATTTTTTTCAAAAACTTTCAGGTACGGTATTTATGAAAGCTGGGGCATCAACTATTATGATTATCATTTTTGACACTAAGTAGTGTGCAATGGTATATAGAAAACTTTAGCTTTATCGTATCTAGTAATGTATTAGGGCATGTAATGATATTTTCTTTTCTTTTCCTTTATATTGTCACTTTATAGAATCGTTTATGAACTTTCAGTGATTCAAATTTAAAAAAAAATGTATTAACAAATCATTAAAAATGCAGCATTTAATTAAAAATACAAATAATGTATGGCAATGTATTTGGAATTGCTGTATTTATTTCAATTTTTAAATAACAGATATTTTTAAATTTCAGAAATCTTCAATGAAGGGTCTAAAACATATAAATGACAGTGTGATTTCCCTGTGTGTTCCAAGAAAGTATATATATATATAAGTATATATATATAAGTATATATATATAAGTATATATATATATATATATATATATATATATATATATATATATATATATATATATATATATACATACGGAAATATCCTTGATTCAACAAAATTTTCTTCTATTTTAATTAAATACTAAAGTATTAGGTTGAAATAGTTTTAAAAAGAATTTTGTTTAACAAAACTTATATTGATTTTAGATTTTATTTTCCGTGGGTAATATTAAATTAAAAATATCAGAAGCTCAAACCAGTTTATTATCTGATACTGTAAAAAGTAAAGTTAATTTTATTTTCAGAAATTATAAAAACCTTTCTATGCTTTTCATACTGTAGCACAAATCTACTTTACATCCTTATACTGAAAAGCAAGATTTATGTTATTTATGCTTTTACAAGTACAGTAAACAATAATAATTCGAGACTACAAGTTGGAATATTTTTTTATGGGTTTCGGAATTTTTATACACGAACAAAGTTTACATCAAAACTTAAGTTATCTGAGCAGTACCTGCGTCTTACATATGTATATATAGTTAACAGATCGTAATTTCTCAAGGTTAAATACAAAAAAAAAAAAAAAAAAAAAAAAAAATTCTTGGAACACGAGGCTTCTTTTATCCAAAAATCTTCTGTAATAAATATGTGCAGAAAGCTTTAATAACAACAGATGCATAATTATTTGAAGTTATACCACGTATTCTTATTTAACTAATAAATTACAATCTAACTCAATACGCTTCATTCATTAACGTCTTAAATGAATGACGCGTATTGTTATCCTATTCATTGTGTTTCGGGTCGTAAGCGCCCTGTACCGGTGACTTTTTTAATTAAAACTTTTGTTGTTTCTAAAATATTTCGACTTCCTGTTAAGCCTTTACGAACAAACCGCAGGTCTTTAACTTCATTTCTTCCTTTTTTGTGAATTTTTAAATTTGTAACGAACTTTTGGCGCACCCGCTATATTCAAGGGCAGTGCTGATTTAGTCTTTCTTACAAACAATTTTTTAATTTTATAACTTGACTTCTTGTCATTAATTGCTCGCAATTCTTGTGATAAACTTCGAATAAAAAATAACCTCTTTTATATGTGACAAGATTTTTTTAACTATCGAATAGTTAATGATATATCAAACACTTTCTTCATAAAACATATCCTAGAGCAATCTTTACTCAAGTGACCTTATTAAAAATATTCTTAACTCATTATTAATAATATTTTCTAGAAGATAAGAAATACGATTTTTTTATAAGTGAAATTTTTTCAAGCAACCGTATACAAGATTCTCGCATATTAGTAAATATTTAGATATATATTAAATAATAAAAATATGTAATTTTACAACATCGTCTGCGTATGTAGGTTGAATAAACGTTTTCAACTGATGGCAAATCCACAATTTATGAAACAACAAATCTTAAAATTAATAATGATGCTTTATTAAAATTACGACTGTTATTTTTCAACAAAAGGCATTTTTTCAAAGACTTTTTTAATTAGCATTCACGTTGTTATTATTTTCTGTCAAATGGAAATAAAGCGAAAATATGTTGAAATATGCGAGAGAGATGTTTAAAATATTAATTAATGTTTATTAAGCATTTAAACTCAATACATATTCACAAGCATTATAAGTTAAATATTTTATCTTACATGTCTATGAAAAATAAATGAAAACATATTTGACTGGTACTGTGTTCATTTTGAAGCAGTACGGAATATTTTTAAATATTTGTTTTAGCATTATATAAAATCACCATAGGAATATCGATTGCAGTTTTGATATAGCACGTCTTAATAATGAGCAATATGGAACTGTAAAATTCATTTATAATTCACAAACTTGTAAAAATTAAGAAAATACTTTTGTATAAATAAATGAATAAACATTATAAGCTTAAGTAAGTATTCTGCACAAGTAAAAGCACCATATCTAATTAAATAATGGTTTTTTCCAATAAATGTGATGCCTTATCTGCACACAAATCTTACATAGTTAACATATCATAATTTCCCTCAAGGGAAAGTGGAAACAAAATTCAAAAACATGGCTCCTCTTATGTCGAACAAATAATTTCTTTAATAAATATCAGCAAAAAGCTTTTATAACACAAGAATAAATTATAGAATATACTTTATTTTGATGATAATAAAATGTATCATGTAAGGTTTGTTTCATTGACGAATAACTACGAAGCATGAAGAACAAAGTAAAATCCAGAATTAATGATCAAATTCCGGAAAAAGAAAATTAAAACAAGTACACCAGCTTTAAATATGACACTGAAAAATGACTTATAAACAAATTTCTGCTTTAACACGCAAACTTCGTCAAAGTTACCTTCTGTGTGCATGCTTGTTTAATCTTTCTTATAAACAGTTTTCCAATTTAAAAGTTTGACTTCTTTCTCATGATCATTAATTATACATAAGACTTGTGATGTAATTTAAACAAGAGATTGCAACTTGTGTATGGGACGATAAACTTTTTATTATCAGTTCCGAACACTGACTAGGGTATATGTAACACTTTCTGGATAATACATATCTCTAAGTATTATTTACTAAAAATATCACAAAGTGCTTAAGCATATATGCAACTGTAGATAATGAAATTAGAAATATCTACAACAGTTTGAATTGGTTTTAGGAAGAGGCGTGTGAAGTTAATTGAGAAGAGGGGAGAAATAGAAGAAATATAAAAACTACTTTTATTTGTGGCGACTGTGCCACTAAGTCTTATGTTCACAAAACGGCAGCTAGTTTGTGCACCAGTTGCTGGACGACTGGCAGCTGTGAGTCTTTCCACTTGCAATCGCGGTTGATTCCTTCTTTAACCCCCCCTCCCCACTCGCCCCCGCCGCACTCTATCCGAGGTGGGATAACTATGGATAACTATACATAACGCAGTTACCATGACAACTTTTGTATTTATGTGGCAACCATAATTTAAAGATGGCGGTTTTGAACAAATGTAAGTACAGCATTACTTCTTTGTTTATTTATTTATTTGGATTGCCAGTTAATCTACACTGCTCAAAACAATTGAAGGATATTGCGGTTTTAGGTGGATCTTGTGGCTGGGAAACTTTTTTGTTGATTGATACATGGTCGACAAACATAGTAGGTTATGTGAGAATAAATTACACATGTTCGGCAGAAAAAAATGCATTTTATTGCGAATTTGTGTAGAAAAGGAAAAAACCACATTTTGCATATGAGAAAAAATTATACATTTGCATATGAGAGAATTTGTGCATATGAGAAAAAAAGAATAAGAAAAGGTGTTTTCTTCAAAGGAAATCATTTTCAGTAGTGGGTATGGTTTCCACTGACGGCCAGCAACGTTGAACACCTTTGAGGCATGGAGTCAATGAGGCTACTAATCACGAGTTGGGGTATTCTGTCCCACTCTTCCAGAAGAGCTCTTTCCAGTTCTTGGAGAGTTTGTGGGGATGGTTGGCGGCCAGCAACTCGTCTTCCTAGAGCGTCCCAAACGTGCTCTATTGGATTCATGTCTGGAGAACACGCTGGCCATTCCATTCGTACGATTCCTTCCTCGAAAAGAAAATCCTCCACCAGGTTAGCACGATGTGGCCTGCATTTATCGTCCATTAAAATGAAGTCATCTCCAATTGCTGCAGCGTAAGGGACTACAATAGGTCTGAGGATCTCATCCCTATATCGGCGACCAGTTAGAGGTCCATCTCGAATGATGTAGAGGTCTGTGCGCCCGTCAATGGGGATGCCATCATACACCAACACTCCCCCACCGCCAAAGCTGACACTTTCGTGCACGAACGCAGGATTATTCCTACTGCCACGGTCCCTCCAGATGAAAATACGCCTATTATCAGGATGAACTGAAAAACGGGACTCGTTAGAAAAAAGAACATTGCTCCTATCATTTCTCCTCCAGTTCAGATGCTCTGTTCCCACTCCCTGCGGTCGCGACGATGCCTTTATGCTAGTCTAACACATAAAATCGGTCGGTGAGCATACAGACCTACACCATGGAGCCGGTTTCGGATAGTCTGAGTTGAAACCGTGGTGCCATTAGCCGAGCGAAGGTGTTGTTGGAGAAGAGTAGCGATCATATTCCGGTGTCTCCGAGCCGTTAACACTAAATAACGATCTTCATTGGGCGTTGTTGCCCGTCTACGACCTTGCCCTGGTCTTCGGCCTGCACTTTCAGTCGCCAAAAACCGGTTCCAGATCCACGAAATCACACTTTGTGACACTCCAATGGCTTGCGCTACTTCGGCTTGAGTTTGCCCCCCTTCTAACCTACCGTCAACTTTCCGAGCTTCTGAATCGGATAAATGACTTCGCTGAGACATCGTACTCATCGAAACAAAGCAGTCACTGAATGCCGATCATCCTTGTCTTCATCGTCTTTTATTCAGTTGAAAGTCCAATTTCATTGGCTGCCGCTGAAGCGACGTTTTCGACGTCGAACTCAAAATTAGCATACTCCACAGTTTGAAAATCAGAAAAATTTGCATTTGTGATTCTCTTCTTCCATTTTCGGAAAAAAAAAAATTCGCTTATATCTTTATTTTATATAAAACTTACAATATCCTTTAATTGTTTTGAGCAGTGTAGTTTTAATAATTAAGAGTCTTCAAATTCCTTAACTGGTACGTTGATCGCTAATATATTCACTTTCGTTTTCAACTAGTTCTTTTAAGAACGTTGAACCGTATGCATAACTCCTAGACACACGACTGCGAACACCACCAAATTTTGGCGATTTTTTTAGCTTGGCGAGAGTATGGGGTGGAGGAAGGGGGGGGGGTCAAAGTTGGAATCTACCGCAATCGCAAATGCTGCTCTCGAATATTTCATGAAAAGTTTTTGCTGCATTCAAGTTTCTTTGCCATATGCTAATTTCCGATTCATGTGCCCTTGATGCCGTCATTTCTATAAAAACCATGCTATCGGTTGAAGCGTGGCAGTTTAGCAATCAGCAGCCGTTGGCAGTAGTGTGTGCTACTGCAATCAGAGAGCCGTGCTATTGTCCAATGGTCCTAATGTCGTTCCTGGTGCCTCTTCTTGGATTGTCGCCATCTACTAAAGAGTTTTAACCATGGAGTTCCCAGAATAAGGAGAAAAGCAGCTACATGACTTCCGAGCATCGGAGTGAAGACGAATCCGATTGCAAAAGTATTTTAACAAATCTAATTTTTTTCAGTTTAATTGTTATTTCAGTTCTTCTTCTTATGTGTTCTATGTTAATTGTTAACAATAAAAATTAGTAAACAAACCGAGGGTCTTGCTATGGGTAATTCTCTCTCTCCTCTCTTATGTGATATTTATATGCATTATTTTGAAGAGAAGCTCTTCAGGGTCTTTAATTTTCCGTGCTGGGTCAGATATGTTGACGATACTTTCGTTCTAGTGGATTCCAATTGTGATATTTCTAATTTACTTTTGATCGTTAATTCTGTTGATCCGTGTATCCAATTTACTCTAGAAGAGGAGTGCAACAATTCTTTACCTTTTTTGGATGTTCTTGTTTCTAGGAATCCTGACGGTTTCTCTACTTCTGTTTCCGCAAACCCTTTTCTATATCTTTACCTCCTCATGCCCTATCTAATCATCCTTACCAGCAAAAACTTTCTGCTTTTTACACTTACGTGTTTCGTGCTATCAAAATTTGCTCCGATTCTTCATCTCTTAATAATGAAATTAGTTACTTAAAATCCTTAGCTGTTTCTCGTGGTTTTAGCCCCTCTATTATTGATAAAGCTGTTTCTAAATTTAATAAGACTAATACTTCTACTAATACTATTAATTTTCACAACGATTTAATTGTACTACCTTTCTTATTACCTTTATGCTACAAAATTTCTAAACTTCTCAAAAATTTCGGTTTCAAAGTCATTTTCAAACCTGTTAATAAACTTAAATTTTCTTCCCTTAAAGATCCTATTCCTACTGAGAACCGTTGGGGTGTTTATTATATTCCTTGTGGATCTTGTGATTTGGGCTATATTGGTCAGACCAGAAGAGCTCTCAAATTTAGGCTCAAAGAGCATGAGAGATATGTCTCTAAGCACGAACTTTCCAAATCTTCTATTGCCTCGCATTGTTGGAATTCCAATCATCGTTTTCAGTTTTCTAAAGCTAAGATTTTGTGCACTCCTCAGTCTTTGTCCCATCTGGATTTTTTGGAAGGTTTTTCCATTACCCAGCACTTAGAACGTCTTGTGAACGATGGTTCTTCCGTTCCTTTCGTTCATTCTGCTTGGAAGCTGCTGTTGTAAGTTTCTTTTCACTTTCTTCGTCTACTCCCCCCCCCCTTTTTTGTTTATTTATTGTGTGTGTACGTGTGTTACTGTCTTCCTTTACGTTTTTTTTTATATATATATGTGTATGTTAAAAAAAAAAAAAAAAAAAAGTTTTAAACATATTTTGTGCTGTCCTGTTCGTGGTTTTTAATTATATATATATAAAAAAAAAAAAAAAATGTGTTCTGTTTGTTTTGTTTTCTCTTTTTGTGTGTGTGTGTTTGTATTCGTGTGTTCCTTTTTTATTATTTATTATTTATTTATTCCTTTTTTATTTCTGTATTTTTGTGCTTCTTTCCTTTCCCTTTTTTTTTTTTTTTTAATTTATATTTTTTCTCCCCTCTCCGTGGTTTTGTTCGATTTTTCTTTGCCCCTTGTGGCAACATCTTGCTTGTTTTTCTCTTTTCAGTTCCCTGTGTTGCTTGCAACGAAGGGCTTGGACTGACGAAGGCCAAAACAATTTTTGGTTGAAACGTGCGTATCCTCTTACCTATAACATCTTATGTGTGTTTTTTACAAAGTTTTTTTATTTACGTTACATTAGTTGTCCTTGCTCAAAACCTTGCCATTCTTTTGGGAGTCAAGAAGAGTTTAAAAGACAATAGTTTATTTACTGTCCCCGAAATTGTGACCCTTTTCACATTGCTAGTCAAATTCAACTTTTTTTTTCTTTAGGAAGGAAAAGATGCATTACAATTAGGGATGAACGCAAGTAGAAAAATAGGCCTGTATCGTCTCGCAAAATTCCTATATTATAATCATATAAATGTCTCTCTCGTCTCGCATAAAAGCTTTAAATCTTTTTATTGTCTTGTATCAGAAGGCACGTGTGAAAATTTTAATATTTTGATATTCTTAGAATATTTATCCTTCTAAGTGACAGTAAAAACTAAAATTTAAACTAAAACAGTTCAAAAGATATTTCAATAGCAGATTACTTTTCCCCAAACATGTCTAGAAATGAACACTCACGCTTCGTTTTAAAAATATTTTGTTTATGCAAAGGTTTTGAAATTTTAGATATTTATAGCTTTCCTAAAGAAACCATTAAGTAAAGCTGCATGAAAACTATAATGTCATATTTAATTTTCATTTAATGAGTAAATATGACAAAAAACAAATGGGTGAAATTCAAGCAAAGCAATCCTCACATTGTTATATAAAGAGTGTCGCAATTTAAAGCATATCAGCACACACTGTATTAAAAATTAGAGATAAAATTTCGAAATGCTGAACTATCAAATTTAGTTTTATTCATTGAAATATCCTATAGTCGAATTTTATTTACTTAGAAACGAAGAAAAAAATAAATCGTAAAACTAAGACATTTCAAAAGGTATATCAATAAAAGCCTATTTTTGCACAAAGAACTGTAAATAATCGGGAGGGATTACTCCCCGACTTTTGAAAAATAAGTTCGGATTTTCTTTTCAGCGTTTCTCCGAACGATGCCTGCACCTTCATAAAGTGAGTTCTACTTAAATAAATGATATTTCTAATGCTTGTAATATTGGGAGAGCTTAGAGCTCTCCTTTTTGCCGTTTGCCAGGACTCCAAAAGATCGTAACACTAATCTCCATTCGCAAATAAAAGTGTGCGGGGAAAATGCTTTAAAGATACTTTTCGGTGCGAAAATGCGCTTTACGGAGGCAATTCCATCGGCTATTAACTACAGTGTTTTGGAAACGGTTTTAAAAAGGGTAATGGATCACAAAATTGTAAAAATTGTTATGCAGCCGATTTATGACTTTCTCACAAACAAACATCTTGTTTTCCCAGACGCAGTTTTAAAAAAAAGAAAGAAAATGGCATATTTTCGTGATGTATCTACTAATACTTTGGAAAATTTATTAAAGGACTAATATACTTATGTCTCTCGTTGCTGTTTCTTTATTAAGAAACTGAATTACGAGTTATTTGAATTTTTGTAATATTTGCTTATTTTGGAAGTAGTACTGTAATATGAAATACTCAACAAATAGGAGTTTCTGTGTAGTTATTATTACACTTAAAATAATATTTTGTTGATTCAACAAAATTTTGTTTGGCTCTATTTAAAAGAAATATTTTTGTTGAATCCAAAATATTTTTGTTAATTCAACGAAATTGTTAAAACAAGGAAAATTATTCGGTTGAAATAGCTCCAACCAAATTTTTGTTGAATCAACACAATTTTGTTCATTTCAACAATACATTTTTTCCTTGCATGTACTCACGTAACACATTTTAAATTATAGTGCTCGTGCATTCATCTGCACACAGAAAAAAAGTATGGTCGAATTCAGAAGCTTTCGTTCATATAACAAAATTTTTTGTTATCATTATTATAATAGCAATAGTTCTATTGATAAAACATCATTTGAAATCAACAAAAAGTTTTCAAATTTATCCAAATTATAAGGTTAATACATAGCTCTTATAAAAGCTCGTTTGAATTAATGAAATACGTTTTAAATGCATAAGCAAGGAAATAAACCCTTTTGCTTGCTCCAGATCATATATGGCGATATAGTCTCATGTGATATTAATTTGTTTTATGTATTAGGAAAATCAACATGAATTTCGAAAAAGAAAATGTGCGTTTGTCTCTATGTGCGTGATTTTCTTTATTGTAAAAAATCCGAAGAGAAACAAATGAAATTAATTACTCACTTTAAAGTCGAAATTGACGTTGTAATTTTTATCGTGTTAAAAAATGGCAAAATGGAATGAATTTTAAATCATTGCTGATCATTGTTAAGGATTTTTACTTTAAAATGTTATGAAAAGTTTTAGGAATTTGATTATATTAGTATTACAGAGGAAATGCTTGAGAGTTGATAAAGATATCTCGTATAAAGAAATTAAAGTATATTTATAGTTCTTACTTACTTCGTTTTTAACTCCAATTGCTTATGAAACCATAATTTGCGTGCGAAATATTTTAAATCATGCATATAAAATAATTACAATTTCAGGTACATTTTTTCATAATAATTATAATAATAACAAAACTCAAATGATAGACTGAAAATATAAATATTTACTTAAGTATTCAATAATATAAACACAAATAATAATAAAAAGAAAAAGTAAAATCATAAAATCTGTGTAGGAATTTCATAAAAGAGTTTCAAAAATTTTTGTTCTGAAACTTCAAATTTATCTTAAGATTTTGAAACACATCTTCCATATTTTTGTAAGAAAAATTAACTTGCAAAAGTAACACACTTTTAAAAAAATCTTGAAAATTAGTAACTGGGGTAGAGAGTGTAAACATTTTGATTCACTGTGTAGGTACGAAATAAAATTTGATATACAATTGGAAAAAAACGATATAAATGTTAACAAACTTCAGGTTATATAAGTGTAAGATAAAACAACTACATTTGGACAAAGAAGTAATGAATAAGATTTCAAAATTTCCCTCTCCCTATATCAAATTATTTTTAATGTTTTAATTAAAGTCTAGTTTAATACTGATATTACGAAGTTGATTTTTATTTCAACTATTAGAACTAAACAACGTAAACATAATTTTCTATTATCACAATTTTAAAATAAATATTAATATGAATTATCAATTAGGATATGAATAATATGACTTAGTTTTGACCTAAAAGATGTAGAAAATAATTTTACATGACTATGAGAAATTTCTTAGTTTTATGTTCAATTCATATTGATTAAAATGTCTTATCTGAAAATTTAATCAATTCATATTGATTAAAATGTCTTATCTGAAAATTTAATCAATATAACATCTCATCTAGCATTCTGTATGATGAGTTAAGGGGCTGTATTTCAATTACCGAAGGTAGAGAAAGAGCCTTTTTTTGCCGTACTTTTGTATACACATGTCATAGCTTTTATATACATACATATTCAAAAGTTTTTCTATGAATTTTTAACCATTACATTGCTTTTTTAGTATTTTTGAAATTAACAGATGCTAATGAAGTATTTGAATCTGAAGAACTTGTTGTATTAAAAAGAATTGATGAAACGGATCAAAGTAATCATTTTCCAAGAAGAAAAACCACACACAATTAGATTTTTAATATCTGAATGTATTACCTGCTCACCATATAAGCAAGATTTAAACATTAAACGAATTTTTCGTTGAATTTTGATCTTGTTTGGCTCAAATTACCTTTTTTAAAGATCCCGCTGACTTCGAATTAATAGTTACAATCAGAAACTCATATTATAACTTTTAAGGGAAAGAAAACTGTTATTTCTGAGAAGAAAACTTTGGGTAATAAAACTTTGGGGAAAGAAAACTTTGGGTAAAACGTAGAAGTAATTTCTGATAACTTTAAGTTAATTATTGACATACTTATGGAAACAATCATTCTGTGAATATTTTCTCTGAAAAATGCTGTTCTTGTTTTGTTCCATTAGCATTTTATGCATAGAAACAAAAAATTAGTTTTATAGATAAGCCTTAGGACTTTTAATGCACCTCAAAATGTTATCTTCATTAAAACAGGCTTCGCAGCGAAATATTTATTTTATTAAATTTTTCTTGATTAAATTTTCAACTTCCCAAACCACGCTTTTATAATATTTGTAATTATTGTTTGCATCTTATCATGATTATTACTACAGAGGTTAGAAGAAAATAAAAAAAAAAATTGGTAAATATTTTATTTTTCACTAATCATAGCAGCAATTTGTAACACCTTCCGAAGAAACAGTTTCAGTAGTTATTTCAACAATTTAGTTTTACTACTTCTATTCCCGATTTGATCTATCAGTATATATATTTCCGATTTAATCTGATGAAAGCATAGACGAAAGAAAAAAACTGTAATGGAAGCAGATTTTATCCGTAGAACTAATGAAAGGTTTTAGAGGAAAACATTTTTTGATTTCCGGATATAATTTTCTAAGGTTTATTTTTTAAGAATTAATTCTATGTTAAAACTTATTAAAATAAAATGCTTCATTTTCTTAAAAACACTTGGAAGATGGGTAAAATATAGTATAAATAGAGTCTAAAATATTTTCATGGGTACAAGGTATTTCATTGATACCCCCAAACCCTGTCCAACCGGATTCCTCTGTAAGAGTACATAAAAACATTATCTGTGTCCCCAAATTTTCAAATAAAATACGAAATAAAAGTACGAAGGTATATCCCAGTATTGTAAAAAATATCTTTTATCCAAATTTGTTTACAAAACAAAATGTCTATCGTGCACATCGAGGCATACATGGACGAGCTCATTGCAAGCGTTTCAGTAATTTGGTTGGTGTTCAATAAATTACATGCATCATGAAAAGAGCAAACTGTTCATTTCCTTGAGCAACTAGGCCCCAGTAGGTCAATTTCTTCTGATGATCTCATAAAAATTTATCGAAATGTATCAGATCCGGCAACGGTATATTTGCAGTCATATGATAATACCATTCTTAATGTGTGTGTGTGTGTGTGTTTCCAATAGTTTTTTATTTGTATAAACATGACGTCTTCTCTAGCACTTTTCTCAAAAACTATGGGTTGTAGTAGAAATGAAATTTGTTAAAGCAACATTCTTTATTACAAACGAGGAATATGACTGCTCAGAGTTCAGTTTATTTTGATGTCACATTTTGTCTGTCTTTTCGAATTTTACAGGTAAGCCATCTAAGCAACTTTTTATGAATCAAAACTCCGTAGGTGTTTCGTAAAGGAAGTTAACAAGAACTGTGTGTCTTTCATTGACGCAGATATTTCCCGAGCAAATGGAACTTCATCTTTAGGCACAAAATATGATCGCAGCAATAAAATGTAACCAGATAGAGCTAGTAGTGCGGTAAAGCTCAAAAATTTGAGATAGAAGATGCGTATTAGAACATCCTTCTTACTGCTCTGATCTCGAACCCACTGATTTCCATCTCTGCATTATCTTTGTAAAATCCTCGCACATAGTATCATTTAACAATTCAAGGAGTCTATTCCTTCCGATAAAGTATTATCAACAAGCAACCCGTTGCCATCGGTGTCTTAGGATTTCGTGAAATTTGGTAAAAGGTACTAAAATTTCTTGAATTTATTGAGGAATTTAATGAATTTTTTCTTGTAAGATTGTTTGTTCGTTTCTTATATCTATATTGCCACTACTTTATTTTCAACCCTCGCAATGTACAACCATATGTTGCGTATGTTGTCGTCAGTTCTGTTTTAACTAAGGTGACCATACGTCCCGTTTCGAACGGGACAGCCCCGTTTTTAGGTTGCTTGTCCCGTTGTCCCCAAGCACAGCTTTGGGACACCGTAATGTTTCGTTTTTAGAAAATGTTCCCTGCAATGTCCCGTTTTTAGAAAGAGAGCAACCCACGGTTACGAATTCAATAAAGGCCACTAAAAATCTAAAATCATCCAACGGCAGTGTCTGTAAAAATGTAAAAAAAAAGAAAAAACTAACCTCCCTCCCTCCCCTCTCGAGACGCAAAGAAAACGATGGAGGATGTATTGTTTTTGTGTTTGTTCTTTTTTCGTCAACTATTTCATTTTATTTAATTTTTATTTCTTTTTTTAAAGTCACGTTCCTCTTTTGCTTCTAAGAATTTTTTTCCTTCCGAATGACAATTTCTTTTTTTCTGTGTGTCCTTTTGTTTACATTTCTCCCTTCCTGCCATGTGTCGGATGGTGATTTCTAAAGTCGAAGAAGGGCCTACCCCTCGTACCATCCGAAACGTACGTCTTGCACTATTTCTTATAGTAAATGTGTGTTTTAGCAAATGTTTTTTTTTTCATTTTATTTTGATATTAACATTAATACAAGCTTTTTCGCGCGTTTTCTTAACAACTAAAAGATACCCAGACCTGGAATTCAGTCTCCCTACACTATTACCTTAAAAACAGTAGATGTCCCGTTTTGAAGGAAAAAATGAATTGTCACGTTAGTTTTAACACACTCAGATCTTTTAGCAAACTTGGCGGATTCGCATTAAACGAGAAGTGTCATGAGAAAGTTTTAGATTTTATCCAGTTACTCATGCCCATTCACTTGCATATATTAAAGGAAAGGTGATTTTTACTAGGCGGTTAATATTTAATATGTTTGTTCATCCAAGAAACTTAACCCGATTATGAATTAAACAAACCTTTTAAATATAAGATGATGAAATTCTGCGATTGCATGATGATACGCGGCTTTTATTAAACAAATTCTTGAGAAACGTATTTCACATATTTTTAATTGATAATAATAGCCCTCTACTGCTTCAACCTTTAATTAGAAATGTAATAATTTTACAACTTAAGATGTGTCATTTTCTCCTTTAACGAGAGAAATTATCAATTTCATCATTAAGTAAACTGTATAGGTGGCATTCTTTCGTTACACTTTCTGTAAATGGGAAATCAAACTACGCGAAAATAATTAAATTAGTTTAAAACATTGTACAAGATTGCTAATATGTTGAATATATATAGAAGTGTATGTTTTTACAGTGCAAATATGTATGCAAATGTATGGGAGTCCAGAAAATAACGCACACATTTTCTTGAAAAATTATGAAATAATCAGATCTTAGCAAACACACAGTTTCCTATGAAAATGAATAAGTTTCGAATAAAAATAAAATAATTAAAATCACATTCACTTAAATATTATTCACTAGATTCATTTTCATTTAAGAATATTTTTAAATATTTTTGCCGTAACATATTTCTGTCAATTGGTCTGAATTTCCATTTTTATTTCTCTTTGAATGGAAGATCCAATACGGAATGTTCAATTTATGTTACTTCAATTTTATCTCTGTGAAAAGAAAGAAACAGACCCCAGGAAAACTCTTGCTTTCTTGCAAACTCTTAAGAAAGTGGAAAAGTTTCATGTGTCAAATGAGAAGCAAAATTAAAAAGCTTTCCGATTTTATATAATCACTTGTGATCATCCCATTGAGCATTTCTACTAGATTATTTCTACAAAGGCTAAGGATAATTAGTAATTTACCCTTTTCTTTCCTTCACATTTTACTTCATAGAAAGAAAATCGAAAATCACTTTATAAACGAAATAAAATTATAGTCGAAACTAACATAACAGTAATTTTTGAAAATAAAATTTCTAATTTACATAAGAAGGCTTTGTCAAGTTCTTAATATAGTAAATTTCATCCACATGATCCACAATAGATAAACCTATTCTTGGAAAACTATTTAAAATATTTTTCCAAGTTCATGAGTAAAATCTTAGTCTTTAACATTTACTAAAGTCCAACAAGTCCAACAAGTCCAAGGTCATGAGTAAAATCTTAGTCTTTAACATTTACTAAAGTCTAACAAGTACTTTCTTAGTCTTTAACATTGTTAGTCTTTAACATTACTTTCGATCAATTAATTGACTGGATTATTTAGCAATAAACATTCTAAATAGAAACATTCTAATTGAGATTTTTAAATGCATTCCATTTTTTCAGTTTTGTTTATTTCAGTGAAAGTATTACTTTCTTTACGACGACGTGCATTTTCTAAACTTTTAGTTATGAAAAAAACCCAGAGTGATGGTAAAACTAAGATCATACAATGGAAGGTATGCTATGAAAAGCAATCTGAGCTCATTTCAGACCATTATTTGTGTAAGTAACACTTTACAGCAAACACCATCACTAAGCATACTCTGTTTTATCTGGCTCTTGAGGAATAGAAGGGTTTAAGCTCTTTGAAAATTCTCTAGCAACAAAGGCAAAATTACAAAAAAAAATGTTTAGAAAAATCCCAAAGACGGATATACCAATAAATTCACAACTTCCAGTTTTCCCCGATAATTTGAAATGCTTAATTTTCATTTACAAATTTACCTTTAAAAATCAATCACATAGTATTATCTAGTTTAAAACAACAGAATGAGGAAAAACCGCTGTCTCACTAGTATAGAAGGTTTTTTCGGTTTTTTCTTTTCTCAGAGTGTTTTCGCAAAAAAAAGTGAAAACCCTATCATTTCATTTCAGCATTTTGAAAAGACTTTTCACATTATGCGGAAAATGCAACCGTACTTTAAATCCTCCAAAAGAGATTTGCTGTCTCAATTTCTTTCAAAAGTGGGATGAGCTTTCTTTCGCCGCAACTTGTTAATTCCTTTTCTTACAAAATATACAATTTTCTGTTGAAATCCGGGAGGTGTATCCTTCTCTCTTCCAGGCAATATTAACTATTCTTGAACAAAAGGAGGTTAGTGCTTTTGGAGTGAGCCACTTTATAGGAATTCGTTCCTGATGATTGTCGAAATATGTTGCAATGATACCGACTTGACATTCTGCTACTTATATATAAGCAAAATGCTGTATTAAAATCATATAATTTTAAACCCCAAAAGTTTTGGAATTTTAATATGCGTAAGAAATAGTAAAGAAAAAAATGCCAGCTATATTACTTTTTAAATAAACACTGATTTAAAACAAAAGTATCTCTAATCACTTCCAAAAGAAAATTTCAAAAGTTAAGAAATGTGTTTTACTAGTTCTTTCTAAATATTTTTTATATTAGTTCCCAACTTGTGTCCAACAAATAACCGAAAATTTCACTTTTTCTCCTCTGAATGAAAGGCATTTCTTTGTCCAATGCGAGATGCTCAATTTATTTTACTTGGGCTTTATTTTTTTGAGAAAAATTCTGAAGAGATCTTACAAACTTTTCTTAAAGCAAGCGGATTAGTTTCTTGTGTCAGATGAGAAGCGAAATTAAAAAGTTTCAGATTTTTCCCAGTCACTTACGGTCACTCAGTCAAACGGTTTTTTTTTCCAAGATTATTTCTACAAAAGACGGGGGATTATTAGTAATTTACTTCTTATTTGATTTGAAAAAAGTAAAGCAATTTATATTATTACATTTACTGATTTTTTAAATATGATTTCGATTAACCATTTGAAGCTCAAGCATTTTCACATCAGTACAGAAGACCAGCTGGACAAACTGCCCAACCCTGAAAATGTCCAGCTGTTGTCATCGATCCATTTAACTACTAACAACATGGTGGTCGATTGAATCACCAATCTGTCACTTCAGAGCTAAAGACGTATTCTGACACATCTGTTTGTGACAACGGCTGCACTTTTTCAGGGTTGGGACCATGTAGCCATGTATTGTTTTTTCGACTAGCACTGAAATAAGGTGGTTTCACGGTGCAACCACCGCTCGTCAAAGAGTTAAGTAAATCTAAAAAATTTATTTATCATCCATGATGAAGAATAATAAATTTTATTTAGCTTCAGAATCTCTCCACGATTGCTTCAAATTAGAACTGAAGCATATTTCCACAAATCACTTTAACGAGGAAATTCCTACAATTTAGAATTCCAGTTTAAGAATGCTTTTTTAGGATTTTTTAAATTTCTTTCCTGCCTTTTTTTTCGGAAAATACAAGAAATACCGTTTTTTTCCTCTGAATGAAATGCACTTCTCTTTTCAATACAAAATATTCAATTTATTTTACTTGGATTTAAACTCGCCAAAAACTTAGAAGGAGTTCTTACAAAGTTTTACCTTTTTTTTCCAGAAAGAGGATTAGTTCCCTGTGTCAAATAAAAAATTTCAAATTTTATCCTCAGTCATTTACGGTCATTTTGCAGAACGTTTCTTGTGTAGGATTATTTTCACAAAGGATGAAGATTAATAGTGATTTGGATTTAATTTCGTATAAAAATAAGGAGGAAAGTATTTTGTGCCACTAGAAAAGAAAATTACATGTGGAATTCACTTAACATTTGACTCTTAGGTAAGATGCATAATTATATTTTAATATTTTACAGATTTTTTATTTTGGAAAGACCATTCAAGGACGTCATGTTTGAAAATGTTTATGGCAAGTATGTTCTATAAGATCAGTGGAAATTAATAAAATGCAGAATATGCCACTTAATGTGATCACGGTTATACACTACGGTATATTAAATTTAACTTGGAGATTTGCGGACAATGTCGATGTACGGTGGTGAATAAAGAAAAGCAAACATTGCTTCACTTATAGTAGCAAAGCTGAAATAAATTTCTGCTTGATTTCAGGCATATCAGCTGTACAATTTTAGAAATTTGTTCGACATTCACGTCACTAAAACAACTGGTTCCAGAAAATGTGGAAAACATGTTTCGATATTCCATTCTGAGATTTGTCAATAAACAAACGTGCCTTTTACTCAAAAATGGTAAAAAGCTAGAGCCACAAACTAGCAAAATCTATGTAACATACATTGATGAAATAACGACGCGTAAAATGACAAATATATTTAAAAAGTATTCGCTACTACAGCTATTTTCCTGTAAAAGAAACTTATATTTATACTCTTATTGAGCTACCAAATCTGTCTTTGAAAGAAAGCGTGAGGCGATTGGGTGGAAGCTGCAAGACACACTAGCAACTTCACCAGACAGTTACTATTAAAAAGCCCTTAAGATACCTACCTTTTGTGCACCATTTGCGATGATCTCACTTTTTCTGCATTTGGTTGCACCATATTTTCATATAATGGTGGAAAGCCAAACCATTGAAGAAGTTTCTTCATACATATTGCTTTTGAAAAATAAAGGAACCTATGATTTGTACAAAACCGATAAACAAATTTGTCAATACCACAGATAAATATAAAATATTGGGAAGTATGTTATTTACGAAGTTCTTTGGTAACTTTAATAATTAAATATCATTTTTTTAGTGTTATTGTTATCAATTGCTTGTACGCTTTTATGAAATGATAAAATGGTCAGGAATTATTTTCTGAAGTGTACTAGTCTTTATATATCTTATAAATAAAAATGAAATTCTGTTTGTTTGTTTGTTTGTTTGTGGATTTGAGTTGTATACAAATCCACAAAAATGGACCTATCGGCCTGAAATTTTGCACAGATATGTAAAATAATATAGAACAAATCATAGTCCACTTTAAAACTTTGAAAGTCCACCCGTTCCCGGAATTTAAGAGATTTTTTATGTTCTCCATGCAAAAACCTTTCCGTAATTGTAACCCCTGTAGTGAAAAAAGTGTGAAATAAGGATCGTGGTTGCCATGTGTGGCGATTTTGCCGAATAAGATGTTTTAAATTCTGAAAGTAAAAATAAAAGAATAATAATGATTTTTTTTGTTAGTTTATATTTGTAAGATTATTAATTTTTTATTATAATATCGTGTGCATGGGAAATCGGAGCAGGAATGAAATGTTTTATACGCAAAACAATAAGAATTGAAGATTTCCGAGGCTAATATGTAATTTTTTTTTAGTTTGGCGAAAAAATAAAATGGCTCAAATGCTGATTTTGAGAAAGTGAGTTCTAGCAGTTTGCACAGTTTTCGGCTCGGCAATTTATTGAGAGCTTAAGGAAATAGATTTTTGAAAGCAAGTGCAAAGGTTTTATTAGAATACAGCGTTAAATTTTAATGATCCGTGAAGAAATAAAGCAGTTATTAAGGGATTTCAAGCGATCTATCTTCAGAATTCTCGCCAATTGAGTACATTGATTTAAGTTGGGGGAATTCCGCCAAATTTCAGAAAATTCGAGTGTATTAAGGGATTCCCCTTTTCAAATAAATGTGTGCTTTACTTTTTGGCGGCCGAACCATTTCCCATATTGATTGCTGCTAAGTCAATGCTTCGAATGATTTCCTGAAAAAACTCTTGCAAAATGGCGTATGTTGGCACTTTGGCGAGGCTTAGATTTGAAACGGGATTTTATTTGAGACTGGGATATATAATGATACTGGTTATAGATAAAAATGAATGTTGGTATGAGGTTGAAAAACTCCAGCACCGTTGCACTATGAAATTTGGTTCACCTAAGTCTTTTATCATTGAGAAGCTTTTTATGCTCTCCGTTTTTCTCTAACTTGCCACTAGGTGGCGCAGCAGAACGTCGAATTCTATTCCGTTTAGCCGTTTACTATGCGAATATCGTCCAACAGATTTCGATGAAATTTGGTACACGCGGATATTAGAACACGGAGAATATTTTTCAGTATCCATTTTGCTGTAACTTGCCGCTAAATGGCGCTGCAACACATCAACTTCTATACCGTTCGACCGTTCGGCATAAAATGTCTTATACTTACACATTTCAGCACGAAGAATATATTCTAACTGTGTTCCTTTTGTGTTACTCACCACTAGATGGCACTGCAATGCATTATTATTTTAACTCGCCACTAGATGAAGCTGCAGCAGGCCAAATTCTTGACCATTCAAACGGTCGCCATGAAAATCAGTATACATAGCTATTTGAACAATGAGAATATTTTGGCGTTATCCATTTTGCTATAACTCGCCACTTGACGGCACTGTAGCAAATCATTACTTTAATTAACCCCTAGATCGCGCTGCAGTGTATCACTTCTTGACTGTGCAACTGATCGCTATGAAAATAGGTATACATAGATATTTGAACACGGGGAAGAGTTTGGCGCTATCCATTTTCCTATATAATTTGCCACTAGATGTCGCGTCGTCAAGGCTGTCCAGCCGATCGTCCTGAAATTTCGTATTTATCGATATCTGAATGCGAAGAATATTTCCGCCGTACAATAAATTCCGCCGTACAATAAATAGTAATCCCCACAAATCGTAATATCAAAAAGTCCATTCGTTCCCGTGCGAAGAACGGGTACTTCAGCTAGTATATATATGTAAGTTAAGATAACCAATTCTGTTGAAACTACCGAGGAACATATATTAACATAGTATTACTTAGCATTTAATTAGTTGTAAGGTGACTGTTGAAAAACGATAAATAAACGCTTTTAATTTAATATACTCAAAACGCCTCACTAGTGGCTGAGGGGTTCTGGTCTCGAAACTGAAAGGCGGGAAGTGCCGTGTTCAAACCCTGGTCGCGTCTATCAAACTTGCTGTTCGGAGTTTTCCGTGGTTTTCTCCGAAATCTCGCGTAAATACGGGCTATGATCCCTTAGATATTCACCCACGGAGGGCATTCCCATAAGACCTAGGACCCTAGAGCAGTCAATCTGCCTTAATCCACACACATATGCTAAAAATAGTTATTAACACGATACACTGTGCTTTAAAACATGCTTTCGTAACAAATCTACTAATTTTATATTTTACTAATACTATCTTCCTTTGTCCCCCCCCCCCAAAAAAATATCTCTATTTAAATATTTAAATACAAAATGGCTCAACAGAGAGAAAAATTACTTTTTTTTGTAATATAGTGAAAAATGTCAGAATATGTAATCTCGAAGATGTAATTATATCGTACAGTTTCTGAATTCAACTTTGATAAATTTTGTAGCAGAGTTTATAACGCAATTTTTAGCTTATCACGGTGCGTCTAACCGTAAAAGACATACTTATCAGTTCCCCTAGTTCACCTGGCTGTTTCACCCGGTTAGTTTTCTGACGGTTTAATATTGAAACTTACATCAACGTTGAAAGAAAAATTATACACATCAGGGCCATTATACAGCAACGTAATCCTACGATTAACGTTGCTTTTATTTTCCATGCATTATATTTCAAACACGACTGCATCGTACATCACGTGCAATGCAATTACACTCCAAAAAATATTCATATCCACACGAGCGGAGGACTACCGCCGGAAGCTTTCTTTAGCTAGCACGGAAATATATATAAATATAAATATATATATATAAATGTTAATAGATATGCTACGAGGCATTAAGAGGCGAGACGAAAACAGAAGGTCTTCTGATGTAACACTTTTATGGCTCTTACGTGACAGTAAATTATGTATATGGGTATAAAAGGTACCGGCGAGTTTCTGGACTGTTCCACCGTGGATATCACATAGATGCCCTGCCAATAAATTCGCCCCGGCATTTCTCCAGGAGAGAGAAGATTTACTGCCACTTTTTCGTTAATTCACAGCATATGTATCCCGTAGTAAAGGAGAAATGCGTTTATGGTGATTTAGGTCGAGATGTATTTTATGGGTTGCAATCCCTCCGTTTTCCACATATCTTTTGTACACGAATTCCCCGTGTTTATGCCGGTTTAATTCTTTTATTATGTACGGAATCCTCTGTATTGTTTTAGCAACGGATGAACAGGGAGAGCAAATATTCATAATAATTACGGCCCCACTGTTAAGGGTTTACTGCTTTTCAGGAGACAATAAAATACGTAAGTGCAAATTTACTGTGCCATTCGAATTCTCAACGAGCTTTTCTTACGTGGGTTTTCATATGCTCAGAAATATAACATATTTTATATACAAATACACACACACACACACATACACACACACGCGCGCGCGCACACACACACACACATATATATATAAGTAATCTGCAAGCGCTATTTTTCAAATAAAATGCTATATCTATTTTCTGATGAAACTTTTAGTCGATCTGATTTTACTATTCTAGTTGGTGTTAAATATCAGTTTTAGTTACTTTAACGCTTTATATTCGAAAATTATCAGTATATATGCTCTGTTTAAAAAAAACATCTAACCAATTACTTTAAAAATCTAAAAATTAAAAAATTAAAAACAAATTGAAATTTGATAGAGTTACACTGGAGCTGCTCTCAGAGGAAATTTTTTAAAATTAAGATGAAAATTATATAAAAGGACTGTTTAAAAACTAGTAAATGATATTTAGAAAGTAATTACCCATTTCTATCAACATCGTGCCTGAATTTACTTAGACGAATTGAATGGTTGAGTGTTCGGTATTCAGAATGAAAATTTCAATGAGTGATTTTTTTATACGATGAACATGATAAAAATACTGTTTTAAAAACTAGCAAATGATATTTCAATAATAATCCTCCGTTTTTATCAAGATCATGCCTCAGTCCATTGTATCTAGATGAACCTCCAGTTCATCTGGACACAATGAATTGCTGAATTGTTCGATTTTGTATATGATCATTTCAATACAAATGGCATAAACAAAAGACTGGTCTATTTCTGTTAAATTTGACACCATGAGACTTTTTAGGTGTGTGGGAGAAGGTATTTGAAAAATGAAGTTTATCGCCAAAATCCTCAGACCGTCAAGTATTGAAAGGGTATATTTTTGCGGCACTTAAGAACATTTGGACTCAAATGGTTATAAAATTTACTGAAAATTTTGCTTCCAAACTGGAGTAGATTGTTGCTGAAAATGGTGATTATTTTGCAAATATCGGTTGTTAGATTTTTATGGTAACTGAAGCGTTTTCATCTGGTTTTATTGCTTCTTCTCCTTGAACAGCGTCTTCTACTGGTGAAATTTTCAAATATTTTTGAAAAATTGAATAATAAAAGTCCTTTCTGCCCCACGAATAATGATGACACATTTTTAACGCTTTTTGTAATTGTGTTTTGAAAATGGTTAGTCTTTTTTGCGATACCCAACATGCATATATAAAATATAATAATTACTAGCTGCGAACTCGTTCTCCGCTCAGTAGGGAACGAAGCTTTTTCTTATATGTATAATTCCAATTGATTCCAGTGATTTGGAATCTAAAAATAAGCAAAATAATTTTACTCTTGGCGTAAAGTTACATATTAGTTATTCGCAAAGTTATTAAAACTACTGACCTGAGACCATTGTGATTTTATACCACAAAAAACTATGTCGGTGTCATTCACAATCAGAAAAAGATAATCTTGACGGTTCGCAGCGGAAATTCCTAACTTTCAAAATGTCTCATTTCTACATCATACTCTTTTTTTTAGGTTTAAGTTCTACCATTAATACCCTTGTGACAAAACAAAATCTCCGAGAAAAAGAAAAGCCCAGGTACCGTATTTTCTGTTGAAACAACCGCGGAATATATTTACGCGGTGTAGAATTACTTAATGTTTAGTTAGCTGTGCTGTAGACGGCTGTTGAAAAACGAATAGAACACTTTCAGTTTCACGAAATATTTATGAATGTAGTATATTGTGCTTTGATAAATATTGCCCTAGCATATCTACTAATACTATCTTTCCCTGATACCAATACTATATATTTTCGACTTTCCCTCTTTAATGCGCAATTTAAAGCACGGTTTAGATATTTGCCATTAAAACAACTCTCCATACATTTTATGCATAATTCTCGTCAGATTCACGTATTTAACACCGCAAAATATTTCTTGTGATTCGAAAACAAGCCCCGTTTAAAAACTCAGTAGAAAATAACACTGCACAATTAATTCATTGTTAAAAGAACAGCATTCAATTCTTTTTCTGGAACGTAATATAAAATATGGAATTATTTCGTGCGTGGCGTATGTTTTGCTTGTGAGTCCGTTATTCTGATTAAGTTTCGAAAGTGGTTTTAAACTCGTTACATCAAAATGACGTAGATTTCACGTGCGAAAACTCAGTTATTTTAAAGCGATTTAAATTTTTTTAAACTGGCAGTTATTCAGTTTCAATTCCCATAAAGGCAAAAATTGCAATTTTAATGTCAAACGAAATCTCAAAGCAGCAGCTGTTGGTATTCAAAATCCTTCTTTACTTACATTCGTAAAAAATTTCCTAATGTATATATTCCCCTATGTTTCTTTTAAAACAGGGCGAAATCAATGCACCGTCATTTCCTTAAATATCGAAATATTATGATAGAATTCAAGATGCTACACTTTTAAAATTATTTAACGAAGACTTTCGTCGAAAGTGATCTTTGTTTAAAAAATTACTAAAAATCTGCAAATT